>JAUPFV010000002.1:180550921-181750921 GCA_036936605.1 Limnanthes douglasii subsp. nivea
ACGGGGGAAATGAAAGCAGAATTCGTTCGGATCCTACCACAACCACATGTTCAATCTTTTTTTAGCGGTTTCCCCAGAGATCTTTATCATTAATGCAACCTCCATTTTGCTCATTCATGGAGTTTTATTTAGTACCTCTAAGAAATCAGATTATCCGCCGTTAGCCAGTAATGTGGGTTGGCTTGGATTACTTAGTGTTGCGCGCCTAGGAGGGCAGCACGCTTGGGGATGCAGAGGAGCTATTATCGCCCCCTAACCTAATGTGGCACCGGATTCGGACCGCAGGGAACCGTAGCATGGGGGGACGTCTAATCCTTTTGCCGCCGCAAGGCTGGCTAATCGTACGCAGCAGGCTCGAAGACCCCTGGTTCTGGAAGGCACATGAGTCCGAACGCTATGTTGAATGTGCGACCGACACTACGTAGGTACCTGTGCAGGTGAGGCGTCGGTCGGTCCTAGAAACGGCGGCAGCGGCGCGAGGAGTTAACGACCGGACGTGCTGCAACCTAGGGATCACCAGGCAGCTCTTTCGCTCTATAGGGGTCGGGGAGGCATAGCACAATTCTTCTTGGAGTAGGGTTGGTTTGCCCGGGTGACTGATCCTGCCATAATGTACTTCTACCTATAGCACCGGCAACCGAAGTCAAGCATACATAAGACGATCCTCATGCGTGAATAGCCGGGAGGAAAGAAAGGGCGGTAGATGATAATGAAAAAGGGCACCGCATCTGGGGCGGAATGGATGAACAAAAGGTGCCATGGGGTGAGGAATATCCCGAGTCTCATGTAAGACAACTAAATGCACCTCGAGGTGCTGCCGAGGAACTGGGGGACCTTCTCGAAGGATAGGCAATTGAAAGATAGAGCTAGCCTATTCGTTATGGGGAATCAATGTTCCGGGCCGAATAAAGCTTACCTCCGGCACCTGGCTTTCTCCGGCGCATATTAACTTAGCTGCGCTTAATAGGCCGGGCTTCCTCTCTGGCGGCCACTTTCCTTACCTTACACTCCCACTCCAAGCTACGCCTGCTGAGCAAGATGCATTGCGATTTCCTCTTCTGTGGACGCACGCACCGGAATATGCTCCGGGAAGAGAAAGCCTTTTTTATCCGACAGGCTTTCTCTCGTAAAACCAAACCAAAGACGCCCCAAGACAAGGTACAACTGTTGGGAAATGGGACATTCTAAATAGAATAGAACCTGGCTGGATCCTGGCCAGGCTGGGATAGTAGCGCCCATTCCTAACCAGTTACGCAAAGGTTCGCTCATGCTGGAGGGAGCATCCCCACTTAGTGATTGGTCCGCTAGTTCACGCAAATCCGAAGAAGTTATCACGGACGAGCCACATGCAGGGAAACTTGCACGTGTGGTTCTGGCCGGGCTTTCCTGAGGTATTTAATAACCTTGCTTCTACTCGCCGCTGGCGCACCTCTCCTAACTATTGCCCATTTATTCTGGAATAATCTTTTTAGGAGGGACAATTTTACATATTTCTGCCAAATCCTTCTATTATTAAGTACGGCTGGTACCATTTCGATGTGTTTCGATTCTTCCGAACAAGAGAGGTTTGATGCTTTTGAATTCATTGTATTAATTCCACTTTCTACTCGCGGTATGCTCTTTATGATCTCGGCTCATGATTCAATTGCCATGTATTTAGCTATTGAGCCTCAAAGTTTATGTTTTTATGTAATCGCAGCATAAAAAAGAAAGTCTGAATTTTCCACAGAAGCCGGCTCGAAATATTTGATCTTAGGTGCATTTTCCTCTGGAATATTATTGTTTGGGTACGACCAGACAACTTACCGATATCTATTAATATCTTTTCTTAGAATGCTGTTGTTAAATATAGATCTATCTATTTTTATTATAAACTCTCGAATCGGGTATTACTTAGATGTGAAACTTTCAGACCTCATTAGTTGTGATATTGATCTTACGGGGGGAACGAAATAAAAAAATATACAGACTTGTAGAGACCCTCTAAGTAGTCTGGGGCGATCGATCTACATCTTTCTCCATAGCCCTGGGGCTGTGTCTTGATTTCCTATGTGCGAAAGAAGGACTAGTTTCTATGGAAATTCCCCTTGGTCTAATTCCACGCCTTATGACGAAAGGGGAGTCGGCGTGGCATAAAGTGAAGATTAAGGGAAGTAGAGCAAAATTCCCTTCTGGGGTATTCCGAAGGTGTAACCTAGGCAACGAAAAGGGGCCCGATACTTCAACTAGAGGAGTGACCTATTGGGTCACCAAACCCCGACCCAGCATCACACGTTCTCAAGGTCCGAAGGGATGCAGTGCCCAACTACCGACTCCTCCCGGAATTGCGTTATAGGAGCCGAGCTAGGAATCGCCGTTAGTGGGCACCCACCACTTTTCACCGGTTAGAGAGGCCCTCTTTAATAAATTAAGAAAAGATGTTCACAGGGGCCCGAAAGACTCGGTCATAGGAACTTAGACCACCTACGCGCTGGTAAACGAAAACCACCTCGACCGGATCAGAGTAAACAACAATGTTGAATCAGGCCGCCCCTTGCCTTGAAAGAATTCACACGCGGCCACCAGCTTTCCAAAAATAAGGGGAGATCTGCTGCTTACTGCTTACGGAAACATCCGACCTATACTATAGTAAAGGCGTCCGCCTATCTTTCTTACCTATTCATCAGATTTTTGGCTTTGCTTTCACCAATTCAAGATGAAAAAGGGGGTTTGATGGTGTTGGCTAAAAAGGGGTAAAGAGGAGAGTTTTGGGATTCGCTCACTTCTGCATTTTTGTTTGGGTTATCGAGATTCTCAATCGCTCTTTCTAGTGGGGAGGAATAGTGCGGGCGGTTCTCAGACGAGGGAATCGTTCCTCTCTAAATAAAAATAGGCTAGAATCCTTCTATCGATAGAGCTTTCACGTCTGCGCATAGAATTGTTTTTTTTGCCTTTTCATTCCGTTATTACCATATCATAGTTGGGTCGGAATCCGTGTGATGGTTCGAGAGTGGTTTCAAATATTCTTCGCATCCCTTCGAAGACAATTTTGTCTCGCGAGACTAAGTTAGTGGTCGAGTCGTTTTTGGTAATTGACACCCGTCGCATTAGTTTCAATTCATATGTTACCATTCATAGTGAAGTAGCCCTCTTTTTGATGTCTGAGTGCCTTGCCTTATTCTATCTATCAAATTCCTTCTTTGTCTATAGCTCGGGTCAGTCCCCCAAGGTTTGCTTTGATTTTCTCGAACAGTGCCGGTCCGCGGACTCTCGTGCGAGCCATGCAACCAGGCAGGAACTGCTCCTTTCCTTGAGCTTCCTATTTAGTTCCTCCCAGGCCTTGATCTCGCAACGGCCTTCCAAGTAGCAGAGCAGAGGTTCAAGGGGGATGTAAAGTACCCGGAATTTCTGCTTAACCAAGACCGGGCCTGCAGTGAATTCTAAGGCCAGGATCGCATCGCGGTGGACGAATTATCCTTTCCTATATTTTAAGCGTCAGCACTTAGTAGGGTGGCCCAAGTCGAGGGTGCAGGGTGGTTCCTCTCGCGCAGTATGGACTCTCTGTTCTGTGGGTCTTTCTTGTATTTTTGAATCATATGCTTTATTTTCCGGCTACACCCGGATCCAGTTGTCTGAGGAGGACAAGTGGAGACCTTCTATTGCAAATGGTCTTCTTCCTTACTCTTATTTATCCTTGTTTTCTACCAGGAGTGCTGGGAAGTGGTAAAGGATGATTTGATGGCTGCCATTGAAGACTTTGATTATGGGGGGTTGAACAAGACGTTCCCCTGGTCCTCTTGCCTTTCCCCATGTAATTACCTCCTCATATTCAAGCAAGTTAGTTGTTGACCAGCCAGTGATAGTGTTAGCGGTTCAAGCAGGAGATATTGAGGATTTCCTCATTGGCCTGTCAGTTGAAGGCAGTTGTCCTTAGTGAGTTAGTGCGCAGTTAGGCAGCCTGTTTTGTTTGCTTCTAGCCTCTCTCCTTGAATCTAGATCCTCTCTTTCGAGGGAACGGATTTTATATTAGATCTTTCCGATCCTCTTCTCTTTTGCTTTCCTCATTTGCCATCGAGTCAGGAAGTTCAGGGATTAGCATTTCCTAGGTTGTTGACCTTTTTCTCGTTAGTTCCTTTCTTTCAGTAGTTTACCTTTTAGCCTTAGAGTAAGTCCTTGAATTGAAGTCAGTAATAGTGTTAGTTGTAGTTCTTTAAGTAGTTTTTCAACAGCAAGCCAGTCCTCGGTTTCGGTTGATGAGTGAGGGAGCCTACCGACCTCTTCCCTTACTCAATAGGACTAGCTATAGAAAAAGTGAATATAGAGAAAGTCAGGTGTGAATGATTGGCTTGTCTTGTCTAAGGCTGACCGTACCTAGTGCTCTGCTTAGTTAGTTGTTTACCGGAAAGCGAGAAAGATGATGTTGGAAAGCGGTTAGGAAGCAGCTCCTTATAAATAACCAAACCAGGGGCACTGACTTTCATTCCCGAAGGCTAGGCAGCAAGTGCAGAAAGGACTTCAGGGGAGGACTCATTTATGTGAGAAACTCTCGTTGAAAGAGGGATTAGCTATCCGCTTCTATCCAATCATCAACTGTGCAACAAGCAGTTCCAGCTGATCCATCTCTTCTCCCTCACGTCACGTTCATCCTAGTTCTAAAGAAAAGAAAGGTTTGACTTGCTATTACAGTTGGAGTTTTGGAACCCGGGCCTGTGTTACAGGAATAGGATGAATCGAACTGTCTTCACTTTATAGGGCCTTGCTTCTTGTGGGTTGGCTTTCTCCCTCGTACTTAAGGGAAAGTCCTGAGCTTGACTAAACCGTACTATCTATTCTTTCTACTTGAGCTATCTCGCCACTTTCGGACTTAGCCTGAGACTTCTAACAAACGGCCGGCCCGTTCTATTTTCACTTGATCATGAACTCCTCACTCCAATCGAGATGAGCTAAAATCGCTACTCCTCATTCTTCATGAGCTAATTCACTCCTCATGAATAAAATCTTCTACTTAAACAGAATCCACAGCAATCGATGAACTGAGCCTAAGCCCACCTGCTGCTGTCCTCCCACTGAAAGAAGTGGAATAAGCAACCAAAGAACCCAACCAAGCGATTCTCCTTGACCCGACAAAGAAAGGAACGAACGGGATTCGTACCGGACACAACCCGCAAGAAGGGCAGGAGCTTTTTAGACCGAGGTTGGGGGAGATATTTACACAGAAGTATTTACAGAAATCGGAAGGAATAAGCCCATTCCCTAAACGGAATAGACAGAGACGACAAAAGTCAACCGATGGAAGTAGAAACTGTCACATTATGACAGCCCAAAAACACGGTATAGATGACATTGAATTCATTCATTCCTATATCTTTGACTCGGTCTCAAGTCTGAGGTCATAGCATCCTTTCTTTAAATAGTTCTTCTCCTCTGGCCCTGGCCTAGTAGCTCGGGTCGGGCATGCCCTTGATTCTTTCTCGTCCACCACGAAGCCGGGTCCTTGAAAGACTTCTCCCCCCGTGATGCCGATCGCTATCGTTTTCTTGCTTTCTTTTTGTCTTCTATAGAACGGCTTTTTATCAGGTGTAGTTAGTAGGATGAAGCCTTAGTGGATATAGCAAGTGTGCCGGGGAAGCGGCTCGGGCGTAGTAGGTCTGGACGCCTAGCATGAAACAGCCTTCTCTGGTAGCGGCACTATACTAAACTAAGGTATAGTATCTTTATAACTTCCAGTCTATATAAAACGTAGTTAGCAGAGGTCAGTCTGTCTGGCGTTCCCTCGCGTAAAGAGCGCCTTTGGCATCGGCTCTCTCTCGTTAGGTAATTACCGAGGCGAAAGCAGCTCTCTCGGAAGTAAGTTTCCCCGCCATCTTAGTGGGACTAGTCTAATAAACTTTCACTTGAACTGCCAAGACTCGAATTTTTTTGTTGTGGTAACGCCCTTCTAGAATTACGTTTCACGTCCCTTTATGACTTTCCTGATCGGCGCATCGGCCGGGCTCCGGGACATTACTACCACGGCAACTATCGACCCGAGCCCAAAGAAGTAAAAGAACGGACTAAAGCGAGGAGTGAATTAGCCATACATAGGGGGATGGGGGTCAACCTCTTTCATGACCCATGGCCCCAGTGTGTCACTTGGTTAGCATTTATAGAACAAATGTTGTAGGGTAGGTTTTTCGATAGGAAAACAGGGGAGTTGGCTGTAGTTGAGACACGTTTTTCGGCTGGACGATATGGATTTATTCGAGATGGTTAACCACTTTTTTAACCGTGAGAGGGAGGTCATTCAGAACCCGCTGGCTCCAGAACCGGTGGAAGTTCCCCACGCCGATCCCCATCAAGAACAACGTGAGGCACTTCGAAGTGCCCACTTTGATTCTTGAGCAAGTTCGGGAACATTGTGAGAAGGGGGAAGGGCGGCTGTCCGTTCACTTTCCGGAAATGGCAGAAATCTACGATACCACCTCCCACTTGGCTTTAGTCCACCCGGCATAACCGCATTTCAACCAACCGACTAATTTCCCTCTCCGGGGATGAAAACCCATGATTTGATCTGCTAGCTTGAACGCCGCCGAGAAGGTGAAGAAAAGACTGTCGAAACCGATCGGAGGAGTATTTCAGAGTCCATCCTCGCCTTTATTGAGAAGGAAGAAATATCAAGGTATTATTATCGCTTAGCGCTTGTGCTAAGGTGAAACATCCATCGCTGCCGTGATGACGCAGTTGAGGGTTCATTCGATCCACCACCCGAGGTCAGGCAAATCAGTAACTTTATAACGAGGCAGTTAGCCGTCAACTAGCTGAGATTGCCCGGATGCTAGCACAATTGACCTCGCAGGTAGTCAAATACCCTGGCTGCACCTGCTGCTCAAGGAACAAACCCTCCATCTACCACCCCGACTCAGGGGACACAGATCCACAACCACAAAGCCAACCAAGAGTAGCAGATGCTAGACCTGTAGACCCAGTACCCCCTCCAGTTCAGAATCAGCCCGCAGTTCCTAAACCTGTGGATCACTACGAAGAAGAGATCCGAAGAAAGCCTCCTGCAGTACCGGCCGTGTACTTGGCTCCCACTCCCATGAATCAGAGAGTGCCATACGTCCCACCACAGCCGTCCGATCCTCTGATGGAGAAGATCAGTCGCCTTGAACGGGAAGTTAATAAGTTGAGTGGGGACAAGTATGATGTTGCAGATCTTGAGAATCTCTCCCTATACCCCAAACAAAGTCAGTCTTCTGTACGAAGTGGCCAGAGATAGAAAAGTATAACGGAACCGGATGCATAACGATATAGGAGAAAAAGAGGCTTACCTCGGCAGGATGTATGTCGGAACTCTACAGCCCATGGGAATCGACAATGAGCTACTTGTCCAACTATTCCAGCGCAGTTTGACCGGACCCGCGCTGACTTGGTTGATGAACACTGACCCAAATACCATTCGCACATGGTCAGATCTGGCTAACGCCTTTATGCCGCACTATGCATACAATACAGATACTCAGTTATCAAGGCGTAAGCTAGAACTCGTTAAGCAAGGACCCACTGAGTCTTTCACCGACTTCATCACATAACTTACTATAGAGGGGAAGGACCCAAGCTTGCTTCTTTCCTTATTCCCTCAGGTTCAGCAGATCCAGCTCTAGCTAGTTCGTTCGGAAGCTTTGAACCGTAGTCTCTGATACATACAGGGATCCCATATTATTTCGATTCTTTTCGCTAAAACAGCAAAGAGAGAGGACCGGGACAGTAAAGAGACAAGAGATGTGATCTCGCCATCCCTTACTGTCTGTCTCTCCCTCTCCCTACCACCAAGACCGGAGCTAGTGGTTTCACTCATTCACCAACAATGTGAGAAGTGAGAGCCGATAATGAGTTTCTTCATGGCCCAGTTAAGACAGAGCGAAGCGAGGGTCGATGTAATTGAGCTATAGCGACGGAGTACGTTGATTCACTCAAGACCTCAACTAGCGCTCTTGCCTTCCCTTCTAGCTAGCCATGGACAAGAATAGCCTACGCTATTTATTGACTTTCTTTCCTCCCCTCGGGAGAAGGAGCAACAGCCTTTATCTAATCGACTATTGAACCATCTCACCTGAAAGTCACTCGCTACCTTTCTGCCTTTACTCCTAACGCCCAAAGCACCAATACTGCTTATGTAGCATCAACAGCAAAGACAAAAAAGTATCGTCTTGCCCAACGCTGGTGCAAATCGAGATCAAGAACAACGTTCGGTCGGTTCATAAAGAGATTAGGTCGTACCGTTAATGCAGAGATACTGGCCAGCTTATATGCAAATCCCACCCAATTTGAACGGGATTTTCATTTCGGCCTTCTTTTACCTCTGGTCCCAACACATATAAGAATCCCCAAAAGGAATCTATCGTGAAGGGTATGGGCGGAGAGCGTGATCGACTGACCATCTTTCACACTTTCCCGTTGGATGTCGGGATTCTAAATGATTTTATATATCTTGACATTCTATCCCATATGGCCATGACGTGGCTCCATCCTCGGATTCACTATGTTGAATCTGGTGATGTGAACCCTGTTGAGCCAATACCAGAAGGTGCCGATGGTTTGAATGAACTCGGTCGCTGCCTTCTTTACGGAGGCTGATCTGCTTATTGTTTTTAGAGGTTCAACGAGAACCGGTGGGTAGGAGATATAAGATAAGTCTGATGATTCACCGTGACGGTTAGATTATAGCAATCAAAATATTGAAAATACGAGTTTTGGGGGCAATCCTGATAGGAACAAAAACCGATGGTATCATACCTATTCTACAAGCTATTTTTCTAACATAAATGGAAATAATGAAGCAAAGCTCAAGAGGGTCCATTGAGATTAGAGCTGCTCGCCCCGCCTTCTCTTCTGATTAGAGTGTGTTAACGATCTCTTTCACTTTCCTTCCCTGGCGCTTTTTTCAGGAGTAGGTAGATAGGGCTAAATGCTTCATAGGAATTCCGTTATTTGATCTCATCTCTTGTCTCAATAATAAGGAGTGAACGACATTTCCACGAAAAAACAGAATTGAAGATATTAACACGATCGCCCTGCTTTTTGTCATTCCGAGAGGTATAGTTTTGATTTCTTCTTTGACGCTTTCTCCCTTACATGGTTTGGCTTCTTCTTTAGCGAGTGCTTTCGGTTGTTAGAATCGCCTGGTTCTCGTCCTTAGAGTCTCATGACCCTCTGAGTAGAGTGATTCACAAGTCTTCAACCGCCTTGTGTCGACGGCATCTTTACCATAGATTAGCCATCCGTTTCAGGTATCATTGGCTAACTCCACTTATATGGGCCTCGCTCGGCTCGCGATTCACTCACTAACCAATGTTGGACACTAACGAATCAAGAGGCAAGGAAAGACAGATTGATTAGTGAAAGCGGACAGACAGGCAGTTGGAAATAGCGTGCAATCAATCACCATGGAAGGAAACAAAGAAATGGCACGTATTCTCCGCAAGATCATAAAGAAGTTTTCACTTCTTCAACAGAACATGACATTCTAATTTATACTGGAATGACAACGTCGAAGTACTCCCTGATACCATTGAGGGCTATACCTAGGGACAGCTCATACGCTCTACTGAAATAGATTTCACTCACACCATTGGATTGGGTCCATTTTCTATAGGTGGGCTAAAAGCAGGTGGAAAAGCTATAATATAAGAAGTAGGAATAGGAGCTATAACGATAAGAAGGAGTAAGAGTCAACACTTGTCTTAAGGAGTAAGAGCTATCAATAGTTCCATTTTTAGTCTTAGAATAGATCCATGAACAGAGCTAGGGGAACCTGCGCGCGCAAAAGACAAAATAAGTGCTACGGCCAAGAACCAAAGGAGGCCAACAACGACTAAGGAGCAACCCCAGCGAAATAGAACTACGACTCAGCATAGGGCGAAGAGATTCGCGCACAAAGGATAAGGATGTGACGCACCCGTCGGCCTCAGATGGACGAGACAAAGAGCGCAACTCCACTCCAGGCCTGGGGCGAAAACTCAAAGAGGTGGGGGTCCGGACAAGGCTAGAGCCAAGCAGAGGGATGGAGTAGGGTAAGGAGATCGTATTCATCCTTACCTGACGAGACCCACCCTCCCGGAATCAGAGGTTTACTCTGTATTTGGCCGCAGAGGCATTCTTTAGCGGAGTGAAAGGAAGCGGGGTCTAATTCACCAGTGGCACGGGATCAGATAGATTCTGTACGCGATCAGACATCTGATAGCTTTTGATTCAAAATCCAAACCTTCTTTCTTCATTCTCATAGCGCAGCACCAGCACTAGATCCAGCAGCATACCTTGACCCAAACCCTACTAGATGCGGCAAATCAACCAACGGCAGGGATGGTAGCTAAAGATCGGGATAGAGATCCAGTGTGAGCTAACCGAGTTGCCCCTGCTGCTAAGGCAGTCGCAGGAGAAGCGTTGAAGAAGCAGTTGTTTAAACCATTGATCCAGTCGCTGATCCTGCAGCTTATCCAGTCGAATAAGTACCGGTGGACAGAGGTAGATACAGATCCATAGGCAGACCTTCGTGATCGAGAGCGAGAAGAGGATGTTCAAGACCGAGACCGATATTTTGACCCATAAGCAAGCCCATTGCCTATAAGCCGAGCCATGCTACCAACCACCCTTCGCCAGCAGCTTCTGTTGACTATGCAGTTGGTTCTGTCGCTTCAGCGGAAGAGTCAGATAGCCAATAGCTGGGCCAGCTCTAGCTATATCTGATCCGTACTTCCTTGCCCGAGTGGAGCTTATATACCTGGACCACGTCGAGACTCACTTTCGAAAGTGAGATCACCACCGGCTTGTTGAAGAGGGAAAGATCACGGCTGCATTTAGGGATGCTTTTCTCATCCAAAATCTCATAGTATAGTAGCAAGCAGACAAGAAAGTAGCTGTAACGTGCTCAATGAGATTTTTGCATTTCACATTTCAGTCCAACTATCTTTTTGAAGCAGATAGTTCACAGTGCTTATTCTCTAGATACCGTCAAAGCCAACTCATGTTTCCACTCTCTTTTCATTACAAAGATGTATCACGTCAAGATCCGTTGCTCAAACCGAATCACGCCAACGTTATGGAAGTTCCTGGATCGTGTGAAATAAGAGTAGTACCAAAGGCACCCTATAATTTCATAATCAAAAAAGGAAAATTGGCTATGGAGATTCCGCGCGGTCATAAATTCATACAGACACAAAGGGGTTCGACAGGAAAGTCGTTTCGATCTAATCCATTCTTGGGGTCAAATAAAGACAAAGGATATGTCAGTGACCTAGCACGACAAAGCACTCTCCGAGGGCATGGAATGTCTCATTTTGCGGTAAGAATCTCGACAGTAGTGTCTCTGTTAGATTCTCCGGTCGAAATACGGGAAAACTCCATTCAATTCTCGATAGAAACGGAGTTTTGCGAATTCTCCCCGGAACTGGAAGATCATTTCGAGATCTTCGAACATATTCGAGGGTTCAATGTGACTATTGTCACTTCGGCCAACACACAAGATGAGACTTTACCACCGTGGAGCGGCTTTTTGCAAAAAGATGAGGGGGAAACTCAGTAAGATGTCGGAGAAGCGACATATACGAGATCACAAACGTAGATTGCTCGCGGCTAAATATGAATTGAGACGAAAGCTTTATAAAGCCTTTTGTAAAGATCCCGATCTTTCTAGTGATATGCGGGACAAACATCGTTATAAGTTGTCCAAGTTGCCAAGAAATAGTTCCTTTGCACGAGTAAGAAACCGATGTATTTCCACGGGTCTCCCTCGTTCCGTATATGAGTTCTTTCGAATTTCTCGTATCGTTTTTCGTGGATTAGCATCTCGAGGTCCTTTGATGGGCATAAGGAAATCGTCTTGGTAGCCCAATAGAACAAGGGTGAGTTCTGCAGCTGGTCTACAAGCAAGGTAAGTAGGTTCATTACCAGCCGGCTCCGGACCGAAAAGACCTAACGGAGTAATCCCTTATCTTGGATCGGAGATGCTAACGGGGCGGGAATCAAAGTGGGGGACCTCTCTACCGCCTGTGTCTATCTCCTGTCAAGTATGCTCCCCAGACATAGACTCTGTACGGTTAGTACTCTTGGAAAGATAGAATCTCACCGCGTGAACATAACATTAAGTTACGAATGTAACTCCCGACCACTATTCTAAATATAGTAAGGCGGAGAACTCTTGTTCATTGGAGCATCGGAGTGCGGAGGTTCTTCCCATCATTGAAGTCAGAGTGTGGGACTGAGCCTTCCGAATGAGAAATAAAAAAGTGCTTAGTTTCGTTGGAAAAACCAACGCAAATATCATATTTACTTTCTCTCGCCCTACTTCTAAAGATAGATTGAAAAGGGGTTGGAGAGAGTGACTTTATGAAATTCTCTCCTTTCTAAAGCTGCGAAAGGCGGCCCCCCAGAACAAAGCCCCACCCCTCTTTTCCCCCTTTAATGAAAGACCCTCGCCCCGCTTACTATTCATTTGTGGGTCGGGACCCGAGGGCTTTTTTTCTCAAGAGGTTCTTTCGAGAATCAACCAACCGACAAATTCGTAGCCCAGGTGACTCACCAACCTCCCTCTCGCCCAAATGAAATGGGATGAATCAAATCAATAAGCTTTTTGATTGATTCAGAGCGAAGCCAAATTCAATCAAGGCAAAGGGGGGCTTACTTTTCCTGACGCTGAGTCATCCTATTCAAATTTAGCTATGCTAATGGAACAGGAAAAGTTTTCAGATGATATCGACCCCTAAGATATGAGCGAAAACCTCCAATTGCTTAGGGATCGCACTCCGCTGTCCCGCTTGGTGGACGGGATCTTATCTCCTTTTAGAATTCTTTCTCCAACACACCTTTGCCCTCTTTCACCGAAGAGTAAAGAAGAATCGGACAGAGACATAAATTGATTAGATTCATTCCTAAGCTTGCTTTGTTGCAGCAAGATGATCAGTCCGAGAGTGCTGGAGAGAAGAGAAAGCGGTAAAAACCTCTCTGATTCGGTCACCGAGCAGTCGGACAACCCTTCAGTAACCCAGGATGACCCCTTCTTCGCTTCTTTCGCTGTATACTTTTTTTTGAAGGAGGGGTACTACTAATATATATAGTCTATCTAATATATATATATTTATAGTAGAGTACGGCCCCAGAACGCTAAAAAAAAGGTGGGGAAACCAAAATTTTCACGATAGGAAAGAGAAATGACTATAACTATAAGGAACCAACGATTCTCTCTTCTTAAACAACCTATATTCTCCACATTTAATCAGCATTTGATAGATTATCCAATCCCGAGAAATCTTAGTTATTGGTCGGTGTTCGGTCCGTTAGCTGGTATTTGTTTAGTCATTCAGATAGTGACTGGCGTCTTTTTAGCTATGCATTACACACCTCATGTGGATCTAGCTTTCAACAGCGTAGAACACATTATGAGAGATGTTGAAGGGGGCTGGTTGCTCCGTTATATGCATGCTAATGGGGCAAGTATGTTTCTCATTGTGGTTTACCTTCATATTTTTTGTGGTCTATATCATGCGAGTTATAGCAGTCCTAGGGAATTTCTTTGGTGTCTCGGAGTTGTAATCTTCCGATTAATGATTGTGACAGCTTTTATAGGATACGTACTACCTTGGGGTCAGATGAGCTTTTGGGGAGCTACAGTAATTACAAGCTTAGCTAGCGCCATACCTGTAGTAGGAGATACCATAGTGACTTGGCTTTGGGGTGGTTTCTCCGTGGACAATGCCACCTTAAATCGTTTTTTTAGTCTTCATCATTTACTCCCCTTTATTTTAGTAGGCGCCAGTCTTCTTCATCTGGCCGCATTGCATCAATATGGATCAAATAATCCCTTGGGTGTACATTCAGAGATGGATAAAATTGCTCTTTACCCTAATGTTTATGTAAATGATCTAGTGGTTTGGGTAGCTTTTGCTATCTTTTTTTCTATTTTGATTTTTTATGCTCCTAATGTTTTGGGGCATCCCGACAATTATATACCTGCTAATCCGATGCCCACCCCGCCTCATATTGTGCCAGAATGGTATTTCCTACCGATCCATGCCATTCTTCGTAGTATACCTGACAAATCGGGAGGTGTAGCCGCAATAGCACCTGTTTTTATATGTCTCTTGGCTTTACCTTTTTTGAATTTGAAAAGTATGTATGTGCGTAGTTCAAGTTTTCACCCGATTCACCAAGGAATATTTTGGTTGCTTTTGGCGGATTGCTTACTACTAGGTTGGATCGGATGTCAACCTGTGGAGGCATCATTTGTTACTATTGGACAAATTCCTCCTTTTGTTTTTTTCTTGTTCTTTGCCATAACGCCCATTCCGGGACGAGTTGGAAGAGGAATTCCTAATTCTTACACGGATGAGACTGATCACACCTGATCAGTAAAAAATTCTGACACCAATCATTTACAAGTGAGTATTACACCAAGAATTGACAAGCGGATGACTTTTTTTTAGATTATTTATTTCTATTAGGTACGGAAAAAAAACGGAAAGAGCGGACAACGAAAGAAAATATCACAGCTGATCCATTTGTGATACGTGAATGGAATCAAAATCAGGATCAAACCCCTTAGATATCTTTCTATTTCCTTTGGCAAAAAAAGTTTATGAAGCCATCCTCGGAGATAAGAGATCTTTCGATTCGGGAGAGTAAGCAAGAAGCTCAAGATCTCATTTGTGATCTTCTTCTTCGCGAACCTAATCCCAAGCTCCAATTTATTATTGAGTTCTAAATTGAAATATCCAAAAACCTGGCTTTCTTTTTATTGAGGAGAAAACCGCCCCCCCCCCCCCCCATTTGAGCGAAGTCTCCGGCCTTCCCCGTTATGACTTAGAGCATCTCTCACGTCTTATAAGTGACTTAAAAATGGAATGGGCGGGAATCAGACACGTATAAATCCTTTCTTCATTTTTGATGTTAGCTAAAACGAGAGTAACCGCTTTCCGAGAATTCGAAACAATTGGTTTTTTTTGGAGATTGGATGCAGTTACTAATTCATGATCTGGCATGTACAGATTGTTCCTCTTATTCTCTCTCCTTCGGGTAAAGTCTCCTTAAAGTAAAAGAGAGGGGAGGCGCACCGACCGGAAGTGAGGAGCCAGAAAGCATAGATTAGATTTTCAGGTTTATCTATTATACGTTATTTCACCGATGCGAGGATCGGAGTAGTCCCATTTGATTGATCGATTCAGAGTTTCGAACCGAAGCCCATACTATGATAATGAGTTCGAACCTGAGATCATGGGTTTTTCAGTCCCATCCCAAGAGAGATGGTGAAGTGGGCTTCTTTCACGGCCGAATCATAGAAGAGAAGGGCGAGATTCTATTATACTCGGCTTCTGCTCTAGTGGTTGAACGCTTCTCCCTTTCATTGGCTTCCACCGGCCTGTCCTAGTCTAAACTCTTTCACCTCGTCAACTTGGACTCGGGCAAGCGGGTTCACTCGTCTCCTCTTTTCCTGGTTACTGCCCCATCCCTTTCATTGCCTTGGGCCCGGCCTTCAAAGAAAGATCTGAACATTTGCGTAGATGAACCAAGCCAATTCACATCCTCTGATCTTGGTCTTCGAGTGCTGGGAGAAATCCCTATCTTCTCTCGCTACTTGCCTATTGACAGAAGTCATCTCCGTATCAAAGAAAGAATTCTAGAACTAGTGGTAGGTGGTCCTGTGGAGCTTTCAAAGGTAGTTTACTTACTTTAGTTTAGCTTTCATTTAGTTAGTCGGGTACTAACGGTTGGCAACCTCTATCCAGCCCCTTAAGACTTTGTTGGAGCCCTTGCTCCATCAGCTAGAGCTTGAATCTCTGATCACCATCTGTTTCATTACCTAGTGATGAGCTTGACGGTCCGATCTGGCAAAGCTGGCTCAACGTATGCTCTCTAGCTCCAAGATTTTGCTCTTATTGCTAGCTCTTTGACTTTTTTTTGAAGAAGAAAGATCTTTCTCACTTCTACGCTTTTGCTGCTTTCTTAGATGCTTACAAAAGGAAGTCTTTAGACTGACTTACTTTCGGATTGGATGAATCCACTTTTGAACTCCTGACCAATAAGAGTAAGGGTTAAGCCTATTCTGCTTTTCATAAGGCGCGAGAGTGAAGAAGCAGAGTCTTGTATTCAACGTCGCCAGCGCGTACGTGAGGAAAGCCTCCAGAGCCGATAAGACGAAAGAGAAAGCGGATTTTTTGGTCAAGTTATATCGTTCGTTCTTTAGCCTTTGTCGAGTTATTAAACTCGCAAAACGGCTAAAGAATCGAGTAGTTGACTCGATCATTTATCCGTCTGAGTCTCCTACTCTTATGGATACGTTCTATGATATATTCATAGAGTGGCGGCCTCTGATTGATAGATACCTGCCCTTGATTGGCTCCACTCCTTTGTGTCAAGGAATTACGTGGAGTCCGTCATGGAAAGCTCTTCCTTCTAAGAAAGCCGATGGCAGAAAGAAGGATAGTAGTATTTTGACTACTTTCCAAGTTGAACTATACTGGGCCATTCACTTTGGTTTAGGTTTCAAACCTATTCCTTGGAGTGGTTTGGTCTCACTTTCTCAGGTATCCTTTTGATTCATCTCAAAAAATGAGATCGGATGAATCATGTAAGGAATCGCTGCGCTTCGTTCGCGATGCTGTAGCGGAACCCGCTATTCTGACTGCCCGAGGCAATAAGGAAGATTGGCTTATTCCACTGATGCGGGCGCTGGCAAGAGGCGAATATTCGCCATTGGGAATTTCGTTTTACAGAGACTCCTCCGACCTTTGCATGTCTCATTTCTTAATGAAGCAGCTTCGGTCCATACCTATGGATGGAACTTATCATCAGCTCCGTCCATTAGATCGGTTGCGAGGATCTAACCATGTGTTCTCTTATGACTTTAAGTCTGCCACAGATAGGTGGCCTCTTTCTCTTCAAACGGGAATGTTAGGAAGAATGTTTGATGAACAATTAGGCTAGGCCGACCCTACCACGTATTCTCTAAATACTCATTTGATGTCCCATTCCTAAAGAAACCTCCTGCTCTGCTAGCCCGTTGGTTTTCAAAACGGGCCAGCCGCTTGGCTATTACGCCTCTTGGCCGCTCTTCACACTATCGCATCATCTAGTGGTGTGGTGGTTCGACCGCTCCAGCAGGAACTCTTGGGGAAGATTACCAGTGAAAATGCCAGCTCCAAAAGGGACTCATAGCAGAATTGCTCGAAATCGAACAAGCTGGTGCTCACCTTCCTCGAAGTATTTCGAATGATGCAGTGCTACCCCCAGACCTTGCAGAGTGTGGGGATAAGTATGCTGCCTCTACACTTCTAAAGTCTCCTGAGCTCTTCAAGCGTATCCCCCTCTCCTACAGATAAATGTCATATGGGACATTGATAGACTGCATTGCAAGGGCCTTATGGGGCCTCTATTTTTGGTAAAGTCCTCGGGATGACTCCGGAAGGCACAATCGGACTATGTTCGGACAAACTACTCAAATTTGAATAGGAAAAATTTCACACCCTTATCAAAACGACCCTAAGGGCATGGCTTAACGAAATGGCAAAACTCAACTCAGGGCTTCCTCAGAAGCAAGCTTTCCGGCAGGAATTCGCTTCAAAGAAAGAGGATTTTGTTCGTTCCGCAGTAACGAACTGATCAAGATGTGGTGTCCAGTCCACATTGGTACGGGATTCGCGATGCCATCTGTACGGTCTTGTGTTCTTTCCTCACATTGGGAGTGCTGCCCTGGCATGGCAAACCTCTAGATCGATCTCAGCACGTTGCTCACATTGCCTTGTCAAGGAAGCCGAGATCGATGTCGGATGATATGATAGAAGCGAGGGCTAAAGGTGGGTGTAGTAAGGGAGAAGCAAAACCGGGCGTCATAGTAGCACTTCTTCTTGTAGATCATGTCAAATTCCCTCGTGAAACTTATTGTATATCCGCCCTGATGCTTTCTATTCTGATCGGTATACTGATATTGAGGCTGTGGCTGCGGTTTCAGAGTCTGTATCGTCCACTGCAAAAATGATCTATAGTGATTTCCACACTCAAATGCAAAAGAAAGCCTTCCTTACCGTCTGCAAAGGCTGAACTCTATTTTCCCTCTTCAGACACTACAGAGTTTCCGCCTCAACGGATCCCCGACAACTCAACCTCGACTCCTGAATGGTGGCTTAAGGAAGCAAGGAGGCTCGCGGAACACAGTAAGATAATGCGACAGATAGCACAAGACATACAACAGGAAAACAAAACTAATCAGATGGGTAGACAGACGGTTGTGAGAAGAGATCAATACTCTACTGATGCAGCTATACAGACCACAAGAACAACAGCTACTGCGCTACGCTCATTCCTAATCGATTTGTACCATACCAACAAGAAAGGCTTATTGACTTAGAATACCCCAGGAGGATAGAGTCATTTAGTAGAGGAAGGACGTAGCTGGCACAATCAGGGAAATGAAAGCACCAGCAGATGCTGTTTTTGGAGAAGAAGTAGTCGTTTTTCCTGTTTCTGGGGCATTAGTCGACGAAAAAATTCCCTCTAGTCCTAGAATCATTACCTCTTTAAACCTTTGATGATAAAGTTGTAGGCGAAAGCGGGCGTTTCACCCATACAAATGAAAAATGGGAGAGCCTACTTATACATTTCGAGATAGTTGCTACCTATATGTTCTGATTCATATACTACAAGAAACCCACTATTCCAAGCGCGGGTCCCGTACTTTTTTTATTAATCGCCTGCTTCACTTAAAATCTCGGGGAATCCCTATTTAGCTTGTTAAACGGCTGAAGAGCTGCTACGGTGGAGGAATCGGACTTACCCATGGTTAGTCAACATAATTGCATAGGCCCAGAAGCCCAGGTAGCTCGGCATGGGAGGAAAGGAATATCTCTGAACTAATGGTCGGCCGCTTACTCTATAATGCTAAGTTAAGCCCCTTCCCCGATACTCCAACATCGTCCTATCCACCGTTGTGGATGTTCACCCGGCTATCCAAGAAGTCCAAGGTGCATAAGCCTGCTCCTCGATAAAGCCTTGCTCATCCTCTTGTTCGATAATCCCTTGCCGGTTCTATTCCTTCCCCACCTTTAGCCCTCCCTCTCCGCCAGTATTTTCTTCTCCGGGGAACCAATCTGATCCGTCTCCAAATATATCTCCTGGTGGTGACGGGCGATGAACCAGGAACAAAGTCCAATCTATCTTCTGAACCAAGTAGTTAATCGGTACAAAATGTAATCGATTCATCGGCGAAGAAAAGCCCAATTCCTCGATCAAAGCTATCCCCTCCCCAATGTGAGCTAATCAGCTGACGAAAACTCATATCTATCTATCTCCGCTCCTCGATCGAACACCGTCCTATATAGCCTGGACCCGCGTATTCATCGTGGTCGTCCCTCAGGCTCCCGCACCCATATTCCTAACCTGGATCCCCCTTCTCCTATTTTGTTTGCTTACCATGAGGTCTCTGTGTCGATCGAGCCCAGTATTGGTCTTTTCTATTTTAGAAATGAAATCATATCTGCCCCTGCCCGTCGGTAGTCATCTCGGTAGTAGTCATCATAGTGCCGATCTTTCTTCACTTGGGATCATATTCCTCAGAAACACGGTTTTTGGACTCTGACTGGCTTGCTCTGTACGCCCAGCTGCTCATGATGCTACGATGATCATTATCCCTCAGATGAGATCTCTCAGAGCGGCCTGTAAGAGGCGTTGTAGTGGTTTCCCTTTCCGGATTATAACCCAAAACCAGGATCTGCTTTACGATGTATTAGTCGAACCCCTAGGATACGACGCCTTGCTCCTTGAGTATCATGGATTGAATACCCCGACCTCCCAGAGGCTCCCGAGAAAGCTATTTCAGCCTTCCGGACAGTTAAGGGCCATTCCTACGTCCCTCATCGGTATGACTCCCCACCGCCCGCGGACTCCCTGACTACCGTTTGCGTTGAGAGCGAGGACCGAAGGATGGAAGAGGCACGTGACTGCTTAACTAAAGCAGTTAGATGAAGGGCGGTGGATGGGATAAGAAAGTAGGCGAGGCAGTCGGCCAAGCATGGCCAGCCAAAGAAGGCTTCTGTGCTAGCAAGAAGCCTTCCAATTCCCTACGGTGTCCCTGGTTCCAGTGTGCTGAACGATCTTTTGAGACTGAGCACGAACCTCCTCGGACGTGAGTGACTTCTCGGTGCTCCGATTATTAGCTCAATACGATTAATGGAGATGCTATATTGGGCAAGTCCGGGTTTCCCTTATTCATTCATCGTCGTCGACAAAACCTGGTAACGGATTTTCTTCTTCCATTTTAGCAACTCCGGCAATATGGACCTGCTTAGGAAACGTCTACTTGTCGATCTGCATCGGCCTCTTGGACTCCGGGAAGGCAAGTAGCATCCCTTTCTCGATGAAGTTACGCACGATTTGGTTAGTTTAGAAGTCAGCCTGAACTTTCTTTTTTTTCTTTGCTCAGCCCGAACATTCCTACCTTGCCTCGAGCGCTAGGGAATTTTCCAAAGGATGGGATGAGGCTTCACTTCAAACCCGGCATCAAAGCCTTTTCGGCAATGATTTCTGAAATCATCCCTCGGGAGAATTTTAGCTTTCGATACTAGGAATGGGTTTGTTTTCGAGGCGGATGATCTAGCCATCATGCATGACATAGTAGTGATATAACCTTGACTATATCCATATTCGAATTGACATGGTTCTCGTTTAGTCGATTTGTCGGGACTAGATTTTTTACAACCTTTGGTAATTACCGGCTCCTTAGGCTTTAATATGTGATTTATTTATGGTTTCAAGATTTGCATCACCCTGCTTATATTATTATCTTGCATATTTGGATCGTAACCGCGTATATAATTATCTATAATATCGTTTTTTTTGTTAGATTATCTTTTTTACCCAATTTATCTCTAAGCACAATCTTTAGAGTACTCAAATACATGGTCGATTCTTTACCTGAGCTTTTGAGGTTTGTAGAGAAGATTTGGGGATTTTGTGTATAGATAAAGAGAAGGTTTTTATAGCTTCCCCATCATCCTCCCTCATACAAAATTAGTATTTACTTATAGATCCATAAAATTTTCACGCTTTATTACAAAAGATATGCTAGATCATGTGGTGCAAGAACTTAAAAATAAAACGGTTGTGGAACCTAATTGTGTCGAAGATATTTACTCAAGTTCTGATTGAACTAGCAAATATGTGAAATATCCATTTTAAAAATGTTTCAAGTATGGATGGAATTATCCATCACCATAAACGCGTCTTTAGCGTAGACAATTTCAACTATCTATCAATTTTGCTTGTTTGCGTTTGTATTTCGATTAAGTTTTACGTACCAATTATATATACTTCGTAAATATGTCAACTAAGTTATGTCTAATGTTATCATTTCTAATTTATTTTTATGATACCGTTCATATATTATGGTTTTTACATTTGTACACAACAGTGCATAATTTGTACACCGACGGCGAGAAAAAACACTAGCGGTCTACACTTGATATGCCTCCGGTTTAGATCTAAAAATTAAATATAAATCACTATGTTTAAATTAAGAATCCACCGGCGTTACATAATTTATACACGGCCGATGGAAATAGTCGTAATTGCTGATGCACAATTTTCACACCAGGGGCGAAGGATTAAACTAGTGGGGCTAAATAGGTCACACTATCAGTGTTAAAAACAAAAAACCCCATCCATTCACATACCTTTCTTATAGTTCAACCGAGAGTGCAAGATTTATACGATCTCAACGTTACTACTACGTTTCTCGTGTATATTGTTTGCACCTAAAACGTGATAATACACTACACGTTTACTACTACGATGGTGGTGTTTAAATTCTACACCGTCCATGGTTTATTAGACGGGTGGTGTATAATTTATATATTATCAGCTTCGTATCATGTTGGCAGTGCATAGTTGATACACCGGTGGTGTATAGAGGTTGACACCAGCGGTGCAGAACAAAATTAAATCAATATCTACTGACAAAATCTGACAAAAAATTAAACAAACTTTCATCAAAATTATACAAACATACATTTAACAAACTTAAACCGAATTAAAATTCGGTAAAACATCCATTCGATTACATCTAACTGTTCAAAACATTATCCAACGCCAAAAAACATCATCAAAAAGTAATAGTAAAAAAATAACAATTACTTCATGCTTATCAGGTACAAAAAATAATATTATTAAGAGGAGCCACAGGCTGGCGATTGTACGGATTCAGTTCGTGAAATTGGAAAGTTTCTCGTGGCTATCGTCAATAGGCATAATATAGTGTATGGTTTAAAGCGCCTCTATCATGTTCGAGTTTCCTAGAGCATGAGTAATGATATGGAACCAAACTTCACCACGTAGTCTTTGTAATGAGTTGTAACTACCTTATATCGAAGGGATTCTCTTTGACCTAACCGAGCTAGCGCATCACTCGATCTGGCATATACGATTTGATCACATGCATAATCTGAATATGATTGTGATATAACCCTACTGGCTGCTCAGGAAAATAATCCATCATATCCGCATACAACCGAAAGATCACCTACAAACAAACACATATAAACTAGGAAACATTTCAGAACCTTGGTGAAAGTAAAAGAACAAAAAATAGACAGACAGAGGTCGTGTGGTAGTACCTATTCCACCTAACGCTTCCCCTCGTCTTTTTTCCAACTAAAAAACTTAGGCATAGATAAAGTATAACTGATAGTAGCCTGATGGCGCAAACATAGGAAATGATCGTTTATCCAACCATCTAACAAGGCTTTGAATCTTGTCAAATTATTTAACTACGAATTTAAAACTCCTCCAAACACCTTGTATAGCCACGCTAATCCGCAAGTACCCTATGTTATACCACATAGTTGATTCATGTACTCCAACAAAGCAATGAAATCAGATTACTCGTTCTTCTGGCTGGTGTTTGTGAAAATAGTGTAGTCGAACATATACATGACGTACTCACGTGTGGCATGTAAGACCATCTGATTGGTATGGTCCGGATTTACGTCACAATTTTGAGGAACTAAAAAATTATTCCAAATCCATTTCAAACCAAAACTAACCTTATCATGATTCTCCAACTCTACTTGGAGCTCAATCTCCGTAACTCCCAATAACGCGTGTATTGTTCACCAAAATTACAGTTTTTCTTGGTTTCCACTGTATCACCGGGAGGCCAACAATGAAAAATACATCATCTAAAGTGATGCTTATCTCTTTTAAAAACAACTATAAACTGTTGGTCTCCTAAGGCCAAAGTTTGAGAAAAGTCTCGCTCAAGTGAGTGTTTGAGCTAAATTTACTCAAGTATGTAATAAGCGGCCTGAACAAAGTACCTCGAATGCTAGTCTGTACAACTACTTACTGCCTACTAATATCTCATTGACCTAACAGTCCATACTTGGCTTGATTGTTAATGCTATAACGTGGCTGAAAACACGTAAACAAAAAAACAATGTTATAATATCATTATCAGGTGCTGAAAACAAAATTAAATAATTAACTAGCACAATATGGTGTTGAAACTCACATTATCGATAAAACTTTTGTATGCATCATAATGTATGTAGCCTGAAAATAGTACAACACTCTAATACGTCATGAACAAATTCTTGAGACGCTCGGAACGGTCAATATGTTCGAGTTCCCTATCTGATGCTTCGGTAGATACTAGATACACTTTAGTCCAAATCGGATGCGGTTCATTAGTATCCATAGATATATTGTATTCTAATAAAGATGAAGTATCAGCAGTAGATTCCTTGACAATACCAACAACTGTTTGGCCTCTAACTGTTTAAAGCTTATGGTTTCGCACAGACCGCGACATGTTCTTTGACTTTTTCGGTACGGCCGAAAGGGAACCGGTTTCTATTTCATCATTATGCCTTCTTTCCGAAAGATTTTTTTTTTTATTTATTTGGCCGACATCCTCGTGTCGGTTCTTAGACTATACATTTATCTTACCGGTCTATTTACTCCAACCAAAATCCATTTAAGAAATATCCAAAAGAAAACAAGACAATGTGCATTACAAATAGCTTGCCACGTTGTCGTATGACGCCTTTACACTGTCGACGTAGATGCATTACATTTGCAGCGTGAAAGAGCAGAAGCAATTACATTTGCAGCGTGAAAGAGCAGAAGCAAACTCAGATTCGTGTTCTTCAATAAAACATTTATAAAAACGTCAATAATAAATAGTTTTACCAATTTTAAACCATAAATCAAGCACAAGAACACTAATACCAAACACAATTATAACACTACACCTAACTATTTTCAATACCTAAATGAGAATCTACCATGAATTAACATAAAGCTAATAAACTAAATTAAACCATCAAACGGAAGAACTCGTCTACATTGAATTATTAGGAATGAGTTTGTTGTTTAGAGAAGAAAGATAATTTTTTGGTAAAATAGAAGTTTGGATTTTTTAAGAAATTTGTGTGTTATTGAGAGAGTTGGAGATAATGTTTGATTGAGAGGTAGAAGTTCTAATTTGGGTTAACTTATAATCTTTTTTGGTGAACTTAGTTTGAAACAACTTATAGTTTTGAGGGGCGTGGTTTAGCCATACTCTAATATAAAACAAGTATTCAATAAAACAATTCAAGGGTTAGACTAAACTATACCCCTCAAAACAATAAGTTGTTCCAAATTGAGTTCACATAAAAAAACTTATCAGTCACTCCAAATTATTTCAAAAATATCTTCAGTCAAAACCATAAGTTTACCCAAATAAACTTTGAGTCGCCCTAAATAAACATTAAGTCGCCCAAAATTCAAACTTCATCTTCTACCTCTCAAAAAACTATTTAAGTTATAGGAAATAAAATCTTTCATTTCTGAAGATCATGGAAACTTCGTTTATGAGCCAAAATCTTTCATCTCTTCTCCAAACAATAAACCTAAATCTTCTTCAACCAACAAGAAAAAGGGAAAAAATGGGTTTTCTTATATTTAATGGTTTAATTTTGTTTTTAGTTTTGTGTTGACTGTTGCTAGATTTTGATTTAGGTTGTAAAATTATTTAGTTATAGTATTTTATCGAGTATGGTATAAAATATTATTGTTATTTTTCTCGATTTGTGTTATAATATTGGTCTAGGTTCTAATCTATAGGTTTGAGAGAAGTTTTGTCGAATAAAGGATTTTGGGTTAGCTCATGCTCTTCGATGTTGTCTGCACAAGCAATGACTAGTTTTTGTAAAAAATTACTTTAACTAGTTGATGACAACACTAGCAACGCTACTTAACTACCAATGTAACTTCATTACAGTAGCAGTGTGGAAATTTGTTTGTTATAAAATATTATTGTTTTGTGAAACTTCCTTTTTTGAATATTTCTTAAATAGATTTGATGCTTTCAATTGTTGGAAATATGCCAATAAAATTGAGGCACGTTCAAAACTCTCGACAAGCGGATCCTCGACCGAAGGATGCGAGAAAAACATTTCCCCAAATGGGGGCTCAATGATATAATAAAAACTGGTTTCCCTTCAGTCGTAACCCACCGTTCGAAGCACACGAAGCGGTATGCATGCTAAATTAAATATGAAACCGTTAGAGCATAAATGACGGCCCGAGATATTGAGGAACCTACTCATGGTGAAGGTTCATCTTCATTCGGATAATAATATAGTTTCTTATACTAAAAAAACATGTCAGATTCTGACAAAAACGCCTCCAATCCATACCGAAGCATTAGATATGGAACTCGAACATCTTGATCGTTACGACAATCTTAACAAATTGTTCATGATATTATTTCTTGACTAATAGCAGTACAAGGTATACAATACATTTATCGGGAATGTGAGTTTCGACACCTTATAACTTTAAGTATCTATTTAATTTGGTTTTTACCACCCGAGAAAATGATTATAACAATCTTATTTGTTAATGTGTTTTCAGTTGTGGTCGGGTATTAACACTCAGGCCAAGTACAGCCTGCTAGGTCAGTGATACCTTAGCAGGAAAATGGTTGTGCAGACTATCATTTATGCTTTATTTTGGCCTCTTATCAGATACTTCAGCAAGTTCAGCTTAAACCCTCACTTGAGCGAGGCTTTCCTCGAACGTAAGTATTAGTAGGCCAAAACTTTCTAGTTCTTCTTCAAAAAGATAAGCATCACATTAGACGACATGTTTATCAATACTAGCCTCCGGGTTGTGAGGAAAATAGTTGACACCGAGCAGAGCAGAACTTTTGTTGAACAATGCCTGCATTATATTGCGTTATAGGGAGTTACATAGGTAGATATTCATAATAAGTTAGATAAACATGATGAGGTTTGCACGTGCGTACGTCATGTATATGTTCGATTGTACCATTTTCACCAACACCAGCAAGAGGGGAGGGGAATATTAGGACAAATATGTACTATCGTGACCTCCTTGTTGGTATAGAGGAAAAATATGTAAGTATTGTTTTTTTTTACTCTCACCAAGGTTTCAAATTATTTCTTAGTTTATATGATATTCCAGTTGTACGCATATTTGAGTGATAGTTTTCCGGAGCAGAGGGTGGAGTTATTTTAATGTTCTATCTTTATTATGTATGTGACCGAAACGTATATGCCGGATCGAGTGATGCAGCAGTTTGGTTGGGTCCAGGAGAAGTCATTGGATATATTTGAACTTGAACGGATCTGAAAAAAGATAATTATTGACAGTACTCAGTTAACAAGTCTCACTAGGATGATTGGTAAATTCATCTTTGTTTTTTGAGAGGTACACCCAAACCTTTATGACAAACCATAGAATGGTTACGGCTCCGTACGAAGTTTAAGTGGTGAAGTTCAGTTGGTTCCATACCACTCCTTGTATCCTCGGAAAATGGAACATGTTAGAGGCACTTGAAATGATAAACCATATTATGCCTATTGGCGATAGCCACGAGGAACTTCTTAATTTAAAAAACCTAGTCTAGAAAATCGTTAGCCATTGGCTCATCCTCATATTATTCAATTTGTACCTTGTATGAACCATGTAACTGTTGTTTTTATGCTATGACTTTTCTATGCTTTTTTGGGCGTTGGATTATGTTCTTTTACGTTGGAAGATGTTCTTTTGAACAATTTTTTTAATCGAAGTCAAATTTGGTTTCACCGAATTGATGTTTTATCGAATTTAAATTCGCTTTAAGTTTGTTGAATAGGTGTTGAATGTTGTTAATAGACGTTGATTAGTTGGATGAGAAGTCTATTTTATTTTTGAAAGGACCTGGTCTGCACTGCCGACGTCAACATGTCTACATTACTAGTGGAATTTCCCACTGCCGGTGTATAATCTACATACGAGCAGTATACAATCAAGCTGATAGTATGTAAATTATACACTTAGTGTAATAAATCACCGTTGGGTAGAATTTGAACATCAATAGCGAATAGTACCGCTCACGGTAGAATAGTATCCTACATATGTAAATGTTATACACCAGCGACGTAGTAGTCCCACTGGCGGCATATAAACCTTGCACTACCGGTGGCCGTCTATAAGAAAAGTATTTAATTTTAGTTATTTTGTGTTTTTAACACCAACGGTGTTAGCCATTAGGCATTTGACGGTTGAATGCTTCATTGCTGGTGTAAAAATTATGCATCGACCGCGTAGGTTACACCACCGGTGGTACATAAGTCGTGTAATGTCGGTGGACTCGTTTTATAAATGAACTGACTAATATTCCATTTGTAGGTCTACCCCGAAAGTGTATCATGTGTACACCGTCGGTGCAGTTTCCCGCTATACAGATTATGCATTGCCAGCGTAGAAATTATGTACTATTTCTTACGGAAAAACATTATATGTTATGATGATAATGATAACGATAAATTTGAAACGATAACATTAAACATAAATTAGTTAACATACATAATTCGTACGTAATACATAATAAAAATAAAAATAAAGCCAAACAAAATAGATAGACAGTTGACATTGTTGACGTTAAAAGCGCGTTTATGGTGACAGGTTATTCTATGCATACTCAAACTATTTTTCAAACGGATATTCCTCATCTTTGCTAGTTCAATTAGAATTTGCATAAGCGGTTTCGACACAATTGGCTTTCGCATCCGCTTTATCTTTAAGTTCTTACACCACACGATCCAGCATATCTTTTCTAATAAAGCTTTGAAATATCATACTGAAAACAATGCATGTTTCGTGTTCGCTACTAAAGAGGAGTAACGCAACTGTTATACTTGGAACTATTTTCAAGTAATCTAACCCGACGGTGAACTCTTCACATTCGCGTCCTCGAGAAATCATACAAATGGAAATTATTGTTTCCATACAGTGCATGAACTATATTCTACATAAAACTATGTGGATAAAACTATGAGCTTCTTCTGGCATCGTGCATTTCACACAATCAACTGCTTTTAGCAGATGTGCATCTTGGTCCATATGCAATTCACATCACCTATGTCTATAAGTTTTCAAGGTTAAGATCTTACAAGAGTTAATGGTCTATTTATTGATCTTTTAAGCGAGGATGGACATGTGTAAGTTGTGGATATCATAATCTCTTTAACCCATCTCCACAAGACACGTATCGGATAAGACTAACGTGCATCCCGGGATATGTCAAACTCGCGTGATAAGTTCTAGTTAAATTAGAGGGGTTGAGATTAAATATATAAGGTTGAGATATAGCTAGGCATGGGAATTTTAATCGGAACCAAAAGAACCGAACCAATCCAAACCGAAACGGATTCGGTTCCTTCATAATACCCGAATGAATTCCAGTTTTAATTATCCACAGTTCTCGGTTCGAAACCGAAACCGAACCGAAAAACCGTGGGTATCCGTTAAGAACCTAACACGTGTATTAATCCTAAATTTAACATTATTTGAAAATATATTTCTCTTTCCTAAAGTTAGATTCCATCTATCACTAACCTCTGATTATATTCTCTTTAATAAATGCCAACATAGTTAATTCAAAATGGCGACATATCTATAACCAATTACACGTATACACAAAATAACAAAATATCAACCTTTATATAATATAATAGACTTGATATAATCTTTTTTTTTATTACTAACATTCTTATTTAATATATTAATTTTCGATCTCTCCTATATTTAGTATTTAGTTTTCTTACAATCTAACACAATTTTATAGTTTTGACTTATAAAATGAGTTTTATATCTTTTGATATTGCAGAAAATTTAAAGTATCTAAATATATTCGTCTGAAACCGAATTAAATACCCATACAAAATCGAACTGAACCGGATTTTATTTGGTTCTTAAATGGATAACAGTTTTGAAAAACCGAAAGAACCGAAAACCAAACCGAACCGAAGAATCGAATGCCCATGCCTAGATAGAGCATTGTCCTAAACTTTACTTGATAAGATAATCGAAATACACCCATTTTAAATTATGGATAATTAGCTTAAACGTTGTCCTAAATTTTATGTGATAAGATAATTTATATATACTACTATATTTCATATAGATCAAAGTATATAATGAGATCGAGTTCAATAAAATTTATAAAACTACTAAACCCATACATAGCATATTACTCGTAACAAAATGGTCGGAATTATGTTATCGTTATGAATTTTCCTTTCTTATGATCTTCATAAAATTCAAGTTTTATCCGTGGAAAGTAGTAGATAGATTACAATAGCAAATAATTGGATGAAAATAATACACGTAAATGAACCAAAAGGGCTAGATCAGTTATATCAAAACTGAGGTTTGTTGATTTCGATAGATTTTTTCTTAAGATCCTTTGGTTTTATCAACTTTGTATACGTGTTGGATCTCTAGCATTCTAATAATATTCTAGAAGTTTTCCTACGTTTCGCATCAGCGCGACATTTTACTAAAACTACTAGCCCGTTATCTTTTATGGTATATTTAATCCAATCAACCAAATTATTGTTGTGTATAGTTGGTTTTAGTTGTAAACAAAACACTATAATTGACATTGAGGACCTCGGGTATTCCGTCGGTATCCTTAACACTAGAATCCTCTCATGCTAAACTAGTATCATTAACACCGGAATCCACTCCCGCAAATCTAATATACTTAACACAGGAATCCACTCCTGTAAATTGGAGACCTTTGGCATCCTATCATCATAAATTATTATTAAATTTGTACAATGGGAACATAAATTTGAGGAAATCATGCATTACCATCGGTTATATGCTTACACTGTCGGTGGAAATCTCCGTTGTCTGTGTAAAAACTAAAAAACGAGCAGCAGAATATCACATAGATGGCAAATAAATTGTGTATTGTTGGTGTAACTCAATATAAAATAGCCACATTTAAATTAATTGAACTTTCCAATTAGATGACTTAATATTTAATTGTCATGTAATTTTTGAGCTCACATGTCATATGTAAATGGTAAGGCCTGTATGACCGATGATAATATGTCCTAGTCAGATTTATCTAGCCTTCTACATTTCTCATTGTTGATCGAAATTATTGTTGAAACCCGAACGTCATCAAAACCATTTTAAAATATGTTTCATCCGAGTATAATATCAGAGATCTGTACTGTGTGTCTTATAGTTCAAATAAAAAGTGTGATGTTTGAGTTTTCTTTAAACGTGTCATAGTTGTCTACATTGATAACTTTTAATGTGAATGTATACGACATTTTATTTTATTTTTTCTTAGAAGTTTCACCTAAATGTTTTATAAAAATTATAAACATAAGAAAAATAATTGATTATTGATATCCAATCATCTAAATTAATGTAAATGAATTGTAAATTATCAACATACTTTTAATTCAAACACTAAATATTTTACGTAATATTTTATAATTTTAAAACGTTAACACTAAAATAATTATTTGACGCGATAAGTTCAGTTTTGGCTCATCAAAATATATTTAAATTACTATTGAAAATGAAAATTGTGAGAAATGTTTAATATAATAATAGAATAATGATTGTTCATTCCCCACATATGATATGAAAAATTGTATTTATAGTAGTCAATGAGGATCTTTAGGTTCTATTAGTCTGTATGTATATAAAAAAATATCTTATTGTGTTTGTGGTTAACAAAAAATTAATATGACTAAACTCGGCCTAAAATAAGGTTTTAAATGCAATATATAGTTCTCTTGACACTGCAAAAGTAAGTCATTCCACCAACCGGGTTCAAGAATTGAGTAATCTAATTTACAGTGGTTCAACGACATAAAAATACATCTAATTTATGTGTTTTTAAGAATGTTTATTCTAAATATTTGTGCATTTCACATAAAAAATGCTATTTTCACTAACATTTTCGCATGGACAATGCAAAAAGGTTATGTATTTTTGTATAAACAATACGAAAATGTCATGTAATTTTATGCTCTTCATGCAAAATTACATCGTATATTCGCATTATCGATACCAAAATTCTCTGATAATGTCGTATTATCAATTTAAAGATATTTGTATGTGTCAAGGCGATTTACATTGATTTAAAATTATTTTTGTATCATATTTATGAATATTGTTTGGATTTTGATTATATATCAACTTATTATATATTTTAAGCTCATTTGATTAAGAAGCATATTGACGAACTTATTGAGGAACATGTAAATGTAGGTTATTTATTTACGGAGTGTACATATATGTTTATCACTTTTGAGTATTACACGAAACCTAAACCGACCGAATAGGTTGAGTGTGTAAGTCATGATCTAGGATACGTTATCGTCATTAGCCTATAGAATAATAGATGAAGTGTAAAATCTATTAGATATTTTTACAAATGTGAGAGGCATGGTATTTTTTATAAAACAATAATGGTACAAAAGGGACAAAAAACCTTAAAATGAAAAAAATAAATTCAATTAAAAGTTTATAATTTAGCACCACATCTTGATTATTTGACGACTAATTGTTATATGCAGTTTACACAACCACTCGTAGACCATAGACATTGAAGGTCATTCACAAGCTACCAAAAACAATCGGACAAAGATGAGTTGGTTTATAAATTATTATTATCACGTGTACATCGTAGGGATATATGTGGGTTGAGGAACTATAACACGAGCCATGTATTAAATATGTGCAATATCTACAATATTCAGTAAACGAATATTTTTTTGTTAAAAAAATTGGTCTGTCTCATATGGAATACTTGTTATCTAAAATTAAAGATAATAATTACTTAGAGTGACATCTAACAACCGAGGGATCAAAAGTGATCAACGAACTGTCTTTTTTTTTATTCTACAAGTATTGAGTTGTTGCACTCATTTGTACAAGTACTTATCATGGACAATCATTACGAGACAGTAAGGTGCACAATCCAGTATTCACAATTATTGTCTAACTTCAACTAACTTGAAGTTTTTCCTTAATTTTATTTTTTTACTTTGGAAAATCAATAGAACTATACATGGCCTTTGAGTTTTTGATGATGAAGGATAAAATTTACCGAGTCTTATCTTGACCCATTAGGCATTAACAAGGATGCAATCTATCCAATATTTTTTTTCGTATCGCATTCCACATGTTATACAAAGGACATATAAACAAAACAATTATTAGAAATACAACAAATTCGATGGCTAAAAGGACATATGTGGATGAATTTCTAGACTTTTAAAAAGAATTAGTCGATTTAAATTCTAGTGAAGAGTTTAACACAAAATTATCAACAATGATGATTGCTCAACCATAACCGACTGTGTTATCAGTTCTTGGATTAAACCGTATGACAATAAAAGTTTTCATCGTTTCAAAAATGAGATTCAACATTTAACTAACACAACAATTAATTAGTATGTATTTTTTAATATTTAAGTTACACTTTAAAAATAAACGCTTCCATTTTCATTTTATAGGGTCGCCCTCACTCAAATTTAAAATGATACATTGGTTCAAATCAACTAAATTTTAAACTTTTCTGGGTTAAATTTCACATATTGTTTGATCTTAACGATTCAAATATTTATGAATTTTCCAAAAAAAGTAAGTGTAGTGTTAACACCTTTTTAAATACATATATGTTTCGACATATTTGAGGTTCTTTTTCACTAGTGATTTCAGATTTAATGTTAGATGATTATCAAAGAATTTGAGATACAAGAATCAACCGAGTAGCATGTGGATGTATTTTTAGAAAAACCCGCACATTTTCCAGTGCATGTGTTTGAGAGTGAGCATTGGCCCATTGGTTCAAAAATAACGTCTAAACATGTTTAAACCAACAAAAATATATATAATCGACAGTTCTTTCTGTAGTTACAAGGTGGATATTTAAACCCATATAATATATAAGGTTATGCAAATCTCTAATCCGGAAATGAGTCATGTAGTAAAACCTAAAAAGTGATCAATACTAGAGGTAAAAAAACATCGGGTCAGACCAATTGACCAAATGCGATCAGTCTTATTCTGATCCTATCATTGAGAAAATGGATGATGCTAGTATGCCTGATAAAAATAAATAAAATGGTATGGACAACACTAAACCCATACTCGTCATTAAAGTTTCCAAAAAAAACTAATACTTATAAAGGACAAAAACTATTTATTTCTCATATAGAAAAAGTATTGTTATCCATACTCTACATTTTTGTTTCTCATATAGAAAAAGTTATTATGACTAGAGAGATAAACTTCCAAAAGTAACAGTAGAATAATAACTTTTCACCATTATCAAGAAATGTACATTACTTTATATAATAGTAGTGGTGGGCCTCTGGGCCTACATAACTAGTTCAACTCTGACTAATCCATCCCATTTACTTGTTAAATGAAAATATATTTACTCCATATCACAAATGATGCCTTCAATGTTAAAAATTTGTTGGATTTATATTACAAAGTAAATATCGGTCTAATATTTAACCACTTCAACTTATAGGTATGCTAAATCTCATTTTTATGAGTATTCTCCTAGTCTTTACAAATAATTTTGAAGAAGGACTAGTTTTGACGATACTTTAGATTTTATTTGTACATCTCATACTTACTGCAATCGACCTTGAGGTCTGAAACGACATGGGTTGAATGAATTTACCTTTAATTATTTTTGCTAGGGAAATCAATATTCCCTGGGACTATCTACATCACTTGTGGTATGATTTTGCACACGTATCATGACGAAGTGTGAAAGGGTTATAAATTCACTCCCCAGTGTAAGTATTTGTTGGGCTAACGAAATTCATTTTATAAGTTCGTTGTTTCTTCCCATTCTCATTTTTTATTGATTTTAGTGATATAGAGATATGAGTAAATTTATTTTGCTTTGACCACCGTAAAATCCAATTTATTAGAGATCGTCACCGCAGAAACGTCTGGAAAAAATCATCATCATCATCTTTCTCTCTTCATCAATTAGGAAGTTTTATTGCCATTCATCTGCGCTCAGAGATATCTGGAGTGCTTGTTCGAGGTAAGTTCTTAATTTCTTAACCTAATATATTGTATATTTTTCCTCAACAATGTCATTTATGACTGGTTTTCGATAGTTGAGAAGGCCGAGCAAATGAGATTTGTTAGGACGAGAAACCAAACTTTATTACTGAGGTATACAGTTTTAAAATCGGCACATTGGGGAAAAACAAGCCAAATTTGTTGGTCTCTCGCTTTCTTTGACCCTTTATAGTCTAGCTACTTCAACAAAAATCCTCTATCCTCATGGAAAAACTCATGCCCGTGGAAACGAACTCCAATCCTGGTTAATTTCGATGGGAAAATATTATACTAAAGAAAAGACTCTCGTAAAAAACCCATCATTTATTTTGAAGAAAATAAAACACTCCCCTAACTCTAAAGAAAACTATCTAAAAGACCTAGGGTTATTCCTCTCAAACATGATACGCCTCCCGAAAAATTTAGTTTGTTTGGTGAATGGGTTCTCACAAGACCTAAGAGGATTCCTACAAGTCACGCTACATCCCTTGAGGAATTTGTTGGGTCTCAAGAAAGAACACTAGTTGCCACTGAAAATCTGATACGATTAGTTAATGAAAATTCTCTTGATATTGACTTTGTGGTAGAAAATCAAAGGAAAAAGTAGTTTGAGAGTGTTCAGATGATGAGGTTGAAGTCCAGAAAATAAAAAGAATCTGAAGCCGAAGAAAGAAAGAAAATTTGAGTTTGAAGTTGAACTTCTTTTGGAGATATTCGGAGATCTCAACAATAATCTTTATGATGTTAGAAATTGATACCTTATAGCTCTCTATAAAATCGAATAAAATTACGATGTTAAAACCAAATAATGAGATCTTCGAAAAAGATGGGGAATTTAGAGTCGGTCCATATCCTTCTTCTGAGGTTGGAGACACACAATTTCCTCCCAAGAGTTATGCACTCGTGGTTTACCTTGATGTCTTAAACTGCAGACTTTGGTTTGCTTTAGATCCCATCATCATTCGGTACTTCAAACTAAAGAACTTGTTCCCTATCCTGGCTAGTCTAAATACATGGTCCGTCCTTATGTTCTCCATCATTGCTTCGAAGCTTTCGAGAATCGAACTCCCCATGGAGAAGTTTGTGTCCATTACCTCTCTTTCGAGGAACCATGCCATACATTTTTATTTCATCACCTTAGAAAACAAATATAAGATGGTGAATGATCTTCTTCAGGAAGAACTGACTTGGAAGCAACAATTATTTTTTTTAGTGGTTTTCGAAGAATGGTAAAAAATATTCAAAGAGATTAAATCATCACCAACTTCGGATGAAGTGAAACTTATAAGTAAGTTTGGTATTCCGTCGAACTTGTCTGAAACTATTATCAGCCCTTAATATCTTTATTAATATTTGATTTTCATACGATATTCTTTTGCAGTAATCTTTAGATCCCAACAAGAACATCTAGAGTTTTTTTAGAATATTTTCACCAAGCTAAGGAAGTAGGCCATAAACAATTGGTCGGACGTATTTCACGACTGATTTACTTTTGTTAACCTGATCGGAAACCACCTCTGGAAAATGAACAAGTAAATGACCCACTTTATGGAACAATTGATGGCTCCCCATGATCTAGATAATAGTATAGCCTGATTGGTTTGCCCTGATATGCATGTAATCTTCTAACCAGAAAATGTCTAATAGCAAAAGGGTTAAGAAGAAAATTTTTGGTGGTCCGGATAAAAAAAGATTCATGAAAGATGATAAGTAAGAGAATAAGCAAGAAATCTTGGATGTTCTAAAGGCTGATAAAAAAGGAATCAATAAAGTTTTCAACCTAACCGTCAATGAATAAACGACTAACATTATTATCTGAAGACAGCCGAGAAATAGAGAAAGCCCCTCCCCTGAAAAAGAAAAAATCAACACACTTTTATTTCCAGCATCAACATTCCATTGAACCAAATATTTCTTTGTCCATTTGCCTTTTATTCCTCGTAACTAAGAGACTATAAGACAAATCACCCATTTTTTAAAGAGGAAGCCAACAAGAGTTGGATTCATCTAACTCTGAATCTTTTCAATTTCTAGAAACATAGTACGTTATCTTAGCCAAATCTAAGGATTTAGTTGTGCACCTCGAGAGCTCCAATTTGACCCTAGTGGATGAGTCGAAGTTTTTACATAGAGTATTTAGAGAGCTGTGGTAGAGAGCTTCAGATGAAAAGCACATAGCCGTTAGGAATTAATAATGGGCTCGCTTCTGTCGAAAAATTGCTCACAAAATAAAACATCATTTTCCAAACCGATATGATTGAGATAGCGGCTACCATGCTAAAAATAGGGTCGAGGTATAACATAAAACTGAGGGAAAATAATTAGATGATCAATCTACTTTTGAAAGAAACCGAAGAGATCGATAAAATTTGATGAAGCAAATAAGTGAAAAGTTGCTCAGATTTGGCTACTTTCAAAGTACAAGCTAAAAAGATGAAGCAGCTGTGCTTTCTGATTATGTTTATAAATGGATGGCTACTCTAAATTAGTGATGATTTGGGTTGCTGCCCTGGGGGTCGTTTAGTAAGCCAACAACACTTCCTGAAGATAATTTGACCATTTCCCAGCATCCATCACCATGTTCTTTCTCAAACCATCAAGGATAGTTTTGTTTGTGACCTCAACTTGACCATCGGCCTAAGGGTGGAAATGTGTAGAAATTAAATGATGGATGCCTCTAGAAGAGTCAAAAGATTTTATGTCCTTGTTATCGAAGTGGGAAGCGTTATCTGCGATTATTGTTATTGGTAATCTAAACCTATAATATATATTAGTCATAATAAATTTGATAACATTATATCTTTTAATTCTAACGAAAGGTTCAACCTCCACCCACTTAGCAAAATAATTCATGGTCACGAGGACGTGTTGATATCTCCTGAAAGCCATAGGTAATGTCTTAACTAAATTTATTCGATATATATTAAAATGCAATGCTTCAGAGATCAATTCAAGTGGTACTGTTGGAATATGTATGGTGTTGATAAATCACTGACGGGTATTACACCTTTTGACTAACTTCTTATGATCAACCATGATAGAAGGTCAATAATATCCAGCCAACAACACCTTTCTCGTCAATGATTAAAACCTGGAATGAGCGGATCCTTCACCGTCATTAAGTTCATATAATACTAATTATGATTCATTCATTATGAGGCACTTAACAATGGTTGACTTAAAGCTTTTTTCAAAGAACATTCCCAAAGACCACAAAACCATGTGCATTAAATCTCAATTGTTTTAGCCAAAGCTTTATCATAGGGCAAAGTCCCTCGAAACATAAATTTAATAAGTTTATTACTCCAATCTTACTCTGTACTTGATGAAATCTATAAAGCTTCTTCTATTTTTAGCTCAATTTTTTTTATTATCGAATGATGTTCCTATTTGAGTATTTATGGATACTATTCGGAGTATAAAATAGTTTTCAAAGAATCACCAATTGAATTTCCAGCCCTATGCATGTGTTCGTATTGAATGCTCTCAAATACAGTTGTTAATTCATTTAAAGCCTCCATATGTTTTACTAAATGCTCTTTATTTGCCTTAGTCTGCCTAGATACGTGGTTGATTAAGAGTTGTGAATCACTTATCAAACAAACATTTTTGGCACCACAAATTTATGCAAGTCACAACCCTACCAAGGCTGCTTCGCACTCTGCCTCATTATTATATGCCTTGAAGCCAAACTGTATCACTTGATACATTTCTTCTTCAGTTAGAGCTACCAAATGAACCTTTACTACATAACATAAGATGTTTGAGCCCTTATCAGTTCGAATAACCCACTCGTGTTTAAAGATACTGATATCTTGTTTGAGTTATGGCTATTTAGATTGAAATTTAACTAAAAACTCAGTCAAGGCTTGCGCTTTAATTGTCGTCTGGGGTTCGAAATAGATATCAAAGTCTCCAAGTTTCACTAATAATTTAGTCATCTGACCCAAAGATTCAGGCTTTTGTAGTATATTGTTTTAGTGAAAAAATGAAGTCTGAACAACAATCACATGTGCGTGAAAGTATGACCTTAATTTTTTGGTTGCGAAAACTAAGGCCAAATGCTAATTTTTATGACTTCAAATATATATTTTCAACATCCAACAAATTCTTAGTCACATAATATACCAAATAAGAATAATTATTAATTTGTCTTACAAATATTATGCTTATTGCATAGTTTTATACATTGATGTAGATGAATAAAAATTTTCCCATACTTGGCTTAATTAAAATTTATAGAGAAGATAGGTGCTATTTTATCTGGATAGAAGCATCTTCACAATCTGGGGTCCAATTAAATGACTTGTTTTTCTCAGAACTTAAAAAAATAGAGCACACTTGTCTGACGGCCGTGATATGGATCTATTTAAAGCAGTCAACCTTTTAGTCAAGATTTTTACTTCGTTGATAAATCTCAGAGATCTATAGGAATCAAAGCATTCAATTTGTACTGGGTCAGCTCCAATACCTTCCCCTCTCAATATATACCCCAAGAAGTTTCCGTACTAAACCCCAAAGATCTATTTTTCTGGATTCAATTTCAAATTTCTTGATTTTGAGTTGTGAAAAGTTTCTTCAAGATCAGAAATATGATCATCATCTTCATTAATTTTTAATATCATTTAGCCAATATAAACTTCAACATTTCTTCCTATTTGGCTAGCAAAAACTTTGTTCACTACTCTGTGATAAATTGCCCCATCATTTTTCAAACCAAACATGCATTTCTTTGTAGCAATGTAGACCTCTGTCAGTTTTGAATGTAGTGATATTATCATATCTCGGATCCATCTATATCTGATTATACCTAGAATATGTCTCAATTAAAGATAAAAGTCTATTACCTGAAGTAGAATCCACCAGCTGATCAATTCTTGGAACAAGAAATGGATCCTTCGAAAAAGCTCTGTTTAAATCGGTAAAATCAACACACATCGACAATTTCCATTCTTATTTTTCACAAGTACTGGATTCGCTGTCCATAATGGATACTAGATTTTATTATATGGCCTACCTTTAATAGATGGTCTACTTCAACCACACTTGCTTCAGGCTTCTCATTAGAGAACATTCTTATTTTCTGAATTATTGAGCATGCATTAAGTCGTATAGCAAGTTTTTTACCAATGATATTTATAGGTACTATTGTCACATCTTTGGAGTGTCATGTGAACATGTGTAGATTTCTCGAAAAATAAAATATCAACCTCTCTTTTACGTCTAGCAATAGCAGAGTAAAAATCTTCAAACTTCTACCGTCGGGAAATAAATAAATTTCAACATTTTCATCATGTGTTAAACTCACGATATGCCTTTTCCAAGAGCTAGGGGTAGTTCATAACAATGTATCTCCACCAAAAATAGTCATTGATTTGAATAATTTACACAAAATTATATTCCCGACCTCAACTATAGGCTCATCAAGCATCATAACTACCCTTCGATTAGGGTCTGGATATAAATATTTTGAAGACATATCAACATCGATGAACAGCTCTATTATGACCATCGCATTTTCCATCTTCGTAGTAGTCTAAACTACTACTCTTTATGAAGAAACCTAGTTGCCTACAAGAGCCGGCTATTGGACCCCTACATGTCTCTTAAAAAATTTCGTTAACTTGTTATTATCAATGAAAATTTGAATCTCATATTTTAGAGCTATACAGTCTCTCGTCTCATGACCAATATTGTTATGATATTTATAAACCTATTACTCCAATTTTTTTTAAGTCTCTGAACTGGAAAGGGTTTCTTGGTCTAAACAAAATGTTGAGTCTTATGTAAAATAGTAGCAACATTATATTTTAGTTCGGCAAAATTATCAGGTTGAACCCACTAGTTTGTTCTCGGTCTATTCTGGTGAGCTTGAGTTTGTTCATTTTCTCTTGGTCGCACCAGTATTTAGCTGAGACATTTTGAATGAAAAAAAGTAAAAGTTTGGGGCTAAAAGCTTTGAACTTATTGTTGATGGTAAACCGGAGCTGGTAACTATAGAATTTTTCAGGGAAATAGAACAAGTCTCAATCTCTTAGACTCTTCAACCTGAGCTAGAAGAGCATTGATAGTCAAAACCTTCGTTCGAATAATTTTATCAGCAACACAAACAACTTGGTCATGGAAATCTTCCAAATCATTCTTTATAAAAACAAAGATATTTTTTAAACTTTCAAACTCTATCCAACCGAATTTCTGCATTGGATAATCGTATCACCATCTCTCCAGATTTCTTTACTTCCCACAATTTTCCCCCTAAAATTGTTCAAAACATGTCAAAGTTTTTGATAGAATCCATAGAAATTTGAGTGTATCGCTTCAAGGTATTGTCCTTAAAGGTTTGTGGTAAATAACGTCATAGCAACTTGTCATCCGTATCATAATTTATTGTGACATTCTTGAAGTGCTCAATATAGTTATATGGATCTCGATTTCTATCAAGCTTCTCTAATTTTGATATGTCAAATCACTGTGATAGATGTCCAGATATAAATTTTAGTAATAAAGGAGATGGTCTTCAATGGTGCACCTGACAAAATTGGTGGCCCCTCAGACCTTCATCAATCATTTTATAAAGACCATACCCGAATGAATTCACAAATCGATTATTGACGTGGTAATCAAAGTTGTGGTTACCCAAGCCCACTTATTCAAATTATTGGTTGATCAATGTGGTTACCTCGGTAATCATCCCATCCTTAGCTTTAGAGCTGGATACTAATTTATCCAAAGAATCATGTTTTTATAATCTCACTCTCATTTAAAACATTTATACCTATATACTGTCTTTTCGAATAACGTCTGCCGCTAGAACTTCTCATTCTCCTGTGAAAATGACCTTATTTCATATAATGAGAGATTTCCTCTGAATCAAACATAAATAGTCAATAGACTCTAAAAAAATATACCGATGTCTATTTTTGCGCTCCTTTCGCAAGGAATAGTAACTTTGGTCCAAATGAAATTATTTCCTTTGATATATTTCTTGATTATGTAGGATTCAAACTCAACATCATCTCCCTCAAAATAGTTTTCTCTATTTCCATCCTTATGAATTTCCAATCGAACCTTTCTTGAATGTGTAACCATTTTTATTTTCTGGGCATTTAGTACAGCAATTTCATACAACAATTGATGTAGACGATCCTCCAAGGCAAATTGATTCTGCGGCTCTTTTAGTTGTTATTGCGTTTGAGAATCATCTATCGACTAGTCAGATCCTTTTCTAGTTTCCATCACAAGATCTACCTAAGTCTCATTTTTTTCATCTCTCACAAGAATCTAAAGTCGAACTTAGTGCATTAGTGGTTTTGGATATTATATTTGGATACTAGTCTACTATGGTCACCACTGATGAATACTGAAAGTCCCTACAAGGAAATATGGGTCCTCTATATTTCAGGGTCAAGTACAAGTTTAGATAGATATTAAATATTGTTTTTAGAAAGGGAAACTTCAAAAAGTAGTAACAGAATTACAATTGCTCACCAGTATCAAAGAAATGTACATTGGTTTACATAGTACTAGTGATGGGTCTTTGGGCCTACACAATTAGTTTGTTTCTTGCTAATCCATCTTATTTACTTGCTAAATCAAATAATATTTACACCAATTACACAAGACACACTTAATGTTACACATTTTTAAGGTTTATATTACAAATTAAATAGTAGTATAATATTTTACCAGAGCGACTTACGGCTCGACTAAATCATGCCCTTATCAATATTAAAAATACTGTAATTTCTTTCATTTGTGAAAATTATGCTGTTCCTATAAATAAATCAATTATGTTATACCTTATACTATATTTATATATATATATATAATTCCTATTTTATTATATGGGTTCATATGTTTCAAAATGAACTGTTGCCAAAATTATATATTATATGGTTTTTCATTAAACAAAATAAGCAAGTGTATGGGAAGCTCTGTACTATCATAGACTTGGTCAGATTAGGTCATCCATCTTGCGTGAGAAAGATCCATTTGTCACTGATTTGACTAAATATTTGTGAATTTATTTCATACAAAATGTGGTTTTTATTTTATTTTACTATAACTATTTAATTAAGACGACGGTCTTGTTATGTAATGTTTGAACTATATAATTTACTATGTATTAACTTGAATATGTAATACTCATATATATGATTAATTACTTTGTTTGAACTTGATTATGAGTTAGGAAAATTTTAAAAATATCTTATTATATTAATATAATACAATCGTTATATAAGACGTGTTAATATACGATTTGGAAAATTAATAGTATTGTTAGGGTGAGAGTTATAGTAAAATTAGACCACATATCATGTAACGAGTGAATATTTCATCTCGTAATCATGTTATACTTAAATGACACATGTCATTAAATGATTAGTCCTCGTTAAATACAATATCCTTATCTGACCTATGCTACTATTTAATTTGTATTTGTGGATTACATTGTCCTAAAATAAGATAACATAAATGGAATCACTATTCGTAAATAAAACCTAAATCTTAAAATAATGTAGAATTCTAGAAGAAATATGTTTAGTAAGAGTCATCGAAGTAATAGTGTAAACCATGTTATAAGAAGAAAAATAGTTTTGGGATGTAGTGGTCTGTAATATATATTACATCTGCAGGATATGTCATATCGTTCCACCACAACCTTCATGCGGTCGATCAAACGTCCAAACTAACTGGAAATACTTGAAGGGTTAGGAAAATACTAGTTTTTATATATCTTAGGTGCGAAGAATGTCGGGATGCGTTTGAACTTTAAAAATATATAATAATGAACAAGTAACCAAAATAGTCGTGTTACTTAAGGCATAACAATTATGTTGTTAATTACTATCGAAATGAACTTTAACTTCTCATTATACAGGCTGAAAATCAATTGACTATATAATCACAATATGTAGATTCCAACTAGTCCAATATAACTAGTTTGAGATCGTCAATTTTTATAAAATGTACAATATATACAAAATCAAAAATAAAGGTTCTATCATTTGACTGAATTGTATACCAACTTAAATTAAATAAAATAAAATTTGAGATTACATTGATAAATAAACTGTAAATAAAACTTTAATTGGATTTGAATATCTTATCGACTAAGGATTCCCACATAAATATGGAGTTTATGTTTGGATATTAAATCCTTGGTTAAAATTGATAAAAATAGAAACAAATGAATTTTTCCTTTTTCCTTACAATTCTAAAAACAAATTATTGTTTTTTTTTCTTTACTTCAATTTCTATGACGGTAATAAACTAAATGTATTTTCTTTATTACATACTATTATGTGTGTTATGAATTTTATTCTCATAAAATATTTATATTTAAATCTTACAAATTGATCTAACATGTATTGAAACTATAAATTTATGATGTTTAAATAAATTTTTTAGTTGTGTGACTTTTGTATGCACATATCTTGTTTTGTTCTTACTAAATATTAGAGGATCTGCATCCTAGTACATAATGGTATTTTCTAATAATATTTAAGAATTTCTTTGAGATTTTATTATGTATGTTGTACCTTATCTTGGAAAATGTTGAGTATAATTCGAAACTTAAATTGCCAAAACATATTGGTGTTATACATCCCTAACTTTCCAAATCAATTTTGAGATATTAACTAATACAACCCATCACATTTTCCCTACAGAGAATCTACATATTTGTTGATTTCCATACAATAACATTTCAACATATTCTTAACATCTTTTTGTGATAAAACTGTGGAACAATAAAAATGGTCTTGATGAACATAGTTTTATGAATATAGATGCTTTACCCAGATATCTCACGTTCAAATTCCTTCAACTAAAATTTCTTAAACATATAAAAATTTCATATATTTTATGGTAATTAATATATAATAGATATATAACATTAAAAATTAATCCACTCATGTTACTTTAGTGATATCTATAATATCTTGATAATTTCATCTCAAAACTAAATTATATTATAACTTTGATAAATTATGGACTCATTGATGAGACGTTTTTAATTATTATTATTATTAAATTCTTTAATCTTAAAAACCTGTAATATTTGATAGTTTCAAAGATTCTTAGAGGGGTTATCTGTCAAAACAATATTCGTAAGGGAGTATTTTTATAAAGAAAACGAGATAAGTAAAGAGAGAAAGAGACAAATAGAATAATCAGGCAATGATTGATAATTTATTGACTCATTCCCCTAAAATAGGTGACGCTTTATATTGTACAAGTAATGAGTCCATAACTTACATAATTACTCTCTCTTTCGTGATACTTTACACTCTATTACTTTACTAATCCTAACCATGAGTGTTAGTTATTACACAAAGCACCCTCAATATTATATATTTATTGGGTTTATACTTAATATTTTATTACGTTAAATTAACTCTTTTATTTATCCAAGTTGACTTATTATTCCCAATATTTTCTCTCATAATCAATAAACCCCAGTCCTTGTGAAGATACTTGAACAAGGACTAGCTCACGGAATCATATTTTTTCTTTCTTGTGTGACTCTTTGGACTATTCTTCCACAAGTGCCTCCTCAGACTATTCTTCCAAAAGTTCCTCCTCGTACTATTCTTCCATAAGTGTCTCCTCAGATTCGTGACCTCATTAAAGGCAGGTTGATTTCATATTCGTGCAGTATGTATTTTAAGCCATGTATCAGGGTGGTTTCTGACAGGTGGCACACATATTGTATCCAATCCACGTGTCAAAACAAATTTCGATTGATGATATATTTTGATCCAAGTGTTAATTATTTCCTAACACAACTATGCATGCCTTTCAAAATGACTTTTAGGTGAAAATGTGTATCAGGATAGTCTTACACTTCTCGAAACGCATTTACTTCAAGTCATATGTAGAATCGCTATCATCCAAAAGACTCTTCATCTTCCTTAGGTATCTGGTATCTAAGAAAAACCTTTCGCCTGTTTGGGCTTTCGTAACCGTTGGAAGCCCATATTCTCTCCTCTAAATACTTCAACTCCCTCACCATTTCAAAGTTACTCATTTTCCCAGTTTCTAAAGAGATAAAGAGAAACCATTTGGTTAAAAAGAGAAACGGTTTGCTTCTCTAAAAGATTTCTTCCACCTTTCATGCCTAAAAAAACGTGACGGTCTTGAGAGATATAAAATTTAGGATTAGTTCAATATCGGTAAAAGGGATGAATAAAAAAAGCTGTTGGCATAAAAGAGGAACCCAAACCACTATAAATTCTTCAAACAACTTACTAAGGTCAATGGCCTCCTATAAAAAAAACACTCTAAAGAAGCATAGACTTTAGGTACCAACGCTTCATCCGATCCTCACACTACTAAGGCCCCGGGTTAAACTTGTCTGAGGTTCAACAAAGGTGACCTCAATATTTCCATAAAACCAAGTAATACTTCTACATTTATTATGATGTACGACAAACGTCAATTGACTGAAAAAATCAAGATCAATTGTTCGAAGAGGAAGAAATCTCCAGAGCTGACGGCCAAAAGGTACACATAAATAAAACTTGCATCCATTGTTCCTACCCCTCAAAATAGCCCACAAGGTACTCCTCAAACAAACCATGAGGTCACGCCTTGGAAGGCTTAATAAAAATTTGTACGAGCAAAGGAAACTATTGTTTCATCTCTTGAATCTATCCTAGATGTGCGAGAAAGACATCTAGTTGACGAATCAGATAATGGTAAAAATGAAGATGTAATTGTTATGGATACTCAACCCATCAGCGTTTTCCCTACATTAGCTCATCCAATCAGACCTTCCATATCGACTCAAGTATCTTCTTCCCTCGAAACATAAACAAGTTATCATATCTAGTAGGAAACTATGTCAAAAAAATAATAAAATTGGTGATCTTGAACTGCCCTCGAACCTTGAAGCTATCTTGGGAAACAATTTTTGGAAGGTTGGCGCCAAACATCTCTTGGCGCTACAAAAGATCAAGTACAAATATTATCACCTGCCCGAAAGTGTCAAAATTAGAGACCGATGGGGAATTCTAAAATCCATTCAAATTCGATTTCTTGAGATTATGGAAACTCCCTAATCAGTTCGGGACAACAAATTTAATCGTCAACTCAGAGATCCTGAACTGGGCTCTTTGATTCCCACTAGATCCTGCTTTGGTGAAGTACTTTGACTTGATAAACTTATGTCTGACTCAAGTTGGCCCTAATATGTGGTTTATGTTGATGGCATGTATAATGGCTTCTCAGGTCTCCCAGATCGGCTATTTAGTGGAGCAATTTGTTGGGCTAAGCAACGTTGCCAAGAACTCTCATTTTCCATTCTACTCATTAACCCTTGATGGAAATTCAATACATTATATGATCTCTTAGAGGTTGATAAAAGTGGAGACATAGATTCTTCTTCATCTCCGGATTGTGGGAGACACACTTTGAAAACTCTGTTGAAATGCCCTATCGGCTCTCATTAAGATGGACCAATCGAGGTACTAACTTTCACTCTTACTTTATCTTATTTATTTTATATTTTTACCAAAATTTTCATTGGGGGGTATAAATTGAAGGGGATCTCCAAATCATTCGACGATCATATTAAAGAATCTAGTCAGATCATTGTGTAACCGAGTTATTGTGCTACCACTTCTTGGTCCAATAAATTCCATAGGTGTTTTACCCCGCCAAATCTGGCCAAAAGCCATCTTTGAATGTCCGATCTAACTAAGGAAAAGTCTATAGAATAGCTCATGGTACCTCCAACACAAGATGAAGTACTCAAGTGATTGGAAGCCTTCGACAACCTTATCTTTATTCCTCCAAAGGCCTAGGGCTCTAAGTCATCGGGACCTCAAAAAAGATGTGATAGAAAAATTTCGATGTTGGGGCTGAGGCCAATGAGGGAAATAAGGTTGATGTTGAACCTGAGAAAGTTAATCTTGCTGGGAAGAGTGGCTCCAAGAGGCCACATCCAAAGATAAAGGTAAAAATAAAACGATTGAAGAAGAAGAAAATGATAATACCACGGCTTCGAGCTTGCTTGTTCCTAAAAAAATAATCATTATAGATTGAAACTCTTCTCAAAAATCAACATGAGAGTCTATTTCTCAATGGAGCTAGGCGAATGACAAACCAAAAGTTTAAGGGAACGAAGAGAAAGTTCTAGAGAAAGTTCTAGAGAAAGTTCTAGAGAATGTCGAAGCTAGTTCTCCAAAATTCTAGGGAATCTTGTCAAACCTCACTAATTATTACGCTTTCTCCGATTCGTCCCCCTTGATTTTCTTTGGGGCCAAAGTCGTTCGATAAGATTCTTTTGCCATCTTTTGACTACTTCTAATTGTTCCAACATTGTTTTCCATAACATATTTCAAATACTGGTGAACGATTGATGCAACTGTATGCATTTTAAATAGACAAGATCTTCCAAAAATTGCATTGTAACACGTTGGAGCATCTACCATAATAAAAAAATCGTCACTGCCTTTTTAAATGGTCCCCGACCTAGTTTTACTATTCCCTCAAATTATCCAACCACTTCAATTGTTACCCCAATAAACCTTACAATCATCTGATCTGACCGAAGAATTACTAAAGGGTTCACGATCTTGTCATAAGTTTTCATGGACATAATGTTAGCAGATTTCTAGTATCAATCAAGATTCTTCGTATCTCATCCCTGGTAATTTATGTTACAATAAACACCGCATCTTCATGTGGACCAGCTACATCCTTTATATCATTGTCTTCAAAATAAAGTATTGGAGATGGATCTATGTACAAGTATGGTGAAACACTTGCTTCTAATTAAGTTGCTAGGCTGACGATGTGCCTCTTTCAAGAATAATTCGATATTCCTGCAATCGTATCCCCTCTAAAAATTGTTAAGTTAAAAAAACACATAGTTCACTAGCCTTTTCTCTTACAATTGATTCCTTCACCACCAAGACGATATTCATGTCCACTTTCAAATCTAAATAATCCGTGGACATGTCAAATGCATCAATAGGTTCCGAGATCACCATAGTATTTTCTTGCTGCAGTGCGGTAAGAGAATTTTTCTTGACAAATGTTGTTAGCTTCTTATTTTCCATTAAAGCTTGTATTTATTTTTTTAATGCCACGCAATCCTTTGTATCATGCCCAATATCCTCATGATATTTACAGTATCTATTGCTTCTACTCTCCCTCAGATAATAGTTGTTGGATGTGGATTGTTATTTTACTGAAACGCTGTCAGAGAGTCCATCTCTGACGTTTGTGTTTCTGCCATCAATTTTTTTTCTCTACTTGATCCAACAAGGACCCAAATGTCATGGCTTGTCTTTCTGAGCGTTATATTTCATTATACCGGGGAGAAGTCCCATTCGGAAAACTACTAATGCCACATTATCTTCACAACTTTTCATGTGTGTTTTTGCTTTGATAAAATGATTTGTACAATCCTTGAGGCTTTCTCCCATTTTTTGTCTACAGTAAATTATCGCATCACCACTTATGCAGAACATTTTGCTTCCTACGAAATACTTACGAAATATATCTCTGAACATATAAAAAAATTATACAGCCATATGTCAAGCGATTATACCATTTTGAAGTTGCGTTCTTGAATGTTTGAGAGAATGATCTACACAACAATTTGTTATCATCGTCATAGTTGACCATAAGTTTTTTGAATCGCTCAATATGGTTGTCTAGATCTTGTGTTCCATCGAACTTTTCTAGCTTTGAAATGTCAAACCACTTAGGTAGATATCTTGAAATAATTTCCGAGAAGAGGGGAGATGACCTCCAACTATGACCCATTTTATACATACTGCCCGAGGACCTTCATTTAATTTAGTGTACAAACTTTTATTTTATACATAGTGTAGTGTACAAACCTTCCATAATTTACATAATTACCCTATCTTTCATGATACTTTACACCCTATTACTTTACTAATCCTAACCACAAGTGTTAGTTATTACACAAAACATCCTCAATATTACATATTTGTTGGGTTTATACTGAATATTTTATTACATTAAATTAACACTTTTATATATCCAGTTTGACTTATTTTTCTTAATATTTCATCTCCTTATCAATATTGACTAAAGTTTACATATGATTGTTGCGAACTTTTTCAATCTTTCTTTGGACCGGTTAACTTTTATAATTTATCATACACAATAAATAATTTTTTTAGATTGCACTATATATCTAGTACTCTCAATATCATTATTCAAAATAATACGATCTTAATATTCATTTAATATAGCTTATTGGTCAAATGTACATATGATTATCTTCAAATAATTTTTATCTTGACTAAAATAAAGGTTCACTAGAAAGTCAAATGAGTGAAGCTCGCTTTATATGAGACATTTTTTTATATCTTACCATGTTATATTTTGATTAATCCAAAACCAGTGCCACTTCCTTGCTCATTTTTAGTCGGATCTTCACTACCACTTGTAGACGAAACCCGTTTTGACATTAGATCTGAAACGCTGGTTATTTTTCTCCTTATGACAGTCCTCCCACCATTCTGGATAGCCAACCAGCTGGAAACATGTCTCTTTCTTCATCCCACAATAAGTGCAATACAACTTGGATTTATCTTCTTTTTCTTTGGATCAGAATTTAAACCTCTGTGCAGAATTTTTAGCAGCCAAACCCATTCCAATTTCAATCGAGTCACTATCAGAAGACCTTAATTTTAGTATATTAAGCGTAGCCACTTCCCTTCGTATTGTAGCATATGCTGTTTCCACGGAAGGAAGATGATCATTTTTCAGGATATCTCTCTTGACTGGTTCCAGCTTGTCATTAATCGCCATTAGCAATTGATATAATCTTTGTTCTTGAGTCTTCTTATTGTAGATCTGAATGTCTTATGGGTCTTTCATAGTGTTCGGATCTCGCCTATCTATAGACATCCAGATATTCTACAGTTTGTTCCACAAGTCTTCTAGTGTATCAGACCCTTGCCTTAATGAATTAGCCCTCTTACGAAGGCCAAACACCTGTAACGAATCTGGACCTGAACCGTATGTGGTGGCTAACCCATCCCAGAGGGATTTTGCAGTGGGATATTGCGAGACATTATTCACCAAGCTGGATTCAAGATTCTGGATAATCCATGTGAAAATATATTGTTTATCTTGTTCCCACCTTGTATATGTGTTGTCAGTTTTGGATGGAGGTGTCGGCTCCCCTATAATGTGAGAACCTCTCCCCCTTCCCCCAATTGCTTTCTTCATCAGGTTTTCCCATAGGGCATAGTTGTCACCACCGATTTTAATCCCTAGGGATAAATTCTCGGGGTTAGTTGTTTGTTGTTGTGTTCCGAGACCATTTCTCAGAATGGCAGCAATCTGCATTGTTAATTCATCAAGGATTTGACTGACCACGACTTCATTGCCAGCCATCTTTGTTGAGGATGTTCAAAATTCCCAGAATCACACGTGCTCTGATATCATGTTAAAAAACAAAGAGAGAGAAGTAGCCGCATGAGGCGGCTAAGGTTTTGTGTTTATTAAAATGTTCCTTTTTGTATTGAACTATTTTTTTATAATGCAAACCCAAGTAAGGCTCTCAATATATAGAGAACTTAGAGGCCTATACAAGGAAACTTAATACACTGAATATTCTAACATATTAAATATAAATTTACAAACAACCTAGTCTATTATCTTTTGATAATAGATTTGAACTTAAAATCAATTCTCTTCCATCAATTCTCACTCTTATTATAATCATCTAAGCTTGAACTTTAAAATTATATATAATGATACATAAACTAAAGTGAATTATTTATTGCATAATAAGAATCTTAATGTTCTTATAGAACTCTTTATTATGTTAAATAAGCTGAAATTAACTTTTTTTTATACCACAAAAAATTAATGTTCACTTCTTTATGACGTTATAAATGTTGGAACTTCTTTATATTACATCATACATGATCCTAGTATTTTTATAGAAATATTTATGAAGTTAGAGAACTTTAAACCATTTTTTAGTTACATCACAAAGAAACTAATATCATACTATAACTCTTTATAGAAATCATTTGTATAAATGAAATATAAAATATTTTATCTCTTTTTGTTTTATATCTGTGCAGAAAGATTATAATAACTTTAGTTTACATAATTTTTTGAAGGTGTTGTGTTTATTATTCTAGAAACAATTACAAATACTTATTTTTAAGTGATGATTTAAACATCGATTTCAAAGGATAATGATCAGTCTCATGATTATAAGAGGACTCCTGATATGTATCCTTATCATTTGATAATGAACAATTCAATTTTTATTTTCCCTCTCAAATCAAAATAGTTTACCAAATATTTATTATTTAAACTTGATATTCTCAAAATTAATCTCAATTCTAAATTTGGTTATAGAATCTTAAAATCTAAACATTAATAGGATATCATGAGTGCTTAATCAAATAACTATTAATTATATAAAATTCTAATTTCTTTTTGCTAGGCCTCTTAGTTTTTCATCCTTTAAGGATTCCTAAATATAAAAATATTCCAAAAATAGCTTTTAACATGATCAAACTTAATGTATCGGTTTGTGATAAATATTTCCAAATTAATTACTTCTAAAAAATCCGTATTTACACGCATAACCAAATAAAATGAATCACGATATTGTCTACTAAATATACATACCTCTTATAGGGACAACCACCATGGTCGGATATAATAAACTCAATTATATTTCCAAATTACTTATCAACTTTGGCTTTTAAAAACTTGAATTGATCGATGACTTCTGTTTTATAATAAATATGTGTAAAATGGTGTTAAAAGAAATCTATAATAACATGATTTATCTTGACCATCTTTTTGGTTGGAACGATCATCATATATATACCTAAAAATTTTCAAAGAATTTTATTATTCAGTATACATATAATTTACTTATATTTGGTTTGTTTTCCTTTTATGTATCTAAAATATGTCTAAATAGTCCAGAGAGTATGTAGAACCTCGAGAAACCATATTGTCAACCTCGTGTTTAGAGATGGACATGAATGCTTGTTATAAATGTATACTTTAAATTTATTTTAATGTATAACAGATTAATATGTATAAGATTATTGAAAAATAAATGTATTTACTTTATAAAAATCATCCAATTTTCAAATCCTCTTAAATATGCACAAATGATCATTAGATATAAATCTAATATACCATCACTTTTTTTTCCGAGGGAACTCGCAGCCGCTACTCAACGAGTGCGCACAGGGTAAACCCTTAATCTGACGCAAGCCAGAAGGTAAACCGTACAAGGTGACAGGCTCAAACCAAGAAAGCGTTTGTAGAGGGGGTCAAACGCATGACCTTTTGGTCACGAACTCATCTACTCCACCAACTTAGCTGCCCATTTCCGGGCTAATATACCATCACTTTATCTCTCTAATTTGATGTATCTTCCATAAAAGAACATAATATGATTATTGTAAATGTATTAATCCATCAAATGTTTCTAGGAACTGAATATAAATTATAATGTAAATCAAACCAAAGAAATTAAGCTAATTTTCTTTGCCAAACCAAGTCTTAAATCTTTCTCAACCCTTCTCAATTTATCTCAAATATTCTCACAATAAATTCAGACTTGGTAATAAGTTTTACCAAAACTTCTTAAGATTTGAAATCATGTGCAACTAAATAGTTCTTAATGCTTATTTGCATTCTCATAAATGATATCATTTATTGGTCAAGCTAAAATTGTACTTTTATTGTTTAGCTTTTATGTTGATAACAAATAAAGAGTCTCGTTATAATTGAATTGCGAGCGAGAAGTTGTAATTGATAGTTAATAGTGATGTTCATAAAATATCGAAACAAATATTTAAAGCATAACCGTGTAAAAGATTTTTAAAATCAGATTCATGTGGTTACACATAACCCTCCTAACTATATTTTTTGTATTCATTACTTCAGTTTTAGAGTAAGAGAAATTCTTTATCTACTTCCATCATTTGGAAAGGTGTTCTAAAATCCATAATGAACAACTATGTCATATTTTTATTTTATTCAAATGATCTTATTATGATTTTGGAACTTGGTTTTCTGACAGTTTGACCAAAACCTATGTTTTGAGTCAAAGAATGATATCATAATTGACTTTATCATTGCATAAATTATCATAATTAGGCAACATTCTTCACAGTATTCTCCCTGCCTTCCATAATGGCTTTGACTATACCTTCCTGTAAAACACTGCACACCATACGAATTCAGTTTAATTACCATGACAGCTAAATAACCTTGAGACTTCAGTGTTAATTACCATGACAGCTAAACAACCATGAGACTTCAGTGTACTAACCACTATAGTTAAAGTAGACAATGCGAAATTAGTGGTAATGAACATCCTACTTATACCAAACACACGACTTCAGTTTACCGACCATGCTAGATTAGTGCAGCTGAACATCCTACTTATAACATACATTTGATATCGAGGTACATTTATCATATCATTTTATACACAATTTTCTATTTTTAGCCAACTTTTCTTGAACTTTCAACCATAAAGTATGTTTGCATGATCCCGGACTCTGTTTTTGCAGCTTTTTCGAAGCGAAGTGAGAATCATCATGTTTTGTTTAAAGACATTTTTTGATGTCGTGTTTAAGCCTAAAAATAGTCTTTACATCGTTGGTCGTGAGCTTGACCAGTTTCGACTCAATTCGGAAAGCGTCATTTTTTACCAAAAACGTCTTTTTAATCTCCTCAATAAAGATAATGCTTTTTCAATAAGAACTTCTCGTTCTGGAGGTTAAATGAGGCTTTCAAAATTATATAAAACGGTGTTTCTTTCGCAGCTTCAATGTAATCTGATGTAATGCTATTTATTTTATCTTTCATCAAATTCTGAATGTTGATAATCCTGATTTGTAAAATCATGCTTTGAGAAACATATTTAGTGCAAAAATAAGATTCACCAAGGGTTAATTAAACAAGAAATTATCGTGGTATTTCTTTTAAAAACTAACCATGTGATTGCTTTGAAACATTAACTATTCTACTTTTAAAAAAAATATGTTATTTCTTTGAAACGCCAACCATGCTACTTATATGCACCACAAATACAACCATATTAATTTGGAAGGAAATTAACCATGCGAGTTTAGATAAAAATATAATGCATAAACTCAACCATGGTTATCCTTGAGGAAATTAACCATGCGAGTTTAGATGAACACATAATGCACAAACACAACGATGTGATTCTTTTGAACTAACACAGAATGCACTAGCACAATACAACCATGTGTTTCCTTCGTACAACAACTAAATAAGATGCGATCTTGGTGTATTTTCAGAGGAGGAAGATGCGAGATTAGTGTTACTTTCACATACACGTTGAGAGAAAATAAAAAATTAAGACAAAAACGACTAAATCGAGAAACGAGACAATACAATACAACCTAGAAACAACACAACATATTAAAATGTAGCACAATATATGCACCTAAAATCATATAAAATACCCGAAATATTATGTCAACCAAAACCAGAAACTAGCAATGATCGACGATATACCGAACAAGAATATGAGTTTAACTAAGTACGTATTGTAATGAACCATTGAAATACACTCTAAATATAGTACCAACCTACAAGTGCAGAAGTTGGGTGATGGTGAAGCTAGGAAATATAATGTTTTTTTATTGTTACGATTAGTACCTATATGGTTTTCATGAGGTCTTAACGACAGTTGAATCGTTGAATATGAATTCTTGGACGATGAACAGTGGCCGACAATGTGTTGACTGCTTCATCAGACTGAGACACCGTTGTCGGAGGTGTCGTCGGACGCCACTGGGATGGTTACTATGTATTGGGTTTGGCGGGTTTATTGAGTTTGTGGTTTCTTTTGGTTTACTGTTTAAACTGGGTTTAGCGAGTTTGAGAGATAATGTACACTTTAAGGTTTTGGTTTAAAAAGAGAAAAAATTCAACCTAAAACCTCCTATTTATATTTTTGTCCAATTTTTAGATTCATATATTTATTGGTCGTATGTAATTTTTGGATATAATAAAATAGTTTGGTGGATATGTTTTTAAAAGAAAATTATCTTTGCACTTTAATTTTTTTTATTAATAGCATATATATAGTGGGATAAATTACAAAAACATTTTCAACATGGACCAGTCGGTTGATAAAGTAAAAAATATTTCGAAGATGGATAAAAAAAAATCGGTTGAGCCTGGTCTGCATAAGGCAAAAATATCTAATTTTGACTTGAGTGAAGCTATTTCCTCCATAAGATTTATTATTTCCTCCATTTTAATTTTTAATAAAACATTGAACACTTGTTTTTACCTTCTTGTCCTTTATTTATTTTCTAATTTATAATTTGATGCCACTATCCACTATCAAACCCTTATTACAACAAACACATCATTAAGATGAATTAGAACAAACATATATGATTTAACTTCTAAAATTAAACACTAAAAACATAAAAACTCAATTATTTTTAAGATTAGTCACAAAATTACATGTTTTTTAAAAAGAAAAATGTAGTTCCGAGACAACCACTATGAATAACATGTTTTTTTTTTAAGCAGGAACTCAGAATCACATATAATTTTTAAAAAAGAACCTAATCAACAGACACTAATCACACCACTGAAAATCTATATTTTGAACTCAATACACAGGAAAAAAACAATTAAACCAGAAATTGATATTAAAAATGATTAAACTAGTAACTCGATATGCAAGAACTCGATTAAACGATGAACAAGTTTTTTTATCTGCATATAGAGTTCCTATAACTCATTATGCAAAAAATTCATAGATTTAAAAAGAGATTTTATTCGATATGTCAACCCATATATTTAAAATAAAAATAAGATTAACGATAGATTTTTATCTTTGGAACTCCAGAAACTGCTTCAAAATTGTTTGATGGCTAGGGTTTTTTAGGATTAGAAGAGAAGAGGTGAAAGTGGATAGTTACTCGAGAAATTTGGATTTTTGGTGTAAAATTAAAACAATGATAAATTAGGATTTTCGGTTATGGAGGAAATAACAAGATGGGATTTTTTATGAATGATGGAGGAAATAATAAATTTTATGGGGGGAAATAACTCCACCCTTTTGACTTTTATTCTAAACATCCAACATAACTCTGTTTCAATTTCAACCCATCTCAATTTAATACTCCTATTGTAAAAAAAAAACACGTTTCAAATAAAAAAAGGGTTAGGCTAAATTGGGGCCCAATCGGCTAACCAGCCCCAATTTTAAGCATACCCATCAAAAATATAAGTAGCCCCAAACTAATACCCAAAAAACCCTTCGTTTTTTTACTAACTTAAAACCCTAAACACTAACCATTCCCACTTCTAAAACAGCCCCAACCCAAAATCAACCCCAAAACCCTAAAACCTCTCAAAACTCCAAACTTCTACAATCAGCCCCAAAATCAAATCCGAACATCTCTACACATCAACAACAACTCAAGAACTGCAATGGGCAAAGGAAAAGAGTAAGTTTTTACTCTTAAATGCATTTTTTTTCTATATTTGGTTTAGGTTAGGTTTTTTGATTTTGATGCTAGGTTAGGTTTGTTTGTGGCTGATTTTGTGTTATATGTTGTTTGTAGTTATCTAGTAATGCTAGAGTATGCTAGATTAGGCTGTTTGTGGCTGATTTAGGTAGTTTTGGAGGTTTTGGGTTGCCTTCAATGGCGGTTTTTGCAGGTTTTCGCGTGTTCCCCCGCCGGTTTAAAGGCCATTCACCCGGCGGGGAACAAGAACAGACCTGGGTTTTCCAGGTCTGTTCTTGTTCCCCGCCGGATGGACCCCGCCGGGTGAGGGGGGGTCCACCCGGCGGGTGAATAATTGTCACCCGGCGGGGGAGACCTGTTCCTGCCTTTTTTTAATGGAATTTTTTATCAAGTTTTCTAACTTCTTTCTCTAATGTTTTGCAGCCAACACGAAGCACCTCGCCTAACGAAAGAGAAGGCGGCGAAGGCGGCAAAAAAAGGCAAAGGCAGTAGCCGACGGGCGGTGGTCGCCGCTAGGCCGGATCATGGGGATCGGACAGAGCGTGTTCGACTCCACCGCGAGGTGCGCGAGGAGCGCGAGGATCCAACCGAGCGATCTTTGCGGCATCGGAAATTCGATGCCACCAGGGATGCCCCCCGTCGACGATCGTCTCCTCCACGAGAGGTGCTCCCCATCCGCCGACGTGCCCTAGTGGACGAGGAGGAGGATGATACGGAGCAGGAGGAAGCGGAGGTCCCGTTGCCACCACCTCGAAGAGAGGTCCGTTCCGAAGGGCCTCCAACCGATGCCGAGGGATGGAAAAATCTTTTCCTATCCCAAAATAGTGTGCTTCTCTTCCCCGAGTATGCGCAGCACGAGGCGTATTACGCCTTCAAAAACGATGTAAGTATATTAATTTATTATTTTTTGTTTACTTGAATTCAATTTTTAACATTGTAGTTATTTTTGAATTTTTTTACAGGCGCGCTCGGGCATTACCGTGCAGTCGAAGTATGGTTTGCTTGGTCAGTGGGACCTTAGCAAACAAGTGGGGGTTAGGGCGTACCTAGAGGAGACCCCATTTTGGCCCTTGATGCGGCATTTACCGAGGTTCAACAACCACGTACAGTTGGCGGAGGTCTTCGGTGAGAGGTGGCACCAGGAGACAAACACGTTCCAGTTCTCCTTCGGGGAGATGACGATCACACTGGACGACGTGTATGTCATTACGGGCCTCCCGGTCGAGGGGAGAATCATTGACCTCTTCCGGCCTGATCCCATAGAGGCGACGTACGCACGGTATGGGGAGCTGTTGGGAGTTTCGCCTGCTGATGTGCAGCAGGAAATGGAGGCTCATGACGGGAGCGGATTCGGACTCCGATGGCTTAGGACCACATTCTCGGGGGAAGCGTACTTGGATTCGAACACCGCCTGCACTCCGGAGATGAAGAAGGCAGCAGCTCGGGCATATATCCTGTTCTTCCTCGGGTGTACGATCTTCACCAACACGAGCCAGAAGAACATCCAGTGCGATTTCCTTCTAGCCCTCGAGGATTTAGAGTTGGTTGGTGAGTACGCATGGGGGACTTGTGCGTTGGTGTGGCTGTACAAGAGTTTGGGAGGCATCTCGAAGCACTCCTTGAAGACCTTGGTCGGCTTCTCGGCCTTATTCGAGTGTTGGGTCTATGACCACTTCACCGTCTTCCGCGCGCCAGTGAACAGCGGTTACAGCCCGACAGATCCGAAGATGCTTGCGTGGTTGCCGAAAAAGATCCCGGTATCATTAGCTCGGAGGAAGCCTTACTACCGTGAGATCCTTGCGGCGCAAGGGGAAAAGGATGTAAGTTCTCTTTTTTATGTTTATTTAAATAAATCTACTTCATATAAAATGTTGGACGTTGAAATAATTTTATTTGTAGGTTATTTTCCGACCTTACGAGGATCTCCGTGAGGTATGGCCGGAGCAGGCAATAGGGTTGTACCGAAACCCTATTCGCCTAATGATGGTGAGCGAGGCATATCACCCCGACCGTGTGATGCGACAGTTCGGGTGGATCCAAGAAAAACCGCTCGCCCCCTTAGTTGCTAGAACCGGTTTTGGTAGAGGAGACCATCTTCGTTATATGGTTGAGGTTAGGCATTGGACGCAGTGGAGGGAGCACCTATACGTGATCGATAGGTATTCGAGGCCTTTGGAAGGGAGTAGTCACACCTCGTCCCCCCAGTACAAGGCGTACGTGAAGAAGTATGGGTGGTTTAACATCACACCTAGGGTTCTTACGGAGACGTCGGCGGTCGATGTGGTGAATACGATTAATCGTATTCGGCCGTTAGACGACTCGAATGACGAGGTACTGGCTTTTGGGAGGAAGGTTATGGAGCTTACCGCACCGTGGCTTCTTATTATTATGGTTGGATTTTTATTATGCTTATTGTTCTAGTTTTCATTCTTTGTTGGTTTAAGTTTCAAACTTGTAGATATTTTTGGTTAGTTTGTTTTATTAATGTTAACATTGTGTTTGTTTAATTATAGTTCGTTATTGTTTATTTATATTTCATTCACTTCGTAGCCTTAAAAAAAACATTTTATAACTTTGTACGTGGTACATTTTATAAAACATAAGTTTTTAAGTTTAAACCGTCATAAGTTTTTAAAAAAAACATTTTATAACTTTGTACGTGGTACATTTTAAAAAACATAAGTTTTTAAGTTTAAACCGTCGTAAGTTTTTAAAAAAAACATTGTATAACTTTGTACTTGGTACTTTTTTTTTTAAAGGACCCTTCCCCGCCGGTTGAAGATTTTTCATCCGCCGGTTGACTACTTCCCCGGCGGATGAAAATTGTTCCGCCGGCGGGACTTAATACTCAACCGGCGGGTGGAGGCCTTTACCCCGCCGGTTGGGAGCGAGTGGGAAATTTTTGATTTCCTGCTCGCTCCCCCGCCGGGTGAAAAATATCCAACCGCCGGGGACATATTCGCCCGGCGGGTGAATATTCATCACCCGGCGGGGATGGGGAGACAATCCCATCCTCAACCAATATTGAGGATGGGCATATCGCCCGCCGGTGTGAAAAATCCACACCGGCGGGGACATTAATGCCCCGGCGGGGATGTTGTCACCCGGCGGGGTGACAATTCCACCCCGGCGGGTGAAACTTAATTTTTAAAAAAAAAATGTACACGAGTATTTTATTACATGGACCGGCTGGTGACCAGTCATGGACCGGCGGGGACCTAATACAATTATTGCCCCCGCCAAAAAATATTTCGCGCCATATGACTCTCCCGCCAAATGAAACTCCCGCCAACGATATACTTCCATTATAAATATACAAGTGTTAAGGAGCAGCATGACATCCATCAAACACTTACAAACATATGGAGTTTACCGCTAATGAAGACTACCACATGCTTCTAGCAGTCAAGGATTCTCGGGCCGAGTTGGGTGAAGATAGGAGTGATGCATTTTTTGAAAGGGTTTTGTGCCATATGTATTACAACTACGGCTATTTAGAAACTGGAGGTGTCGTTGTGCGCAGCCGTGACGAAATCAAGGCACGCTACCTCTTTGTGCAGCCCCTCACGAAGTTGTTGTTCATGCCGCGAAGAATTAAAGAGGAGGCGGTAAAGGTCTTGGACATGACCGTCTGCGACTATATCACTAGGGATATGGTAGCATATGTGGAGGATATGGTTTTGGCAAGGGAGGATGGCGACGATGTTTTGAACAGCTTGCGTTACGACTACTAATGGTTATGTTGCGTAATGTTGTTGTAACTTGTTATGTTTTTATTATATGTGTTAAGTTGTTTATGTTATGTAAGGTTGTTTATGTAATGTTAAGTTGTTTATGTAATGTTAACTTGTTATGTTTTTATTATATGTGAGTGTTACCTAGTTCGATGGATGCTTTAATCAGATATTGATCTTCTAACTCGTTCCAGAGACACATTATTTTAGGGCTTCTCTTCTTGTGTGGACAGGACATTTATTAAATAGATATTAAACTCCCGCCAAAAACTTTGCCACATAAACTCCCGCCAAAACAAGCCTCGCCAAATTTAATTTCCCGCCAGATTCAAACACCTACCTACAGATACTCCCGCCAATAAGCAAAAAATAAGCGGGGAAAACAACACCATAAATACTGTAACCCGGCTATGAAACTAAACACTTAAGTTAAAACAATGGATGAGCGAGGCTGGAATGTGTACGAAGATGCAAGCCTACTATGCGCATTCGACTTCGTCAAAGCTACGATGCAAGAGGAGCTTCCTGGTTTCGTTGATGCAGTTCTGTGCAGAATGTTCTTCAACCACGGTAGGGAGGCATCGTGTGCAGGATGTTTAATGCCCCGACCACGTGCCCGCGAAGAAGTCGCCGATAGGTTAGCTTATCTTAAAACTGTGACTTTCAATATAGAGTCACTTCCTTGGGAAGACCGAACCAAAGTCCGAAGGCTGTTCGACATGGGATTGCAGACTACAATTACGCAGGAGATGGTGTCGGAAGCGATAGAGCGGGCGGAGAACGAAATAGCCGATGCAATAGCCAGCGCCGTTGAAACGTACTCAACGCCCGAGGAAAGTAGTGACTCTGATGGATACGGGATGAACTATCCAACCCCGTAAAACTGAACGTGCAATGCTAACCCGAAGTTAGCTTATCTATCATTTGGTTTACGTTATGTGCTTCTGTACTTCTAATTATGCAATGCTTTAAATTAAACTGTACTGTTTTAATGCAATGTTTTCAATGTTGTAGTGCAATCATCATATTAAGAATGGAAATGTGTTATTGTTTTCAACATAAAAAACAACCAAACATAAAAACCATAAAAGCACATAAACCGTCCAGGGTTTACATTCGTTACAATCGTGTAGTCATCAAGCAAAAGGGGATAAATTGGTTACTTCGGGGTAATTATTTTTAAGCTCTTCGTATTTCTTGCAACGAGATGCAATCGGCAATGCCCAACCTTCAGCTTCTGGTGAACGCAACTTTAAGCAATAAGGATGTATCCTAGCACATGGGGCCTCCGCCTTAATCCCAAGCTACAAAACGAAAACACAATAAAATAAATTTCTTGAAATTAAAATTACCATTAACGTACCCCTTGTATGAATACTTACGTTCACGAAATGGTTGGTGTTGACCCAACCCAATCCGATTTCCAACCGGTTTGGCATCGGAGGAGGTGCACCTCTTAGCGGAAGAAAAGTGAAGCCGACATCCATATTTCGGAATACCCCAACAAAATGGAGTATGCAGTTAAACGCAGATGCAATTGCCACTCCCATCTCGGGCATGGACATCCAATGGTCCTTAGTTCCCACATCGCTAGAACATTTCACACGCTCCGCAACATCAATCAAATCCTCCATGCTAGTAAAAAATTTTACGTAGACCGATGCGTAATCCATAAGCTCGTTGTAAAGGGCATCCCTTATCAACCTCCACCCATCTTGTTGCCCGTTCAAGGCGTACGCTATCGAGCGGTACCCACAATGGCCATCGGATTTAACATCGGTAATTGACTCTACGAAAGGCGTAAAATAGCTCGGGAATTGGTTCATGTATCCTTTGGGGTCGACAAAACTTGCCTTCACCGGCATCGTAGAGCTTGACCTACAACCCACCGTTCCACTACTAAGCATTGTACCACTTGCTTGCGTTGGAATAGCGCTACCTTTCGTACGAGCGGGGGTGGTCCCCGAACCACGTTTAGGCTCCTTTTTTTTTCCTTTCCTCGAGGTTTCGGTTGGAAGTTTGAAGTCTCCAAGCAAGGATGGCGTACTATCATTTTCTTCCTTAAGCACATGTTCGTGCCAACTTTTGTCGCGTTTAGTGGATGTATCATCGGCGGCAATAGACAACTTACGTTTGTTAGGTGGACGACCACGCGCTTTTTGCTTAACCAACGGCTCCAAAATGTTAGTTGTTTCGGGATGGACGACGGCAAACCATTGTTTGTAAATGTGCTCTATCCGTGCTTCGTCATTGGATGCCATGACATCGGATACTAGTTTGTCAAGCTTTGCTTTAAGTTGCTCATTCGTCGAGAGGTTGGTACGAACTAGGATGTCTAACCTCTTCCAATGTTCATGAAACAACTCAAGCGGCACCTCTATCCCTTTCGCAACAAACTCATAGATTTCGTGGGCGCAAGGCATGCCGTGCGTAGTCCGTATGGCACAACCGCAAGGCATATCCGGTGCGATTGTCATCTTCCGGGCACATTCGACTTCGTCGGCCAATAATTCCATTGCATGGTGGGAGATGTTGTTTTTTAGATGACCATACACAATGTTTGTGAATTTATGTAGTGCCAACAACCGGCTCTTTTCGAAGGAAGCCTTGATGTCCCCGTGTTGCAATTCAATCAAAGTATGCAACTTCAACCAAAAAGATTCAAAGTTACCTTTACTCGTACCGATGAAACGCTTGAGGCTCGAATGAGCGCTCTCCACGCGGTTTGTGGTTTGGTTACCAAAATGCATCCACTTGTTAGTTCTCCACGTGACAAACTTGTCACCGTACGGCCCTACCCAACTTTCGGTATACTTAATCGCTTCCGGATACTCTTTGAAGTCGCGGTGCAATTCCGACCGGTAGTTCTCATACGCTACCTCCGTTTCCGCCAACATCATTCCGTTCCACACTTTCAAAAAGGCTTTGGACACTACCTTCTCCTTTATGATCGTTTTTGTTTTACCAAGGACGTTCATGTTGATGTGCCATCGACACAACATGTGCTTCGCATTGGGGAACACTTCCTCCACCGCATTCACAAGCGCCAAGTCTCTATCCGTCAAAACAATAGATGGTAATTCGATGGAGTGAGTTACCATCATCGAATGTAAGCATCCTAACACCCACTTGTAGACCTCGATTTTTTCACTCGACATAAAAGCAAATCCAATGTAGAATGTTTTCCCCGTACAAGTCGCACCCACGACCTCGTACAACGGCATCCCGTATTTGATCACCTTGTACGTGTTATCCATTATGATGACGTTCGGAAATGTCCGTAACAAATCCAAACTAACCGGGTGCGCAAAAAAAAGCTCGCCTATGATATCGCTTCCGTCTTCGGACTTTCTATGGAATTCGTAGTAGTTTAGTCGCTTTAGTTCACCCAACAAGTATTGGAATTGCGACCGACCGCCTTTCTCGAGCTTCCGGTGTTTTAGTATTGCGTTGTACACGGTGCGGATTGTAGAAGAATTCTTAGGGTTCAATTTCTTCACTCCACCAAGAATATCACGAGGACGGGATCCCATTTTATTCGAACTGACCACAAATTCCATCTCTTTTTTTTGAAAGCGTCCTACGTAGGAATGACCTTCTTTGTAGGATGTAGTACTGTGATTGTGAACGCCGCACACAACCTCTATTCCCCACAAATCATCACCCATCTTTTTTCCTTTAAGGGCGAACGGGCATCCGCATTTTTTTGTTCCGGTAGACTTCCTCTTTAGATCCTTGGGGTCTACCAGTTTTGTGTAAACACCGGATCTTTCGCACACAAACTCTACTCTTGGAGTTTTACGATCGTGTCTATCGCATCGGCGTAAAATAATCACAAACCCGTTATCCAATGCGGTTTCCTTAACCCATTCAATAAGGTCTGCCCGGGAGTAGTACTGTGATTTTGTGTTGAACACCTCGCTATAATCGATGGAGCAAGGCACCGGTATTTCCTCCTCCTCCCTCTTTGCCATGCACGAACTAGTCAAATAATCCTTTGACTCATCACCCTATGCATGTTAAAAAAGAAGCATCAAATACGACCATGGATAAAACAAAACCCCAACCCAACGGACTAACAAGTCCCAAACCGCCGGTTTTTACTGGTATGACCCGCCGGGGATATTGTCAACCGGCGGTTGATAATTCCCACACCGGCGGGGATGTAGTCAACCGGCGGTTGACAAATCCCCACCCGCCGGGGGTAATGCCCTACATCAAACTCCATGCGAGTTTGGAGACAGTTCCTCACCCCGCCGGTTGAGGTTGTCAGCCCCGGCGGTGAGGGTTGCCAAAACCGCCGGTTGAAGTGTCCAAACCCGGCGGGGATACTCCTATACTTCATAATAGGATTAAGTCTAAAATATAAGGACTTGTCCCGCCGGTATGCAAGGACACCACCCCGCCGGGTATGGCTGTCTCACCCGGCGGGTGGACATGGCATGCCCCGGCGGTTGGAACCGGATTCACCCGGCGGGGCACCTTCATCTTCTACATATGTGGGTTCTTCGTCCCCGGCGGTTTGGGGGGGCAAAACCGGCGGGGGAGGTCGGGTTCTAACTTTCTAAATATGGAAGGTCTACCGAATTAGAAACTTTTACAAAAAAATTGGTTAGAAAACTACCATATTTGGAGTCCCATGGTCCTCAGTAGAGGTGTCAAACGGGTTGAACCAGCACCAACCCGCACCGTTTAAGTCTGAACCATGGGTTGCAGTCCTGCCAGGTTGCGGTCCTGCCGGGTTGCGGTCCTGCCGGGTTGCGGTCCTGGCGGGTTGCGGTCCTGGCGGGTTGCGGTCCTGGCGGGTTGCGGTCCTGGCGGGTTGCTCTTATGCGGTCCTGACGGTCTGGCGGTCCTGCCAGGTTGCAGTCCTAATGGGCCAGTTTCACAGTTAAACCGCCAGTTCAAACCACCAGACGAACCATTTAAGAGCCGTTTACCAGTTCAAACCATCAGTCAAACCATTTAACCATTTAAGAACCGTTTATCAGAATATATTATAATGTTATTTAAAATTAATTTGTAAGTGTTAATTGAATCTAATTTCAATAATTGAGTTAATTATTTTATTTCATGTATTTTAATTTAAATATGTTATCATTTTAATCGAAATTTTATAATCATTAATTACATTTTAAAAAAATAATTGTAATTTGATTTTGATACGTTTGATTATTTTTAATAGTTTAAAATGCTTATATTTTAAAAAAAATTAAATTTTTAATTAATTATATTATATGTTCTTAAACCTTCGTTCAATTTACTTTTAGATCATTTATTAACAATCCAAAAATATTAATATAAATTTTTAGATTCAAAATTTTATATTAAATTTTACTATTTTATGTTAATTAATCATTATATATTTTTATCCAAAAATATCAATTTTATAAAAATAATTCAATAATTATCTATTATAATTTGATAGTTATTTTTTTATATAAAAAAAATCAATTCAAAAATCAAATATATAACTATATATTGATATTTTAAGTAAATAACTCGAACTATATCACCTTCTAATTTTAATTTGTTACTACTCATGAGCAATTCATATATTATATTATATATACCAAACACAATTCACAAATTATCAGACAACAATTTTCCCACGTGATGTTGGTCAATGTAAACAATCTCCTAAATTTATAGTTATATTGAATGAATTAAGAATTATAAAATCCAGAACATCATAAAAGTGAATTTCCAGGGACTTATTAATCATGTTTTCATTTTAAGCGGACCATCCGGCCAATCATCCGGATGGTCCGCTTAATGACGATAACCGACGGCTAGTTCGTTTGAATTAGCCGTTGGTCATCCGGGGCATCCGGGCGAACCGTCCGGATGCCCCGGTTACAACCGGACCATCCGGATCGATATCCGGATGGTCCGATTTGCCTGTCCGGGCGTCCGGGCGAAACCGTCCGGATGCCCCGGATCGTGTGCCCGGACCATCCGGACGCCCATCCGGATGGTCCGGGCGAAAAAAAAAATCGGTTTTTTTCAAAAAAAAAAAAATGGGCCTCCTCTATAAATAGAGGAGACCCCAACTCCAATCTCACACACTCTCTAAATCTACTATAAACTCTCTAAATCTCTCAACTTGTTTTAGATTTTGTTATTAAGCTTAACTTTTGTATTTTACATATCGTACTTCTGTTTTCGAAATAGTTAGATTTTTTTTTCGAAAAAAAATTGTTATTAGTTTGTATTAGTTATTATTTGTGCTTATTTCCTATTTCCAATGCCGTCTTGTGGCTTCAACAAAAGGTTAGGACAAGCAACTCCGAAAACTGATTTTTCGGAATTTTCTTCTTTTATGATGTCTCCTCCACCTGAGAGGGATCCGATCACACGACACATCAAATGTGCCACTGAACCTACGTATATGAGTAAGACTCTCAAACAAAATTTTAGTTTGAAAATTTCTGATAAGGAGAGACGAAACTTCAAACTTGTTAGTACTACACGTACGAGTGTTAGTAAGACCGCCAAACCAAATTTTAGTTCTAAAATGGTCGATAAGGTGACACGAAGTGTCAAACACCCAACTATAACCAAGACTAAGAGTAAGACCGTTGTTCCTAAACAAAGTCTTAGTACGAAGACGAAGATGGTCGATTTGATTGCTGCTGCGTTAAGTAAGGTTAATCGTGAGACTCGAGGACAAGTTTTGGGAGATCCATTACAAATTGCAGCTACTGTTGAGAAAGTTTTGCGACTTAAAAAAGTGGTTAGCGACAAGAGACTAAAAAATGTATTTTAGCAATTGTAATATTAAATATTTTAATATAACTTGTAATATTTTAGCATTTGTAATATTAAATATTTTAATATGACTTATAATATTTTAGCATTTGTAATATTAAATATTTTAATATGACTTGTAATATTTTAGCATTTGTAATATTAAATATTTTAATATAACTTGTAATATTTTAGCATGATAAAATATGATTTTGGTTTAAAAAATAATAAATAACACTTGTTATATTTAAAACCAAATCACAATAATAAAATTCAAAATGTAATATTAAAATTACAACAATATAACTTAAAAATAATAAATAACACTTGTAATATTTAAAACCAAATCACAATAATAAAATTCAAAATGTAATATTAAAATTATAACAATATAACTTAAAAATAATAAATAACACTTGTAATATTTAAAACCAAATCACAATAATAAAATTCAAAATGTAATATTATAATTACAACCATATAACTTAAAAATAATAAATAACACTTGTAATATTTAAAAACAAATCATAGTAATAAAATTCAAAATGTAATATTAAAATTATAACCATAGAATTTGTAATATTTTAACATGATAAGATATAGTTTTGGTTTGTATTAGATATAGAAACATAATAATAATATTCAAAATGTGATAATAACATAAGTAATATTTAAAATTTTGGACTATATAATAATTACAACACTTAAAATATTAATAACTAAAACAAATTAATATTAACAAAAATGTAATAATAATTCTATAATAATATTCAATCTCAATATTTTTTAAATATAACATTTTGGTTATAAAATAAATAAAATCAGCATAATATTTACTAATAAACCGCCGGTTTTTTACAAATAAACCGTGGTTTCTTACAAATAAACCGTGGTTTCGCAGTCCTGCCAGGTTGCGGTCCTGCCAGGTTGCGGTCCTGGCGGGTTGCGGTCCTGGCGGGTTGCTCCTTATGCGGTCCTGGCGGGTTGCGGTCCTGGCGGGTTGCGGTCCTGGCGGGTTGCAGTCCTGCCAGGTTGCAGTCCTAATGGGCCAGTTTCGCAGGTAGACCGCCAGTTCTTAAACGGGTTGTCAGCTTTGAACCGTGGTTCCTGAACCATTAGACACCTCTAGTCCTCAGCAAGCTTCTCACATCCAGAGTCCATCCTTCGATTATTCCGAATTTATAAAACAAAGTGATGATTTTTTGGAGCTTCAAGTGTTTATTTGTGAGTTTTTGAAGTTTTTGAAATTTTAGGAGTTTTTGAATTTTTGGGAGTTTTTAAATTTTTTGTTAAAAACCTAGAGTATAAGAGGGTTGTTTGGAGGAGAAATTTTGTGTTCTTCAAGAATTGGCTAACCATACCCACATTCCACTACAAGACAAAAATAAAGATTCTTGGTCAAAGGGCAAAATAGTCTTTGACTATTGAATTAAAAAGATTCTCTAAATTTTGGGAATGCTTAACATTTTTTGGGCCCTAATTTAACCTAACCCATAAAAAAAATGAAGAGATAGAAGAACCCTGTTATCTTAAGGAAAAATAATGTTTTTATTTCTGTGGTCTCAAACTCACATGAAAAACTAGCCCACACGCACGTGCATCGCATGAGATTCTCGATTGAGCTCCACGAGTTAATAACAAAGCGCGTGCACCAATCACTGTTCCTCTTTTAACGCAAAAACCCAAATGACCACCACCACCGTTCTTTGATTGTCACTACCGGCCGATGACGGCATTTCAGAGAAACCCGCTTTTGTCTTCTGCCCTTATTTAAATAATTGGGGCTCAAACCGATTCGATCGTTTGTTGGGTTCGTCTGCTCCTGCGATTCTTTCAAGCTTAGGTATGCCCATCTTATGATTCTGCGTAATTATTATTTTTTAATTGATTTTTGTGCTCTGGTTTCGATTGATTTCTTTAATCTGATTTTGTTGTTTTGTTGTGTGATGGGTTATCGTGCTTCTTTTTTAACATGTGTTCTATGATTTGATAGCGAGTAGTTGAGTTTGCGTTTTGGGTTTTGGTATCTCTTCATTGATTTGATTAGATAAGCAGCATCTTTTGAAGGATGATGTTAGGTAGAGAATAATTCATAGTTTCAAGTGCAAAATTTTAGCTTAAGATTAATATAGACACCTTCTTGTTCATAGGGCATACACTCTGCGTGACTTGAAATCGGTGTTATTTCAGTTTGAATCGGCTTGGACATGTAAATAGTGATTCTGTGAAATTCTGGTTACTTGACGTTAAGCATTGATTGTGTAGTGATCCTGTATGGCTCATTGAATCATTTTAAACTTGACAAGTCTCTTGTCTGGATATGGGAAAACAGGCAGCTGGAGAATGTCATTATCTTTCATGCTCATGTATTCTACGGTTCCTTTTCCATACCCATTGAATTAATTTAGAGATGGGACCTAGCTTTTCAAGCCCGACTTCGTACTTAGTTTGATTGATGATCAAGCATTGTAGAAAACGTTTGAGACTGGATTCAAGCTCGAGCACTTCAGATTTGCTCGAGGTAAGCAATCTTAAGACATCTCACTGTTAGGGCTCTTTTAAATGACATCCTACCATTTAACAATTCAATTTTAGGATTTTACTTTTCTTTTCCTTTTAGCTTCACTTAGGTGATGATGTTTACCTTATGTATATATTCTATAGATGTAAAGATGAATGAGTTGTCTGTTTAGCACTGTATAAGGATTGTAACCTTTCAGGATTTTTAACATGGTCTAGAGTGCAGCTTTATTCTTATTTTCTGGAGGTAGCCTATGTTTGATTCTTAATAACCGGTTTCTGCGTTTAGTAATTTCAGGAACAATCATGGAGACACGCCCAACTGTATCAATTCATAGATCCGGTGAAGGGCAGTTCTGTAACCTGGGGGTATCTGGAGCTCATTCTTCATCTATGCCGGTACTCCCTACCCCTTTTGAAGAGACCTTCTTGAAGCTTCCAGATTCTCACGAGATGTTTCCTGACCAAGATTATATGCCGCGGCCTCCAGGGAGATTAAGTCATTTACCCGAAAATAGTGGATTAGCAGGTCACATATATTCATCTTCTTCAGGATTCTCAAATGGTATTCATCACTCATCTGTATTGCGATATGGAAAGCATACAGAAAATACACATTTTGCCCAGCAGTCACCGGCTTTGCTTCACTCTGCAACACCTACTCTCTACACCAAAGAAAATAGTCCTTCCTGGTGTCCGCAGTCACTTCCTCAATTTACTGATTTTCCTGCAAACACCTCTGTCCAGAATAGTGAAATAGAAAGCAGTAGCTGCAATGGGTTGATGCCATCTGACTGTAAAGGAAGTGATTGGCAGGACTGGGCTGAGCAATTACTTACAGATGATGATGCTTTGGGCACTGATTGGAATGAATTTCTTGTCGATTCTGGCGTCGCTGATCTGGAACCAAAGGTTGGGTCTTAGTTTAATGTTTTGCTTAAAAGATTACTGATATTAGTAAGCTTAATATATTCAGGCAGTTGAACACATTTGGGTAAAACATTTTAAAATACATTAATGAATTAAAAAAGTTAGGTCTTCTCTCTTTAACTGGTAAAGGTAAAAGACTATAAGCAAGTTTATTTTATTTAGGAAACAAGACAATGCATACATATAATGGCGAGAAACTATCTAAACACATTTTTTATCAAATGCTCTACATAGTGTATCAACGAGCATCTTCAGTTATGATATGTTCTCTTTCGGTTATTGTTTTCTTCTTCAGATGGCTTCCCAGGTTCCAAAACCATCTCCAAACTTGACAGTGCAGCAAACCCAGGTTCCAAAACCATCTCCAAACTTGACAGTGCAGCAAATCCAGGTTCCAAAACCATCTTTAAACTTGACAGTGCAGCAAACCCAGGTTCCAAAACCATCTTTAAACTTGACAGTGCAGCAAAATCAGGTTTCTCAACAACAGCACACTCCATCTGGAGAAAGTCGTGCTGCTGTAAGTGCAGCTTCCTCTGCAAACAATGCCTCGGCAAAGCCACGCATGCGCTGGACTCCAGAACTTCATGAAGCCTTTGTGGAAGCTGTGAACCAACTCGGTGGCAGTGAAAGTGCGTATCTCTCCCCTCATCAATAAACTGTTTGGTTTGTTACAAGGGGTATCTTTTAAAAGATCTATTGTCTTTCTCCTTGTAGGAGCTACTCCTAAGGGTGTGCTGAAGCTCATGAAAGTTGAAGGTTTGACGATATATCACGTGAAAAGCCATTTACAGGTGGGTACTTCCGTACTTGTATGTTCTCTTAACTGTTGCTGTTACAACCCTTACTTTTATTATAATTTGTTTCGTTTTGTTAAGACCAATATCTGACTTTGTTTTCTTAATTTTGGCATTTAAATGTATTTTCATTTTTTTCATTGGTCTCTTATATAAGCTATTTCTACATATAAAATTTTAGTTTTGTCCTCTTTAACAAATTACTACTGAATAATTACTACTGCTTTCATTATTACTAGTTTATATTTCACACTTTTAACTGTAACTGTGGCTCTACTCTGCCTTGCTATTGGAACTGCAGAAATATAGGACTGCAAGATACGGACCGCAGCTATCCGAAGGTATGAAAGAAGCAGTTGTGATTTGGTTGTGTTCTTTTCGTTCTCCATTATTTGTAACTTCTTCAGATTTTTTTGGTAGTTCACTTTGGTTGGAATATCTTTTGCTTGGACACACCTTTTGCTGGGTTGAACTCTTTGCAACTTCAAACTAGCATGTTATTGATTGTGCTTTTTTTTCCTTGACTGCATCCCTTTTATCAGTCTCTGTGACTAATTCTCTGACAGCTTTTGTTTCCTCATTTACTGTCTACTGTATGTGTAAAATTACCAGCTTTTGTTTCCTCATTTACTGTCTACTGTATGTGTAAAATTACCAGCTTTTGTTTCCTCATTTACTGTCTACTGTATGTGTAAAATTACCAGCTTTTAGTAATTAAGGGCCTACAATCTGCTTGAAGACTCTGCTTTTTGCTACTAGAACATGTGGAACTTATGCAATTGCCTCTCACCTTTTTTTCCTGACTGCCTTCTGGCCTAAGAATTGTTTTGTGTGCCTTTGTCTTGTTTACTTTCTCTGTTACACAGTGAGTACTGTAAAGCATTAATCTGTCATGTGCAGGGGATTTCTAGCAAATTTAGTAACTAGGGTGGTTTTTCTGGTGCTTTGCAGGATCATCAGACCAGAAATTAACTCCTATTGAACAGTTATCATCTCTTGACCTAAAAACGTGAGTTTTTCTTGTTCTCAATTTCCATTGTGCATGAGATGAAAGTATTATAGCTTTATTCTATATCACTGTTGTTTTTTCTGTAATATATATATATTGTTTTGAAGGGCATAGTTATTGGCAAACTATGTAGGATTGCGAAGGCTAATACTGATAAAAGCAGGGATTGTACAAAAGCAAATGTATAAGATTCTACATGTTATGGGCTATATGACCGTTAGGTAATCTAGACTTCCATTAATGTTTCAATCCAAGGTGTGTGTTGATGGACTGATTTAGTGGGTTAAGTAGAGCACTGTAATAGATAGTGGGGGTACAGATTTTTTTTAATATGATCCAATAGGTGCGATGGAGAACTTATATCCATTTATCGAAAAGAGAATTTGCGTTAAAAGTACTTATTTGCTTGATTATCAGGGGTGTAGAGATCACTGAAGCTCTGCGATTACAGATGGAAGTCCAGAAGCGGCTACATGAACAGCTTGAGGTACAGACTATGTCTAACATGTCTATTTTCGTTTTCCAATATGATTATGTATTAATTCGCAGTAAGAAAATTTGGCATGGTGCCTGTTTTAGTTATATGCTATACGAAACAGCCGTGCACTAGCAGAGTTATGGTGTCCCTAATGGGGTTTTTCCGTACCTGCAGATTCAAAGAAATTTGCAGTTGCGAATAGAAGAACAAGGAAGGTACCTTCAAATGATGTTTGAGAAACAAAAGTCGGGTTTTGATCAACTAAAAGCATCAGATGATCCACCATCAGATGCAATCAAGGATTCCCAAGATAAACTCGAACCGGATACCTCCCATAAGGACCGTGGAAAGAGAGCGGTAACTGAAATCGAAGGTGCAAATGCTACATCTGGACAAAATATGAAGGAGACAGGTCAAACGCAATTAGAATTGGAAACTGAAGCACCCAGAAACTCTGAATCCGAGAGCTCACAAGCCTTGAAGCGTGCAAGAACAAATGAATGACAACCTGTTACAATAGTTAAACTTACAAGCCAATATGAAGATTTTAATGCAATGTAGGATAGAGACTAGTGGGGCTGAGGGAGATAGCTTTTTGAAGTTCAAGGCCTTCTCTCTTCTTTTTATTTATTATATCTTCGCTGTGAATTCGGTTATGAACTCAGCTCTTTCCTTTCTAGCCTGTTCTCCCTCTCTCCTCCAAAAAAAGAAACAGTAGAACCGGAAAATTGTTATTTTTCGACTGGGATCTGCAATTGTACTCTTTATGTTATGTTTCAGTTGAATATGAATTTGAATTTGATGTACACTAGCTGTAGAATTCCGTTTGTTATGTAGGCAGCTAAACTCCGTTAGTTGGTCTTAAGTTAAGATCTGTAATTAGTCAATATGACTTATTCCTGCTCCACACTGGCTTTAGTTATACTTTTATAGTAAGCTATACAGCATTAAATAGGTCTCTTCAGTTGCAAGTGAAATGAGAGACTCAACAACTGGGTTGTCTTAGACAACAAGAGATAAATAATTATTCACTGACAAAAGGTTCTTTGAGAAATCAATAGGAAAGAAAGTATCCTACTTTTTAGTTGCTTTGGTGTTAATTTTCTTACAGGGATTCTGATTAAAAGGAAACAAGTTTCGATTAAAAATTTGTTTAATGTTCATATAGAAATAGAGTCTTGATCACAAGGAATGTTTATATGTAGTTTATTTGTTTTGGCATGAAGCCTTTAAATGCAAGGCTAAGGTACCAACCTATTGTTGGCCTTTAACGTCTCTTAGACTCAAACACACGACTTCTCAACTCACAGTTTGGTACGAACCATTTTTAACAACTCTCTGTCTTTCTATGTGATACAGATGGTATTTCACTTGCCTTATAATGCCCATGTCTCCTCTCTTCTCAACACATTTCTCTCCATTACTCACTTGCTATGGCAGAATATGATTCAATCTTGCATGACATTGAAGAGGTAAAAACAAAATTGTATGCTTCTTACCAGTTTCTTTTCTTGTTTTATGTGTTATATTTGTTCTGCTATTTGCTGTCTTGTTCTGTCCAAAAGATAATTTTAGATATTTCTCTCAACTTTTTCCATAGTTTATGTTTATATTGAACAGTTTAACAAGATCATTTTCAGTATAACCATCAGTAATTGCTAATGGAAAATTTGAAAAACATTTTATAACTGCAGCAGCGGCCTCCTACCCGGCAATCTACAGGGTTGAAAATATGTCGCGTTTGCGGCGATGAGATTGGACAGAGAGGAGTGATGTTCAAAGCATGTCATGTTTGTGGATTTCCTGTTTGCAGGCCTTGTTACGAGTATGAGAGAACTGAAGGTAACCAGTGTTGCCCTCAGTGCATGACTAGCTACAAATGTCATAAAGGTACGATATATAGATATTTCTTTTTTTATAGTCGTTTTCTATGTCGCAAGAATTGAATATTTTCTTATGTGTTCTAAGCAGGCTCTGTGAGGGTTCCAGGAGATAATGAAGAAACTTTTGAGGTAGATGATTTAGATGTGCAACATCCTACTCATCATTCGGTAACTTCACAGTCTTCATTTAAAATTTAGTTATAACTTATCATGGAGAAACCTTATTATATGTTTGTATATGTGGGTTGTATCTATCTCAAAGATCTTTAAGATCTATACTTTTGAGTTTTCCAGGAAAACGTGGACTATAGGCAACAGAAGTGGCATCTCAACTCTCAGGCTTTCTCTTCGACAGGAAGTGGTAAAACACTATTATATGCTAAAAGCTATATTATTTCGGTGACTCTGTCATTGTTTAAAAGAGAAATACAGTTTGATATGTGCTTTACAATCATCAGTTGCAGGTAAGGACTTCGATGCTGATAAAGAAGGCTACATGAGTTCAGAGTGGAAAGATAGAGTCGACAAATGGAAAGTAAGACAAGAAAAAAGAGGTTTAGTAAGTAAATCCGAAGCAGCCAATGATCAAGTTGAAGAAGATGATTACCTGTAAGTTTATTTTGTCGGTTAGTCCCAAGCATTTTAGGATTCTACTGATTTCTATCATTCAAAGTATTACAAAAATAGAACTTTCATTTAAAAAGCATTAAGATTTGAGTTTTCCTCAGGCAGACTTTGTTCAGAAGCACAGAACTATATAGCACAAGCAGAAAACTAATCCATAATCATACTAAGCTTAATTTTTTTTTTTTTTGTAATTCTTATTACTTTTGCAGCACGGCAGAGGCACGGCAACCACTTTGGAGAAAAGTTCCAATTCCATCAAGCTTAATCAATCCATACCGGATAGTTATCATCCTACGGCTCATTATCCTATGTTTCTTCTTCCGCTTCCGTATCATGACTCCAGCCATGGATGCATACCCGCTATGGCTCATTTCAGTAATATGCGAAATTTGGTTTGCCCTTTCTTGGATTCTTGACCAATTCCCCAAATGGTTTCCAATAAACCGTGAAACTTACCTTGATCGCCTCTCTATGAGATTCGAACGCGAGGGTGAGCCAGACACGCTAGCCCCAGTTGATGTTTATGTTAGTACTGTTGACCCTCTTAAAGAACCACCAATTATAACAGCAAATACAGTTCTGTCAATATTGTCGGTTGATTATCCGGTTAGTAAGATAAGCTGTTATGTATCGGATGATGGTGCTTCCATGCTTCTATTTGATACTTTATCAGAAACAGCAGAATTTGCTAGAAGGTGGGTTCCATTCAGCAAGAAGTATAACATTGAGCCTAGGGCTCCTGAGTTTTACTTCTCTCAGAAGATTGATTACTTGAAGGACAAGGTAGAGCCTTCCTTTGTCAAGGATCGAAGAGCCATGAAAGTAAGTAAGATGTAGTCTAGAAATTCATCTCTTTGTGTGTTTAGAAAAGCAGAAAACTTTGCAAATCAGACATCAATTTGAGAATATATGTTCCAGTGTGACCAAACATAAAAATTTGTTTTCTTTTATGTTAAGGTCTTTGGGAACTAAGGGTAGCCTATTTCATTGTTCATTTCTCTGTTGTAGAGAGAGTATGAAGAATTCAAAGTGAAAATCAATGCATTAGTGGCAAAGGCACTTAAGAAGCCTGAAGAAGGATGGGTAATGCAGGATGGTACCCCTTGGCCTGGTAACAATACCCGGGATCATCCAGGTATGATTCAGGTGTATCTTGGAAAAGAAGGTGCCTTAGATGTCGAAGGAAAAGAGCTACCACGTCTAGTGTACGTTTCGCGTGAAAAGCGTCCTGGATATAACCACCACAAGAAAGCTGGTGCTATGAATGCTATGGTGAGTAATGGTAATGCTGTACCAATCTTTTTTGTTGTTGTTTGATAAAACTGAGTTGGTAACTAATGGTTGTTATAGCACTGTCACTTATATCTATTCATTTATCAGGTTCGGGTTTCTGCAGTGCTAACTAATGCACCGTTTATGCTGAATCTTGACTGTGACCATTACATTAACAACAGCAAGGCTGTGAGGGAAGCTATGTGCTTTCTAATGGACCCTCAGATTGGAAAGAAGCTTTGCTATGTCCAGTTTCCTCAAAGATTCGATGGTATCGATCGACATGATAGATATGCCAACAGAAATATTGTCTTCTTTGATGTAAGTTCTCAAAAGTTCCCGATTTCTATAATTAAAATCGAAAATCCGTCCCTAAAAGTCTAGCCTGGTTCCAGATAAACATGAGAGGGCTAGATGGGATTCAGGGCCCTGTATATGTAGGTACGGGATGTGTATTCAACAGGCAGGCTTTGTATGGCTACGACCCACCAGTATCCGAGAAGAGGCTAAAGATGACATGTGACTGCTGGCCATCATGGTGCTGTTGTTGCTGTACTGGTTCGAGAAAATTATCAATGTCAAATAAGAAAGGAGTGAAGAACTTTTTCGGAGGAATTTACTCAAAGAAGAAGAAAATGACAGGGAAGAACTATTTGAGGAAAGGATCTGCTCCTGTTTTCGATCTTGAAGAGATTGAAGAAGGGTTTGAAGGATACGAAGATCTTGAGAAGTCATCACTCATGTCACAGAAAAACTTCGAGAAAAGATTTGGGCAGTCACCAGTTTTTATTGCTTCGACTTTAGTGGAAGATGGTGGCCTCCCTGATAAGACTAATACCTCTTCACTCGTTAAAGAAGCCATTCATGTCATCAGCTGCGGATATGAAGAGAAAACCGAATGGGGCAAAGAAGTAAGTAGTTTGATTTATGTTTGTAGTATAAACCTCAAATCTTGAAAATACTGAATGTTAAATATTATGTTATTGCAAGATTGGATGGATATACGGTTCGGTAACGGAAGATATTTTAACTGGATTCAAGATGCATTGTAGAGGATGGAAATCGGTTTATTGTATGCCAAATAGACCAGCTTTTAAAGGGTCAGCACCAATCAATCTATCAGATAGGTTACACCAAGTGCTACGTTGGGCTCTTGGCTCTGTTGAAATCTTCATGAGCCGGCATTGCCCGTTATGGTATGCCTATGGAGGAAAGTTGAAATGGCTGCAGAGGCTGGCTTATACCAATACCATTGTTTACCCTTTTACTTCCATTCCTTTGCTTGCTTACTGCACCCTTCCTGCCATTTGTCTTCTCACTGGAAAATTCATCATCCCCACTGTAAGTAGTGTCATTGTAACTACTGTACGAGCTATATGCCTATTACTCCTTTTTCCTTCCTATATATTTTACTCCAAGTACTTGAGTGCATACACTGTATAAGCAAAATTTTATCCGTGAACATAAAAACTAAACGTTTGAGAGTCTTTTTTTCGGCTGATTCAATATTGAGCCGCTGTTCTTTTTGAAAATTTTGCCTTACAAGACTCCAGAATGTGAGGAATGATGATGAAAACTATAAAAACTGTTTTGTAGATAAACAGTCTAGCAAGCATCTGGTTCTTGGCATTATTCCTTTCCATTATAGCAACATCGGTGCTCGAGCTCAGGTGGAGTGTAGTCAGCATTACAGACCTGTGGCGAAACGAGCAATTCTGGGTCATCGGAGGTGTATCTGCTCACCTTTTCGCGGTCTTCCAAGGCCTTCTTAAAGTACTTGCTGGTGTTGACACCAACTTTACTGTCACATCAAAAACAGCAGATGATGCAGAGTTTGGTGATCTCTACCTCTTCAAATGGACAACTCTGCTTATTCCACCTACAACACTGATCATTCTAAACATGGTGGGGATCGTGGCTGGAGTTTCTGGCGCCATTAATAATGGATACGGATCATGGGGTCCGTTGTTTGGGAAATTGTTTTTTGCTTTCTGGGTTATTGTTCACTTGTACCCGTTCCTCAAGGGTTTGATGGGGAAACAGAACAGGACTCCTACTATAGTGGTTCTCTGGTCAATCCTTCTTGCATCGATTTTCTCTCTTGTTTGGGTTCGGATTGATCCTTTCTTGCCAAAGCAAACAGGTCCTGTTCTCAAACAATGTGGAGTAGAGTGCTAGACAAGAAATGTACTGTTTTTGTTCAGTGTACCTTACATTGTGTGATTTTCTTCTAATGTACATTGTTTTGTTTATTAATCTTCAAATAATATGAAGGCAATTTAAAAACATTGGAGGCTGGTTTAATTCACCATTTTGAGTACAAACACCAAAGTTTACAAGAGACTCGGCAATTTTATTGTTCTTTTGTACAACATTTGGTTACAGTTACCCTTTTGCTTGTTGATGCTTAAGGTATCTATTTCTGAGAACCCATCAGCTTGCTGATACTTTTAATATAGATTTGTTCGAGTGCAAGCTAAGGCTAGTGCGACAACAGTTACCACGTCGTCTGTTACTTTCTCCATAAGAGGCCGTAGCCGCTGGTCTAAAAGTTCAGAAGAAAGTAACTTGTTTCTGATACCTAAGTTTGTCTGAATGCTGTCTGAATGATGGTGCAAATAACAACTGCATGAGCAACTTTTGCACAATATTAGCTCTTTGTCCATCTGAGTTCGGCTCCCTCCTCTCTTTATAACAGTTTTCCATCTGTATTTGTTTTAAAATTAAAACTAAAATCTCAAAATTTATTGCTAGTCTAGAGAAACTATGAGCAAAAATTGTTATTCAGATCTGCACCATCCAATCACGAATTAAAAAAAATAAAAACTATAACAATAACTATCCAACATAAAAAAAAATCATTAATAATCAACCAGATGTTTGATAAAATACCCGACTATTTGGTTTTGAACGGAAGATATTCATAATCATCACGATAAATGTCAATTATAAACCGTTCTTCGATATTCTTTCTTCTTTGTTGAATTCTAGTTTTTTTTTCATTCGATCAATTTTTTCAGTAATTTGCAATAATTTTTTGTTCTTTTTTCGACCAATTTCGTTTGTTCTTCTAAAATTATCGACCGTTTATCGATTCGGATAATTTTCGTCTTTTTTTTGTCGAATTATTGTGTGGTTGTCTATTTTTTTATTTCATATATTCACATGATTTTTTTGACAATTATCTGAAAATGATGATTTCTGGAAAACAAAGTTGGTGTTTATTCGTTTTTGCCGGTCTTGTTGCGTAATCACGTTCATTTCAGCTGCGTAATTAGTTAGTGTTGTTGAGGTACGTAATCTCAATCAATTTGGTTGCACAATTTGTTAGTGTGTTGGGTTGCAAAACTACGCATATATTGGTTGCGTAATTAGGAAATGTTGTTGTGTTGAGTAATAATTATTTTTCTTTTTTCTATTTTGGTTGCACAAATATGTGAAAATCGTGTTAAAATATTCTGAACTTATATTTTATTTTATTGTTTATCAGTAAATTTGTGATGTTTTCAATGATCATCTTTTAACATAATATGAGGTTTCCATCTAGCTTGAAAAGAAGAATTGGAAGACCAAAGAAAAAATGTATTTTATCCCAAGGTGAAGACTTGGTTCATAAAATAAAATGTGGATATTGTAAAAAACGTGGTCATAATAGAAGAATTTGTGAAGAAAACTTATAAAAATATTTTTTTTTTGTTTTTTTAATTGGATATGTTTTTTTCAATTTATATTATTTTTTCTTAAACAATTTGGAATTAGACATTTTTTAGTTATAAAAGTAACCATTATTATTCGAAATTACATTCATTTTGATTGCGGAAAACAAGAGTTGTTGTGAAAAAATATAAGTGTAATTGGGTGCGAAATTATGTTGTCATCGGTACGTTATAATTGGTTGCGTAATAACATTATGGTTGCGTAAATAGACTTATGTTATAAAAAAATACAAGTATAATTGGGGTAACATTATGCTTTGATTGGTTTGGTTGCAGAATTACGTTATAAATGGTTGGAGTTGAGGTATACCAATATATAAATAAACTATAAAAATTTAATACTCGAAACAAAAAATATTGTAGTTTAAAGATATACAATATAAATAAAAAAACATAGTTTTGACTTTAATAGATAAACATTTACCAATATATTATTTTATATTTATGGTTAAGAAATAAATCAAATATTTCAGCTCTTCTGTTTGATGTCTTCTTCCGCTCTTTGACACAATATCTCCTTGCAAATGGTTAAGGAAATAAATTAATTTTATTTTTTTAGTTTTCAACCTCATCTTTAAGAATAACATTTTATTCTTACAATTCTTTAATCTGTTTATTTTTATTATTGTTTTTGTTTCCAGTTATTTAACTTTTTTTTAATACTGTTTTCCTTTAGACCCATATCTTCTCACTGAAAAATAAAAAGTAAAGTTTTCAAACTGTGGTTGCGTAATTACATGCAATTATATTGCAAAGATATATTTTTACATGTGTTAAAACATGGTTGTGTAATTACTTGTTAACTTGTTGCGTAATATGACTAAATGGTTGCGGAATTAGTTTTTTTGTTGTTTAAAAAAAGCTGAAGTTACATATTGGTATTGATTCTTCAAATGGTGACTTCTTCCTAGATATTATTTATTTCTTCATTGTTCTGAAATGTACTTGGAATAACTTATGTGGAAAATAATGATTCTTTTGACATTTTTTTATCTACATTACCAAGTTAAAATACATGTAGGTTGATATTAAAACTACGTGCTAATTTGGGTGCATATATACGTGCTAATTTGGGTGCATATATACGTGCTAATTTGGGTGCATATATACGTGCTAATTAGTTACAAAAAGGTCTTTTATTTTTTAAAAAGAAAATATAAAGTTGGTCTGGAAACTTATTATAAGTTAAATGCGGAAATACGTACAATTCGGTTGTTAAAAAAATGTATTTTAGGGTAGAATAACAAAATAAAAAGTTTGACTGGAAAGTTATTGTAATTGAGGTGAGTAAATATGTTCACGTTTGTTGCGGAAAATGTCTTCTAGTTTTGAAAAACAGAATAAAAACAAGGTTCGGAAACTACTGAAATAAATTGTATTGTTTGTTGCATAAAAAGCCTATAAATTATCAAAACCACACACGAATAATTCTTAAATCATGCATACTATTTATAAAGATAGAAATTAAATAATTAAAAACGAAATAGAGTAATTTCTTCATGAAAATATGATTTAGTGTTTGCTCTATGTTGAAATACTTAAGAATCCACTAAAATTTGTTAAGAAATTTGTAATTTGAGAGACTTGTAAGTTTCGATTTAAGAGCTCTTGTTTTTTTACACCTCATAGGTATTCTCGAAGAATTTATATTACATGTGGTTTTTGTTAAACTTGAAAATCCATAAGGTTATTGGTATTTTTATTTTTAGCCGAGTGATTATTGGTAACTCACAAATCTACATAATAAAATACTCTACATGATAGGGCTCTGTTTAATAACAAGTGGCTTGGCTGTTTTGATGAGACTACAATCACTCATTTACCCCAGACTTGTTCTGATCACTCTCCTCTACTCATTAACATTTCTACAACTACTGCTAAAAGGAAAACTACTTTTAAGTTTCTAAACACGTGGTGTATGTATAAAGACTTTTATAGATTTATGGAGAATTGATGGGCTGATGAATACTTTGGGTCTCCTATCTACAAGCTTTAGTTCAAGCTCAAGCATCTTAAATCTAGTTTAAATGTATGAAATAGGACGGTGTTTGGCAATGTGTTTGACTCAATAAGAATCTTGGAAGAGGAAACCAATAACTTGGAAGCTAAGGTACTCATTTCTAACTCTAACCAGGATAAAAATCTGTTGAAAAAGGCCAAGGAGAATCATCTCTTGCTACTTGCAAGAGAAGAAGAATACTGGATCCAAAAATCCCACACTAATTGGTCTAGGGATTGTGATAGAAACACTTCTTTCTTTCATAATTATGTTAAAATAAAGCATATGATATCTATAATCTCTCGTATTTGGAATGGGGTGGACTGGGAGGATGATGAAAGTGTTATTGTTGAGTCTGCTGCAAGCCATTTTAAACATCTAATATCTAATCTTCCTAATCCTTAGTACCCTAATATCTTGAAAGATTATATACATAATCTTGTTACTTATGAGGACAATGAGATGCTTATGAGGTTCCTTTTGGAGAATGAGATCTATGAGATTATTAAGGGTCTGAATCCTAATGTGGCAGCAAGCCCAGATGGCATCATTGGAAAGTTTTTTAAATATTGTTGGCCTGTTATAAAAACTGATACTTGTGATGCTATAAGGAATTTCTTCAGGGAGGGCTCTTTTCTTATGGGAATATATGCTATTGTCATATGCTTAATACCTAAAGTAGAGGCTCTTAAAAGATGGACAGACTTTAGACCAATTAGTCTTACTATTTTTTTCAGTAAAATTATTTCTAAGCTTATCAACACAAGGCTATCATCTATCCTCCCCAACATTATCTCTCCTGAGCAGAGGGATTTTGTCAAAGGTAAGAGCATTCATGATAACATCATGATTGCCCAGGAATTATCTACTGATTTATCAAGAAAGGTCAGAGGTGGGAATGTATTTTTGAAGGTGGATATGGACAAGGCGTTTGATAGGTTGTATCACACCTTTTTGCTGAATGTTCTGGCTTATTTTGGGTTTAAGGCTGACTTTCTAAGGCTGATTGAAAGGAACTTAGTTAACTGCCAATTTTTTGTTCTTGTTAATGAAGTTCTAAGGGGATTTTTCATGTCTAACAAAGGGCTTAGACAGGGTGATCCATTATCACCCAGTCTGTTTATTATTGCCCATAATATCTTCTCATAGGCTTAAAGGTTCTTTTTTCTACAACTAACTACAAACATAGAGGGGATTTGAGTTTACCATCTTTATGTTTTGCTGATGATATCCTGATCTTCTACAATGGGTTTGCTGCATCTGCAACAAAGATATTGGAAATGTTCAGGCACTATGAAGATGTATCTGGGCAGCTAGTAAATAAGGAAAAGTCAAGAGTAATTACCTCAAAGAGATGCTCTGTTCTGCATGCTAAAAAGTTGGAAACACTACTGGGTTTCAAGCATTGTAACTTGCATTTCAAGTACTTGGGAGCTGTAATAAATAATACTAAAAGAGTTAGTGATTTTGAGGATCTAATAGCTAAAACTACTAATAAAATCATAGAATTGGATCATAAAAACCTCTCATTTGGAGGAAAGCTGATTTTGGTCCAAACTGTCCTAACAACCTATCCTATTTTTACCATCCAAATCTATGAAATTCCTAAATCTATCATCAAAAGACTGGAGATTTTGTATAACAAGTTTGTGTGGGGCTCTAAAGCTAACAAGACTGCTACTAACTGGTGTAAATGGTCTATTTTATGCAAGAACTATGATGAGGGAGGACTGAATCTGAGAAGTCTCAAGGATATGGTGAAGGTTTTTTCTTTTAAACTATGGTTCTATCTAAGAAGGAAATAATCTCTATGGTCAAATCTCATGAAGTCAATATATTTCAATATTCAACATCTTTTGACTGTTCCTATTCATATTAAAAGTTCTCATATTTGGAAAAGTATTTGGAGGGTCAGAGACAGAGCAGAGAACTATATAATGTGGCATGTAAAGGCTGGTAATATGGACATCAAAATATACAGATGGTGTCATAATGATCCATTCATCAAATTTACTAGTGAGGATGACAGATCCAATTATGCAGGCTCTATGGTTAAGGACTTCTAGGATGATGGCAGATGGAACTACCCTAAAATTTAGAGCATTTGGACACAAATCAAATCCAAAATATTCTCAAGTTCTTTTTGGATCCTAATAGCACTGACTCTATCAGTTAGACACTCAGTGAGGAGGGGAATTTCAGTACTAAATCTACTTGGTCTGAAATAAGAAACAAAAGCAATAGTTCATACATGTATGCTAGGACTTGGAACTCAGTGACTCCTCATAAGTACTCTTTTCTGCTCTGGAGAATCTTCAAGGGATGGGTGCCGGTGGATATTGTCATGCAAAGAAGAAACGCACAGTTAGCTTCAAAGTGCCAAAACTGTTGTAACACTAAAAATATTAAGCATATCTTCATAGAATGTCAAACAGCCTGGGATGTTTGGGTCTATTTTGCTTTCCTATTCAAGGTTCACATTACGAGGAACATGTCCCACTCTCACAAGTTGAGAACTTGGTTCTGGTCTACCAGTAAGGAAATTTATTTGCGCACCATTTTACCTCTGATCATTGTTTGGTTAATTTGGTATGCAAGAAACAAAAGTAAGATGGAGGAAAGAATCCCTAATGTTGAGGACTTGATAGAGCATATTATCTATATACTATCAAGTCTGGACAAAGCTAATGTTCTAAAGAAAAAGCACTGGGACAAAGATAGCAGGATTGGTCCTACTATTGGGTGTGTGAATCACTTATCAAAACCTAATATTCCTGTCTCTCTAAGTTGGAACTGACCAAAACTTGGGCGTTTCAAGCTCAACTCAGATGGAGCTTGTTCTGATTCGGGCGAATGCTATGGTGGTGGCCTGGTAAAGGACAACTCGGGGAAGATGGTGTTTGGTTATGGAAGGGTCTATGGTAAGGGAAGCCCTATTATTGCTGAGACCAGAGCCATGTTGGATGGTCTTCAGCTCTACTTCAAAAAGGGAATCAACTTCCTAGAAATTGAGATAAATTCTAGGATCCTGGCTCAAATGCTCCTCACAGGCAGATCCCCTTAGTATCTTAGAGCAATAATTTCTTGCTGCTATAATCTGATCTCTTCAAATATAAAAGTAATCCATATTTTCAGAGAGCAGAATGTAGCAGCCTGACTGGTTGGCTAAGTCTACTCTCGATTCTAACAAAAACTCTCACTTTGAAGGAGATGGAGTCCCTGAAAAACTGAGAGCAATCGTTTTTCTAAAAGAAATTTGGTTGTATTATTTGAGAAATAGCTTGAATAACTAATGGAGAAGGGCGATGCATAAATATTAAAATCGTACATGTATCAATTGTCGTCTCAATCGATTGTTCTTGATTGATTCCTCGCTGCGATAAATGTTCCTTGAATTGTTTGTTGGAATTTTGCTGGACTACTAGTTCTACTGAAGATTTTGGTCAATAGTTGTTGGATTTTGAGGTTTTGGTGGTTTGAGACCTTGGGTATCGGTGAATCAAAGGAGGCATGGAAGTCGATTTGGGTCTAGGAAGATGAAGCGAAGTTTCTAAGATTTGTCCGTTTTGGGGATTTGGTGTTGTTCGATATAAGCTATTTATGAGCGTGCACACATTAAATGGTTTTTAATAAAGACTCAAGGTTTTGACAAAAATAATAATAATAAAACTTAATTTATAAACTAAACTTAATTTAATATATATATTATTTTTAAATGGTGCCAATTGTAGCCATTTATAATAAAAACTTAATTTATAAATTGTGGAAATATATATATATATATATATATATTATTTTGAAAATAAATTTTCAAAAACAATAACTAAAATTTGAAAACATATATTTAAAATAAATAAAAATACATGAAAATAAAAATAATAAAAATAATTACAAAAAATTAGATAGATAAATTATTGAAATCAGAAATTCCATTTGTTACGTCATAACCATGGTTCATTCCATCATTAAATCAAAGTTATATGTGGATCAGTATCAACTCTGAGATCACAAGAAGGTTATGGTTTTGTAAAATGTCCATCGGAATCCATCTCAATAGGATGAGACTGGTTGGTTTGAGATGTGTGATAATTTGATGTTACCAATTGAAACATCACTGAATCCTTTAAAATTTCCCAACAAGGATAAATAGAAAATGTTTTCTATTGGTAATGGTTAAATATAAGTCTAGTTTAAGCATTTCTTAAATGCAAAATAATAATAAATTAGTTATTATATATATACACGAACATTAGCAATTGTAATATGTTAAAATCACTTGTAATAAAAATTCTTACTTGATCCCCTACGTTAGCTCCACAAATCGGTGTTTTTTCAACTTGTTTAATGGTTTCGTTCCCGTTATTAATCGAACGAAAAAATGTGTTTTTTTCCAACGATTGCAAATACTTTCTTACGTTCATTGAACATGGTTGACGTTCTTATCAGCATCTCGTAAATATTCATATATTGAATCTTTTTTCTTCCAAAAACGAATTTCGGTTTGTTGCACTCCTACATATGAATTTTTATAAATTTTCTATACGTTTTGCATTGAGCTATGTCTTCGCTCAAAGTCTATCTTTTTTTTTAAATTTATTTAGTAAAAAAAGACCGTTTTTAAAAAACTATTATTTTCTTTTGAGACAAATGTTTTTGAAATGTTATGAATGAGTTTGGTTCCAACCTTGTCTATTTATAACATTTCAAGTTAAGAAAACACACGCTAACTTCCAATATTCTATCAAAACTTTATTTTTCGATTTGACTAAAGCCTTACACAACTATATTTCGTACAAGAAAAAACCCACTAAGGATTTGAATAAATCCTTGCACAACTATACAAAAGACAAGAAAACACCCACTACGTTTCAGTCTTCCATTCAAACATTAATTTCGAATTTGACTAAAGCCTTACACAACTGTATTCAAAACAAGTAAACACTCACTAAGTTCCAATCTTCCAACCAAACTTTAATTTTAGATTTACTAAAGCCTTGCACATCTATATTCAAGACAATAAAACACCCATTAAGTTCCAATCTTCCATCCAAACTTTAATTTTGGATTTGACTAATGTCTTACACCATTTTATGTAAGACATTAAAACACTCACTAAGTTCCAATCTTTCATTCAAAATTTAATTTTGGATTTGACTAAAGCCTTACACAACTATAGTCAAGACAAGAAAACACCCACTAAGTTCCAATTTTTGATCTAAACTTTAATTTCGAATTTGACTAAAATCTTACACACTAAAATTTTATACGGTTTAAAATTTTAGAATTTATGAATAAGACGGCGCTTGCTTAACTCTGTATATTTTTTTTATGGTTCAAGAGTGTAGTAATATAATAACTCATAATATTAAATTTAAGAGTTATAGAAACATTATAAACTTAATTTTTTGTTTAAAATAAATAGTGTTATGTATATATGTACATGTACGAAATGACCAGTGTTAAAACAATACCAATATCTAGAACATAGATATTAATTTGTCGTAAATAAAAATTAAACAATTATATTTTAAAATAAATAATCTTATAAAATAATATAAAAATGATTAATATTTATTATTATTAAATGTATAATTATTTATAATAGAGTTAGTGAATCTATAATTATAATGTAAAATTAGGAGAGAGATATACTGAGAAATAGATAAAGCGAAATAAATAATAAAAAGATGGAGAAATTATTTAAACTGAACTTTTTATATTAAATATTTCTAGGATAGTAAAGCAACCGTTATAAATTTTAAAAGTTTCCGGATCTGGTTAGGTCTTTCGGGAGACCAACTATTGAAAAATTCCTTAACGATGAGTATTTTCTTGAGTCGAAGTGTCTAAACTTCTCTGCTTCTAAAATCGTTATAGCCTACCTATGACTACTAGGTTTCGTGTATATCACTTCTCTGCTTCTAAAATCGTTATAGCCTACCTATAACTACTAGGTTTCGTGTATATCAATTTCTTTTGCAACCGTAGTTCTATTGGATTTAATCTCACTAAATACAAGTTATTTCGAATGTTAGTTGTCATTGTACAAATAACGAAACACCATAAGAAAGAATAATAAACAAACTAAAACACCCCAAAACAAACATAAGTATCATATTGAGCATATAAACTAACACTCAGCTGTTTTACAAAGTAGAGTTTCACTAGTTGGTTATCCGAGTTTTTTTGCTCATTAGAGAATTATGCATCTCCTTCTGCAAATTTCCAAAAATTACATTATTTGATAATTCATTCGATTATCTATAAATACGTTGAGATCTCGAGCTTGAAGATGCTCACAAGTGGCTTGTATAGTGTAAATAAAACAATCTACTGAACATAATTTATAAAATGCACCCCTAATACGATATCATTATGCAGAATCCAGTATTGATTTCTTCATATCTTTCTTTGCAATAAAAGATAGGATACTTCAGTAGGTAGCAGTCACTTTCTATTGGTCCATGAAGTCCGTGCGATAATAACAACTGCAAGAGGGGAATGGTGTTTATCCACTATCACTCTTCAAAGACCAATAGGAGTTCCAATTCTAAAGCTCATATAGAAATAGATTAAATACAACTAACTTACTCTCTAATTGTTAAACAAAAAAAAAGATCTGCATCCCACCTTAAATGGATCCAAGTCTTTAGGTTGTAAACAATCATCCAGAAACACCAACAGAATGACCGATAAACTGTTAAGAATAAATTACGTTGATATACCTTGATTAGTCCTGTCAAACAATGTACATCAATGCCTTCTGGTACATTTTCGCGATCGAATTACTCTTCCTCACTGTTTTCGGCAGTTATTCTAAATATACCTTCTGCCGGCAAGTACACATGCAATATATACAATTTGAAAAAGAAATATAAATTGGATACGAAACTTGATCCTACTAGATAAAAGAAAAAGATTATCCAAGTAGACAAAAAACATAAATTATGAAGAACGGAAAGGAGGTTAAAACAAGCTGAGGTACTTGTAATCCTTCCTGAGCATAAAGAAATCTTTGCAGTAGCAAGAGTATAATAGGCACGCAATTCCCTCTAGAATCATATTACAGTTGTATGGACTCTGTAGAAACACCAAGTACAGTTGCACTAAAAGCTCTTAAAAAAACATACAAGTGACAACAGATAGAGAAACTGAACATGCAACTATGAACATGATGTCGTCATGCCTAATATCGAGTCTTGGTGAACCTAAGAATATTATACAAAGCAAGATCTAAGTTTGAAAGAAAAAACAGTAAGCACAAATAGATATTTTGATTCAAGATAAGCTGTCTCAGTAAGTAATGACTGCAAACATCCAAGGTCTCAGTGGGACCGAAAAACGGGAATCTTGACTAAAAGTGACAGTTCAAGATGTTGGAAAGAAAAAGTAGACTTAACCACATACATTCCAATTCACTAGCTATTGTTTGATACATCAGTTTAAAATAAAGACGAGAGAGACCACGACTGATGAATGATAACTTAAAAACAACAGGTAACAACTAAAGAAAATCACTCACTATTCTAGTAGCAGCCTTCTTTCCAGAATCATTGCTATTAGTACATATATGCCTGAGAGCAGAAGGAAGAACTTTTCAGAACTCATTTACAAACTCATTGCCTTTTCGCCTACTTCTTGTAACATGACATTAGCTAAATATAGGAAAGAAATGCACTGCTCTTTATAGGATGAAATGAACAACTTATCCCGCGCTACAACAGTTTATTTTGATATTTTTTGTGAAATATACACCAACGGGACAACTCTGAAACATAGTTAAAGTGCCAAAGAGATGATATACTTATATTTGTAGCCAATAATATAAACTATAGATGTCGCTCTGATACTATTTTTTAACTACAGTATATGTTAATTAGAAACTCAAGACAAACTCAAGAAAGATAGATGACTGTGTGGCTTTTCAAAACCATTGCATTATCAAAAATTAAGCTCTTTCATGAAAAAAAGAGGCAAAAGGAAAGGATACATTCAATACCATGTTGTGAGCTGTTCAGTTTCGAGAGCTTCTCAACTAGTACCTCAATATAAAAAACGTTTCTCACTTTGTATTCATATACTGTGCGGCAACTCCTTTAAATATAAAAGAAAGTTCAGAATTACAAAGGCAATCTTAAAATTAAACAAAACAAGCATGTAAAATAAAACAAGAAATGTTATATCAAAATATTCTCAAATCAGCATCATCTGTTTCTAACTTATATACGAACCACAAAAGACATAATTCTTGTAGACCAACAATAATGTAGGGTTTAACTAATTATGTTGAGGGCTTCAACTACACCGACATCGTTTCAGTTTGTTTTACAGAAATCAACTAAACAAGGGTCTAACTTAACTTGAAATGCCTCACAGTTTATAACCACTCTAATTTTGTAATTCACTTAGTCCAACAAGTTGTGTCAGTCATCATATATTCATTGAAAAAAAAATGGATATTTTTCCCTATAACTACAATATTAGAGTTCTTTATTATTTACATTGTAACACTATAAAACATTATAAAGAACCGAAATTTCTACTCAAACCTTATACAAAGGACGATAGTATAGTACTGCATTTCAAGAATTAGTTTCATTTGTTGTTCCTATTTGGCTCGAGCGAAAGCACCAATCCCATCAGAGCTTATTATAAAACCATTGAAACCCCTAATAAGCACTATATAAACGTGATACAAGAAACAAGTTTGTATTAGTGTTCTAAACACAGATTTTCAACTCTCTAGCTCCTTCAACCATTGTAACCCTAGATTTCTCTTGAAACACTGGGTTTTTTCCACCATCTAACAAAAACCCAAACCCATATGCAAAATGATCATCAACTATACAGATGTAAACTACTATATAGAGATGTAAAAAAAAAAAGGAAGGTTGATATTCCGCGATGGATACAGGAGAGTTGTCTCACTTGCCATTTTCTTGTTCTTTCGGCTTCTCTTATTCCTTCAAACGGCAAAATATGGGACTGTGCAAGAGAGACTAAAGCTAGGTTTTTGGCTTATATATACATTTGTAAATCTATTAATTTTATAAATTGGGTTTTTCTTTGTTCTCGTGTTGGATGATTAGATGATAAGCATAAAACAAAAGTCTGGAGCTGTGATGTGAAAATCGAAAAAAGAAAAATAAGAAGGGGAATCTAGGCTTTCAAAAGGTGCCGCGATAATGAGAGTGAGAGAGTGAGAGAGTGAGAGAGTGAGAAAGTGGATTAGGTTTGGGTCACATCTTTTGTTCAAATTTGGGCTAGTTCATTTTTGGGTCAAACTAGACAGGTTAAAAATAAATATACATATTTGGATCAAATTTTGACAGCCTCATTTTCAATAACCAAAATATGAAATTTAACTTCTTTTTTAAATATAAAAAAAAATATGTTGCTAATCCATTCCAACAGAAGTGGTAATGCAACCAAACAGTAAGTCCGCTATAAATTCGTTATAAAAACTGATATGAATTCAGAATCAAAACCAGATTATGTTGTAAATATGTTATTAACAAGTTGCAACTGATAACCGATTAGCAACTCGAAAAAAAATATGGTTTTAAAATGTATTTTATCTAATAGTGATATGTAACTAGGTTCGTATACATTTTTGTGGTTTAATCTATCTTTTTTCTTTGCCAATGTTATTCTCTAAGGTTGTTGTTCTGGTTTGTGTGCATCATCATCACTATCATCTAATGTTGACGCTTTACCTCATGATCTTGGATCTACTTTAGAATCATTCGAATCATTGGACTTACTAGGTATCGATTATACTTCAACTTGCACTGGTCTAGCGAAGAAGACTCATTAAAATTCATTTTCCTCTTGATGAGAAAACCTGGAGACTTTGGAAGGGTACATCATAACCTACATCCCTTTACTAGTAGCATCTCTTAGAAATATGGATATTTTTTCCTCAACTCAAGCTTATTAACTCTCACGTGAGCATACGTAGGATAATTGAACACCTTCAACTCTTCATAATCAGCCGACGATCCAAATTAAATATAAAAAATAATCTTACAATCAATAGTACTTGATGAAGACCGATTTATCAAGTAACACACCGTATCGATAGGTTCGGCTTGGCAATCATTTCCCACAACATGATAAGCATATTTTTTGCATTGTCACAAAGCATTATGTTTATTTTTTATGCGACCCCATTCTGTTACGGTGTTCTAGAACAAGTGCGATGACACACTATCGCCTCAACGTCGTAAAATTCTTGGAACTAAATACTCTGAAACCTATTATGTGTCCTAAGATACTTTATCTTTATTTTTGTATGCTTCTCAATTATCGTCTTCTATTTGATAAATGTTGAATATGCTTCCTATTTGGTTCTCAAAAAATAAACTCACATCATCATTGAATAATCATCGATCAAACTCATGTAGTATTTGGCCCCACTCTTTGAAGGAATTATGCTTTTGTCCTAAAGATCTAAGAGAATATAATCCACTATATCTTTTAGTATTTTTTACAACCGAGTAACTAAATTTCACTATAGTTTGTTTTCCAAATACACTGTGTTCATAAAATTCCAATAATTTTTCTTTATACCATTTCAACACTTTTTTTTTCGCAAAACAACTAATTCTCTTTAACTTGTGTGACTGAGACGTCCATGTCATAATTGATTCTTGATATGTCGACGTCAGCTATTACTCCCTGATGGCGTTACTGCATCATCACCCACAACAAAACTTCCCTAAAGAATGTAAAGCCTATTTTGTAAATTGTCTTTCATACACACCATTGAGCCATTTGTCATATTGATTACACAATCTTCTGCATGATACTTGTAACCTCGAGAATCTAGTCTCTCAAGAGATATCAGTTTCCTCTTCAAACCATGAGCATGTCACGATTCTGACAATACTATCGAACATTTTTATTTTGAGGCTACCAATCCCACCAACTAGGAAAACAAATAATTGTTCCACAAATAAACAATTCATTGCATTTTCTTGTAAGTATCAAATCAATACTTGAACTGACATATGTGGTATGTAGTATCAGGATCGGGTACCTCATATTCTTAACTCATAAATAAAACAACTCATGTATCACTGTTTTAACTTTCATCATAATCTTTAACACCTTCGACTAGGTTCACGTGATTTTCCTTTTGATTTGTTTTCTTACCTTTCAACTTAAAAAAATATCGCATGTAGTGACCCTCGTCATTTCATTCATAATAATTTGAATTCTTCTCTTTTAATTTGGAACGCCTCCAATAATTCTTATTTGAAGAACTTACTTTGTTGTTAGATTTTCCCCTGGTCATAATATATTTCTATTATGACTGATTGTCTGGCTACAATTGTCTCAAATCTTTTAATTTTAGCACCTTTTTTACTTCCGCGAGAGATAATTTGTCTTTGTCATACATGATAGTATCCATGAAATTATCATAGCAAGTTGGTAAGGATATAAAAACAAATAAAGTTTGATCGTTATCCTCGATTATGATACCAATATTCTCGAGATCCATAATAATTGATTTAAACTATCAAGATGTGCAGTTATGGATATAACTTCTTTCAATCTAAAATCATGCAAGGTTTTCCTCAACTATAACGAGTTCACGACTAATTTTATCTAATTAAGTTCTCCCAATTTATTCCATGCATAAGGATTAGTATTCTAACCACCAATCTCACCAAAAAATATTGTATTTGACACTCATTGGAATCCAATATAAAACCATTCCTTGAATATGTTGCTTCATCTCTTCTTTCATCTCTCCCGGTAACTTATTATCCACGGTTTTCCACAACCCTTGTAATACCAAAGAAGATTTCAAATTAATATTCCACAGCGAAAAGTTGGATCCCTTATCAAATCTTTTGATTTTGAATTTTGTTGATGTAGGCGCAATTTTAAATCCTAATTTCAAAAAACCTACACTTTCATACTAATTTGTTATAAATTAAGATGCAATATTTTCACAAATGGTTCAAACAAAAAACAAAATAAAGAACATGAATAAATAAAAGAGCACGTGACTTAATGCAGTTCGATAATAACATTTACCTATATGGGCCCCGCGAGAGAAAAATATTCACTATGATAAAAAAAAGGATTAAAATTTTAAGTGTTTCTTTTATATAACCATTGTAGTCTATTTATAGGGGATGCATATAATTTTATAGATAAGTGGCCTAATGAGCACAAAAAAAACACACTATTAACAACTATCAAATGAAACAAGAATATATCGAGTAACACAAAATACATTGTGAACATAAAAATCACAGAATACATTATTCGACTCATTCGCAACATTAAATCTAGTCACACTAGACTTCAAAAACAATATGTTATCTAATAACAACATAAATTAGAAGAAATACATCGTTTGTCATAAAATAAAATCTAATTTAACTAATACTATAAAATTGGGGGAGTTAAAATGAATTTATTCTCTTAATCGTAAAAAATAACATATTAGACAGAATAATTTCTCGCTAATTGTAAACTTATATGTTTTGGAGTTTCTTTTAGATAAGTTGAAATTTATCCGGTGAAAAGATACCATCAGATCTTAATAAGACTTTAAGATTAAAATGTATGAATGTATCGCACAAACAACTCAAGTGAATTATCCTCTTATTTTGAAAATCTAATAAAAATATAAATCTTTAATATATTCTTTAACTATCTAAAAAATCATCAACAAGTTTTTAATACCACTTAATCATAATTGCTTTGTAATTCATCTTTTCGTGACAAAAAAAACACAGAGGCTTGAGCTTTTACACTACAAACAAGTCATGAAAATCCTGATAATTCCTCTTAATATAGCTATGGTTATCCTATCGTTTTTGGACGTAATATTATTTGTTCCCATGAGTTTTTCTCCTAGAAATAAAATAGTGGTGATGAAGGTTAGAATAGCAAAAGCCGTTGGGATTTTTATTTTATACATTGGAAGAATTCGTTTTATTATTAATAGACTATTAAAGAGGAAACAAATAACTCAAAAAGAAGAAAACAATTAGTTATTCCTCAAAGTTTTATTTATTCAATGACCAGAATTAAACGCGGATATCTAGCTCGGAGATGTAGAACAAAAATTTAGGCTGAGTAGCAGGAGCAACTTTTAATTTATTATGAGCCCAAACGATGGATTCAATAAGTTCTTGCCAATAGTCGCGCCCGCTGAATAGAAACATTAAGCTAAAAGCCCATACAAAATGAGCACCTAAGAAAAAAAGACCATATGCGAATAATGAAGAACCATAAGACTGAATTACTTGGGATGCCAAGCCTTTATTTTTTTTTACAAAAAACAAAAATGTTGCGGAGACGGGATTTGAACCCGTGACCTCAAGGTTATGAGCCTTGCGAGCTACCAAACTGCTCTACCCCGCGATGAAAAAAACCGGGACCAAACTAATGGACAAAGAAAAAGTAAAAGATGGGTCATAAAGTTATATTAACAATTTAAATGTTTAATATTTTTGACAAAATAAATTTTCAGACCGTGAGAAACAATTTGATAGTAAGTATTTGATAGGTTTTGAATAAAAAATTAGTCCATTGACTATCCATTTTCATGAAAAATAGTCCATCGACTAACAAAAGTTTGGGTTTAGTCATTTGGTTTTTCATTTTTGATAAATTTAGTTCCCTAAATAAACATGCACATATGACTAACTTTTATCCAAAATAGACAATCAATGGACTAAATCCAGACTTTTTTTAAAGTAATGGACTATATGTCACCAAAATTGATAGTCAAAAGACTAAATATGAAATTTTTAGTCGAAGAACTATATGTCACGAAAATGGATAGTTAAAAGACCGGTTCTTGTTCTAAGCCGTATTTAGTACATAAAAGTGAGTTTAAGATATATAATAAATGTAAATTTTCACTTATTTGTCAATTGTATTACGATTGGTGAATTTATATGAATTGTTAATGTGTCAACCAATTTTGCATTAGTATTCAACCTTTTTTTTTTGTATTCGTACTAATTATGATTTATTTTTAAAATGTCAAGATAATTTATCTGAAATAGTTGAGTTTTGAATTTTAAAGTTCAATGATTTTGGTTTTATTTTGATCATATACAAATTGGTTTTTAATATTTTTAGTGAACATTTAATTAAGATTTATAAAAGTTATAATTAATGATATCACGTCAAATAGGTTTGACTTTTTAATTAACTTAAACATCCATAAACATTGATACATCTTGTAAATTCATTTCAAATTTTCAAAATTCGGTTGATGAACTCGATGATTCTTTATTGTACTTCTTTGGTCATTTGCTTATTGTTCATCTTTGGTAGTTTCTTTGAATAATTTAGGACAATGAATTTTGTAAGAATAGACAACCAATCTTACTTATCATTTGATTATGAATGAGATTAATTATATTGATCTATTTTATTTTAATGTTTTTTAAATTATTTTTTAAAGTGCGTTTTTCTAATTTTAAAAAACATTTTTATATCAAAACTGTAACTTCAGATTGAATTTTCCGTCATTTGATTTGAAAAACATAAACATAATATTATAGTGTTTGAATTAAAAATTGAAACTATAATCTAAATGAAAAACAAGATTTGTTAAGGTATCACTTGTACGGGCCATAACCCTATATTTATGTTGCGTACTACAAAATAATCCTAAAATTTAATATTTTGGTGAAGTTGTTTATTTCTGAATCTAATACTTTATAGTGTTCAATATAAACCCGATATCTATACAATTACATTATACACGATTACTATTAGTCCATTACTTTATACACGATTACTTTTATTAGACTAATATGGACAATAATAAGATGCACCAATAAAACATATGACAATCTATCCTTAGGAAAAAATCTAATAACCTCTCACTTGGATCATCATATGCTACTATATGATGAATCCACCAAATGAACATTCTTAATTTTTATCTTCACATAGATAAACTTAACGATCTCGTACATGACCATTAATGATATAAGACCAAAGTTATCTCTAATACATTAAAAACCACAAAATAGATGCATCAATAATCACGATAGTGAAACAATAAACTATGTATATTTATCATGATGCATAACATAATAATAATATATAATGTAATCATACATATCTATTATTTATTGGTCATAGTTAATTGAACATCTACTTATAGTAGAGTAGAAATAGTCAAAATAAGAAAACACTGAATATATATTTATCATGTTTATTTAAAGGAGTTTAATTGTACAACATTATAATAAAATATATCTTATAATTTAATTCAAACTTCCAAGAAAATTAATAGTCTTATACATATACAATATCCATATTAAGCGTTTGCTTAGTAAAATACTGAGGCGCAAATGCCTTAATATTAGGATCTTCAAACATTAAGTTTGTCCATTTGTACTATACACTAATTTGACGACTCTAAACTCTCTATTCAAAAGCCATAGAGTTGATTCTACATGTTCGGATTTAACCGAACTCATATTACTATTTGAATACTGACCCGCCGAATTTTTGTTACTATTTAATCTAAGTGGTCTCTCTATCTCGTCCATCATTCGCAGTCTTGTGACTAAATTTTGTAGCCAAAATGTGTGGTTTAATGTCCCAAAACAAGCAACAAATTCTTTAATCATAAGGGAAGATAGAATGAGTGTTTGTTTTACACTCTTCCATGATGTTGCACGTCCCGCTAAAAAAAATATGATGCCTGAAGTTGAACAAAGAGAATACTCGCATCAAGAGAAATCTTAGTCGGAATACTTAATAATATCTAATTTATCCTATTTTCTATATGTTAACTTGTGGAAGATATTGGAACCACTTTATTTTTTTGGACGTTGTCCACAGATTAAAGACCAATATCATCTTGAGTATATATACGTTCTAACAAATCTGAAGTGGTGATTGGCCTCCTAAATACCAAATCACCGTTCGATACTAGAGTATCACTATTAGAAACTTCGTGAATTTTTATTGATTCTTCCTCAAAATTAATGTTTATACTAAAGTCTCTCTATCAAACTTTATATCTCAAAGTATTTAATCGTTCATAAATCTTATAACCCTAATATATTCTGAATGTCGAATAAAATAATTACTAATTATTTTATAGTCCATTTGTTTTCATTCGGCTTATAAAGCTTTGCTTCAGTTGGACATGCCCAAATATGCAAATGTTTTAAAATAGGTTTACTCTCTAAATTTTATAAGGTGATTTGTAGTTGTTTTTTTGAAATTTTATTAAGAAGTTAGGCTTAAATACTTATGTATTTATACTTTTAACTTGTCAATAACTTAAAACGTGAAGGGTGCATGAAGGAAATAAAGATCTCTGTAAAGAAACAGAGTGTTAATTTTTTTACAGAAATCCAGAATTGAAACAATCTTGTTTAGATTGTTTCAAATCATGATGAATTCTTCCATCATGGAAGAAGGAGAGATTGCTGAGTCTGTGTCGAGCTCCAATTCGTCATTATATATGAAATCAATACCGGTTGATACTTCCTCTGTTTTTGCCGATGAGTTTCCTGTGTTATCTCGTGATATTCAAAATAGAAAGAATGATCTGTTTAAACCATTTCATGCAACAAATATAATCAGTAATCCCGTGTTTGAAAATAACAATGAAAAGAATGTGAAATCGTTTGCGGAAGTGCTGAAAAATGAGGAGCAGAGACATCTCCATAAAAATTACTCCGTTTCGAAATAACACGGGAATCTGGTGATTAAATTTTAAAAAGAAGATTAAGATCATCTTCAGCAATTGTCCAAGCATACGATCGTCGGGAAGTTTACATACGGGAAGCCTAAGTTTGAAGTTATCAAAGAATTCTTGAGCAGATTCAAGTTCTGTAACAATTTCAGTGTGGCTCAATATGATTACAGATATGTCTTCATTGAGTTCGATAATGTGGAAGATCTTAAAAGGCTATGGACTTGTAATGTGTGGAAAGTTGGAGAGAAGACCATCAGATTGCTCAAGTGGAGCACGAATTTTGATCCCAACAGTGAGAGCCCGTTAACTCCGGTTTGGGTTACTCTTAGGAACCTGCCTGAGTTCATATATAACGAAGGTACTATCCAGGAAATCGCTAAGTGTTTGGGTACACCATTGAAGATTTGGATTCTTGTTGTTAATCGTGTGAAGATCAATTGCGTGAGATTATGGATGGAAATGAATGTGTCGAAAGAGTTGGTAAACAAGGTTCAGGTTAAGCTTGGGGAAGATGAGATTTTCTGCTTTGAGGTTAGTTATGAATCCCATCCTAGTTATTGCAATATATGTAATCATATTGGACATTATGGAAAAATATTGTAAAAGGAATTTAATAAATCAAGAACAAGATAATGTTGAGAGTAATGATTCTGTTTTGTTAGCATCTCAGTTAAAATCTTTGATTGTTGACAAGGAAAGAATAATGAAGACTATTGATAAGGAGTTTACAAAATCCAGTAATGTTAAGCCTAATCTTGACCCTGTAATATCTAATGAGATTGATTTGTCTTTTGGGGAAAGTGAGAAGCAGCTTGTCTTGGAAGACTCTGAGATGATTGAAGCTCTTCAAATGGTCTAGAGAAGTTCTTTGTTTATGGGGAAAGATGACTCTGAGCTGAATATGGGTATTAACTCTCCAACTGAAGGAACTACAGGTAGTCTTCAGTGTTCTCCTACAAAATCTCATATAAATGAAATGTTAGCAAACGATCAAGGTAATCAAAGTAAAGATTTAACAAGAACTAAGAAAATAAAGAAAACAAGAACTTGGAATAGTAAAGGCCTTATCTCCTCCAAATAATTGCAGTTGAAAAAGACTGCTAAACCTAAATATTCTAAAGGACAGTTAAGCTTCTTAACTGGAATGCAACGGGGCTGGGAAATAAGCAGACCGTTAGAAGATTAAGGTCTCTAAAGAGATCTGAGAAGCCTGCTTTCATAACTATTCAGGAGACACTAATTCATGCTTCAAAGATTTCTGAGGTGGATGGAAAGATAGGTTAGAAAAACTACTTTAGCAACATCAATAACAAAATATGGTTGCTTTGGCTCGATGATTATAAGGTTGATATTATTAGTAATGAAGAGCAGGTGGTGCCTGTGTCTGTTAACTTCTCCAATATGAATAAAGCTTTTAGACTTTCTGTTGTCTATGATAAATGCAGTAGGTCTTTAAGGATGGATCTTTGGGACTCTCTATGATAATTCAATGACAATACTGAATGGATTATTAATGGGGGATTTTAATACAATTCTTAATATGGATGAGCAGTTATCATGCACTAGTGATTGCTTAAGAAGTATGGATGATTTTAGTGACTTGATCTTGGATTGTAGCTTAATTGATGGGGGGTTTTCTGGTTCTAAATATACGTGGACAAGTGGCTGGAAGTGGAGGAAGTTGGATAGAGTACTCTACAATTCTGCTTGGATTGACTACTTTGATTGTACTAAAGTTGTTCATCTAGCTAGGACGTGTTCTGATCATTCCCCAATCAGTATTACAATCTCTTCTAATAATGACATGGTAGTTGGTCTAGCTCAATGAATGGGAATCTTGTTCAAAGGTTTTGGAGAAAGCTAAAGAGACTTATTGGAGATTTGAAGGTTTGGAATAAGAAGGACTTTGGTAATATCTTTTATTCAATCAAACTGATTGAAGAAAATATTGTCTATTTGAAAGTTAAGTATCAGGATTCGAATGATAGGGCTGAGAAAGTTGATCTGGATAATGCTAAAGCTACTTACCTTGAATTGCTTGCAAGGGAAGAAACGTTTTTGGAACAGAAGACACATACTTTGTGGGTGAAAGGTAATGACAGGAACACTGCCTTTTTTCATAATCTTGTCAAAAAGAGAGTCAACAGGAATAAGATTAAAAGAATCTGGGTTGGTTCCCAGTGGTTGGATGACCAGGAAGCTATTTCTAACTCTGATGTCTCTTATTTTCATTCTTTAATGAATAATGACTGTGAATCTAACATTTCTACTCTTATTGATGTCATCCCTAATCTAATCAATGAGGAGGAAAATTCTATTCTGATTGGGTATCCTACCAAAGAGGAGATTCACAGTATAGTTTGTGAATTGAATTCCAATAAGGCTACTGGGCTTAATGGGTATAATGTTAAGTTCTATAAAGATTGTTGGCACATTATTAGGGATGACCAATGTGATGCTGTCAATGAGGTTTTTAAGGGTGGGGAGGTTCCTATTTGAGTTCACGCTTCTGCTATATGTCTTATCCCCAAAATCAGTTCTCTTAAATCTTAGCGTGACTTTCTTCCTATAAGCCTTACAACTCTCTTCAACAGAATATATTCAAGAATAATCAATAAGAGGCTTGCTGTGCTACTTCCTAAGCTAATATCTGATGAACAAGGTGATTTCGTAGCTAATAGAAGTATTCAAGAGAATATTCTTATTGCTAGGGAGCTTTGTTTTGATCTTAAGTTGAAGACTAAAGGCAGCAACAACATTATATTAATTATTGATATGGAGAAAGCCTTTGATAGGATGTCTCACAGTTTTCTCCATTCAATCCTTAAGGCCTTTGGTTTTTGTCAGGGTTTTCTTGCTATTATTATGGGAAATATTACTAACAACCACTTTTCTGTTATAATAAATGGTGTCTCTAAAGGCTTTTTAGGTCTAATCAAGACTTAAGGCAAGGGGACCCCTTGTCCCCAAGCCTGTTTATACTTGCTAAGGAGTATTTTCTAAGGGGCTTGAAAAGAATAAATGCAGAAGACAATTCAATCAGATTTAAAGCAAGAGGTAACCTGTTGATTCCTGTTTTGGCGTTTGCTGATGACTTAACTATTTTTTGCAATAGTTCAGCTCCATCTTGTTTAAAGATAAATGAGTTTCTGTTACATTATCAAAAATGCTCTGGTCAAATCATTAACAGCAACAAATCTAAGCTGATTGTGGTTGAAAATACTACTCTATCATACATAAATAGTGCTGAGAGACAATTTGGTATTAGACACAGCTTTCTGTCTTTTAAATATTTGGGGGTTATGATTGGTAACAAGAGTAAAGTCAGTGATTTCGACAATCTTGTATCTAGAATAAGGGATAGAATTATTGACTGGGATGGTTGCACCCTCTCCTTTGGTGGGAGGTTGATATTAATACAATTTGTCCTATCTGCCCTGCCGTTGTATTATATTCAGAATACAAATCTTCCCAAAACTGTTATACACAAAATTGAAAATCTCTGCAACAAATTCCTATGAGGCAATAAGTTGGAAACTAAAACAATTATTTGGGCTTCTTGGAAGAAGATAAGCAGACCTTATGCAGAAGGTGGTGTCAACATAAAAAAGCTTGAAGATTTGCAGACAACCTATTCCTATAAGCTTTGGTTTAATCTTAGAGCTAACACTTCTCTTTGGTCAAAACTTATAACCTCTATCTACTGTAAGGGCCAACATCCCATTATTGCTGCTATTCCTATCGGAAGGTCTAGAGTTTGGGCCAGAATTATCGAAGTAAAAGATGAAGCTGATAAGCATATTTTCTGGTTTCCTGGTTGTGGGGAAATTGATTTTTGGTTGGATAGGTGGTGCATTGAGAGGGCTTTAATCTATTTCAATGAAACTGACAATAGAAACCTTTATGAATGTACTAAGATCAACAATTACTAGTCAAATAGAAGATGAGATTTAGACAAGCTTAACTACACGGTGTCATATACGGTGGTTGCAAGTATTATTAAGATTAAGTTATATGTTAATCCTGATAGAATTATGTGGGCATTGTCAGATGATGGCAAGTTTAATGCTAAGACTACTTGGAATGCCATTGGTGATAAAGGAAATGTATCTAACCTGTTCAGGATGACTTGGATCACTGAAACTCCAAAGAAATGCTCGTTTCTTCTTTGGAGGGTTCTGATGAATTGGCTTCCAACTAACACCAATTTTCAGAGAAGACACTTCCAATTTGCATCAAAGTGTCTCTTCTGTTAGCATGAGGAAAACAACAATCACATAATGGTTAACTACAATCTATCCTGGCCTATCTGGAATCATTTTAGCAGTATTATAGGAATTAAAGTTAGAAGGAATATGACGATTCAACCTGTTATATTTACCTGGTACTGGTCTTCTATGAAGATTAGTAGTTTGAGATCAATCATTCCTGCTATCATTGTATGGATTAACTGGAGAGCTCGTAACCAAAAAAATCATAAAGAGATTAATGTGACTTATACTTCATTAATAAACCAGGTAATCTATATCATTAATGTATTAAATTGTTCAAACTTACTGAAAAGATGCACTGTGGAAAAGACTATAGAAAGGCAACTCTTCTGGCCTGCGATGTTCGTCATGATAAGTATCGTGCTCTGTTATCCCTAAAATGGAATGCTCCGAAATTGAATCGGTACAAGATAAATACAGACGGTGCTTCGACTGCTACTGGGGAGGCCAGTGGCGGAGGGATTATCAGAAACATCGAGGGAATCATTATCAAAGCGTTTGGTAAAATCTATGGGAAGAATAGCTCGATTGTGGCTGAAACTAGGGCACTTATGGATGGTCTTCTTCTATGCAAGTCTCTGGGAATCAGGAATCTAGATATTGAGGTTGATTTGAGCTTTCTAGTGGAGCTGATTGGGAAGGGGACAACTATCTCGTATTTTGATCCCATTATTAACTATTGTAGAAAGCTGGTAGATTCTACAATGGTGATTAAGCACGTCTACCGGGAGCAAAACAAAGCTTCCAATTGGATTGCGAAAGAGGCTTTGAATTGTAGAAGAGATTTTACTTTTGACCACGATTCTGTCCCAATTGAGTTGAAGACGATAATTTTCCTTGAAAGTATCAGTTTGGGTTACATTAGAGATAGATATGGTTTGACTTGATTTGGGTTTCCGGTGGTGTTTGGAGTTTCCAGCGAAGGAAAGTTTGGCTGTTTGGGATGTGAAGATCGTTGAAGAAGGCAGTTGAGGCATCATCAAATCCACATGCTGATTAAAAGTTGGATTATTACTCAAAAACCCATGTGTTTATGTTTGTTTTCCATTTTAATATGTTTTGTTTTTCTTTGTTCAAATTGAACCCTGTATTTTGAAAGTTATCAATAAAGCCTAATTTTAGTATATAAAATATAACTTGTCAATAACTTATGATTTCTCCTAAATAAGATATAGATACTTGTAACGTGAAAAATTTCCATCCAACAATATAAAATATTGTTCACCGTTCCATGACGTTGTCAATAATTTGTAAAGCTTTAATAATATCAGAGTCACTGACTTTGATTGGGCCAGTGTTTGAATTATTATTAGATGGAACTTCATGGCTCTTGTTTGTAATGTTTTTGTCACGTTGAGTAACAGTTTTGGATTTATCAACTCTTGCTTAAAAATTGTTTTTGCGGTTCTTACATTTGGACAGTGGAATTCTCATTCTGGATTGGAATTTGATAAGAGGGTGGAGGCTTAACAACGATGAATTTAATTTTGGTGGATAATATCTCTTGATTTGGAGTAGGTTTAGGGACATAAAAGGTATTAGCAGGTATGCTTATATGTTGATTCTTGTCTGTCTTGTTGATGTAGAACTTTTTTATAATCCTTTAAGGCATGCCCAAGATGATACGACTTATGATAATAAGCAGACATGGGGCTGTAAAAAAATATCATGCCATAACCCATTATCATCTCCAAAACAAATCCATATAATTTTTCTCAGTTCTTTTGAAACATCCATTTGCAGCCAATTCTTATAGCAATTAAACCTTGCCCTATTCTTAAAAAGCAGGACAAGGTTTAATTGCTGCAAGATTTTAGCCTCTATGAGACTTTCATAGTTTGGATTGAAGTAAGAGATTAGGGAGACTAATCCAAACATGGCAAGTTTTAGCCCTAACTGTCCAAACATTTCTCTTCCAAATTTCCTTTATATCATCTTTGGAACTGAATTCGATGAAGATATGCATGTAGTCCTATTGAGTGATACTGATTTCACTTGGGAAATTGAAGTTTCCATACTGAGTTTTCCTCCTGCAAATGTATCTATTAAGGTCTTTCTTACATTTACTTCTAGTTTCATTTTATCTTTAGCTTCAAATTTTATTGCAATCTGGTCTTATTTCTTCAACATTGAATTTTTTTTATGGTAGAATATTTATTTTAATCGATTCATATAGATCTGCGTAGGATTGTTGAGCTGGAATTGCATTACCAGAATTGTGCAAGGTTGGATCTTTTGTTGATTGCTCATATGTAGGATTGATTATTATACTTGTTATGTTTTAATGAGTCAATGGTGATTGATTCTTAGCTTTGGTTGATAAAAAATTCAAGCGGCTCTCTGTTTTTCCAGTATTCGGAGGAGGAAACTCAGAAGTACGAAGAAAATCCATATTTATATATGGATTTGGAGAAGATTTTGAAGACAAAGATGATAAGATTCACCATCTTCCATGAAACGCTAGCTCGAAAAAAATTCCGATTTGCAGGTGATTAGCTCCGACAAAAGTCAGATCAAGACTCTACTTCTTGAAGCGATACATAATCCTCTCTCAAAATTAATAACAAAATTCAAACTATTTTTTAATCTCTTGTAAATTTCACCGAATTAAATTTAAATTTTAAATTTCATCAAATTATAAAATATTATTTTCTAGTTTAGTACTCCCTCTGTTTCATAATGTTAGATGTTTTAGAAAAAAAATTGTATCCGATATTAATTGTTGTTTTCTCTTTCCAACGCAACATTTATTATACTACCACCAATAAAATATTTAGTTGAAGACACAAATACAAAACATACCTACAATCAACCGTGGATTTCGTCCTAGTTTTGAATTAAATGGCATGCAAATAGGGTCTCGAGTTACTAAACAATCAGATTTCGCATGCAAAATCATATGTATACATAAAAAATTACTCACTCCGTTTTATAAGTGGTTTTAGAAGTATTTTTTGTTTCAAAATAATCATCGATTTAAAATCTTAACGTACCTTTATTATATATTTTAGTTTTTTGTCTTTTATCTTGTAGTGATTTTTTTTATATTATTGTTTTTGAAGGTTATACAAATAAATTTTATAACATCAAACCAATCGTCACAATTTTTTAATATCCTTGCAACCACTTTAAAAGACTTATATTGTGAAATAGAAAGTATTAAGCTAGTATAAATAGATAATTTTTATTTTTTTCCAAATATTATTTTTTCCTGTAACATTAAATACTTTGTATGCATAATCAAATAACTGCAGAAGCAGTTGTTAAGCAGATTACCTCCGGTTTCCTTTTCAACTACTCGTCACCTACACAATTTTTCTTATCCAAAACCCTTTCTTTGTTACTTAAACCCGAATTTCTCTTTCATACTCTCCAGTTTCTGATATAAAGAATTGATTGTATCAACTTCCTTTGCAATGTCCTTAACTGCTCATAACGGCTCAGTTCTGGATAAAAGAAGCATTTTCTTCAAACATGCTATCATCTTTTGCTTTTGTATCTTCAGGCTCCTTTGTGAGGAGATATGACGTGGTTTTAAGGAGGATATAATCATATTGAACAAACCCAAACGGATTTTGCTGCTCTGCGGGATATCGGATTTGGACACTTCAAATACTCAAAATGAAGATCTTGTCAAATCTGTCGAATGTCAAGACGGTAATACAGACCGTAGGTTCCATCACAAAATTTGGATTCCAAAATCCATCCCTAAGAGCTCCAAACAATTGTTTTAGTATTTTCTTGTTGTAATTTTTAAGTATTTTATGGATCTATTTAAAATAGTCAAGCAAATCCAACTGTATTCATATTTGACTGCCCCGTATTTTATTGTTTTATGGATATTTATGTAATTTTGAATTAGAGTTCTGATCGTATTTTATTTAAGCTTTAAGACCCTACTTTCACTGCAGTTTTTTTGATAATTTGATATTTGTTTCTAAACTTTTAAAGTTTTTTTATTCCCTAGAGTTAAGGTTTTATCTGTTTTTATTCCTGTTTATATTTTGGCTCAACCATCTTGGTATCAGAGCGTCAGATTCCCTGCACATGGGATTATCTCTTCGTGAAGAGTTCGGAGGAAGAGCACCGTGTTAAATACTAACATCTACCGTCGAGATGATCTGGATTGTGTACCGTCGAGATGATCTGGATTGTGTGGACATGACGGAACATGCCAACAAACAAAAATTCCAAACGATTGGGGAACTACTGAACATAACGATGGGGGAACTACTGAACACACTGAGAGATTATATGAAACATATGCAAATAATAATACAAATGATGCGCACGAAATTCTAAACTCCAAAGGTGAGCAACCTACCATCAGGTTCCGAATAAAACTACCATGTGGGTCAGAATCCTTTCCTACCCATCCTCTGCATCATTGTTTGCATCTATGCTATTTTATTTTATCTTTTACAATATAATATTTTATGAATTTATTTAAAATAGCCCACCAATTCCAAATTTATTCAGATTTTTCTTGATCGTATTTTATTAATTTCTAGATATTTATATAATTTTGGATTAGGTTTTGAGCATTTTCTATTTAAGCTCTAAAACCTTACTTCCTGACAACATTTTTATAATTTTATATTTTTTTTCTAAACTTTCGAAGTTCTCTACTCTCTAGGGGGGATGGATTTATCTGTCTCCTGTTCATATTCTGCCTCTACTAGGACTCTTCTGTTGGATCATAAACTTGATCCACTTAAAGGGCCCAACCCACTCAAAGGGCCCAACCCACTCAATAAGACCCATCTAGAAAGAATACTCTAGAAACATTTAAATTAATATTTAGTTCTTTAGGTTGAGTGGAAGACACAATTTTAGATTGAGTGTAAGAAACACCTTAACTTTGAGTGTAGTATTGATGTTGAGTGTGTTAGTATCCAAAAGCCTCTTGGATGGTGGATCTTTGTCTCCACTATATTCTTATAAATAGTGGAGCTCTCCCACCATCTAGAGCATCACACAAACACACCAAGAATCAAAGTTAGAGAAAAAATTAGAGTGAGAGAAAAGAGAGACAAGAATGCTCTCTTGAGTGTTAGAAAAATATTTTCTCTTCTAGTGTGAGTTGTGAGTTGTAAGAGTATTTTGTAATATTTCTCCTTTTCTATCTATATCAAAGTTGTTTGTTTGTTTTAAAGAGAGTGTTATTTTTATATTTTCCGCCAACAAAGTGGTATCAGAGCCACAAGCTCTATCCGAAAAAAAAAATTATTTTTAAATTTTCAACATATTTAAAAATATGGCAAATGGTGTATCATCCTTCCAAGTTCCAACACTCAACAACAACAACTACGACAATTGGAGTATCAAGATGAAAGCTCTCCTTGGAGCACATGATGTGTGGGATGCCGTTGAAAAAGGGTTTGACGAACCCGAAGATGAAGCAAACCTTACTCAAGAGGAGAAAACAACTTTCAAGGATTTAAGAAAGAGAGACAAAAAAGCTCTCTTCCTTATCTATCAAGCATTAGATGATGACGGCTTCGAAAAAATTTCAAGCGCATCTTCCGCCAAGCAAGCGTGGGAGAAATTACAAATCTCTTACAAAGGAGTCGAAAAGGTGAAAAAGGTACGTCTCCAAACATTAAGAGGTGAATTTGAATCTTTACATATGAAAGCGTCCGAATCTATTTCGGAATATTTTTCAAGAGTAGCAACCGTTTCTAATCAATTAAAAAGAAATGGTGAGAACTTAGAAGATGTGAGAGTAATCGAAAAAATACTCCGCTCGTTGGATCCCAAATTTGAGCACATCGTCGTGACGATTGAAGAAACTAAAGACTTGGAGAAAATGATGATTGAAGAACTCCAAGGATCATTACAAGCCTATGAAGAAAAGCACAAGAAGAAGCAAGAGATCACCGAGCAACTACTCAAAGTAGAACTCAAGGACATGCATGCAAGTCAAGACGATGATAGAAACCAACGTGGCCGAGGAAGAGGTGGAGGCCGCGGACGAGGTGGTTATCATGGACGTGGACGTGGCTGGAATTACAACAACAATAATTCCAACTACAACTACGAGAAACGAGAAAGCTCAACACGAGGTCGTGGAAGACGAAATCCGAACACGAGGTATGATAAATCTCAAATCCAATGCTATAAATGTCAAAAATTTGGACATTATGCTTCAGAATATAGAGGCCCCAACAATAGAGTTGAGGAGAAGGCCAACTATGTGGAAGAGAAGACGGAGGAGAAAGATATGTTACTACTAACATACAAAACCACTAATGAAGGCCAAGAAAACACTTGGTATCTTGACACCGGTGCAAGCAATCATATGTGTGGGAAAAGAAGCATGTTCGTAGAGATCAATGAAGCCGTGAGTGGAAATGTCTCTTTTGGAGATGATAGCAAAATATCATCGGTGAAAGGAAAAGGTAACATTCTTATTCGTGCAAAAGATGGTAGTCACCAAATGATTTCAAATGTCTATTACGTACCGAGCATGAAAAACAACATTTTGAGCTTGGGACAACTACTAGAAAAGGGCTATGATATTCATATGAAAAATTATAGTCTTTTTATGAGAGATGCAAAATGGGATTTAATTGCTAAAGTTCAAATGTCAAAGAATAGAATGTTTCCTTTGAATATTCAAAATGATGTTGCAAATTGTCTTAAGACGTGTTACAAAGATTCTTCGTGGCTATGGCATGTTCGATTTGGACATCTAAACTTTACAAGTTTAGAGTTATTGTCCAAGAAGGAAATGGTGAGAGGGTTACCGTGTATCAATCATCCTGACCAGTTATGCGAAGGATGTTTACTTGGAAAGCAATTCAGAAAAAGCTTTCCAAAGGAGTCAGAGTCAAGAGCCAATAAACCTCTCGAGCTTATTCATACCGATGTGTGTGGTCCAATCAAGCCGAGCTCTCTAGGTAAAAGTAACTACTTCCTTCTCTTCATTGATGATTTTTCAAGAAAAACTTGGGTATATTTCTTGAAACAGAAATCCGAAGTCTTTGGAATATTTAAGAAGTTCAAAGCAGTTGTGGAAAAAGAAAGCGGAAATAAGATCAAAGCTATGAGATCTGACCGAGGAGGGGAGTTCACATCCAATGAATTCCTAGAGTTTTGTGAAGCACATGGAATTCGTCGCCGCTTGACAGTTCCCAGATCTCCTCAACAAAATGGTGTGGCAGAAAGGAAGAACAGAACAATCCTTGATATGTCGCGAAGCATGCTCAAAAGCAAGAAACTGCCTAAGGATTTTTGGGCGGAAGCAGTGGCATGTGCGGTCTACTTGTCCAACCGATCTCCAACAAGAAGTGTTTGGGGAAAGACACCACAAGAAGCGTGGAGTGGAAGAAAGACCGGAATTTCCCACTTGAGAGTATTTGGAAGCGTAGCCCATGTCCATGTACCAGACGAACAACGAACCAAACTTGATGATAAAAGCAAGAGTTTTATCTTCATCGGTTACGAATCAAGTTCCAAAGGCTACAAGTTATACAACCCAAACAACAAGAAGGTTGTGATAAGCCGAGACGTGATAGTTGATGAAGAAAGCGAATGGGATTTTGGGTCTCATACAAATGAGTTCACATTTTTCCCCCAAATTGAAGAAGATGAACATATAACAAATGAGCAATCAGTAGGTGTTGCAACCCCACATGCTTCACCGATATCATCTACTCATGGAGACTCACCACATTCATCATCATCAAATGGTAGTCAAAATGAGAGAGCAGTGGAACGTATCCGAAGCCTTAGTGATCTTTATGAGGTAACCGAACCAATGGATAACATTACACTATTTTGTCTCTTTGCTGATTGTGAGCCAGTGACATTTCAAGAAGCTGCACAAGAGAAACAATGGAGAGACGCGATGGATGAAGAAATTAGAGCCATCGAGAAGAATGACACATGGGAACTCACCTCACTTCCCAAAGGGTGCAAGACAATAGGCGTCAGATGGTTATACAAAACCAAGAGAAATGCTAAGGGGGAGATTGAAAAACACAAAGCAAGGCTTGTTGCAAAAGGATATAGTCAAAAGGCGGGAATTGACTATGATGAGGTATTCGCCCCCGTTGCCCGATTGGAAACTATTAGACTAATAATTTCTTTGGCAGCTCAAAACAAGTGGAAGATACAACAAATGGATGTAAAGTCAGCATTTCTAAATGGCGTCCTTGAAGAAGAAGTCTACATTCAACAACCATTAGGCTATGAGGTCAAAGGCCACGAAGACAAGATGTTGAAGCTAAAGAAGGCTCTTTACGGGCTAAAACAAGCACCAAGGGCATGGAATAGTAGAATCGACAAGTATTTCCAAGAGAACGGCTTCAACAAATGTCCGTACGAGCACGCTCTATACACCAAGATCAAAGCTGGAGATATTTTGATCGTGTGTCTCTACGTGGACGATTTGATCTTCACCGGAAGCAGCCCAAGTATGTTTAATAAATTCAAGGAAGTAATGACGAAGGAATTCGAGATGACAGACTTGGGGCTCATGGCGTACTACCTTGGCATTGAAGTTAAGCAACAAAAAGATGGAATTTTCATCTCACAAGAAAGCTATGCTAAAGATATCCTGAAGAAGTTTAAGATGGAGAATTGTAGCCCAATAAGCACACCTATGGAGTTTGGAGTCAAAATGTCTAAGCATGAAGAAAGCGAAAGTGTGGATCCGACATTATTCAAAAGTTTGGTAGGAAGTCTACGCTATCTAACTTGCACGAGACCGGATATTCTTCACGCAGTTGGATTGATTAGTCGCTACATGGAATCTCCAACAACTACTCATTTCAAAGCTGCAAAGAGAATCCTTCGCTATCTGAAAGGTACAATTGATTTTGGACTACTCTACTCCATTTCTAATAATTACAAACTTGTTGGGTATAGCGATAGTCATTGGGGTGGAGACATAGACAATCGAAGGAGTACTACTGGATTTGTATTCTTCATGGGAAACATTGCTTTCACATGGATGTCAAAAAAACAACCGATAGTCACATTATCGACTTGTGAGGCAGAATATGTTCCTGCCACTACCTGTGTTAGTCATGCAATTTGGCTTAGAAATCTATTGAAGGAGATAGACCTAACACAACATGAGCCAACTAAGGTCTATGTCGATAATAAGTCAGCAATCGCCTTAGCCAAGAATCCAGTATTCCATGATCGAAGCAAGCATATAGATGTCCGCTACCACTACATAAGAGAGTGTATTTCAAGAAAGGATGTGCAAGTTGAATATGTGAAGACACAAGATCAAGCTGCTGATATTTTTACCAAGCCACTGAAAAGCGAAGACTTCAAACGATTTTGGAAACTACTAGGGGTCACGGGATCAAGTTTAAGGGGGAGTGTTGGATCATAAACTTGATCCACTTAAAGGGCCCAACCCACTCAAAAGGCCCAACCCACTTAATAAGACCCATCTAGAAAGAATACTCTAGAAACATTTAAATTAATATTTAGTTCTTTAGGTTGAGTGGAAGACACAATTTTAGATTGAGTGTAAGAAACACCTTAACTTTGAGTGTAGTATTGATGTTGAGTGTGTTAGTATCCAAAAGCCTCTTGGATGGTGGATCTTTGTCTCCACTATATTCCTATAAATAGTGGAGCTCTCCCACCATCTAGAGCATCACACAAACACACCAAGAATCAAAGTTAGAGAAAAAATTAGAGTGAGAGAAAAGAGAGACAAGAATGCTCTCTTGAGTGTTAGAAAAATATTTTCTCTTCTAGTGTGAGTTGTAAGAGTATTTTGTAATATTTCTCCTTTTCTATCTATATCAAAGTTGTTTGTTTGTTTTAAAGAGAGTGTTATTTTTATATTTTCCGCCAACATCTTCTACCTAGTATCTGTGTGGCTAAGGAATTGTACTTCAACAGGGATGGTACAATCATTCAGAAACTTCAAGTGAGTTTGTATATCGATAAACAAAAGAATTCAAAAGGTGGATTCCATGAAAGATACTATTGACAATGACGAAGCAAAAGGTGGGAGTTGATATTGTTAAAATACCTATAAGTTACCCGTTGAAATTCTCACTAATAAAGTACTTTCTAATAATCGATCCAACTAAAGGGGCCAGGTACTACCTCTGACATGCAGCTTTCATAACTAAGACTTATTTGATGTATGACTGTATAGTCGTCGAGAGTAAGGATCTTAAATAAGTGCCGGTTGGTAATCCTATGGATAATTCAGGTTACGATTACTGAGTTAGTGCAACAAAATGCACTAAGTCAATATAATTTAGGGTTTGGTTAAAATAGGACCCTCGATGATAACCAATCCAAAATTTTAGCGCCGTCTTTTACCCTGCCCGTTGAGACCTTCTCAACCGGCGGGGAAACTTACCCCAAAGGGTGAAACAGCTTTTTCGCCGGGTGGGAGGGTCTCAACCGGCGGTTGAAAAAGATTCAACAGCCGGGATATGGATAAAATTGTAAAATTTCAAAAACGCTTCTTTTTTGGGCTGGTTAAAATATTTTAGATCCGAATTTAGCCAAACCCTATAATTTATTTGAGGTTTGGTGTTTAATTTTTTTTACAGGCGATTAAAACTATAATCATAGAGAATCAAATGAAATTCCAGTGTATAAATAATTTTGAATCATTCAAGTTGAAGAATTTTGTAGGCGTTTAATATATCTATCATATTTATATCTTGTGTTAATATGTTTATTATAAATTGTATTTTTTCATTTACTTGCTGTAATAGTATGTTTATCGTAAATTATCTTTTTTCATTTACTTATCGTGTAAACGACTGAATAATCAGAGAATTATTTTTTCTAGTTTTAGCTCTTGATGAGAAAAAAATTTAATATTCTATTATGTTATCTTCGATGGGATAATATGATGAATTAATGAAATAATTTTCATGTAAATAAAAATCAAATGTATGTTTAAAATAAATGCACCATATATTGTTTTAAGTATTTTCATCTTTAAATACACATACTAACACTCAAAATAACAGTGTATCTTTTGTAGAAAATATAACGAGTTATATATGAACATAAATTTGGAATATGAAAATCTAAAAACTCAATTTTATGGGATAACTTTGATATTACTTGTTAAATTTTTTATATTTTTAATTAACTTAAACATCCTATAATAATAGAAATGAAATTTACATGATGAATTCATTTCATATTTTAGAATTTGTTTGATGCACTTGATGATTCCTTGTTGTTCTTCTTTTGTCATTTCCTTGAATGATTCTGGAAGAATGAATCTTCTAAGAATATACAACTGATCCTATTTAATATTTGATTCTCAAAGAGATGAATCAAATTTATTTATTTTACTTTTATGGTTTTCTCTGTGATACTTTTCTATTATCAGTTGAAGTGTGTTTCTCTAATTTTGAAAAAATAATTATATCAAAACCGTAACTCACCAGAATTTATATTGAATTTTTCCTTACTTGGTTTAAAAAAAAGAATGTATAGTATTTGAATTCAAAATTAGAACTATAATCTAAATGAAAAACAATACTTCATAATATTTGGAATAAACATGGTATATATAATTACCTTTACTTAGTCCATTACTTTATATACGACTATTTCTATTGGACTAGTATGACGATAGTTAGATGCATCGATAAAACATATGACAATAATTAAAAAAATTAACCCTATTGAGCTATAGTCAATAAAATTGATGTTTATTTAGAACTTCTACTTAAGCGGGTCAAATCAAACCTATTTATACCAATCCAAATATTTTCGGTTGAAATTGATCGAATTGATATCCGTGTAAAGTTTAGGAAACATTTGTTTGAATAATAATATAAAATGAAATATGAGGTAAAGTAGTCTCCTACCGACTGGAAAACAAGATTAATATCTGAAGTTTTGTAACTTCTAGTATAAACGGCTCATATAAGTTTAACTCGGCTCCTCTCTACCACTTTCTTCTTGGTACTCCTCTATTGTCATAAACCCTGAATAAAAAAAGGTGTTTAGCTTCCCAAATATCCGGTGAGGTCTTTCTCTTTGGCCTATGGTGAAGAAGCTTATCACTTTTATCAATAATTCTAATCCTCATCATTGTAGTCACCTTAAAAGATTATTTCTCAAAGCTAACTCTATCTCCATGTATCCCTCTCTTCTTTAGTTCCAACTGAATGAAAGTTCGGAAAAAGTAAGCTGGTAGCTCATATTTCCTTCACCATGATATCAAACTATATAATAGAGCTTAGAATCAAATTATTCAACAATCTAACACCTCACACCTAACTACGTAACCCTACCTTTATCTCTAGAGTGAATATCATGATTTTTTTATATTCCATACGTTATTTGGATACTCCAACTTTTGAATATTTAAATTCTAAACCAATGAGAAATAACCGACGACGACCTCCAAAAAAGTGGATGAGGTTTCGACAGTAGGATGTAGTTAAATTGTTAGGTGATTCACTTTTTTTTTTTTGGTAAGAAACAAATATATTTTGGTTTTATGAATTTTTCAACTTAAATTTAAGAAAAATATAAAATATAAAATCACATAAAATAGATTTAACGTGATTCAAATTGTGAAAAAAATCTTACATCAATGATAACCAATATAGATTTTATATAGAAGAAAATTATAAAAAAGACCCTCTCAAACACAACTAAAACAACTCATACAACCACTTTTCTTTTGTTACAACACAGATTCTCCTTACAAAAGGCACTATAGATATTCAGTGTTTCTCTTAGTGTTTACATCTATCATAAATTCTCTCAAACACTAGATAAGCTTGATATATTCTCTCTGAAATTTAAGATTATGTTATAGTCGCCTTGATGAATTGATTCAATTTTTTTCCACTATAACCAATAATGAGTGAGATAATCTCATAGGCTTACAATAGCACCTTACCACTTGTGCCCACAAGAAGTCGAATAGAAAATGGCCTTGCAGATCCGACAGTCTAAGTTTTGGCTGAGCATCATACCACGAGAAATTGGGTAGCTACAAACTTTAAATCTAGGCTTAACCAAGTTTTCAGTCGTTAAGTCTCAGATGAGCTGCACCGACCACTTTTGGCATAGCCCCAAAAATCATTCACCTAGTCTTATATTGACTCCGATATCCATCGCTCCAATGATCCAACTACTATTTAGAAAATGAAATTCACATGCTTCCTAGAATTATATAAGTCTCATTGAGTTCTTGAACTTTGAAACCGTGAACACCTTGGCTAAAATAGTCGAAGGATTTTCACACTTGCAATTATTAGATAAAGTACATATTGAATCTACGTTTTAGCTCTCTCATGGAACATCAGATTCCTCACGAAATAAAGAGAACTAGTAGTATTAGTGAACATAATCACATCTTTTTCTATATCAATCATCTCACTCAATAATAATCTCAACCACATGGTGTCCTTCATGGAAAATGTAACAACCATGTAATCGACTTCTTTAGATGAGAAGGAAATCACCTTTTGAAGAGATGATTTTAGCTAACCACTCCTCCAAGCACAGTAAATAGATAACCTGAAGTTGACTTTTTGTGTCAAGTTTGTCTGTATAATTAGAGTCAACATACGTTGTCAATATCTCATCAGCATTTTACTTTTTATTATAACACAGATCAACTTCGGTTGAACCCTTCAAGTATCTCATGATCCATTTGAGGGCTTGTCATTATGGCTTTCGTGGATTTGACATAAATTTTCTTAAAATACTAATACAATATGCTAGATTTGGTATCATGCATATCATTGCATATAGAATGATCCAAATAACATTAACATAAGATATATCACGCATGAACTTCGTATATGTTACTTTGGTTGGTTCTTGAATGGTATTTAGTTTAAAACATCTTTTTCTATATCAATCATCTCACTCAATAATAATCTCAACCACATGGTGTCCTTCATGGAAAATGTAACAACCATGTAATCGACTTCTTTAGATGAGAAGGAAATCACCTTTTGAAGAGATGATTTTAGCTAACCACTCCTCCAAGCACAGTAAATAGATAACCTGAAGTTGACTTTTTGTGTCAAGTTTGTCTGTATAATTAGAGTCAACATACGTTGTCAATATCTCATCAGCATTTTACTTTTTATTATAACACAGATCAACTTCGGTTGAACCCTTCAAGTATCTCATGATCCATTTGAGGGCTTGTCATTATGGCTTTCCTGGATTTGACATAAATTTTCTTAAAATACTAATACAATATGCTAGATTTGGTATCATGCATATCATTGCATATAGAATGATCCAAATAACATTAACATAAGATATATCACGCATGAACTTCGTATATGTTACTTTGGTTGGTTCTTGAATGGTATTTAGTTTAAAATGGACATTAGTAGGAGTTCCATCCTTTCCGGCTTTGGACATACCTAACTTCTTGAACACGTTTGGTATGTATTCTTGTTTAGATAAAAATATATACCCTCTCAATATATTCCTTTTAATATCTATACCAAGTATAATCCTAGCCTTTCTCATATCCGCTGTCTCAAATTCTTCATTCAACGAAGTGTTCATAGTTTCAATTTATTTCATGTCTATTTCAGCCATTAGTATCTCGTCTATATACAATAACATGATTTATCTCTCCATGTGTATTTTTTCATTATAATAGACACAATTATCATTAAAACGTTTTTGTACAACTCCTATAAATGAAACTGTAACTCATGTTTTCTCTCCATGTGTATTCTCTTTCCATGTGTTCACAGTTTATCTCTCGTCTATATACAATATTTTCTCGTCTATATACAATAACATAATATGAATTACAGGATATCCTATATGTACAAATATCGGAGAAAATATAGGAGTTGTACAAATATGAGTTGTTATTTATATCATATTTTCTCGTCTATATCGTATTTATCTCTCTATGTGTATTTTCTCTTCATGTGTTCACAGTTTCAATTATCATGTAACTCATATTATGTTATTGTAGTTTGAGTCTTTTCAAATTCGATCATCGTCAGCCACCGTGGAAACGCTAAAACCGGAAGAAAAATAGGTTGTGGATGAATAGGGCACCAAGACAGTGGAAGACATTGAAGCGACAATAATCCCTGTCTCTGCTTCAATAGCAGAACCAGAAGTCGAAACTGAAACCCCACCTCCACCACCACCGGAAGAAATCTCCATATACGGAGTTCATCTCCTACACGATGATCGAAGCGACATGATCCTTCTGAAATTCCTTCGCGACGGAGACTTCAAACCCAAAGACGCTTTCACCATGCTCGAAAACAGTTTGTTGGAGAAAAAAGTTCAAAATTGACGAATTACTTGAAAACGATCTGAGCAATCTCACAAATACTGACATGGTGTCATTGTTGGAGCTTCACGCCTTAGCTGAGTACACATCAGTTAGAATATCTAGAGAAGAAGCAAAAATGGCGGCTGGTGTCGAGTTAGGGTTTGAAGAAGCAAGAAAGGCTGAAACAGAAGACAAGGTTTCAAATGTTTTATATACCGGGTCAAGTGTTGGACCGGGTCTTCACCAAGAGGTGTGGGCTGAAGACCAAGTCATTAGTTAGTGTGTTTGGACTGTGCTAGACTCTAAGCCCAACTCTAGTATAAATAAAAGTAATAATGTAAGAGATTTGTATAACTAAATAAATGATATAGCTATAAATATAGCACATGTATGAATACAAAGATTTAGAGAAAGAAAATAAAAAGTTACTGGTCTTCTTTTTCAATTTTCTTCTTCTCTCTAAATTCAACTTGGTATCAGAGCTCAGTGGTGATCCTTCAATGGCAGGGACTGATTCACCATCCTTTAGCTCAGGATCAGCATAACAGTTTACATCGTCAATGGACAACCTGCTAACAAACAAAAACAACAGTATGAATCAGTGCCGCTTAAAGACTAACAAGGGTCTGATTTCCACTTTAGCAAGTAGCGCCGCTGGAAAGTTCGATTTAACAACCACTACTTCCGGCTCCAGACCAGCGTTGGATCTTCAAGAGTCGCTCACACTGTTCTCCACACGAATCCCGCACCTATCTTCACTGTCTACATTGTCCTTCTTCCAGCGGCATTGTTCGGAAATTCTCCGTCACCAGCTCCTGCTCCCAAGCACAAGCACTGTGAAAGAGCTCAACGAACAAGGCTACAATGTTGATACAAAACTCCGGATTTGGCCAAGAGCATGAAGCTGGTTTCTCTCATACACATAGAGAAAACAAACAACACTCGAGGATATATTTTTTGGGGCGATACAACATCAAGGGTGAATCATTTGTATTTCGGAAACATGGCTATATTCCGAGCCTCAACAGACAGACCATTTCATCTCCATCTCCACATGATCTCTCCCGTCTTTCATTGGTCTCAAATCCACTACATCCATTATCTGCCAACTCATCGGCGGCCTTCGAAAAAACTACACTCTCGGTCGTCTTGTCTCCCTCTCCGCTACAATGATGTAGTAATGTTAAAAGAGCAGCACAGACGAACACGTACAGTGATATAGATTTGTCCGGCAAAACTTAAACGCTTCTACGCCATCTTTTGCCAAAAATAAAACCGGTAGGCTGAATGTTGCCGAAATTGGCGCACGAGTTAGTCAAGGAGATTTGAATCCAAGAATCACATTATTGTTCAAAAAAAGTTAGTATTTTTCTACAAGCTACCGAACGAATGAACCGTACGAACGCAGGCAATCGTCATCCTCTCCGCCGAAGAGGGCTTTGGTATACCACCTCACCATATTTTTCTTACAGCTCCAACAATCTCCTCTCCTCGCCGAGGTTGAGCCTTCTCCTCTCCATCGCAGTCTCCATCATCTACAACAATCATTTCCCCCGGTGCAACCACCTCTACCACAGTCACCAAACACCAACTCTTTCTTCATCTAAAGGCCCGTCGCATCTCATCAACGGCGTTGTTTACTTTTCGACTCCGCTCACCAGTGCCCACGTTTCTGACATCAAATGCTGGCAAGGCTTTTGATGCTGCTACTCGCCTAAAACATCCTCCTCCAATGTAGTGATATAGCGCCAACCGCCCCCACTGCTTACCACCAACGCGTCGGAAACGCATGCAGATAGAGTGGGTAGTGAATATCGGAACCAAATTAAATTAAGCTAGAAAGATATTAATTAATTAATTAATATATTATATTATTGATTTAAAAATATTATATATATTCTAGAGATTTGATTTTGTATTTTAGATAAAATATTATATTAGTCAAAAATATTATTCTGTCATTAAAATAGAATAATGTACTAATATAAATATAGGATATACAACGTATCAACAACAACATCCCAAAAGTTTTAATAAATTTTTTCTTATTCTCCCATCTCTTTTATTATCTACAATTGGTATCAGAGCTAAGGAGGCAAAAGAAGAATGTTACACTGTGTTGGCGGACAGCGATGTGCTGTCCGCCGGAGAAAAAAAGAAATTGAAAAAGGCAGCGATTTGCTGTCCGCCGGAAAAAAAAAAGACGAATAGTGTTGTTCGCTGGCTGTATCTGTCGGAAGAAAAAAAAGACTTTGTTCGCTGAAAAAAAGAAGAATAAACAGCAATTTGTTGTCTGCCGAAGAAAAAAAAAGAAAAAAAAAGACGAAAAAGGCATTGTTAGGTGGAGAAGAAAAAAAAAGATGGAAGAAGAAGACGAAAAAGAAAGAAAAAAAAAGAAGATTAATAAAAAATGGGTGAAGAAGAATATGAAAAAAGCCATTGAGGATCAAAAGTTACCGGGAAAAGACCGTAGATGATTGGAGGTGACCGTAACCTACCAGAAAAGACTGTAGAAGATCGGAGGTGACCGGAATAGACCGTAGATGATTGAAGGTAACTGGAACAGGCCGGAAAAGACCGTAGATGATTGGAGGTGACCGTAACCTACCAGAAAAGACTGTAGAAGATCGGAGGTGACCGGAATAGACCGTAGATGATTGAAGGTAACTGGAACAGGACGGAAAAGACCGTAGACGATCGGGGGCGACCGGAAGAGGGAGAAAAAATATTTGATCAGATTGACCATATCTTCACAAACTCATCCACTACACAAGTCTTAAAAAAGACTATGAAAAGTAAGAGTTATCCGAAAGCTTAATTTAAGGGAGTCATTGTTGGAACCAAATTAAATTAAGCTAGAAAGATATTGATTAATTAATTAATATATTGCTCAAATATTTGGATAATATATTATTGATGTAAAAATATTATTCATATTCTTTTAGAGATTTGATTTTGTATTTTAGAGAAAATATTATATTAGTCAAAAATATTATTCTATCATTAAAACAGAATAATGCACTAATATAAATATAGGATATACAATGTATCAACAACAACATCTCAAAAGTTTTAATAAAAAATTTCTTCTTCTCCCATCTCTTTTATTATCTACAGTGAAGGCCACCAAATCTGCATCCACCACAAACAATCCCTACACAACCTTCACATGCCCGTCACTTCGGAGCCTGTCTTTTGCGCCATCTCCAGTGGAAGAAAGTATCGCGAGACTCGTCAAATCCATGCCGCCCTACCGCCTCAACGACTTCTAGCCATATCATGAAATCTTCTAGGTGACGATCGCTTTCTTCTTCTCCAAGTCACTGGTATTGTGCCTGCTTTGGTTGGGTCGGATCTTTCTCCCAACCAAGAGTTTTACGTTAAGCTATCAGATTCCCTCAACATATGTCTCCCTCTCCGATCCCGACAAAGATCTTATTCTCACTAACCGCCTCTAGCTCGGCCAGGTGTGTATGGGGATTAGTTTGAGTCCCCTAATTCCACGCACAGCCGGAATCAGCCCTATTGGTGGCTGTTAGTCCTTTGTTGGTTCAGCTACGATAGTTTTAACTATAACTTTTGATGCAGTTTTTGTTAGAATTATTTAGAAGCTGTTATTTTATGTTAACGATGTGTCTTTTGCATGTCTTCATCATGTCTTTTGAGTGTCTTTTATGACAAAGTCAAAGTTTAAACCCATTGAAGCACACTTTACTTTACTTGTATCTTTTATTTAACTTGTGTCAGTCATTTAACGTGTGTTAGTGACTTTTATGCGTATTTAAATGAACAATTTTATTAAATGAATTAAGTCTTTTCTTTTCACATTCCAGTAACTCCCCTGCCTCTCTCATTTTCATTTACTCTTACTGTTAAACCTTTGTCTTCTGCACCAACAAAGTGGTATCAGAGCCCTCTTCTTAAGGGATTTGTGAGGTTAAAATGGAAAGAGATTTTTCAATCGCTGCACCACCAGTCTTCGATGGAGACAATTATCAAATGTGGGCAGTTCGTATGGAGACTTACTTGGAGGCTTTAGATCTTTGGGAAGCAGTAGAAGAGGATTACGAAATCCCTTAACTTCCAGCACATAAGGAAAAGAAGACGAGAAAATCAAAGGAAAAAACTTGTCTATTTGCCGCTGTATCTCATGATATTCACACGAATAATGTCTCTCAAAACAGCCAAAGAAATTTGGGATTACCTTAACGCTGAGTACGAAGGAGATGAAAGGATTCGTGGAATGAAAGTCCTAAATTTAATTAGGGATTTTGAGTTGCAGAAGATGAAGGAGTCTGAGTGTGTGAAAGAGTATTCAGACAAACTTCTCAGCATTGCCAACAAGGTGAGATTGCTTGGGTTTGAATTAAAAGACTCCAGGATTGTTGAATATATATTGGTGACGGTTTCAGAGAGGTTTGAAGCAACCATTACTACTTTGGAGAACACCAAAGATTTGTCAAATATCTCTCTTACAGAACTTTTAAATGCCTTATAAGCACAAGAGCAGAGGAGGTCTATGAGGCAAGAAGAAGTGATTGAAGGTGCCATACCTGTAAAGCATCAAGACAGTAACAGGTTTAAAAAAAAACTTCAAAAAATCAAGGGACAGTGGAGATTCATCTAGCAATTATCAAAAAAGAAAAGAAGCAGATGTTAGAAAATCTTACCCGCCTTGCCGCCATTGTAAAATTAAAGGTCATCCACCAAACAGGTGTTGGAGGAGACCTGATGCTAAATGCTCCAAATGTAATCAAGTTGGACATAAAGCTGCAATTCGTAAAGTAAAGGGTTAGAAGCAGATGCACGTGTAGCTGATCAAGAAGACAAAGATCAACTGTTTGTGGTCACTTATTTTTCAGGCAGAGAATCTAGTGAAAGCTGGTTGATTGACAGTGCGTGCACAAATCATATGACATATGATAAAGAACTCTTTGAAGAATTAAAAGATACCGAAGTCAAGAGAGTGAGGATCGGAAACGGTGAACACCTAGAAGTCAAAGGAAAAGGTACAGTGGCTATAACGAGCTATAGAGGTACAAAGTTTATTTCAGATGTTTTATTTGTACCGAAAATTAATCAAAATCTGTTAAGTGTTGGTCGATTGCTTGATAAAGGCTACAAAGTATTGTTTAAGAATAAGCAGTGCCTGATCAAAGATGTTAGCGGCAAAGACTTGTTCAATGTTGAAATGAAAGCAAAAAGTTTTGCTCTAAATCCAATGAAAAAGGAGCAGATAGCTTTTAAATCCAGATTTTGTGCTACTGAGATTTGGCATAAAAGACTTGGGCATTTTCATCATCAAGGGCTGCTTCATATGTAGTCAAAGAAGCTGGTTGAAGGACTCACATACATTGATGATGACATGCCTCATTGTCGGGCTTGTAATTTTGGGAAGTAGCGCATGAAACCATTTCCTAAACAAGCGTGGAGAGCCTCGAGAAAGCTACAACTGGTTCATACTGATCTCTGCGGTCCTCAACGAACACCATCACTAAATGGTAATCTCTATTACATCATTTTTATTGATGATCTAACAAGAATGTGTTGGATTTATTTTTTAAAGCAAAAATCAGAAGTTGCTGGTGTGTTTTGTAAATTCAAATCAAGAGTTGAGAATGAAAGTGGATGTTTGATTCAGACTATAAGGTCTGATAATGGCGGGGAATACACTTCAGAAAATTTTAACAGGTTTTGTGAAGATGCTGGAATTGAACATCAACTGACAACACCATACTCTCCTCAACAAAATGGTGTCAGTGAAAGAAGAAATAGATTCATAATGGAGATGACGAGATGCATGCTTCATGAAAAAATCTTCCAAAGTGATTTTGGGGAGAGGCAGCAAACACTACTGTGTACTTACAAAATCGAATTTCGACGAAAGCTGTAAAAGACTTGACGCCACTTGAAGCTTGGTATGGTTGCAAACCTTATTTAAAGTTTCTTGGAATATTTGGCTGCCTTTGTTTCACTTATATTCCACCGGTCAAGCGAGATAAGCTTGATAAAAAGGCGGAAGTTGGAATTTTTATTGGGTATAACACTATATCCAAAGCTTATAAAGTTTTCCAGCCACAAACTGGTCGAGTTATAATGAGTCGAGATGTTCATTTTATTGAAAATGAGAAATGGAATTGGGAAGAATCAACCAAGGTGAACCAGATTTTTCATTCACAAAACAGTTCAATCAATGGTAGCATGAAAGAAGAAGAAGTTCCTAGAGATGAGGGGCAAGATGTTTCAGTTGATGATGCTTCGGTAAGACGTACTAGGTCTCTGTCTAATATTTATTAAATGTGTAATGTAGTTGTCTGTGAACCTACATGGTTCTGTGATGCAAAAGACAATCAACATTGGATGGCTGCAATGCAGGAGGAGCTGTCGACGATCGTAAAAAATAAAACTTGGGAGTTGGTTGATCGACCTCTAAACAGAAAAATAATTGGTGTAAAATGGGTTTTCAGAACAAAGTTAAATCCTGATGGTTCAGTTAACAGATTCAAAGCAAGACTTGTTGTAAAAGGATATGCACAAGTGTTTGGAGTGGACTATTCGGAAACATTTGCACCTGTTGCTAGGCTTGACACAGTAAGATTACTGCTTGCTCTTGCTGCTCAAAATAGTTGGAAAATGTTCCAACTTGATGTTAAATCTGCGTTCTTAAATGGAAATTTGCAAGAAGAAATTTTTTTTGAACAACCTGTAGGTTTTGTAAGCAGCGAGAATGAAGATAAAGTCTATTTGTTAAAAAAGGCTTTATACGGCCTAAAACAGGCTCCGCGAGCATGGTACAACAAGATTGATGATCATTTGGTGGGTCTTGGCTTTCGTAAAAGTCAATCTGATCTCACATTGTATGACAAGAATGAAGGTACAAATACCTTAATCATTTCTCTTTATGTAGATGATTTGTTAATTACAGGAAACAACCTTGATCAAATTAATCGGTTCAAACTCGAAATGGAAGAGGCTTTCGAAATGACAGACCTTGGTCTGATGTCATAATTCCTCGGCATTGAGATCAAACAAAGCCAAGATGAAGTGTTCATATGTCAAGGAACGTATGCAAAGCAAATACTTAAAAAATTTCAAATGGAAGATTGCAAAGCAATGAATACTCCTATGATTCAAAAGGAGAAGTTGGTCAAAGATGATGGTTCTACTAAGGTTATTGAAGCTGAGTTCAGGAGTTTGGTAGGTTGTCTGATGTATTTGACAGCAACCAAACCAGACATATTAAATGCTGTAAGTATTCTCTCCAGATTCATGTTTTGTCCCAACGAAACTCATATGACAGCTGCGAAAAGAGTTATCAGATACGTAAAGGGGACTTGGAATTATGAAGTTAAGTTTTTGAAGCAGAAAGAGATGAAACTAATTGGTTTCTCTGACAGTGATTGGGGTGGCTCGATTGATAATATGAAAAGTACATCAGGTTACTGTTTTCCCTCGGATCAGGTATATTCTCTTGGAGTTCAAGAAAGCAGGAAACAGTATCTCAATCCACTGTGAAACAGAATTTATAGCTGTTGCAGCTACTGTTAATCAAGCTCTTTGGTTAAGGAAACTTCTAGTTGATCTAAACATGAAGCAAGAACAAAGAACTGAAATACTAGTTGATAATCAAGCTGCCATTACGATCTCAAACAATCCGATCTTTCATGGAAAGACTAAACACTTCAATATCAAGCTATTCTTTGTTCGAGAAGTTACAAAAGAGTGGTGATGTGAGTCTCCGTTACTGCAAATCTGAAGATCAAATCGCAGATATTTTCACTAAACCTCTGCCACTTAGCAAGTTTGAAGATTTGAGAAAAAGACTTGGAGTTTGCAGCTTCTAAACAAGGAGTGTTAGAATTATTTAGAAGCTGTTATTTTATGTTAACCGTGTGTGTCTTTTGCATGTCTTCATCATGTCTTTTGAGTGTCTTTTATGACAAAGTTAGAGTTTAAACCCTCTGAAGCACACTTTACTTTACTTGTATTAGTCATTTAACGTGTGTTAGTGACTCCTCTGCCTCTCTCATTTTCATTTACTCTTACTGTTAAACTTTTGTCTTCTGCACCAACAGTTTTCACCCAGCTTCGACCTCGAATCGCCTTCGGCAAAGCTAACTCTTACAAGACCCTGTCACAAAGCTAATTTTTTTTAAGGCGTTATCTTTTAATATCATTATTATACACTTTGGTTATATGATCTTCTTTAAATATAATAGGCTGTTGTGGTATTATAGTATGTTTTAAACAAACACATACTCTTTTAGTATTCATAGTACATATGACACACCTAATATTTAAACTCACATGTTACACATACGATTTAACTAAAGACAATAACTATAATAGCATAAATGACCGAAGACACATGGTGTATATACAAAATATTGTATGCATAGCACTGTGACATACACTGTAAACAATGTTATGGCATATTTGATGATTCAACATATTACAGATATGCACAAACGGTTAGCATTATATTGATGAATATATATTACAACTGCACTATTTGCACAATGACATACATGTAACAACACATCTACACACTTTTAAGTGACTTAATAAAATATTGCATAAGCTACGGTATACATACATACACTTTATTACTCAACACACCATTGAGCTTTACTATTAATTACTGCTTTACTTGTGAGACGAATTGACAGTATAGAGGATTGTGCTACTAGAGAGAATGTACTTTCTCCTCTGAAGAAATGCGGGATTGAGCAGTCCTTATTCAGTTCTTCAAAACGTGATTGGTAACAATGATTGCCCGCCTCATCAAACCAATAAATTGAACATATCAAATTCATCACTGTGTCCAACACCAAATACTACCCTTAAAACACTTCATGTGGTTGAGCTTCTCCAGATGCGAACGATCTACCTGCTATCCATCAGCAACATTCGCTAGGTTTAAGTTATGCACGTATGACTCCCCAAAGTAATGACCAGAATGTTGCTGCACACACTACCTCAGATCATTTTCGTGAATCTTGTCATGGCTTGTTCCACTACTTGATGCTCATCTCTGGAGATAGAATATACACCATAGTGTTCCATTAAAATAGACTCGGGTAATTCATCAGCCACCCAGCCAAATAGACCACAAATAGCTGAGCCCTCCACTACTCCTCTTACTCTTCCTCCAGTCGCCGCTTTACCACCACCGTAGGTGTCATTAGCACCTAATCTGATATAACTCCGCCACCTTCAATATCTCCACTTCCACAAGAAGCTTCTTCATGTTCGTAACAACGCTGCAATAGGACGAGATATACACCACGTCCTTCCACATTACTGTCACTGCCTCCTTCGGTGCCATCTATGTCTTCTCCATGACCAGTATATTCTCCACCTACTCCTCCAAGAAAAGCATCAATTTATAGTTGTCCAAATTCGGAAACTTTACCTACTCCTCGTCCTCCAAGTAAACTCTCCGCACTTGCATCAACATCTCATCGAATTTCGACAAAATCTCTATTATTGAAAACGAAGGCACCAACAATGGAGTGGCTTCATAATCACGATAATCACGTGCGACAATTCGCAGGAGATTGGCAATATTTGCAACACTTTTCCCCTCCCTCTTTAGAATCGGAAATGAATCAGTTATACTAGCTTTGGCTGCAGATTTTGCTTCGCCTTCAAATCACCCTCGACAAAGGCAAGTAATGAACGCAAATAGTGGCTACCGCCAGTGATGACAAGACTCGAACCCTACACCCACAGCGGCAACTTGTTACAGAGATCCTATTGGTCTCCTACTCCTACTGTTACTTTTCATTCATTTAAACCCTAAACTATTCATTTAAACCCTAAACTGATGTCTGTTTGGTTCTCTTTATTTATGACTCTAAATCTATATGTAAGAGAGACAGGAACTCCGAAAAGTCAAGTTATTTTATCTTTCTCTCTATTGTCTATTCATATACTCATTGAATAGAATTTGTGTTCTTAGAGGTAATCTTCTTACTTACAGCATTATCTCCTAGTCCTTATTCTACCATTCTTCGAACTTTTTGTCGGGTTTCTAGTTTGGATTTATCGTGCCTAAGAGTCCTGTAACATTGGTATCAGAGTCATCGATCTTCCGGATCCGGATTTTTTTTTTCTACTTCAAAATAAGCAGTCATGGAAACTAGGGCACAAACTTTGATTGAGGTTAACAAGCAACTTGAGGAGATGAAGCAAGTTCAGACCGATCAAGCCAAGAAAAATGAAGAAAATCGTGTGGCTCAACTCCAACAAAACGATCTATTGAGGAATGAGATGACTGCTCGATTCAACGATATTAAGAACATGTTTGCGGAGCTACGCCCTATTACACAGAACCCTGAAAAGCGTCCGCTGGTTGATGACGATCCTTCACATTCCGGCGTTTTCACGACGCTTCCCCGAACATTCTCTCCGGAACCACCTGATTCGCTGAACCTTGTCCCCGGTTCGAATCATGGAACTAATCAGGAGCGTCGTACGACACCAACAAACGGTTTGCTCACCCGCCTTACTAAGGTTGGGTTTCCTATTTCCTACTTTTAATCAGTTCGACCAATAAAAAACTGTTTGGAAGTTAGGGTAGTTATGGTCTCTAAACTGGTTTTGTAATAAAACGGCTGAAATTTAAAATTTGAATAAAACGTTGAGTTTTTAAAATTTGATTGGACCGTCGCGTTAATCATGATCTAATCTAACAAGCGTGCACTCCGCACTCTACGACTTGTTTGATAATGTATCATGATTAAATTGGTCGACTAGTCGATCAAATTACAATAAAATAAATAACAATCTTCCCCCATTTTAGTGTAATTCATGATCTACTAAACACAATTATATCAAATATCAAATTTATGCATAAAAGAAATATCGTAACGATTGAATTTCACATTAGTATATTACACATTCCAAATATTCGAATATCAAGGTATCACTAAGGATTGAACCTTTATCATTCACAATGAATACATGAAGATAATATACATATAAATTTACATTCTCACTTGTTCTTACTTGACACTATATTTTACTAGCCTTGTGTCCTTATCCTTCTTAAGCATATCAAAGCCAAGTCCTAGCTTCTTGAAGCGGCTAAACTTCATGCTCAAATAAGTAGTTCTTTTCATCTTGCACCTGCATATGCAATTTTTCAAAAGAGCTATTAAGAAGATAATCTTCAACCTTCACAACTTACGGGTCTGAACACATATCTCGGGATGATATACAAATGTGTTCCAATCTCTTGATGTCAAGCTTTCCACATTGAATTCAACACCTAATGTCATATTAGATGGGAATTGGGTATCTCAACATGAGAGATTTCAGATGGACTTTAATCCCATCCCAATAGCAGATTTGTGCACAAGATCTCTATTTAACCCTTTGGTTAAATGATCGGCTAAGTTATATTGAGTTCTCACAAACTCTACTGAAATAACATCATGCGTGATACGGTCACGAATCATACTGTGTCTAACACCTAAGTGTCTAGACCTGCCTTTGTAAACTTGTCTATAAACATTGGTCAAGGCAGCCTGACTATCACATCTGATAGATCTAGGTGATATCGGTTTAGGCCACAACGGAATTTCGTACATTAAATTTCTTAGCCACTCAGCTTCTTTACTCGCTACTGCTAATACCACAAACTCTGATTCCATTGTTGAATTAGTAATACAAGTTTGTTTCTTGGATGCCCAAGACATAACACCTCGCCCAAGTAGAAATACCCATCCACTTGTGGAAGAATGATCTTCCATATTGGAAATGTAACTCGCGTCTGAATATCCTTCAAGTACAGAAGAAAATCCAGTATAAGTTAAACCATAATTCATGGTTTCTTTCAAATACTTAAATACTCGATTTAAAGCTTGCTAATGATGTGAACTAGGATTGCTAGTATACCTACTAAGTTTTCCAACATCAAAAGTAATATCCGGCCCAGTGCTAGTCATGGCATATATAAGACATCCGATGGCCCTCGAGTATTCAAGTTGAAATACAACAGCACCTTTATTAGGTAGAAGCTTTAGACTAGGATCTATAGGAGAGCTTACCGGAGAACAATCTTTAAAATTAAAGTTATTCAATATCTTCTCAATATAGTGAGATTGAGAAATCGATATATTATTGTTCTTTCGATTGATTCTTATACCAAGAATCATTTCAGCTTCCCCCAAATCCTTCATCTCAAAATTCGATGATAAAAATTTCTTCGTTTCATTAACCTGATTTTGGTCGGTACCAAAAATCAACATATCATCCACATATAGACAAATCATAACTCCTTTACCAGAATTATCAAATTTTCTATATACACACTTGTCTGCTTGGTTAATAATAAATCCATTAGACAATATCACATTATCAAAAATTTTATGCCAATCTTTTGGTGCTTGTTTCAAACCATACAACGACTTTTTCAACTTGCATACCTTCTTTTCACAACCAGGCATGACAAACCCTTCCGGTTGTAACCGGCCAATATGATCGTCATTGAAACGCCTACTGTGTCTCCCGCATACCAAACGATCTTTGAGATCGTCATGGCCGTATGTTGTTCTCTCCTTTAGACCTTGAATCAGATGAAATCAAAATTCAGATCCATGCTTGACCCGTAGCAGGAACTGAGGCTATGATACCAAACTGATGACGCGACGAAAATAGAAGAAGAATCAACGATGGATGAAACTCTAATTCAAGAGTAACATGATGAAACCCTAATATAAGGGTAACAAAGACTCAAATTTTTAGATAAAAAAAATATTATTCCAAAAACTTAAAATAACTTAAGGTATGAGGCTTTATATAAGAGCTTCTCAAAACCTTAAATTATAATACAAGAAAATGAAATAAATATTTTAAAATAAAATAAAATAAAATAAAATAAAATAAAATAAAATCTTAATATAATTATATTTGATTTATATACATAAGATATTTGAATAAAATAAAATAAAATTAAAAAGGATTTCTTTTGGACTTTCTGGGCTACATCAACAATTAGTACCACTTGATATATTTTCATTTTGACTTGAGTTCCTATTCAAAGAGTTTTGAATCAAATCTGTAGGTCTAGGTATAGAAGTAAATCTCTCTTCATCAAATATTGCATCTCTTGACTCGATAACCGTGTTCACCGAGACATAGTCATTGGATTCTAACACATATAACCTATATGCAACAGAGTGCTCAGAATATCCAATAAAGATACAATCTATACCTCTTTCACCCAAATTTTTCCTTTTTGGTTCAGTGAGCCTTACAATTGCTCTACAACCCCAAACTCTCAAATAATTCAATGTTGGAGGCTTCTTAAACCAAAACTCGTACGGGGTCATCTCATTCCTTTTAGTAGGAATACGATTCAATAAATAACAGGCTGTTAACATACCCTCACCCCAGAATCCTTCACTCAAACCCGTAAAGGACAACATGGAATTGACCATTTCTTTCAAAGTCCTATTCTTCCTTTCAGCTATACCATTTTGTTGTGGTGTATAAGGAGCCGTAGTTTGATGAATTATACCCGTAGACTAAAAATATATAGGATCATAATATTCACCTCCTCTATCCGTACGTAGATTTTTAATCAAATCATTCTTATGTAGCTCAACTTCTTCCTTATAGATTTTAAACTTATCAAGAGCTTCATTTTTAGCATGCAACAAATAAATGTAGCAATATCTAAATGCATCATCAATAAAAGTAATAACATACTTTTTATTTCCTAACGAAAGTGTAGCATGGAAATCACATAAATCACTATGTACTAGTTCAAATAATTTGGAAACTCGGTTAACATTATTGAAAGGTTTTCTAGTTATCTTAGTTAACATGCAAGTTTTACATTTTTCATTATTTGCATCAACAGGAGGAATAAGGCTCATTTTTGACATGTCTTTTATTCTTCCATAATGAACATGTCCTAATCTAGCATGCTATAATTCTATTTTGTTCATATTTCTACACACACTAGTAGAAGTCATACAAACAGAATCATTTTCGAACAAAACATTAATATTTAACATAAACATACCATTATATAAATATCTGAATCCCATAAATACACCATGTTTTGACAATACATATTTTCCACTTTCGTACACTTTTTTGAAACCACAATTTTTTAAAACAACACCAGACAAACGATTCTTTCGAATCCTAGGAACATACAATACATTGTTCAATAATATGTACTTTCCAGAAGTAAATAGTAATTTAACATTTCCTAGTCCTTTAATTGGTTCGGTAGCAACATTTCCCATCTTAAGTGAAGATCTATCGTCAATCGGTTGAAAATTACTAAACCATCGAAGATCTTTACATACATGACTTGTTGCTCCCGAATCAACCCACCAAACAACATCATTATCCTACACATAAAATGCTTCAGATATTAGAGATATATAATTCTAACCAGAATTAGAATTCTGAAATAAAATCTGACCTTGTTGCTTTTCAGGATCCTTAGATCCACTTGAACCATCATTTTTTCCACTTGAACCACCATTGTTCCCACTTGGACCAGCATTATTTTTGCCTTTTCCAACTTGACAATCCCTCCTAAAGTGACCAGGTTTGCCACATTTCCAGCATGTCATTTTAGGCTTTTTGTTGGTAAAATTATTGTTTTTGTTGTTTCCTTTAAACTTTTGTTTATTCTTTTTATCTGTATATCCATTCTTAAAGAATCCGCTGCTTTCAGCCATATTTACAGATGAGTTTCCCACTTGGTTTTTACCCTTGGGATTACTTATTTCATCTTGAGCCCTTAGAGACTCTTCAATCTTAAAATGACTGCCAAGTTCGACTAAAGTCATTTCTTCTTTGTTGTGCTTCAGTGTGTGTTTAAAATCCTTCCATGAAGGAGGCAATTTGTCAATAACAGAAGAAACTGAAATACATTCGTCCATTTTCATATTGTGTTGAACGAATTGACCCATAATTCTTAGTAGTTCATTATACTATTCCATCACAGGTCTAGAGTCAACCATTTTGTAATTTATGAAATTACTAACGAGGAACTTCCTACCAGAAGCATCTTCTGCCATGCATTTTGATTCTATAGAATCCCATAACTCTTTTGCATATTCGACATTTTGGTATACATCAAACAAAGTATCAGACATACCGTTTAATATGTGGCCTCGACAAATGTAGTCATCATTCTCCCACTTGCTGCGCCTCCTTGTTTATTCTAACATTTCATTCTCAGAGATATCTGGCCAGGGGGTACTCAGGACATACACAACCTTGAGGGTAGTCAACAGAAAATGCATCTTTTTCTGCCATCATTTGAAATCATGTCCTTCGAACTTGTCCAACTTAATGAATTTACTTGTCATCTCCTTCGCAGATTCTCCTCCGTTCGTCATCTCTATCTTCATCAACAAGACCTGAATATTTTAATAAAATGTATAAAACAGTGTTTCGATTCCGGATAATCTCTGAAGTCTTGTAAACAATTTCTTATTGAAATATTTTTGGGGTTCTCCAAAAATTTCAATTGGATAAAATTAGAGATATTCTATTGAACAAAGAGGATGAAAAAATGATATGATTTCCTTTTTCAACATAACCCATTTTTAATCAATTCGACCAACCAAAAAACCGTTTGGAAGTTAGGGTAGTTAAGGTCTCTAAACTGGTTTTGTAATAAAACGGCTGAAATTTAAAATTTGAACAAAACGTTTAGTTTTAGAAATTTCCTTGGACCCCGCAAGGGGCTACGCCCCTCGATCCCGTTAATCATGATCTAATCTAACAAGCGTGCATTCCGCACTCTACGACTTGTTTGATAATGTATCATGATTAAATTGGTCGACTAGTCGAAACAATTACACTAAAATAAATAACACACTGTTGCGGGAATGAGGAACGCTGAACCGGAAACCGAGACTTAACCCACAATTTAATCCCGTGGAGCCCTCTCCCCAGCTGGTACAAGCTCTATCTCCAATGCAAGCTCCATCTCCAGCGTGAGCGCCATCGCCCGCTCCACCTGTGCGACTGACATCTCCAGCCCCACAAATGTGTTAACTGAGGCAAGAGTTATGCCTCCTCTTGTTAAAAACCTGTTTACTACTGGCCGCAACCAATTACCAATTACCGTTGCTAATAATACAGTTCCCGAGTCAACCAACCGACGTTTTAGAAGCACTACCAATAGCTTAAATTATTCTTAGAAAGAGATCCAAAGGGGAGCAGATGAGTTTTTGGGCTCTTTTCTACGAGACAAAGGTAAAGCAAAGAAGATAAAAGTACAACATTTACTCTGATGGAGAGCGATGACAAGAAATGTTTATTAACAATCAGTTTCGGCCAACCGATTATTCTTTCATCTCCACGATAGAAAGAGCTACCGACCAAGTAATCTCCATCTCCATGATAAAAAAACTGACTATAAGTTAAATAATCTCCATGTCGGAACCAAATTAAATTAAGCTAGAAAGATATTAATTAATTAATTAAGTTAATTAATTAATATATTGCTCAAATATTTGGATAATATATTATTGTTGTAGAATATTATTAATATTCTTTTAGAGATTTGATTTTGTATTTTAGAGAAAATATTATATTAGTTAAAGATATTATTTAGTCATTAAAACTAGATAATATACTAATATAAATATAAGATATACAATATATCAACATACAACATCATCTAAAAAGCTTTAATAAAAATTTCTTCTTCTATCTCTTTTATTATCTACACTCCATCTCCACGATAGAAATGACTATGAGCTACGAAATCTCCATCTCCATGATCAACGAAGCTTTAAGTCAAGAAATATCCATCTCCAAAACAGAAATGACTATAGACTAAGTGATCTTTAAAGTAGAACGCCAAATAAATCTCCATATCCATGATAGAAAAAAAAGACTATAAGCCAAATGATCTCCATCTCCATGATAGAAAGAATTCTATAAGTTAAATGATTACGACAGAAATGGCTATAGGCCAAGTAGATCTCTATCTCCATATTGGAAAAAGCTATAAGCCAAAACAATCTCCGTCTCCATGATAAAAAAGGTTATAAGCCAAAATGATCTCTCTCTATCTTTCAATAATAAAAAATATTGAACGCCAAATGATCTCCATCTCCATGTGTTTGTTTATACTTATTTTCAGTAACTCCGCGATAGGGTCACTGACCACGCCTAAAGGGCTACGCAATAGGGGCCATATGGTGCCATACTTAGACAAGATCTAAAACATATGACAAACGGGTCGCTTGGTCACGTCCACTGGGCTATGTTAACGGGCCATACTGTGCTCAATACCACATTATAGTATTATAAATGTGAACTACTCCAAGCCCACTGGGTTACACAATTGGCCGAACCAATCGCTCCGCGAACTTAACTATGGCTAATTTACTAGCCATAGTTACACAATGAGCCCCAATGTGCTCGATCTTGCAGAAAACGTTTAAAGGTAAACAAGTAAAAAGTATAAACATACATCCTCCCATACATATCTCCAACAAAATATTCTCCAGCAATTAGTACAAAATATTCTTCAACAATAAGTAAAGTATAGACATACAAACCAACAAAACAACATCATCGGCCACAAAAAAAACAAAGGCTTTTCTTCATCACCAGGTCCACGACATCTACAACATACATCCGTATATAGTCTTCACTTCATCCTTCACCAAATAATAGGGAGGGCTACATATCCATATCAACCATATCCAACAAAAAGTAAAGCATGTCGAAGAAGCATGTAACATCCTAGCAGCTTACTAATTATTAGTTGTACTCTTTTCCTTTGGCAAATAGAGCTTTTTATCCTCAAGGGAGGTTTCGGCCGGCAAAGCTTTTTAACGAGGCAGGAACAATTTAGTACGAACCAAGTTGGAGTCGTCTCCAAAAACAGTTCGGCTAGAAAAATTAATATAACCAAGCCTTATGACTTTTCGGAGTCTAGCCGACATGGCTGACATAGTTTCTTCGACATGATCAGCGACGTCTTAGCGAAAAAGATAAATGAAGACAGAGATACGACAACTGACAATGCAAAGAAGAGCAAGAAGATTACATTATCCGAATATTACGATCGATTATTACATAGTCCATAAGTTTCACTACGCTCCAACTCAAGGAATATGGAGGAATCCTAATAAGTATATAATATACGAGATTAGTTATAATAAATAAGAAATTAGAATGACACGTTATTTGTATTTTAAATTAAAACGTTACATTTATATTTATATCCTGTAACGGATGTAAATAATAAATGTAACATTAAACCTTCTTTGTACACATCCTATAAATAGGAGCTCAGTTTGATATGTAAAGCATCTCAAATTATATATAGTAATACAATTACATATTTTTCTTCATCTTCTTTCTATATTATTTTCTCTTTTTTATTTCGTTTTATATAAGATGATTTAGGTAATTTGTTAAGGAATTTATCCTTATCACCTAATAAATCCTACCATTCTTACACCCCCTCAATTGACTTGCATATGCTAACTCTAATTAGGTTTTATCATGATTCATATCTATATCATAACGCTTTAGAATATATATATGCTAACTCTTATTATAACACCTTAGATGTTCCTTAACGTCACTTCAATCAATTCACACCGTCTTGATACACCCCAATAAAGTCACTCTGCTTGATGAACATGATTGATGGTCTATATCAATCACCCACAAGATCAAATTCAAGACAACCAACCAAATAAACAACAAACCGAATTCAACAATAACGATTAACCAATTTATTAACCAAATAAAACCACAAACCTAATCACTGAAAAATAACCAACGGTAAAATAAATCAAGAACCAAACAAATTATATGGAAAAACCTTTTCGATGTGAAGAGTAAAAACCAAGAGACTTATGAAGAGTTCACCAAAAACACGTCTATTATAACGATAAGTGGATGGTACAAGTATATCCAATTCAATCTACTAAATATCTACAACCCACCAAAAATTTTAAACAATAAAAGAGAAACAAAAATGAAAAATATTACAAAAACTACTTTACTATTCCAACAGTGATTGTTTCCCAACCGTTGCATCAAATTACAATCCAACCGGTCAAATTGAAACCTTAAACGTCCCAAACATTCTGTCTAAAATTCAACCAAAACCGACACCATTTAACCTTTGATCAAACATTTTAACCATTATTTTTTTTAAAAATCCGAAAATAAAAATTTCTCCATACAAACTACATTGAGGTGAGGTGGGGTGGGGGCTACCGCCTCCTAACGCCATAGTAGATCCGTTGATTGGGAAACTATTTTTTTGTTTTCTCGGTTATTATTCCCTTGTATCCTTTCTTCAAGGGTTTAATAGAAAAACAAAACAGGACTCCTACTCCTACTATAGTGGTTCTCTGGTAATCCTGCTTGCATCGATTTTCTTTCTTGTTTGAGTTCGGATTGATATTTTTTACCAAATCAAACAGGTTATATTCTCTGACAATGTGGAGTAGTGTGCTATTAAAATATACTCCCTCTGTCCCTTTATAGATGACGTTCTAGGTGGAGGCACATTAATTAAGAAATGTCATTATTAGTTTTGAAATTGTAAAAAGTAAGTTTAGTTGCCATAAATAACCTTCTCAATTAATATGCACACAGAACAAAATTAGAGTAAATAATTAATATGAGAAGGGATATAAATGGTAAACAGCCATTAATGCTACCTCGAAACTTGGAAACGACAACTAATTTGGGACAAATATTTTTTCCTAAAACGACAAGTATTTTGGGACGGAGGGAGTAATATTTTTGTTTAATGTAACTTACATTGTGTAGAGTCACGTGTGGCACGAATGTTATATCCGTTGTCGTCTCATTCTCTCTTTCGTAAACGGCTGTTGGTTTCCCTTTATCCTGTTCACCTCAGTCTTCGTGCAAAAGACATTTTTAGGCTTTTACGTCTTTATTTTCATTTAGATATTATCTTTTTTTTTTTTGAAAATATATTAAATAAATATAAAAAAATTCTTACAAATACATAAGGCATACCCGATGAAAAGCATTTAGAACCGAGAAAGAAAACAAGCAATGATAATGATCAAAACTTGGTCAAACATTACAACAAATTAAGGTAAAAATGCAAAGACTAAGAAGAGCATTCTAAGTTTGGACAAACAAGAGTAACAAAACAAATCGAAAGAGTTAAGACCGACGAGAACAAAGAGACTGGACATCGCAGTCGTCAGCGTCCAAAGATAACAAACCAGAAGGGAAAGATGTCTGTAAATTAAAACAAAATTAAGTTAGAGATTTAAAGGGATTAGATTGACCAGACCACCTTGGTACCAAGAAATCTGAAACGAAGGTCAGAAAGCATGCGATACGAAACTGCAGAGGCGAGGGATAGAGAGGAACTAAAAATTCTAGCATTCCTCTCACACCAGACATGGTAGACGACAATGCCAAAACATGCACGCCAAATGTATTGTAAATTGGATGGAGGCCAGTTAGACGCCTCATGGATCCAAGAGACCCAATTGTGATTACGTCTTAATGAAAAACCAAGCTTGGAGCTTGCGAATTCTTAAATGCTCTGAGTGAAGCTACAATCATAAAGGATATGATTAATGGTTTCAAAAGCAGAGTTGCATAATAGATAATTATGCGAGGTGTTTAGACCCCGACTCAGGAGTTTATCACGAGTGGATAGCTTGCCATTGATAGTAAGCCAAAGGATATGATTAACTCTATAGAGATTGCTAGCGAGATGCCTAAGATTAAGGATTTTCCTCCAAGTCCATGAGGGGGAAGAGTCAATCTTTAAAGACCATAAGTTATTGTCTTTAATCTTCTCAGAGTAAATCCTGTCGCATCAGATTGAGTTATCATGTTTACTAACAATGGACCACAAATGCTTTAGGACAGCCGCCCAATTCTAGGTTTTTAGATCTAGAATTCCAAGGCCGCCCTCTAACAAGGGCAAGATTACAGCAGACCATGCCACTTTAGCACCTCAAGCCTTCATCACATGGTCAGACCAAAGAAAACGACGGAGAGATTGGGAGACTGGGAGAGTTCTCTAAGAACTCTAGCGGGAAGAATGAAGATTGAAGACCAATAAAACTGCCCTGTAAAAAGCACTGATTTTATAAGTTGAAGCCTATCCGCATAAGAGAGGTGGTTGGATGTGCAAGAGGTCATACGAGAAGTGATTTTGTCTAGAAGAGGTAGATAATCGTTATGAGAGAGTCGACCCGAGAGAAGAGGGACACCAAGATACTTAACCGGGAGGGACCCAAGATTGAAACCAATGATGTTGATTAGATCCACCCTAAGGGAAGGGTTAACCCCTGATATGAAGATATGGATTTCTGAGGGCTAACTTTAAGGCCCGAGAGGACAAAAAAATCATTAAGACCATCCTTAATACGATTAAAGGAATTAATGTCACCACGACATAAAATCATCAAGTCGTCTGTGAAGCAGAGGTTGACAATCTTAAGCTTATGACATTTCCAGTGGAATTTGAAGTTAGGATCACTACTTTTCTCCTTAAGGATACTAGACAACACTTGCATGACCAAAACAAATTAGAAGAGAGATAGAGGATCACCTTGTGTGAGACCTTTCCTACCATTAAAATGCCCGTGAGGATTACCGTTAATATTAACAGTATAGGAAGGGTGGCAATACATTGAATAATCCAACAGATCATTTATTCCAGGAAATTCATGGTCACCAGGATGTCAAAGATGAGATGCCAACGAAGATTGTCAAAAGCTTTCATCAGGTCGATTTTAAAAGCAACCTTCGGACCCTTACAATTAGTCTGATAACCTCTAAGGAGTTCTTGAGAAAGAAGGATATTACCCGTAATATTACGACCAGCCACAAAAGCCGATTGAGATTTATCAATCAAATAAAGAAAGTAGTCCTTGATCCTATCGGCAAGGATCTTAGAAATAATCTTGTAGACCACATTACAACATGCAATTGGCCTGAAATCCTCAGCGATAGAGGGGCAATCCTTTTTTGAGATAAGGGATATGAAGGTGGCATTCCAAGAAGGCTCAAGATGAACCGTATCAAAGAACATTAAGATCCCGTTACAAATATCTTTACTAATGAGGTTCCAAGAATGCTTATAAAATCCGGCATTAAGAACAAAATATTATCTTGCTTCCAATGTCATAACTTGCACATTGGTACATTCTCAAATATTCCACCTTAGATTGCACAACAGTCCAAGCCTCTTGAGGATAAAAAAACTTAAGCATCATAGATGGACTCCTGTTGACGATATATGCAGTCCTTGTTAAGAATTCTCCCCTGAACCTTCAGATCATTACATATGTTTGAAACATACACCTAACCCGTTCCAGGATGGTTCACTTTATTTTTTCAACAAGACCGTTCGGTTGAGTAGTCCCATTTATGCTTCAATCTCTAGAAATACTAAGCTTTACACAATATCTATTGAAATATTTGTTCACATATTCCAAGATTTCATGAGTATGAAGCTTCTTTAGCACTTTTGCGTTCTGATTCTCTACCAAAGTCTTCTAGTTCAAAAATGCAATAAATGTTTTATTTTTTTGTCTTCAAACGTATTACCTATAATTTCATGGAATCATCATCTAAAATCGATATAAATTACATTGTTCCACTTATAGTAGGTTTGTGTGTCCCACCCCAAAGATCTAAGTAAACATACTTACACACTTCATTGGTTGTCTGGATGCTGGGAAAAAACATAACCATCTTTCTCTTACCCAATATATAAATTTCATAAAAGCTGAGCTTCTAAAACATAGTACCATCTAATAGCCCATTTTTGCTTAGTTCACCAAGTAATTTCTCATTTAAATATCCCAACCGAAGATGCCACAAATTGTTAGAATCCTTCGCTATATTAGACACTCCCTCTTCCACTATGGATCTCTCAAGAACTAACACATCATTAGACATAAGAGATTATATATTAACAAGTGAGCTTTGTACGACCCTAAGACTCCATCTCCAGCCTTATATGTTAACTATTTATCATCTAACATCCTGATATAATGAAGGTTACGTTTAATTTTGGTTACATACCTTACGTTGTTAATCACTCTCTCAAATCATGTAGACAACTTGAGCTGAACAACCCGAATATCTTTGTCATAACATGATTAGTCATTGTCGAGTATAATCATTCCACTATCAAATATTCTTATTTGAATTCATGTGGAATGACGTACCTGAATCCAATACCCATTTATTTTGGTACATGCAAGGATAAAAAGTCATTAACCCATCAACATACTAAGAGTCATCAAACACTATTTTATCATCTTGACTTTGGTATTTGAATAACTATTATCCTTTCATTTCCATGCCTAGTTTCTAATGATATATCATTTATTCTTACATAGAAAATATGTCACTCTAGAACCAATTGCAAGCCACTTGGAATTAAATCAAAATTTTAATATCCTCTTATTTGAATCTCTATTTTCTGACCTACCCCTTACACTCAATCCATATCCTTTGGAGTCATCCTTCAAAATAATCTTCATTCGAAGATATTTGGAGGTCAATGTGATCTTGAATTATGCGATCATAAAGGAGTCTTTATGTAGAGCATAGTGTCTACAAAGTGTTTATAATCCTTCAACAGAGAGCTCAATAGGATGATTGATTGGTTCTTTTCCTCTACCTTTATAAAAACTGCATTCAATTCGAGTATGGTTATGTTGTAATTGTCTACGTACATTTAGATCTCTGTGCCATTATCCATAGATAACGTATAAAGTTCTTTCTTGATATATAATTTATTTGTCAAGAACTTATTCATGTAAATCACCCCAACCAATTTCATATCCCTAAGTTTGTAGAATCTTTAGATACCTCAAGAAAATATTCATCTTCCAAACTCAATATAAGGGTATTATGAGCTTTATATAGTACCACAACACCAATATGTGTAGATTTTGATAAGGACAGAATTATATAGATGGAAGGTTGGACAAACGATTTATTAAACCAAATTTCACTTTATATATGTTGATGTAATAAAGTCTAATAATTAGAGGTGTTTGACATGGTAACGGGTTTCGGGTGTAGAGAACATGTAAGCCCACTATGGTCATTTAACTATATATAACCTTGTTGGCATTAATGAAAATTAAGAAAATTTTACTATTCAACTACCCTGTCAAAGTTGGTCTGTGTTTTCTTTTTTTTCGTCTTCTTCTTCTTCTTCTCACTATCGTGTTTTCCTCCTTGAGTAGTTTTGATGCGCTTGATTTTTTTTCCTTTTAAGGTTGAGGGTTCTTCGATTATTTTACTAAATTCAATAGTAGTCTTAATAGTTTCTTTCAATGGCTCTTAGGACTGATTTACTTCCACAATAACAACAATCACTTTCTTAAAACCCTTGTCATTAGCATCACCATTCTCTACCCTATGTCTTAGATCCCTCTTCTTGGTCGGAAGGTAGACTTTGCCATTGATAAATTCTATCTGGTCAAGGATAATTGATAGAAGTGGTGGGGTAGTAAACTTCTCTCATGACAAGTTAATTTTTGCTTGATTATACTAGAGGTGACTTCGAATCAGGTTGTTCGGAGTGAAGCAATTATATAAGGCGTTTGACCAGTTCTCTGTGGCTAATTGATGTAAGTTTTTGAAGGTCACATTGTAAGCTTCCAAGTATTGTTGTTGAGAATTCAATATAGATAAAAAAAGAATAAAAATAAGTTACAAACATTAAAATAAAAGAATTCAAACTTAAAAACAACACACAAGAAGTTACCTGAATTTTACCATACCCTTTGAATGCGGTTTATATTGATCTTCGGGCGTATCTGTTTACTGTTCTCTCCGCAGCTACTAATAAAAAAAAAATTATAGCTTCTATATTTTACCAGCCTCCAACAAATCATTACTACTTTATGCTCATTCGAAAAAGTAAAAAAGTAAGAAAGGGATACAATGATGCATTGACAACCTCATAATAGTAATAAATTGCTCTATTGGTATTTTAATTTTTGATAACCTCGATACCATGATACATGACATTAAGGTAAACAAATAATTGAGGTTGTCTTGGCTCAGACATAAGCTAACTATATCGAAGTATCTGACTATTATGGGGTCCAGCAAAAATCAAAGCCCATAATTTAGCACATCAGGGTAGACAACCAGCTCTTTTACTTCATAACTCAGTGGTGTCTCTCCGGTTTTTGGTAACCTTATTTCTACCCCTTATGAGATTCCTCACATGGCCCAAAGTGTCAGGTGAGGAATAATGAATATATGGTATTTCATGGAGAGAAATCAAGTATTTGATTTGCTGATGTATTGAAAGTTGAGCCCCATACACCCGAAAATAGAAGGGGTTAACTTCACCTTTTTTTATTTTATTTTTGCCACCTTTAGATTTTGAAGCTTTCCACTTTCTCCTTTGGGACATCACCATAATATCCATATTACTTTGATACCCTAACTAATGACCCCACGTCAGTATGATCTTTGGCTTCGTCGACCAATTGCATCATATTGGATCCAAAAGACTTCAAATTACTTTGGGGTTTTATCTTTTGAAGGTATGTGACTTATCAACAATATGAATACGTCCAATAACCATCTGCTCTGACGATACACTTAAAAATGTTGAAACATGTTTGGCATATTCCCTCATTTTTATCTTATGATAAGAAGATCACTAGCCCTTTGTTACCACAAAGGAGGTAATTTTATTTACAAATGACCTATCTTCGGTATCCAAACCCAATTCTATAAAGCGTGATCGGTTTTTACTTCTAGTTTCTCAATAGAACCATGTCGGCCTCGAATAATGAGTTCTTCAATCAAAGAACTGAGTGGTAGAGGATAGAGGATTGGCTGAAGTATAGTGTATGTTATAAGGTATTGTGTCTTCGTAGTCAAATCTTTGACTGATGAATGTTGGCCCTTCGGATTATGGAAGACCGATAACTTTTCTAGTTTTTTTCTCTTCTTAGGCTTTCTCTGACAAACGTAACCAACCATTCAAAATGGTGGCGGCATTGAACATGTAAATATAAAGATAAGATGTTTCCTAAAAATCATTCGGTAGTGGTTACTAGACTAAGAACTGAAGATTGTTGTGGTAAAAATTCATAGTTTCTCCCTCTCTATCTTTAACTTTTTTTTAAATAGTGAAATAAAGCTAATAGGGAGGAAGAAATATTTATAAAGAAATGTAAGAAATCCCAACAACCGTTCTTTTACGGGCGCAATAGGTATAAGTCTAAGGACGTAAAAAAGTCTACCTTAACGGTCATATTCGTAGAATAGGGGAACCACTTTGAAAAATTATCATGCTTCACAAAATATTTCTATGATAAGTGTACAAGAGTAGGGTTCCAAATACATGGTATGATCTTTGGGTGTATTTTGGATTGAGTTACTGAAATGGGCCCATGGATCATGTAAGCCTATCAGGCCCATTTTAGTATATATATCCTTGTTGGTATTAATGAAAGTTAAGAAAATTCTACTACTCAATTACCCTCTCACAACATCGCTTTTTAAAATTATACCAAACAGCTCAATTATCTCATTATATCTCGTCTAAAATTTAATTATTTTCCCATTTGTTATGAAAATACCTTCTGAAAGTCTTTGACACTATGATTTTTATTATCGATATTAGCAGCTAATCTTTTATGTACGAGGTAAGCCTTAACCTTATTATCGAGAGGTTAAACTTATTCGATCCATCGACTATTTTTAAGCTAAGCTAACTGGAACTCATCTTTTGCGGTTTTCTAATGTGCAGGTGAGATATTCTCTCCAACCTTCATATCACCAATACATTTACTTCATTATTTGTTGTTCCACGCTCACTGTACCACTCGCTAGGAACTCAATCCTTCTATAAATAAAATGGTGTGACGATTCTTTTCAGAAGAACTATTAACTTGTTTAAGAGTGACAATAAGATAAAAGAATACGTAAATAGAAACCAATAAGACAAGACGATATTTAATGTGGTTCAGATTGTAGAAATAATCCTACATCTACGGGAAACACATATTTTATTTTATTAAACACAAAGGTTACAAAAAGACTCTCCAAATATAAAAGACTCAAATACTCTTTATTTAAAAAATTTCACGATTTATAAAGATAATATTATTCATATTAATCTCAATTCAATTTTTATCTCTCCCATAATTGTCTCTCTTAGTACTAAAATTTTCTTTTAAAAGAAAGAAATTAGACTCGTCTAACAAGTTAATATTTCGCTCTCCTCATTGTATCGTAGTTACTCATCTTATTGTAAGTTGTATATTCTATTTATAGGCTTAGGAAAAACTCTAATTCTCCAACAGACGTTTTTATCCGAATCTCATTAAGCAAAGATTGTAATGAAACCCTAATTATAAAATAAAAAACCTCAGAATAAAGAACACTATTAAATAGAAATCCAAATTAATATGAATTCTAGTTAAAATGAACTTTAATTAATATATGAAAACCAAGTTAATTAATAAACCCAATTAAATATGACGCTAGCAAATTGAAGAAGCCTGGTTTATTCAAGAACATAAGCCTAACAACATATGAAGCACATGGTGATGATATTTTTCTGATTAAAAGGTATTTTGGGAAGTTTGTAAGTTGAATCTTACTTTTTGGGTAGTGAGATAAAAGAGGTGTATGCTTGTATTTAATGTTTTATAGAAACAATCCAACCTATTAAATGAAGTTGGTTGGGGTATTTATATTATTTCTTTGTCCTATGGGTCGTATGGATCAGATCCTGGATTCGGTTCAACGTTAACGCACAACTGAGTCACATACGGTCTGTCCGAATTATTCTTGGTTTGCATTTTATCAGATCTACCTGAACTGCCCCTCCGGTTTTCACAAGATTGTCCTTCCAAAAGGTTCTGATCCTATCAGTAGCCTCTTTAGGTCTTTCAAAATATTTTGGAAGATCTAACTTATTTATTGACAGAACATGGATCGGATCCGAAGGGGTTTAGTTTTTGTAAATGATAAAGTAACGGTAAAGAAACTGAAAATTAACACGTGTCACATTTTGATTGAACCTCTCAGTCGTTTTTCTTTTTTGGGAATTCTACCTATTCTCAAAACATTATCAGGGTATGCTTAATAGCCCCTAATCATTGTTCGAACCGCTTCATCTTCCCCATATGAAACACTCAAGTGCTTTTAATCCCTATTTAAGCTTGTTTTAGTGTTTCATTTTTTATAACCATAAATTTTTTCTTAGAGAGAGAAAGCTTGAGATTTTGATTTCCCTTTGTTTTTTAGAGGCTATATGTTCATTGCTAGAACAAATTTGACTTAAAAAGGTTAGTTAAACCTGTCAGACCTAGAGAGTGCCAGGAAAGAAGCAAAAAAAAGGCAAGAATCGCAGCCAAACTCCACATTTCTCCTGGTGGAGTAGCTAGCGTAGCAATTCCGTAAACCTGATAAAAGCACATTATTATCTCGAACATCGGTATCACAAAAACCCTAATTCATTCTTACCTTGTCTACTTTAGAATCTGAACCCTCATTTCAAGCGTATTTAAATTCTTCTCCTAAGAGAAAAGCCATTTCTAGTGTTAGGAAACCATCATCCTTCATAGCCATGGGATCAGATACAAAAGAATTCACGCACCGAAGAGTCACTCGACTTTTTAAATCTAAAAGCAACCCCTCTTCATCCAAAAAAGTCAGTTCGGATGCCTTAAAACCTACTCCCTAATCCCCACTTAATCCATATAACACATACATCCTTGACGAGGCCACTCAAGTTGAAAAAAGGCCACTCCTGCTAAGCCAACAGATCAACCATAAACTATTATGAAAGAAGCCATGAATAACAATTGGGAGGATATCCCACTGGAAACGGCCGGACAGACTGGGAATCCCACACCAGTTTGGTCTTGTTGAGGAAAGGAAGGGATGCCTAACACTAAAACACTCCGAAGATTTGGCCCAACTCTCCCTTTTTAAACACTCCGAGAGTGTTTTAAAAGGGAGAGTTGGGCCAAATCTTCGCAAGGTGAACGCGAAATAGTTTCTAGCCCTTCAAAAAATCAATTATGTGTACACACATACTACTGAACTAGACCAAATACGGGTAAGGTGGGGCTTTCCTGAGTCAAATAAAGTTAGGATTCCAGTCCATGCGGATACTCCTCTAAATTGCAAAGTCAATGAACTGGTGGTATACACCAAAGTACTAAACTGGGGACGTCGCTTCCCTGTGGACCCAGAAGTAGTTCGGTACTTCCAACTGATCAGGCTTTGCCCTAGTCAGCTGAGTCTAAATGTGTGGTACACCCTTCTAGCCAACATCATTACTTCTCGGTTATCTAAAATTCATTTGCCTATGAAGCAATTTGTTGTTGTTGTTAGCTTATGCATGAACCACCAGATCCCCTTCTATTACTATAACATGGGGAATGATTACAATGTGGTGAACGACCTGCTAGAAGCTGAGAAACCATGGAGGACCTAATTCCTGTTCATCAATAGAGCTTGGGAGAACGGCAAAAAGATCAACTATCAAACAAATCTGAGTCTACTGACTAGATATTAGAAGAGCTCAGGTAACATTTCATTATTCTTTTAGTTACATTTATCTTTCAGACACCTAGACCGAACTAACTATTGTTCCATCATGCAGTACTTTCAAAGATGTTTCATGAGCACTTAGAAACTGGAAAAGCTACCCTTGCCAAATTTAAATCAATGGCCAATAGAAAAATGAGGGTTTGGTTTCCACGAGTATTTTATTTCAGGATATATGTTGAGATCCCACCTATGGAACTCCACCGCAAGCAGATAACTTACTCGGGAACAATTGACCACTCCCCTCCCGCATATGTTATACTAAGGAGGTCAGAAGCTAAGGATGGCAAGTTATACCTACCAGCTTGGAGTAAAACCCCAAGTCATCTGGACAAAATGAAGAAGAAAAAGAAGAAGACTGGAACCGACCCACCTCCCTAGAACCCCGAAGTAGCCAGTTCAGAGAATTGTGAAAGGATAAATTATGCCTTATTGGAGGTTGTGGCTGCAACAATCAGGAAACTAGGGAATCAGATCAACCCCTTAAGGCCAAGAAAAATGGTTATTAAATGCCCAAAATGGGGATGACCAAAGAACAAGAAAGAAAATCAATAACAACCTGGGCTCAGAGGTAATTCTTCGTCCTTCGGTTGATAATCCTACACCGCCACATGATGCCCCTTCACAAGTAGAGGCACTTGCTGATCTTCCTTCACCAATAATTCTTACTATTAACCAGCCATTTATCGAGGGGGGGGGTGTTACTCTTGATAAGTTTCACAATTTTAACTTCAGTGACTTGGAAAAAGATGACTTCAGATCCTTCCCTCAGTCCATTATTCCCAACGTGATTATTTATAATAGTGAATCTTTTGAGGTTTCAGCCGAACAAGACACATTGGGTCATGCAATTTTGGAATTTATTAGGCCAATAGTGGACTTAGAGAGGCAGGTCAGGGAACAAACTGTAAGTATTGACACTCTTAGTACTTCAAATCAGAATTTGAATGCTGAACTCACCAATGCTTTGAACAAGATTGAGGCTTTACAGAAAGAGAAAAAGGATTTTGCAGCCAAATTTTGTCAGTCTAAGAGTGCTGAAAAGGAGATTCAAACCAAATACTACACCTTGGAAACCAATTCTTCCAACGAAATAAAATCCTTGAAGGAGCAACACACCACTAGCACCAATACAATTACCACTTTAATCGAGGAGAAAGAGAAGCTTGAAAAATATCTCTTCGGAAAAGAAGAAGAAATCAAATCTCTAAAGGATAGCAAGGCTCAAGCCATAGATAATTATGCTACCGGGGTAGTGGATTCTCTGGAAAAAAAAAAGACGAGGGGGAAAATTGGACATGGTTTTGCTATTCCATGCAACTTTTACAAAGAGGACCCTTGGTCCTTTTTAGAAATATGTACCATACTAGGATATTCCTGTTCCATACCATGGTGGATGGTGATAAACATGGCTATTCGAGTGGAGAAGATTCTGATGAAGGAACTGGTGAAAGTCCAAGCACTGAACTCAAAAGTCCCTAGAAAGGTGAAGGTGATGAAGAAACCAAAGGGAAAAAACCCTACGGTTACAATGTTATTTTGTGTTTTAGAAACTAAAGTCCTTGGACGACCAAATAATTTTTTTATGTTTTTTAATTCTTGTTTTTGTAAACCAAAGTCCTTGGATGGCCAAAGCATTTTCTGGATTGTGGGTTGATTTTATTCCGATTAAGTTAAATATCAAATATTTCTTTTGTACAAACTCCATTGTTTTTTTATAGCCAACGTTTTAAGTGGTTTTGAATATTTTCGACTTGTTTAATAAATGTTTGATAAGTTGAATAATTCCAATCACGAGTTTTAAATAAATGTGATTAAATGTTTAGTAAATCGATCAAATCAAAGATACTTCATTAGAGAGCCAGTGTTTAATAAATATTTAATTTATCCGATCTCCTCATACTACTCACAAGAAATTTGAAGAAGACATAAGATATTATTAAAAAAACCGGACACCTCATTAAAACCTCCCCGCGCCACCAGGGTAAGAAAGAGTATGCCCCCCCCCCCAAATATTTACACTGAGATATGAGAAGGTAAATATTTATAAGAGTTTTATTCTAAATATAACCTGAGATGTTCAATGTTCTATGGGTGCTTCAATACTCTGCTCTCTTTGTCTTGAAGTTTATATGTCCATGGCTTGACTTTTTCACATACCATATAGGGACCCTCCCAGTTTGAAGCCAACTTTCCAAACTGCTTTTCTTTAGTGTGCACAAAGACCTTTCTTAAGACCTTATCTCCTAATTGAAAATATCTTCTTTTAACCTTGGATCCAAATCCGCTTCTCATTAAACCCTAATAGTGTGCTGTTCTTAAATATGATTTAACTCTTTTCTCTTCAGTCATATCTAACTGATTCCTAACCGCCATATCATTTGCTTGTTCAGAATAGTTTTGGATCCTGAAAGATGGTAAAGTAGCTTCTATGGGTGTTATTGCATCCATCCCATAAACGAGGGTAGAAGTGGATTCTTGTGTAGGCGTCCGGGGGGTAGTTCGGTAAGCCTATAATACTTCTTGCAAATAACTTGGCCACTTTCCTGTAACACCTTCCAGATTCTTCTTTAATCCTGAAAAGATAGTTCAGTTTGACACTTCAACTTGCCCATTAGTTTGAGGGTGGAAAGGAGAAGAAAAACAGTGTTGAATTCCTCTAGAAATATAAAAAAATTCCATGTCTTTATCATCAAATTGTGGCCCACTATCAGTAGTGATCTTCTGGGGAACTCTAAATCTATAACATATATTAGATATAATAAATTTTATAACCTCCTTAGAAGTGGTTCCAACTAAGGGTGCTTCTTCTATCGACTTAGAGAAGTAGTCAATTGCCACTATTATTCGATATCCTCTGGATGCCATTGGAAGAGGTTCAACTAAATCCAAACCCTACCTATCAAAAGGTACGGGTTCAGATATGGACTCCATAGGAACTGCTGGCACATGGATTTCATTTCCACATCTCTGGCAAGGATCACACCTCTTGACCATGTCTCTTGCATCTCCCATTTTTGTTGGCCAGTAGTACCCTGCTAACAAGACTCTTCTCGTTAAAGCCTTATAGCCACAATATGCAGAGCCTTCTCCATCGTGTAGTTCAGAGAGAACATTTTGGGATTCTTCAAATCCTAAGCAACGTAAGAGGGGTCTGCTGAATGATTTCTTATAAAGAACTTCTCTTAATACTAGGAAACCATGGGCCTTTTACTTGATTTTATTAGCTAGGGATTTATCCGGAGGTAAAATCCCATCATTAATAAATTGAAAAATATCATACCTTCAGTCTTTGGGTTGAATGACATATATACTCTTACTTTTTTCATCTTCTTTACTCTTTTCTTGGTTTGAACTTATTTATGGACACTCTAGGTAGGATTCAGAATATGCTATGGTCGCTAGAGAGTCAGCCACAATATTCTCCGATCTAGGGACATGTTCGTATTGAATATCTTTAAAGCTTGCATCAACTTCTCTTAACACCAGCAGATACTTTATCAACTGATCTTTTTTTGCTTTCGATTGCCCCTGAGCATGATGAATAAGTAGTTGGGAGTCACTCATCAATCATAATTTTTTCCCCACATAGTAGGGCTAGTCTGAGACCGGCTATGACTGCTTCATTGTTGGAGGCCCTGAAACTAAAACATATAGCTTGATACATAGTATCACCATAATCAAAAGTTAAACGAATTCTGGTCCCACATCCCATGGTACTGGACCCGTCATCAGTTCGGACTACCCATTCTTTCTTAGACTGATTTTCTTGCATTTTCCCAGGGGGCCTATTAGCAAGAAATTCTACTAAGAAATCAACCACTGATTGAGCCTTGAATGCAGTTTGGGGAGCAAAATCAATATCATAATCACCCAGCTCAACTGACCACTTAGTTATCCTACTTGATATATCAGCCTTTTGGAGAACATTCTTCAAAAGAAAACATGTTCGAACAACAATTGAATGCGTTTGGAAGTACAATCTCATTTTTCTGGCTTCTATCACCAATGCTGAGGCCAACTTCTCTAACTTTAAATATCTCTTTTCAGCATCTAACAGACTCTTGCTAACGTAATAAACTGGACGGGGTAATTATCCATCTCTCTTACTAGCACAAAACTTACTGCATATTCCGATACATCTAAGTATATATAGAGTTTCCCCTTAAATAGGCTTGAACACCATTTTAGGCGAAGAAAAATGTTTTTTGATTTCAAGGAAAGCGTGTTGACATTGTGGAGTCCAATTAAAGTCTTTAGCATTTCTTAATACTTGAAAAAATCAAGCACACTTATAAGATGATCTTGAAATAAACCTGTTCAGTGCAGCCAAGCGTCCAGTTAATATTTGAGATTTTTTAGTGTTCCGAGGAGGGCTCATAGCTAATAGAGCACTTAGTTGATCCGGATCAGGCTCAATCCCTTTTTTCGCTTATGACATATCCCACGAACTTTCCAGAACGGATACTAAAAACATATTTCTCAGGGTTTAATTTTAAATTAATTGCTTCCAAGTTATAAACGTTTCTTTAAGATCAGATATGTGTGCATTTTCTTCAAGGCTCTTTACCATCATGTCATCTATATAAACTTCCATATTTCTTCCAATTTGGCTAGCAAATGCTTTATTTAGTAACCTTTGATAAGTGGCCCCAACATTATCAATCCGAACAGCATCACTTTGTAACAATGAAGTCCTCTGTCTGTAATAAAAGTTGTGTGATCTTGATCATTCAGATCTACTTGTATTTGGTTGTACCTTGAAAATGCATCGATGAAGGACAATAACTTATTCCCAGAGGTAGAGTTCACTAACTGATCTATCTGAGGAACATGATAAGGATCTTTGGGACATTCCCTATTAAGATCAGTGCAGTCAATACACATACGCCACTTGGCATTCTTAACTTGACCAAAACAGGATGTGGCCCATTTTGGTCAGCCGATCTACTTCTTGTACAATAACATATGCTTTTTCTTTGGAAAATGAGCTTCTTCTTTGCACAATCGGTCCAACATCAGTTCGTACTGACAACTTATGACAAATTACTTCAACAGACACTCGGGTTACATCGTCATTGCACCATGAAAATACATGTAAATAATTTGATAAGAAAGGCAATAGCCTTTGCTTCAAACTTGGTGGAAACTTAGTACTAATTTTAACATTTTTCCCTTAGCCAGGGAATGAATTTCAACTTCTTCTATAAATATTATAACATTAGGAGCCTCTATTGGATCATCAATTCATTCTTATCAGTGAAAGGCTCGAATAGTTGCTATTATTTGTTAACTATGGCTGCCTCCAAAGACTTTGAGGCATGGGTTGTTACATAGCACTCTCTTGCTACTTTCTGACTACTTCAGACAACACCCACTTGTGTCCCCATAACATATTTTAAGCATTGATGGACAATAGAAGCTACATCATGCATCATGGAGAGCCAAGATCTCCTAAATATAATATTATAAGAGGTTGGGGCAGTGAACCATAACAAACAACATTTTTACTGTTTTCTTGAAAGGCCCTCTGCCCAACAATACCTCAAATTCTCCGATTACATTTGCTGAATTTTCAGTGAATCCCACAATATTTATGTTTGAAAGTTGAATAACTGAAGGATTTTTCATTTGTTTATAGGTATTAAAAAATAATATATTTACCAAACTGCTCGTATCAATCAGGATTTGGCTCACATCATTTCCTCATATTTACACCCCCACATTGTCTTTATGAGGTCCAACAATATCCCTTAGGTCATCCACATAAAAAACTATGAAAGGAGATGGAGTTTGGTATCAATGTGTGGATATTCTTCCATCTAATTGAGTTATCAAGCTATTGACATGCTTTTTTCTCAAACAACTTGAAGGTGCAGTCATAATATCTCCTTCAAATATGGTTAAGGACTCAAAATATTTAACCAGATGGACACAACTGGAGTCTTGTCTACTATCGGCCCTACCTGATTCCGAATTGAATTTGTATCAAGGTACTCAGAATCCATATAAAATATTTCAATAATCACCATAGTATTCTTTTGCCTAGACATTCCAAGAGCTACCGAAGGGGTAGTTCGGGGGGCATTGGTACTGGATGTTGCATTATCTGGCATGTTGCTCCTTTTTTTAACATAAGCACCCAATTTACCCATTTCAATGAGATTTTGTACCTCTTGTTTCAATGCTATACAATAGTGGGTATCGTGTCCAACATCGTTATGATATTTACATAAATGGGTACTCCGAGTTTCTCTAGGGGATTCTAATGTGGTTGGCCTTCGAAAGTGTACATCATTTTTAGTTTTGTCATATATTGTAGCCACACTTTCTCCCAACTCAGCAAACCATTCAGGTTGGACTCAAGGTCCCTGTTTACTTGTAACTTATTGGTTGTGGTTCTGGTTGGGTTGATTCTACCTGGGCCAATGAGATCCCTGCCCAGTTTCCTTTGATCTGTAACTGGACTGGATAGTTGCTTAAGGTGTTGATGCTATAGTTGTAGATTTGATCTGGCGAGGTACTCTTGAGTTTTTAGTTTCTTCAACATTAATTTGTTTCCCGACTTGATTTAACAACCCTTCAAAGGTCATAGCTTTCTTCCGAGTTACAGAATCAGCCAAGTTACCCAGACTCAAGCCTTGCCTTAGTGAGGCAATGGCAACTTGTTCAAAGCAATTAGCCAGTCCATTCTTCATATTTACAAACCTGCCAATGTATTCTTTTAATGACTCGCTTGGCTCCTGGGCACAGTGGATAATTGTATCACCATTGCCCTTTAGTTCCTTGTTTCTAAAAAATTTCCTCCAGAAAGCAACCCAAAAAATATCAAAATTTTCTAGATCCCTAGGGGAGACTATTATACCATTTGAGGGCACTTTCCTTAAAGGTTTGAGAGAAACCCCTACACAGCGGCTTGTCATCATCATCAAAGTTCATCATAAAGTTCTTAAATTGTTCAAGATGGTTGTCCGGATCTTTTCTCCCATCATACTTTTCCATCTTGGAACTATCAAATCTTTTAGGAAGATGTCCGGAGAGTATCTTTGAGGACAAATGTGATTTTCTCCAATTTTGGTTACGACTAAACATAGTATCCTCATTCGGAGTAGCAAAAATACTTGGTTCAGATTGGAAAGCAAATGGATCAATTATCAAATGGTCAATATGCTAATCAACTGAACCTTTCATTTTCCCTTAATACTTTTTTAGCCTGCCATGTCTATCCCTTTTTCTTGAATGGTTCTTGGTCAGCCTTATTTTCTTCTTTAATGCCCCTTCATCACTGCTAAATGAGACCGACTCTTCAAGCTCTGCATCATTAGATGAACTGCTAGAAGATTCCGATGTGGAACTCTCTATTTGTTTGGATCGATGCGTTTTCGTGGAGCTGAGATGAGTCTTTAGGGACTGCTCATTTTTACTAGGATTATCAGTATGGTGGAGTGTTGATGCACCAGATTTTTCTTCAACTCCTTTTTCTACTTTTTTCTGGGCCCTCGACGCCTCAATTTCAGCCCTCAACTGATCACGCTCCTCAGTACTATACTCATTATTTTCTTTCATTCCATCCACCTCTTAAAGTGGAGTATTATGTGCATTCAGATCCATCTGAACTGGTTGTTTTCTTTTTAAACTAGTTTTGAATTTGTAATTCAGGCACCGTCACCTCCCACTGCGGTCGCCAATTTGGTGAGGATGTTTTCTGATTAAATGGTACTTTGGGAAGTTTGTAAGTTGATCTTACTTTTTGGGAAGTGAGTAATGAGATAAAAGAGGTGTATGCTTGTATTTAATGTTTTCTAAAATTTCCAACCTATTAAATGAAGTTGGTTGGGGTATTTATATTATTTCTTTGACCTATGGGCCGTATGGATCGGATCATGGATCCGGATCAATGTTAGCACACAGTTGAGTTGCATACGGTCTTTTCGAATTATTTATAGTTTGCATTTTATCAGATATATCCAAACTGCCCCTCCAGTTTTCACAGGATTGTCCTTCCAAAAAGTTCTGATCCTATCAACATCGATCCAAGAAGCATTCATAAGCTTCAGATAAAAATACATCGGTACCATATCACCAGATAGTGGCATTAGCACCATGCCATCAGATAGGGGCATCAGTAGTATACATTGGCTCAATGATTATACCAACAACCAACTATTCGGTCCATTAGAAACAATCCATATGTGTTTGGCCCAACCTGCCCTTGTGTTCTAGCAAACGTCTTCAAACCTAAAACATTTCCACAGATTTGTCTTTAGAGAATCCAATAGTTCATACTTATACATGTCTTCAACTAATCCATTTTAGCTCATATAGTCTTTCGCCAATATATATTTATTCACGAGTTACTTTTAGCCTACATCTAACACAACTACAATCAGGTTAGTAACCATATAAAAAACAATGAACCTCCTCGCATATCTGTTTTTTATAGAAATATCTCTAATAACAGTAATGAGACTAAAATTGAGATAAATCTAAAAAAATGAAGAATCAAATTTATTAAATGTTTCGTATACTTTCAAATTTTGGAGATTAATTGTTACGATGCTTTCTCCAGCTCCATTGTATTTTATATATTCCAGCCACACGATTTGTTCATTTTCAAATTGTTAGGACAAGATAAAATGATATTAAAATAGTTTTTAAAATGATTAAGGTTTGTGTTCCCCTTCCATTTATTATTTTTACAAATAACTTAGTTGTTGCATATAATAATAAGTTGTTGCATATGAACGTAAGATTTACATGCTTGCATCTTTTCTAAAGTTGGCTAACTACAATGAATCTCACTTATGAAAGATTTGAAGTGGGTGCTCTAGATAAATTAAATGATTTCTGCAAAACTAATGGGCATAAAGAGAAAAAACAAAGAAGAGATACAATTGAAAAAACAACCATAATATCACTCTCGGAATATTGTATTTGAGTGAACAAAAAAACAAGGTTTTTAGTTTTTGGATCCTTTTATACTTTCTGAATATATTTCACTAAATTGCTTAAATAGTCCTTTTGTTAGGCCTTAATGGTCCAATACTAAATTGTTAGACTACGAGACCCTCCCTCGACGAGTAGAATGGTTCAACTATTATCTGCACTTTATTACTTCTACGAGACTAAATAGTATACGCACATACATTAGTATTATATGTAAGTCCAATATTATCAATATTGATTACTTTAATTAATTTTACTTGTCAATTAATTGTAACAACATGTGTGAATATTATGTATTGACACATGATGAGACATTCATATTTTCTTACATTGGTAATAAAATAAAGTAAACATACAATTATTTATTTTTAGGTTTAAAAAGTGTTGTTGAATTCAATTATATAATTTAATCACAGAAACAAGTGAGAAACATGTAAGAGGTTAGTCAAAGAGCAATGCTGATAACAAAGACTGATAATTAGTCTTTTATCTTAAAGTTATCATATGAAAATTGAATTTGTCAAAAGATTGGTAATTATTCCCTCAAACCTGATAATTTTGAGGGCTTTTGCCCATATAAAACCAAATGCCCATCTTTTTTTAAAGAAACATAGGATTTTATAGTCCATAGTTTTCCACAGTTTGACAAGTTCAAAAAATATATAATAAAAAAATAGATCAACTGTATAAAACAAATCGATGACCAGTCACACTAAGATATAATTTGGTATAAAATATAATTGATTACAAACCTATATCTTATCGTTATTCATTCTCAAATTTGAAATTGATTATTTCGATAGTGTGGGTTTTTTTTATAAGAAATAAGCAAATGTTTATTTGATGAAACTTTACATATTTATAATGTTGCTTTAATTGTATTCCTGATCTATTATATTCAAATTAAGTTGATTATGATTATATTATTGGTCGGATTAAAATCACAATTCGTGCTTATTTCCACCAAAAAAATCATCTTTTACCAAAATTTGTCTTTTTAATACCAAATTTACCTTTAAAATGGATTTACTTACGGAATTATCAGACTGAAAATAAAACACCAAGTTTATTTTATTTTCACCCAATTTCATAATCAACCTAATTTACTAACCCCACCCATAAAAAATATTTTCAAGTTACACAATTAAATTTGTTTTTTTCTATAGTTTGTGATGTATAGTAGTAGTTCTTCAACATTCAAACATTTTTTCATCAACATTCAAATATTTTTTCATCAATATTCAAACTTGTTCCTCAATTTGTTTTTCTAACAATTTAAAAAAGCAGAAACTTTAACATGACTCAACCGGAAGATGAGATTAGCATGGAGGAGCTACCCTCGCTGGAGGTGGAGGATGAGCTACATCTGCCGGAGAAGGAGGTTAAGTCGGGAGAAAGGTAAATGTTTTAAAAAAAAGGCAATTACGCAGGGGTCCATGAAACAGTGTTGCAGGGGTCCTTGAACCGGTGTTGCAGGGGTCCTTGAACCGGTATTGCATGGATCATGAACCGGTGGTGCAAGGACTCAACACCATTGGTTGTGACCATGACCAGTGGTGCAGGGGTTGGCATGGGTGGTTTTATTATTATTATTATATTTTTCAAATTTTACTTAATTGAATTTTTAATTTTTTTGGTATATGATCTTTTTTTAATAAAATAACTTATATTAAATTATTGAGGGTTACATTGGCCCAATTTTATCGTGCTTCACCTTTTATGAGTCACAGAGACTCAATTAAGTTTAATTTAAAATTAGTGCCTATTTTAAATTTATTCCTCGCCAAATAAAATCTGAAGTTTGGAGATTGAATTTCCTTTTGAAGCTTGATGCGTTTTACTACTGATTTCTTGACTTTTCCTTCGAGAAGTTTTTTTTGCTTTCAAGCGGATACTCAGAGTGAAATCAGAACTAGATTATTTGTTTTATCTTCTTCCAATTCAGGTAGGCTATTAATGTTAGTATTTTTATTATTATATTTGTGCCTCTTTCTTTAAAGCTTATTTAAATTCACAGTCTTTCATCTTTTTTTTTTATTTCCAGTGAGAGTTTTCTTCCGAGTTTTGATTTCAGATTCTTCGAGTCTTTGAGGATTGTTTTTTAGCAGCTTAATCTTTTCTATGTAAATATTTGTTGTCAATTATTTCTACCTGATAAGAACAATATAGGTATTTTGTATGTATTCATTTATTGATTAGTTAAGATTCACATAAATAATATCTATTGCTCTTATTATTTTTATCACAACTCTCTAGAGGATGTTGTTATGCTATCTAAAAGCAGAATAGCTCTTAATTGATTTGGTCGCTGGCTTTCTTGTAGATCATGTTTGAACTTGAATTTGTGTGTGCATTTGGCTAGTCAGTCAGTTTCTTAATTCTGCTCTGAAAAGATGTGTGTGATGCTCATACCTGGAACATTCAATTAGAGAAGAGAGGTGTGATGGAGTATTGATATGATTTAATATAAAGACTAGTATTAATGAGTCTGTATTATCGAAGTTAAAAAAATTCATATATGAACATAATGTTAAGCCATCCAAAAGTGTATGAGATTCAGCTATTAGAGGACCAGTTTATCATAAAGTCTTCCAATAACTGTAATAATTTCACCTTGGTTATTTCTTATAACCACAAAATTACTATATTCATTGTCCTAAGAGAAGGAACCGTCAATGGTCATCTTGAGTCTTAGAGCTGTAGGAGGATTCAATCTTGTTACCAGAATCTTGTGTGGTTTACTTAGATGATTGTAGCATCTTATGATGTAAGCATTATATAGGTGAAGAAATCAGTGGTCTTTTTTTAACAAGTTCACTATGTCTAGCTTTTGAATGTTGTATGTAATTTGATGAATTATAGTAGAGATTTTGTAGGTTTGATCTTTGTGTTTACTTCTGTTTCTTTAATTCCACAGGATCCATAAATTAATTGAATGTAAGATCGTTCATATATGAATGCCTTTTTGTAAAATACTAGAGCCAAACCCAGATTATGTGCTCCAAAGTCATATGTTCAACTATTTTTACATATAAAATACTTTCAAAGTATATCAAAACTCCCCAAATTTGCTTGCATTGCACAAAATAATGGTTGACAGTTTTACAATTTTCAAAGTATAGACACTTTGAAGCCAAAGATATATTTCTATGTTGTATAACATAGTCAACTAATACCTAATTATGTAGCAGTCTCCATAGTAAGACATAAAATTTCTTTGGGAATATATTGTTCCAAATTTGTTTGTACAGCTTGTCCAGTAAATTGCTTGATGGTTGTCTTTAAATACCCATAGGAATTTTCTTAGATCCTCTATATTATGTATATTACTTATTTTCAGAACGTAAAACATTGAAGATGATATAATGGACTTGCAAAAAATAACTGATTATATTAGAGTTAATCTTCCACCGAATGAAAGAAGATAACTGTCCTAGTCTTAAATCGTTTTTCTTATTTTGTAGACTAAATCTTCAAGGTGGATTTTTTTTTCAAATGATTTATACTTATACCCAAGTATTTCATCATAAGAGTACTTGACTTGAATTCATTCATTTGTTCAATGTGTGATAACCTGACTGGTGATATAATTTTTGAAGGTATGACTATAGTTTTCTCCTTGTTGACTACCTAGCTTAAGTACTTTTTATATATTTAAAGACCTTAGATAATATTGTTGATTAAGCATTAAAGAAGATTACCATGTCATCCGCGAATGCTAAACAAGGTGCTTGGACAGATCTTGATGAATTATATCTTGTAACTTGATTAGTTATGTAGATGCTTTTCAAACTTCTAATTAGAATTTCTTCTGTAAGAATGAATAGACTAGGGATAGAGGATCCCATTGCCTAACTACTTTGTTAGATTTAAAATAGCATTTTTCTTCTTCATTGACAATCACTGAGTACCATACTGTTGAGATTCAACTTCTTATGAGACTTATAAACCTTTGAGAGAAACCAAGTGCTTTTAGAATATTTAGTATGAATGTGAAATATATCTTATCAAACGCCTTTGTCAGATCTAGTTTAATGATTAGATTTCCTCATCTGGCCTTTTTGTTTAGCTCATTGACAAGATCTAATGTTAGTATTATGTTGTCTTATATGTTTTTACCAGCTACAAAGCCACTTTTATTTTGAGATATTAGCTTAGGTAATATAGGTGATATCATATTATTTAGTAATTCTTGATAGACAATCGTTAAAAACGGAGCAAATTCTATATGACTGAAATCTTCCAGGTTTTTAGGTGATCCTTTTTTGGAATAAGGCATATGATTTTTGAGAAGATACGTTGAGGAGTTGTATAGCCTTTGAAAAAAATTAAACATTGCTTCACATAGGTCCTTGTTAATAGTTGGCCAACATTTTTGAAAGAAGACAGAGTAAAATCCATCAATTTTTGCTACACATGATGTATTTAGTGCACTAGCTGAGTTTTGGATTTCATCATCACATGGATAATGTATTAGTATGGTGTTTTATTACTTTGATATGAGATTTGGGATGATGTCTGTCAGGTTATGGATATTTGTGATACTGGGAAGCTCAGATAAGAGATTAGTTTAACAACTGATTTTTCCATCTCCTCTTGGTGGTCTATCCACGTATCTCCTTCCATGGTTTTTAAGATCTTTTTTCTTTATTCTTTTGCTTACGTATTTGTGGATTGTTGTTGAGTTTTTATCTCCATTTTTTTGTTTAGTTGACATTGCATTTTCTTCTTCCAAAATATTTCTTACATGGCCACAAGTTGGAGGTGAGATGCCTTGGCTTTTGATAAGTTTATTTTGTTTTGGATGATGTTTAAGTCCTTTAGGAATTTTTCATAGAATTGGACGTCATCTTATGCTTGTTTAATAACATTAAAAATGTTGCCAATTATATCTTTGTTTCATGCTTTCAACTTTGGTGTGGTTTATTTTTTATTGAGGGTAATTTTGTCCAGAGTTTTGTGGTGTTTTAAAGGTATTTAATGTTTGGATGGTTTGTAGTGAGAGAATTGAGCTGCCTGGGTGTATTTAATTTTTATTACTCTTATTAAATGAAGGTGGTTGGGTATTTATACCCTTAACCTTGGGCCACATGGGCTTTCGGGTTGTGTTAATGGATTCGGGTCGAGTTTGATAAGGGAGCAATTTGCCGATAATAAGAACAAGGAGCCAATTGTGAATAGAAGGAAATTAAAATGTCTATTAGAGTGTTTATTATTAATTAGAGAGTAATTTGTAAACAATGTATATAAAAAGGGACTAAAGAGGAAATAAAGTAAGCCCACCAATGACATAAATGGGTCCACCTTCCAACACTATAAAAGGGGATTCTTTATTCTTGGTAGGTGGGACATTCCACATTACTATATTCTCTTTGCACTTTCTCTCTCTACACTCTCTCTCTAGTCACATTAGATTCAAGATTCGAAATATTCCTTAGTCATTTATTTTCTCATCATTGGCGCCGTTTGTGGAAACACGTGATACCAAAAAGGAATCTTTTTCTTTGAAAATCACGATTGAAAAGATGAATGACGAGGCTGTTGAAGAGAGGGTCGGGAGAGAAGTAGCCCGAGCCGTATCGTTATCCGAGGGCGAAGGAGCCCCGGGTCGAGAACGCTATGTCCAGGGTCGGGACAAACGATCGACCCTTATCATGACCCGAAGACAGCTCCTGGAAGACATTGCCAGGCTGAAAGCTGAAAGAGAGCGGGCACTAGATGAGAAAAGGGTTCGGGAAGGAAAAGTCAAAGAATCGTTCGTGGATGACCGCAGCGGCGGCAATCCGACTGTGGGACATCGCATTGAGGCCCGACCCGTCAGGTATTATCGGGAGCCTCGCCCCGAGGAGGGGCAAAATACCAGAAAGCAGCGGTACCCGGAGGACCACCGCGGCGTTTCCACCGATTACACCTCGAATAACTCATCGGGAAGGGATTACCGACGGCGGGAAAGGATAAGCAAACGCGCACAGAAAAACCGTTCCCGACGACACCGAGGACCCCGGTCAGACTCTCCGAAGTACAAAAAAGGTAGCACCAAAAAACAAACTCTAGTGTCATTTGAGAAAGAAGAAATGCCCGCGGCCAGTCGAGAAGAGCGAGTAACACTTCCTCAAGTGCAATGGAAACCTTCGAACAGCCAGAACTAGGGGTACCGAACCAGCAGCCAGTTTATCAATCCAGGGTATGAAGGACTCTACGAAGTTCAGACAGAAGGACTCGGAGGCGGAGCTTTCGGGTACGGGATGAATTGGAGAGCTTCACCATTGTCCGACAAAATATTAGTGGGGCAACTCCCGAAGAGGTTCAATATTTCAAAATTGGAGAAGTACGACGGGAAGAAGGATCCGGATAACCACCTGGAAGCCTTCAAAAACTTCATGCTGAGTTTCGACAATGATGATAAACTCCTGTGTAGGGCGTTTTCGATGACTTTCCGGGATCGGGCGTCCAAGTGGTACAACCGGTTACCACAAGGCTGCATCAAAAACTTCGGGATGTTCTGGACAATGTTTAGGAAGCATTTCGTCGGCAGCAAGAGCTTCCGAGCCAACAGAGACACTATTATGAATTGTAAACAGAGGTTGGGAGAGAGCCTCAGGGAGTATACCAGGCGTTTTATCGACGCTAAAACCGACCTGGACCATTGCGAGGAAAACGTGGCACTAACCGCATATCGCTTGGGCTTGCTCCCGGGACCGATGAAGCAAGCGGTAACCAAGAAGCAAGCATTCACTTTTTCCGCCCTTCTGGCTCAAGTAGAAAAACAAATATTGATCGAAGAAACCGAGGCGTCCGAACTGGCTGCACAAATTCAGCAGAGCGCGCAAACGGCGGTAGTGATAAGACAAGGGACTCAATCTAGCTACGCTCAGGCAGCCCAGCCGGTTAGCATTATACATCCGACCCAATCCTTACCTACCAAACCTTCGGCTCCACCGAGCCAAAAAGCGAAGCAGACGAGTCAAACGGTTTTGCGACCCATATCTAACAAGTGGATCCTACCTGCTTATTTTACCGACCTAACAGAATGTGTATCATCAATCTACAAAAAAACTAAGAAAAGCGGGATGTATCGAAGGCATTTCCCGATACCGACGCCTCGGGAACAGAGGAACAACCGTTATTGTCGCTATCACGAAGACGTGGGGCATGATACTAAGGACTGCATTGCCCTCAAGAAATAAATACAGATGCTCATAGAGCTCGGAAACCTCCTGGAATATGTTAAGAAAGCCCAGTAGAGTACAACTTCGAGAGAAGTCGTGATAAATCTGATGCCCGACACCGCTATGACCATTTCCGAGGTACCACACACTCTTCTAGAAAAATGCATATTGTGAATCTAACCACTCAAATAGAGGCTTGAACTTACCCCCACTCCAAAAGCGTCCCCTCACCGATCCTGTATTTCGACGACGACGACATGAGAGATATAGCCGGCCCTCACGAGGATGCCATTGTGATCGGGGCGGCCATTGCGGGGGAGGAAGTCCGACGCATCTTGATGGATACAGGTAGTTCGGCCAACATAATCTTCGCGTCCACTTTCGCCAAATTTAGGACACCTCCGGTCATCACGCGTTCAGACTGTACCATAGTAGGATTTACGTGGTCGGCAGCAGACGTTATCGGAGAATTTGAGGTCACCCTTCTATTCGTGGTAGTAGACGCACCGGCTTCCCATAACGCAATTTTTGGCAGATCATGGATATCGCGAATGCATGCGGTGTCATCTACAGTCTATCAGCGTTTGAAATACGTAGTCAGAAACAACGTAGGTATAGTTCGAAGTAGCTAGAAAGCGGCGCAGGAGTGTTACCGGGCAGCTTTAGCACCCAAGAAGGATCAAGAGATGGATCAGGCGCGGGAATAGCAGTTAAAGGGGCTCCCCCCAGGGTCGTTACCTATTGATGATCCTAGGGAAGCTCCTAGCTATCTGACCACCGACGAAGAATGTGAACAACACCCGTTTGCCGAAGGAAAAGTTTTGCAGATCAGGGTTTGTTTGTCGCCAACCTTCAGGGAACAGTTACTGTCTTTACTGCGGTAGAATTTAGATATATTCGCATGGTGCTCGAGAGACGTAACCGGATTCCCGGTGTCTTGTGTTATTCACAGACTAACTGTCAACAAAAACGTCAGACCTGTCTCTCAAAAACGTCGGGCTTTTTCCCTGGAAAAGGCAGATATTATTTTACGCGAAGTCGAAAGAATGATCAGTGTCAGGCACATAAAGGAAGCAAGTTACCCGCTGTGGACCTTCAATCCCGTTCTGGTAAAGAATAAAAACGGGAAGTGGAGGATGTGCGTGGACTTCACCGACCTCAATCGGGCGTGCCCAAAGGACCCTTTCCCGATGCCAAGGATTGACCAATTGGTAGATTCAACTTCGGGAAATAGACTACTGTCATTCATGGATGCGTACGCCGGCTATAATCAGATCAAGTTGCACCCAGCAGATCAGGAAAACACCACGTTTATAACAGGCGGAGGCCTATATTGCTACAAGGTCATGCCGTTCGGACGGAAAAATGTCGGGGCAACATACCAGAGGCTTGTTAATAAAACGTTTGAGGGCCAAATTGGAAGGAATATGGAGGTATACATTGATGACATGTTAGTCAAGAGCGGCACGGACGAGGACCATCTTACCGATTTACGAGAAAATTTTGATAACCTCAGGGGTATAAACCTCAAGCTCAACCCCAAAAAATGCTCAACCTCAAGCAATTATCCCTGGGTAACAGAGCAAGAGAATCGATCCATCATCAAGCGGCATGAGCTTGATAACCGACCTGAAATCGCCTGCCAGGTTTCCTCGGTGACGATTTCGGATTGACGGCGTGATATCATAGCCTTCCTAGCCGAAGGTCGACTACCCAGCGATGGCGCGTCGTCTCGGAAGGTTCGCAACAAGGCCCAAGGTTACACGTTATTGGGCGACATACTATACAAAAAGTCATTCAGCCGCCCATTGCTAAGATGTTTGGGAGTCCACGAGTGGCAGATAATTGTATCCGAACTACATGACGGCGAGGGTGCGGCTCATTGTGGTTACAAGACCTTAATTAGGAGAATTTTTCTCGCAGGATTTTATTGGCCGACGGTTACAGCGGACGCACGGAAAATAGTAAAAACTTGTGACACTTGTCAAAGATTTGCGAACGCGATAAACATACACGCAGCTCCTTTAGAATCCATATTAGAAGGATTGCCCTTCGACCGATGGGGAATAGACCTTGTAGGACCGCTACCGATGGCATCTGGAGGGAGACAGACGATCGTGGTGGCGGTGGACTATTTTTCTAAATGGGTTGAAGCTGAGCCATTATCCGCCACTAAGACCAAAGACATTATCAAATATATTTGGTCCAACATCTGTTGTCGGTTCGGGGTACCCTAGAGGCTAACGATGGATAACAGACCACAATTCGACAGCGGAGAAATGAAAACTTTTTGCACAACTCACAAGATTAGACAATGATTCTCTGCTCCATTCCATCCTCAAGCTAACGGGCAAGTCGAAGTCACCAACCGAACCATTCTGGACGGACTCAAAAAGAACCTCGAAGGAAAGGCTGGTAAATGGCCGGACTATCTGCAAGAAGTGTTATGGGCTTACCAAACCACCCCTCGGACGGCGACCCAGGAGTCACCTTATGCTCTGGTGTATGGTATGGATGCGGTCACTCCGGCAGAATCCATTTGTCCATCTTTCAGAATCGGTACCTATGACGAAAACACAAACGCAGGCGACAGACGACTCACTCTCGACCTCATAGAAGAAAAACGAAGTCGCGCTCAGTTGAACTCTTCACACTATGAGACCCTGATGAGAAGTCGGTACGCATCCAAGGTACGCCGTCAGGAGTTCAAAGTCAGTGACAAGGTTTTGAGACGCATTTTTCTGCACACCAAAGACAAAAGCCTCGGCAAGCTCGCCCCGAATTGGGAAGGACCGTACAAAGTCATAGAAAAAATCAAGAGCGGGCATATCGTTTGCAAAACAAGCTCGGGCACTCGTTAAGACTACCATTGAACATCGAACATCTGAAATTGTATTTAGAATAATTTTACATGCCTGTAATTCGTTAAGCGTCTTCTGTAAGAACTTATTGGTCGGGGATGCACTCTTTCCTACCTCGGTGGCGCGAGAAGGTTTTAATGAGGCATCATTAACACCCGACCCTCTTGATTGAGTTAATTAAAATTTTTTGCCTTCCAATCTTTGAGGTATTACAAACTTGGTCAGCTGACGAGCTGGTCGACGTTTGTCCCTACTAATCTTGATTGATCCGCAGAACCTTCATTGGTTTTTCAGTTTTCGAACTGATCTACATTTTACAATTCCCGATCCTATGGGAAATTTTCAATGTTACATTGATCTACAGAACCTTCTTTGGTTTTTTAGTTTTCGAACTGATCTACATTTTACAATTCCCGATCCTATGGGAAATTTTCAATGTTAGATTGATCTACAGAACCTTCTTTGGTTTTTCAGTTTTCGAACTGATCTACATTTTACAATTCCCGATCCTATGGGAAATTTTCAATGTTACATTGATCTACAGAACCTTCTTTGGTTTTTCAGTTTTCGAACTGATCTACATTTTACAATTCCCGATCCTATGGGAATTTTTCAATGTTACATTGATCTACAGAACCTTTTTTGGTTTTTCAGTTTTTGAACTGATCTACATTTTGCAATTCCCGACCTATTGGAAAATTTTCGATATTATATTGATCAACATAACCTTTATGGGTTTTTTTTGTTTTCAACTAATCTGCATTTTACATCGCCGACCTTACGAAAAAATTTCAACATCTATTAAAACATTATAGAAGAACACCCAATAAAATATCAACATAAAAGAAATATTTATTGTTTGAGAATTTTGTTTGCAGAGGGAAATTGATAGGGGACTCCGTAGCCCCCAAAAGTTAGTTAAAGAAAAAAACAACAAAACAAAAAACGAGGGCGTCGGGATCACGCATCATCCTCCTCCGACTCGGTGTCATCCGACTCATCTTCGCAGACAACATCAGAAGGGCGGTCATCTTCCGGCACACCCAGCCACATCGACCCGAGGTGAAGGTCCAGGAAGTGATTATGAAACGACAGCACATATGCGGCCTTGGCTTCAGCTGTCTCCTTCTCCATCCACTTCTTGCACTTGTCGACAAAGACAGCGTTCGCATCTTTCAGCTCTTGGATCTCCCGCGTCAAGATAGCCGCGCGACATACATACTTGATGGATCTTATAAAATAATCAAATCTTCTATTTCAGTGCCTTGGCGATTATTTAAGCCCATAGAGAGGTCCCTTCAACAAACACGCATCTCATTCCCTCTGTTATTCAAACCCTTTTGGTTGAAACATGTAAATTGTCTCTACTAATTTAGCATGAAAGAAGGCAAAAGTAACATCCATGTGATCTAACTCTAGGTCGGATCTAGAAACAATTAACATCAAAACTATTTTGATGGTTTTTTATATAATTGACGAGAATATCTCATTGAAATTAAAACCTTAATTTTGTGTAAAGCCCTTAACCACTAGTCTAGCCTTATATGTCAGTAAGTCAAGACCAAGAATACATGTTTTTTTCTTGAATATCCATTTACTCTGAACCAGCTTTTGACCCTCTGACTGCTTCATAAGAATCTATGGGGACATCTTCTTGAGATATCCTAGTTCTTATTTTACGATCGTAAGCAAAGTTTCTCTATCACTTCTCTTCATATAATGATGATATTTTTCTGGTTCAAAAATATGTCCTTGTGTTTCTATCGACAAAGCAAAACAAATAACATCATCGAAATCGTATATCTAAGGCGTCATGTTTGGTCTTCTTTCTCTATCCCTCACCAATTGATAATTGTTAAGCTCATGTTTCTCTCTATTATAATCATTAGAAACCCAATTGTACAAATAACATCATCGAAACCAAAAAAAATAACATCATCGAAATCGTACATCTAAGGCGGTATGTTTGGTCTTCTTGCTCTATCCCTCACCAATTGATAATTGTTAAGCTCACGTTTCTCTCCATTATAATCATTAGAAAACCATGTAACACTAGACACTAAACCATATTAGCCTCATATGGTGCTTGAACTTCCTCTGCACGACGTAAAAGTTGGATCGGGATTTAAATAATATTTAGCAGATGCATCGACATCTTCACTTTCTAGATCATAACTATTATCAACTTCACATTTATTTTCGGTAGTAGTAGGTTGTATTTCCGCTACCTTATCAAATGGTATGTCCTTCTTATTGAAAACCACATTCTCGCTTATCACAACCTTATGATGTATATGTTCAAGGCACCATAACTTATACCATTTCCTTCCAGATATCTGTGGCACAAACATTTTAATGCTCCTGACCCAATCTTATCTTGCTTCACATGTACATAGGTTGCACATTCGAATATTCTCAGATGTTCCAGTTTATATTTTTCTACAATCCAAGTATCTTGAGGATTGATAAACCTAAACGTCGTAGATTGACTCATGTTGATGATATATGCAACCATTGCCATGATTTATCCCCGAAATCTTCAGACCATTCAATATGTTTGAAATACACACCTAACCCGTTCCAACAAGGTTCAGTTCATTCTTTCGATAAGACCCTTCAGTTGGAAAATATCACTTACAGTTTGGTGTCTAGAAATACCAATCTTTTCATAATAACTAATGAACTTTTTGTTCACATATTCCAAGAATTTGTGAGTTTGAAGCTTCTTTAGCACATTCATGTTCTGATTCTCCACCAAGGTCTTCTATTTCATAAATATAGTATGCATTTCATCTTTTGTCTTCAAAAGTATAACCTATAATTTCATGGAATCATCATCTATCAACAATATAAAGTAGCTTGTACCACTTATAGTAGTTCGCGTGTCGGACCCAAAAGCCTAAGTGATCATACTCAAGTACTCAATTTTCTGTCTGGTTGCTGGGAAAAACCTTTACGTATTTCTCTTACCTAATATGTAGATTTCACGAAAGCTTAACTTCTAAAGCGCGGTACCATATAACAGCCAGTGTTTGCTTAGTTCACCAATTCATTTCTCACTTAAATATCCCAACTGAAGATGTCACAACTTGGTAGAATCCTTCACCACATTAGACAATCTCCATACCAGTATGGATCCCTCGAGAACTAACACAATATTAGTCATATGGGCGTATATAACAACAATGAATCCCGTAAGACCCTAAGCATGCCATCTCCAAACCTATAGGTAAACTGTTTCTCATCTAACATCCTGATATAAAGAAGGTTCTCTTTAACTTCAGATACATACTTTACATTGTTAATCACTTTCTCAAGTTATTTAGACAACTTGAGCCGAACAGTCCCAATCCTTTTGACATCACATGATTTGTCATTGGCGAGTATGATCATTCCACTATCAAACATTCTCAGGTTTTCAGACCAATTCTTATTTAAGTCATGTGAAATGACGCACTAGAATCTAACACCCATTTATTTTGGTATATGCAAGAATATAAAGCCATTAACCTATCAACTTACTCAAAGTCATCTAACACCATTCTATCATCTTAAACTTTGGTCTTCTAATATTATTATCCATTTCTTTTTATGCCTAATTCATACTGATACGTCACTTATTCTTGAATACAAAATACTTCACTCTAGAACCAGTTACAAGCCACTTTGGTCATAGATATATCTTGATTGACTCTGATAATTTCAACCTATACATATCTTCAGCTGATCCATCTATTCACGAGTTAATGTTAGTCTACATCTAACACAACTAGAATCAGATTAGTAACCATATAATCAATAGTGAACCTCCTTGTATTTCTGATTGTTATAGAAATATCTCTAATAATATTTTTTAGACTAAAATTATGATAAATATATAAAAAATAAATATATCAAATTTATCAAATGTTCTGTATACTTTCAAATTTTGGGGATTAATTGTGACGATGCTTTCTCTAACTCAATTGTATTTTATATTAGCCTACATTTAACACATTATATTTGTTCATTTTTCATGTAATATATTAGCCTACATTTAACATATTAGCCTACATTTAACACATTATATTTGTTCATTTTACTATAGAAAATGATAGTAATATATTTTTCAAAATATTAAGGTTTGTGTTTCTCTTTCATTTTTTATTTGTACAAATAACTTAATTGTTGCATATAACAATATGTTGAGGTTTAAGCCCAAGTTTCATAAGAGCTGATTCTTGAGATAAAAGATATATGCAGAAAAGATGAACATAAGATTTACATGTTCGCATCGTTTCTATTACGATTGAAGTGTTCTTGCAAAACAAAGGGTCTCGATTTATGAGAGACAGTGGTTAGTCTTCCTATAGTTGGCTAGTCTTCCTATAGTTGGCTAGCCGAAATGAATCTCACTTATGAAGGACATGAAGTGGATATTCTTGATAGATTAAATGATTCATGCAAAACTAACGATTAGAAAAAAAAGATACAATTAAAAGCAACAACTTTAATGTCACTCTCTCAATATTTTATATTTCATAGAAGAAAAAATACGGTTTTTAGTTTTGGACTCTTTTATACTTAGTGAAAATATTTCAGTGATTTACTTAAATAGTATTTTTATTAAGCTTTATGGGTCCAATACTAAATTGTTGGACCAAAAGACCCTCCACCAGGGACTAGATTGGTTCAACTATTATCTAGTACTTTTATACTTTTATGAGACTAAATAATATACGCACATATGACAGTATTATTTGTAAGTCCAATATTCTCAATACCGATTATTTTAATTAATTGTATTTCAAATAACATGTGTGATTACTATGAATTCACACATGATGTGATATTCTGAAATAGGATTTTCTTACATTAGTAACAAAAATCAAAATATAAAATAAAATAAATACAAAATTCTTTAATTTTAGATTTAAACGTTATGTTGAATTCAGTGTTATGATTCAATTACAAAAACAAGTGAGAAATATATGGGAAGTTATTCAAAATGCAATGATGATAACAGCAACTACAATTGTTTACTAAACTTTAATTGATGTTTTCATCCACATCAGTATTTTTTATTAGGTATATATTGTTAGAAGTGATTTAATTACTAATTTATTGAATTATCTTATTTAAAAATTAGGCATTATATGAATTATTATTTTATACGTTACATCAATTAGTATTTTAGACATTACTATTCGGTCAATAAAAGCTATCATTTATTGACTAGAATATGTAATACTTCTTGTAGGTTATTTAAAGCCATTTTGTGTTGTAGTTTAATACATTGATTTTTTTATTCTCTCTGCATATTACTTTTTCATATCCTAACATAGTATTAGAGAAAAACAAATTTGTTTGAGTGAAACACAAAAATATTAAGGTATGTGTGTTTGAGTAAAAAAATTGAGTGATTTGTTTGAGTGAGGTATGTGTGTTTGAGTTAAACTATTTGAGTGGTCTGTTTGTGTGAAACACAGAAAGAGTGAGGTATGTGTGTTTGAGTAAAAAAACTTTGAGTGATCTCTTTGAGTGAAACACAGAAAGAGTGAGGTATGTGTGTTTAAGTAAAATAATTTGAGTGAAAGGAATGTGAGTTTGAGTAAAAAAAAAGAGTGAGGAATGTGTGTTTGAGTTAAACAAGAGTGACTGAGTGAAAAAAGAGTGAGGAATGCGTGTTTGAGTAAAACAAGAGTGTTTGAGTGAAGAAATAGTGAGGAAAGTGTGACACAAGAGTGTTTTGAGTGAAAACAAAAAGTGAAGAAAGTATGACACAAGAATGAAGAAAGTGTGAAAAATGGCATCTGATTTGAACAATTGCAGTGCCCTTTGTGTGCCCAAATTTGATGGAGATTACGATCACTGGAGTTTACTCATGGAGAATCTCTTACGTTCAAAAGAGTACTAGTATGTGATTCAACCAGGTCACAAGGAACCTAGAGAAAGTGAAGTGTTGACGGGGGTGCAACAAAAGATATTGGATGAATCTAGATTTAAAGATTTGAAGGCAAAGAATTATATGTTTCAGTCCATGACTAGACTATTTTGAAGACCATTATTCCAAAGCAGACATCCAAACAACTTTGGGAAGCAATGAAGACAAAATATCATGGAAATGAAAGAGTGAAGCATGCTCAACTTCAGAGGCTTTGAAGATTGTTTGAAACAGAGGAGATGAAGAAGGGTGAGATAAGGACAGATTATTTTAGAAGACTCATGGTTATAACAAATGACATGAGAAACTGTGGAGAAGACATGGAAGATGTAAAGATTATTGAGAAAATTATTCGAACGATAAAAGTCGATGAGTTGCAAATCTCATTACTTGTTCATGAACAGAAGTTATGACGCAAGGTCTTTGAAAAACAATTACTGAAAGTCGAGGGTGATCGCAGCTATAGATAAGGTAGTGGAAGAAGTAATTTTAGAACAGGGGAAAGTTATTTCTCGAGAGGGAGGGGAAGACGTGGAAGACGATGGACTATAAATAGAGCTCACATTGAGTGCTTCAGGTGTACAAGTTAGGATATTATCAATACGAGTTCCCAAATGAAGAAAAAAAAGAAAAAAACGTCAAGTTCGATGAAGGAGAAGAATTATTTTTAATGGTTCATATGAATATCAAAGAAGTTGAAGATAAAAGGGTTTGGTTTATCGATTATGGTTGCTTAAATCATATGACGGGTAACAAAGATTGGTTTGTTCATCTCAATGAAAACTTTAGACATGGAGTAAAACTAGGGAATAGCTCATGAATGAAGGTGATAGGAAAAAGAAATGCGAATTTTGAAGTCGAAAGGCTGACCCAAAGTTTAATAGATGTGCTTTTTGTTCCAAAATTGACTAATAATCTACTGAGAGTTGAGCAACTTCAAGAAAGGAGTTTAACAGTTTTGATCGACCAATGAGCATGCAAAATCTATCATCCTCATAAAGGTATGATTATAAACTCTATAATGATAATAAATCGCATGTTCACTATATTTGCAATTAGAAACTCTGGTATAAATAGATGTCTAAAAGTAAAAGAAGATGAGTCATCGGGTTTATGGCACTTGCTCTATGGGAATTTGAGAAATACATACATAAATACTATGCAAGAAAAGTAAATGGTAAAGGGATTACCTCAAATTAAAAAGCCAACGAAAGTGTGTAAAGTATGTAATATTGGAAAGCAATATATTGAAATCATATCAAAGAAAAGTCAGTGGTGAGCAACAGATAAATTGAAGCTTGTTCATGCAGACTTATGTGGGCCGATATCTCCTGCTTCTTAGAGTGGAAAACGGTACATATTCTTGTTGGTAGATGATTATAATCGCAAAATTTGGATATAACTTTTGTCAGAAAAGAATGAAGCTTTTGTTGTTTTTAAAAAATTCAAAAGCCTTATCGAAAAGGAAGCTGGAAAATTTATATGTTGTCTTAGAACTGATAGAGGAGGAGAATTTACTTCAAATAGCTTCAACTAATTTTGCAAAGAAAATGGAATCAGAAGACAACACTCCTCGGCAAAATAGAGTAGCCGAGAGAAGAAATCACACAATTATGAACATGATAAGATGTCTACTTGCAGAAAAGAGCATGCAAAATACTTTTTGGACTGAGGCGGCTAAGCCTACGTGCCATGTGTTGAATAAAAGTGTGGCAAGCACTGTAAGTGATATAGTTCTAGAAGAATGTTTGAGTGAAATTAAACCAATTGTGGGGTATTTAAGAATTTTTGGTTGCATATGTCATGTGCACATCTCTAAACAGTGTAGAACAAAGCTAGATAATGAAAGCCATAAGTTTTTTTTACTTGTAGTTAGCGAGGAGTCAAAGGCGTACCAACTTTATTATCCAACTTTAAAGAAAATTGTCATTAGTCGGGATGTAATATATAAAGAGGAAGAGAAGTGAGATTGGAATGGCCGATGTGAAAAAATAGATGATACCCTTGAATGGAGAGAAGAAGACACTACCAGATAGAAGAAAGATAAAGAGATCAAAGCTGTTGAGGAAAATATCATTGGTGAAAATAATGTCATGTCACCTCAACCTGAAACACATCAGAAAAGAAGTCATAGAGAACTAATATGGATGAAAAAATTATAAAAGTGGAGAAAGAATTTCAGATGAAGAGGCTGAAGTACAAATGGTTTTGGCACTATTTATGTCTCATGCTAATCCAATACGTTTTAAAGAAGCTGTCAAATAAACAAATTGGATTGAAGCAATGGAATATTAAATAGAAGTCATTGAGAAAAACAGCCTAGGGGAACTTGTAACTCTCCCTGCTAATGCAAAGAAAATCAAGGTTAAATAGGGTTTCAAGACTAAATTAAATGAAGATGGGGAAGTGGATAAATACAAAGCAAGATTGGTGGTGAAAGGATATGCACAAGAAAAATGCATTGACTATGATGAAGTCTTTGCATCGATTGAATGATGGGATACAATTATAACTTTATTGGTTGTTCCTGCACACAAAGTAGGAAAGTATATTAATTATATGTAAAAATTTCCTTCTTATATAGAGAATTGAAGGAAGTGGTGTATGTGGATCAACCAGAGGGTTTTATCAAAAAAGGTGAAGAAGATAAAGTATATCGACTCAAGAAATCTTTGTATGGTTTGAAGCGAGCTCCCCGAGCTTGGTATTTTCGGGTATATAAGTATTTCAAGCAAGAAGGATTCGACAGAAGTAGTCATGATCACACATTATTCATTAAGAGGTAAAGAGTGAAGTATATCATGGTAGGTCTTTATGTAGATGATTTAATTCTAACTGAAAATGATGAACAATAAATTGAAGAGTTTAAGTTATCAATGACACGAGAAATTGAGATGACTGATCTTGGTTTGATGAGGTTCTTTCTTGGTGTTGAAATTCATCAAAGCCAATATGAGATTCACTTAAGACAACAAAATTTTGCTCATAAAGTTTTGGAAAGGTTTGACATGGTAGACTTTAATTCGGTAAAAAATCCCATTGTCCTAGGTTCCAAAATCTCAAAGGAATGAGCTAGAAAAGAAGTCAATGTTACTTTATACAAGAAGTTGGTGGGTTGTCTAATGTAGCTCACAGTTACAAGATGTGACGTGATGTATGTGGTCTGCTTATTGTCTCGGTTCATGGCCAAACAAATGGAGGAACATATGCATGAAGCTAAGAGAGTTCTGCGATACTTAAAAGGTACAATAGAGTTAGGAATTTTTTATAAGACAGGATTAGAGATGAAGGTGAAAGCATACACAGACAATGATTATGTTGGTGATCTCGATGATAGTAAAAGCACTTCAGGTTATGTTTTTATGTTCAATGGAGCTGCAATATGCTGGAGCTCAAGAAAATATGAGGTAGTTACTTTGTCTACAACCGAAGCAGAGTACATTGCTGCAACATCTTCTGCTTGTCATTGTGTATGGCTCAAATAAATTATGGAACAAATTACATCTGAACAATCCGTGTGTCTAGAAAACTATTGCGAAAACACTTCTTCAATTAATCTCTCGAAGAATCCGGTGATGCATAGGCGCACAAAGAATATCAATGTAATGTATCATTATCGACGAGATCTTACAAGTCAAGAAGTTGTGAAGCTGGTTTATTGTGGAACAAAAGAACAAGTTGCAGATATAATAACCAAGCCAGTAAAGCTAGAGACGTTTGTTAAGTGTCGAAGTTCACTTGGAGAGCAAGCACTATAAGATTAAGCTGGTTTCTTTTGAGGCATATTCAGTTTAAAAGAGAGATTTATTAGAATTGATTGAATTATTAATTGATTGAATTATCTTATTTAATGATTAGACTTATATGAATTAATATTTTAGACATTACATCATTTAGTATTTTAGGCGTTACCATTCGGTCAATAGTGTAATACATTGAGTTTTATTATCTCTGCATATTACTTTTTCATATTCTAATATATATGTACCTCAAATTGAAAATTAAAAAAATATTAAATTTTATATTTAAAAAACTTGTTAATAATATATCAAATTTAGTTTTACTAAATTTTGCTGTATGAAATGAAAAATCGTCTGTTACGTTTTTGTAGAACATGAAATCTTAAAATTTGTTATTTATGTATATTGAAAAGCATTGAAAATTTAGATACACAAAATATAAAATTTAAACTAGATATTTTAAATTGTTTTAATATTCGATTTTAAAACATTTTTTTTTCAAAATTCTCACTGAAGTTCTTGTTGTTCAACCATTTGCAGGTTTCCCTTTTCTAGTTCAGGCCCGTTATTTTCAGTTGCTATCGGATATCCTTGGTGTTTCCTTTTACACACCCGACGTTTCTTCACTATTTTTGTTTATTGCAATTGCTTACTCCTTCGTATTAGTAGTTTTGTTTTTCTGACTTTTTTTACGATTGTATCTTCTCGGCATAATAAAGAAGACGATTGGATATATATGGTGAGTTGTTTTTCCCATATTTTATCCTTCAGATAATATATATAATTCGATTTTAAAAAATAAAATATAATAAAATATGAAATATGTTCAAAACATGATTGTGAAAAGTCTTTAAACACTTATTATACGATCTAATCATTTGTACAAATATAATAAGAAACCGCTCGAAATATATTTTTTAACGGTTAATTAAATATCAAAATTTATGACAATTTTTTTAATCTAAAAAAAAGCTTTATTGATTAGGTGAAATTAGGAGTTTTACAACTTGGTGTCCTTAATTTGAAGATTATGACAAATAAAGGACTAATGAAAATTTTTAAGAATGGAAATGAATTTAAGCGTGCCAACTTTCCCCTCTCTGTTCTTGTTTTTGTCTCTAAAATTTCTTTAAGCGAAGAAGGAGATAATTTCTAACTCTTTTTGAGAGAAATTTTGATAAACTTCTCAAGTGTGAATCATGAAGTTGCTCTGCTTAGTTGAGATTTCTCCCAAAGAAGTAACAGTTTGAACAAACTTTCGATTCTTTCAGACTTCTTAATCCTTCAATCATTTCTTTTTTCCAAGTCATTTCTCCATTTAATTCATCTTCATTAGTTCTGCAAAACAGAGGTAAGATCAATTGCGAACCAGTTCTAATATAGTCTATTCTTAGGCTTTTTAATTTCGAAATTTCTTCTAATTGAGCTGGAGGCTTAAAATTTATGACTAATTAAATAATATTTAAGTTTTCTTTTATATGTTTGGCTATATTTTTAACTTGAACATCGAACTCGCTCAGTCAAAAAATTCAAAAAATTGGTCAAAGATCTAATTAACCATTTTTTTCCAGTTCTTTCTCAGAATACTCACTTAGATGCACCTTTCATTGCTAAGGTTTTATTTAATTTAATCCTTATTTATTGGTTACTAATCTATTTTTTTAATTTATTATACTTCTATATTGAGCATATTCAATTATATTATTTATTTGATAGTATACATATTTTATCGCTATTAATTCTTAGACTTAGAATTGACATCCACTATGTTGCGGGTTTGTTTTTAATCGGAAATAGAAATTATATTGAAATGGTCAAATAGGGAGTTTTACATATTTGAGGACTAAAATTGAAGAAAATATAAAACTAAGGGGTTGGTTGAAAGTTTCAAAATCAGCTTCGCGCTTTGTTTTCCCTTCTTGCTTAAAACAAATTTTTCTTCGACTCTTAATTCTGAGAAAGTTTCTTCTTCCCCTTCCAAGCAGATATCAAACTTCAATGGCTTAATAAATCTAGCTAGTCGTTCAAAATTGCAAGACTCTGCTCCCTGGAGGATGATTTGCTTCATTCAAGATCTTCTTCCTGGATTATGATTTGCTTTCTTCAAAATCTTCTTCATGGTCTGATCATGGATCCATCTTTCCAATTGAACAACTCCTTGCTAGAGGCTTCTCCATCGAGAGAGATGAACTTTCAAACTACAAAACATAGACAAGTAATTACAATCTTATGTTCATGTAGCCGATTTCTAAACTTTCGAGTTTTGAAATGGCTTCAAGCTGATTATGAGGTTTGAAGTTCTTGTAGTCAAGTTTCATTTTACACTTTAGGGTCCATCGAGCAAAAGCCAGTCTGCTGCTCGATTCTATTCCCTAAAGATAAAATGAACTGACATGTTATTAGTAATAAGTAATTTGATTATGTTAATAATTGACTCCAAATGGTTTTGAGGTTTATCAGAAGAGATGAGAGAGGTGAGGATTTTACAGTCAGATTCTATGTCAACTTCCCTTGACCCCTTGATTTTTCATATCAGCATATCATCAAGCATTGCGCGAGCTTCAGCTTTTTAACGGATTCAATTTTCCATAGGTGTTGCCATAACCACAGAGGATTGTTCCCTTACTGTCTCTTACAAGAATTCCACCACTTGCTTCACCAGATGCTAAGAAACACACATCTTTATAAAGCTTGAATCCCCCCGGTCGTGGAATTTCCCATTTAAGGTATGTGACCTTCTGTTTTGGTGTAATATGTTGAACACTGCTCAGAAAAATTGATGCATCTTCATTTTCTTTCCAGTGCTTCCTTTTGAGCATCTTAGCTTGGTCTAAATGAGTGATCATGTGTATGATATAGTTAATAGATGATCTTGAATAAAAGTTGTCTCCATTAAACTTTGTTTTGTTACGTTGCTTCCAGATGACCCAGCCAATAATATGTGGGAGGATTATTTTAATATGAACACTAGCATGAGCAGACCATAACCAAGTTCTGAGTAGATGCTTTAGTGTCATGTGTCTTCTTATATCTACTCTAAGAATACCTGCAAAATAAAACCATATACTCCAAGCAAAGTGACATGATACAAATAAGTGGTCAATAGATTCTTCATTTGAACAGAATTGACATTTCGATGCTATCTGTATTTGTCTATCTTTGATAACTGAGTCAATAGGCAACTTTTTCAGTGAAAGTATCCATGTAAAGAAAGAGCATTTTCTTGGGGTTACATTGTTCCATATTTTTTAATAATGAAGAGTTGAATGAAGCTGGTCTTATGTATTTTAAGGTATCTTTAATGTTAATGAAACCATTACTAGACATGCTCCAAACTATTCTATCCTTAAGATGCTCTTTAATATTAGTTTTAAGTACAAGACTAACATTTGATTCAGTCAGGAACCTTTTAAGCTTGCTAACATTCCAGTTGTTAGCTTCCCAAAAGGACCTAACATGAATACCTTTAAACCAACTGTCGTTTGTATCGTGATCCATTTTTATTAAAGGATCCTTACCAAATCAATTATCCAACCATAAATCAACATGACCTTCCCCAAGTTTCCATTTTATGTTACCTTTTGCAAATTTGGTAATGTCAGCTAACCTTTTCCAAGTTAAAGAATCTTTTCTAGAGTAGCTGATCTGAAGAGGATGTTGTCCTTTGCAATATATGCTTTGCATCAGTCTTTCCAACAGTGATGTGTTCTCTCTAAAGTTAATCCAAAGCTTGCAAGAGAATGCTCTCTGGATATCTTCCAACCTTTGTATGTTAAGACCACCATTTCCATAAGACTTGCATACTTTATTCTAAGAGGACCAGTGTATGTTTTAAACTTAACCCCATAGGAATTTGTTTAGCATCCTTTCTATGTTTTTTTTATAACAATATTAGGGAGACAACATCTTTGAATCCAATACTGAGGGATTGGCATCAATGATATTTCCAGCTTTTGTTTTCATGTTAATATCATAAGCCAGCTCATTTGCAATGAGTATATTCTTGTGGATAAGTCTACATTTCACATAAGCACCCTGAAATTCAGAAATCAGCTTAGGCAAGAGAAGAGATAATCTGTTGTTAAGCAGTTTACACATGATCCTGTTTAACATCGTGCAGAGGCTAATTGGTCTGAACTGATTCTAAAAATAAAGGAGTGTCTACTTTAGGTATTAAGCATACTCCAGTTGCAAGAATTCCTTTAGTTATAGTATATCTTTTGAAGATAGCTATTAGTGCATTGGTGAGGTCCCCCTTGATGATATGCTAGCATTTGGTAAAGAAAAGTCTGTTGAATCCATCAACGCCAGCAGCTCCTTCTGAATTTAGGCTTTGTATAGAACTTCATATCTCTTGTTTAGTAGGATCTGCTAGCATGAAAACAATGGCAGAGCTTTCAATTAGTTTAGGTGTGAAATTAAATATCTTACTATTCATATAGTTGTCATGTTGTTCTTTGTTAGTATAAGGAGAGAAAAGAATGATTTTAAAGTATTCTTCTGTAAATGCTTTAATGATATTTTTATTATTGCACCATTTGTTGTTGAATTTAATACCAGATATTCTGGATTTCCTTCTTTTCCTCTTAACAAAGTTGTGGTATAATTTTGTGTTTTTATCACCATCATGAAGCCAATTGGAATAGCACTTCTGCTTCCAATAGTCTTCTTCCATAGATAGTGCAAGAAGGTGTTCAGCGTTAGCTTTGGCTAAAGCTGTTTTGGATGCTTGAATGTTAGAACTAAATAATTCCAGTTCCTTAATCTTCAGGTCCTCTTCTGTTTGTGACACCTTGTCAAATATATTCTTAAAATGTGATTTGTTCCACCATTTCAAAGCCTCCTTTAGCCTTTTCAATTTGTTTCAAAAGATGAATAAAGGATTGTCATACATCTGTTCTTTCCAACTGGTCTCAACTGTGTTCAGAAACACTTCATCCAATGTCCAAGAATTGATGAATAGAAAGCTCTTTATGACATTGTTTCTTTCTTTAGTTAAAGATACACACAATGGTGTAAGGTCAGAACACGTTCGAGCAAGATGGGTGACTCTGGTCTCAGCAAAGTAATCAGCCCGGGCTTTATTGATCAACACCCTATCTAGACGCTTCCACCTTATTTTATTTGTCCAAGTGAAATTCGTTCCTAAAAAGCCTGCATCTTCAATAAAACAATCTTTAATGACATCACTAAAATCAGAAGAACTTTGATAGCAAAAATTTACACAGCCTACTTGTTCATTGGGTGATAAGACAGTGTTAAAATCCTCCATCAATAGCCATTTATTAACTCAAGTCGCAATGTTTCTAAGTGATTCCGAGATACGCTTCATATTAGATGTTTGACATTTAGCATATATACAAGTTATACAAAAAGGCTTGTCTAATAAGCAATGAGTAACATTAGAATGAATGCATTGTACACAACTAAAGATAATATCAATTTGCGATTCAGCAGACCAGAAAAGCCAGATTTTATTTGATACATTTGCAAAGAAATTCGGGTAACTTAACTTTAAAGAAAGCGACTTAATTTTGTTGTTTGCTATCATTGACTCTTGTATGCATAATAGTGATACTTTTTCTTTCTTTGTAATTGATCTTAGCCTTCTGATAGTGCTTATGTTACAAGCACCTCTCAGGTTCAAACAAAGAGATTTAATCATTTATGGTTAATTCTGGCAAACCATCAAACTTCCATTTCTCAAAGAACTTATCAAGAACCTGTTTTTTGGAAGACTTTTTGTAAAATTTCCTATCAGAGTATAGGTAGTATTATTTTGTAACTTTTCTAGCATTGATTCATTGAATTGAAGATGAACATGATCTTTCTTAAACTTTGTTTATTCTAGTTTGAAGTTCTTATCAAGAACAGAGTTTGTCGCTGCTTGTAAGCAAGATTTATTTGCTGAAATCATCTTGAAATGGAGCAGTTGACGTTGGTTAGGGATTAAAAACTCTTCAATGATTAAAAAGTCTGAAGATGGTGAGATTAATTCTTAGAAGAAGGTCGAATTACACTTAGAATATTGTTGGATTGGTTGAAGAAAAGTCTATGTTTCTTAGAGAATAAAACAGAGCCCTCAACTCTAACAGCTTCCGCTTAACTTAAGGGAAAACTATGTTGCGGGTTTATGTATAAGAAATAGAAATAAAAAAACGTATTTGATGAAATTATACATATTTTATGTCTGCATTTGTTCTTTTAGTTGTGTTCTTTTGTTGGTTATATTCAAACTAATTTGATTACGTTTATACTGTTACATTATAATTAAATTAGTTGAAATTATAATTTTTATTTAATTTAATCAGAGTTACTCAATAAATCGTTGTATATTAAATATTTTTATTATGATTCTTATATAAATTAAACTTTTTAATAAAAGTACACACTATATTTCCAAATTATATCAAACTAATATTATTGATATTTCATTCTAAGCAAATCAGGACACACAATATTAAATCAGAATCCCCCATAATATTACGGTTGTGGTACATAACAAAGTAGAAAAATTGATTCATCGCATTTTGACAAGTTAAAAAATTATATAATATAAAAAAATTTAATAAATAATAAATAATCAAGACCCGTTTTTTGACAATCTCCCATTATAGCTAAAACTAGATCCATCCTTGTTGGTTTAACATGAGTTATAATCTTGTTGGTATTGAAATTGATTCAAAACATTTGTTTGCTAAAAAATCTTGTTGATATTGAAATTGATTCACAATATTTGTTTGATTCTTTAGCAAATGACTTCGTGTTGCATATCACCAGTAGTTTTCTGCTGTAGGAATCTTTTAACATCTTCAATTACTCTTAAGCTCATTTATAGGAAGAATTTTTTTGGAGTTGATCGACTTGCAATATGTCCATTTAAATGTAGAACTAATTGTAATTTAATTCTTAATGATACCCCGATCCAATTAAGAACCATTTTACTTTGAAAAGTCTTGATTAACTAAAACTAAAAATATCGATAGTTCATTTTCATTATATTTTCTTATTATATGTTCAACAATTTCTACAAAATGATAATACTAACCTCTGTTTTCAGGTTTTGAACTTTTTTTTGAATTTATTCAAAAAGGCCTTTAAAGGGCTAAAGTTGGATACAAGGAGTATAAGAGGCTCTAATAGAACATTAATGAAATAGAGACCCTCCAAGGTTAAAAAATTGAAAAACATCAACAATCCCTAATAGATATCAGCTTCAACAGCTACATTAACAGGCCTTCAGTGCGGCTTGCAAAATCAAAGGATCCAAATATCTTGGTGGAGTGAAATCGAGCTGAAAACATTTTCTGCAATGAAAAACAGATGATTAAGCTACTGGGGAGAAAGATGAGAAAAAAAGAAATGAAGATCAACATTTGTCCCTGATGTAGCCCTGATTCTGCTGCTCCAGTTGAATGATTGCTTTGAGAAACGGAGAAGTGTTAGAGGAGTTGTACTCAAGTCTCATCTTGCACTTGTTGGTCCACTTCGCCAACCAATCAGCGGCGTTGTTTTGCGCTCAATTGATATGCTTAAAGGTCATGTAGGCCTTGGTGAAGCTGCGACAACAAGCGAGAATTCTACCGATTGGGTTGTTGAAAGAGCCAGAAGCTAAAAGAGAAATGATTGTCTCAGAGTCAGACTCAATATCAGCATGGTTGATGCCGTGCTAATTGCAAATAAGGAGAGCGTCGAGCAAAGCTCTGGCTTCAGAGTAGAGGGGCGAGAGCTTCCCGTAAGGAAAACCATGAGCAGAGATAAGAATGCCTTTACTGTCTCCAATAATGACACTACCAAAGGCATCGTCATTAGGAAAAGAAGAGTCGTCAACATTGATTTTGATTCCGTTTTCGGAGGGAGGGTGCCATTGGTGGAAAGACGGAGGCTTAGTTCTGAAATTGGAGATGATACAACCAAGCTCAGAGGGGGTAATGTAGAAAGGATGCCAAATCTTGCCGGAGAGAAGGTGAGCAGAGTCCAGACCAGAAATGATTCTGTTGATTTGGTTAATGGTAGAGGAAATAGTAATGATTTAGCTTCCATCTTGGAGTTGTTGTGCAGCTTCTAGATGGTCCAGCAAATTATGGGAGGAAGGATGAAGCAGATGTGAATGGATTTGTTGGAGGTCCAGAACCAGGTGCGAAGCAAACGAGGCAGAGTCATGAATCTGTTGATGGCGATTTTAAAAACGAGGAGTAATGAATCCAGACATTCCAAGCAAGAGAGCATTCCACAAAAAAATGTTTGATAGTTTATTGGCTCTGACAAAATTGGCATTTTGAAGCTAATTGGAGGTGACGTTTCTGAAAGGAATCATCAGTGGAGATCCAGTTGTGAAGCAGTCTCCAGACAAGATACGATCACTTCCTTGGAATAATTATGTTCCACGATTTACCAAAAAGATTAGAGTGATTGTGCTTGGTTCTGAGGTGGTTCCATGTGTCCTTTGTTTTAAACTTTCCATCATTAGAGATCATCCAGAGAGAAGAGTCTTTATGGGTAGCATTAATTTTGTGATTGGTTATGTTTTGCAGGTCAAAGGAGGTGAGAGAGACTTTCAACTTATCTTCATTCAAATTGTTGAAGCTCTAAAAGTCAGAGAATTTAGCATAGGTAATATTATCATCTAAGGAGTTGTCAACTTGAATGAGAGGGGAGTCCTTGCTCCATGCATCAAGCCAGAAATTGATATCATTGTTGCCTATTCTCCATTTGATGTGGTGCTCAACTTTTTCTTTAATAGAAGCCAGTCTCTTCCAAACTTTAGAACTGCTTTTATTCTTGAAGTTAGCTAACAAAGGGTGCTTGCTATTGCAGTACACATCATGGGTATACCTAGCCTAGAGAGAGGAGTTAAGTCTGAAATTGAGCCAGAGATTGCAAGAAACAACATCTTAGAGGTTTTTTAGGCTGCGAATATTGAGGCCACCTTCCTAGTAAGTCTTGCAAACTTTACTCCAATTGCAATAGTGAATTTTAGAGGTGTTTTGAGTGGAGCCCCAAAGAAAAATGTTGAACTGCTTTTCAAATCTATATATGATTCCATTAGGGTGAATGTTACTCTAACCGGTAGCTAGAAATGGACATAAGGACATTGTTGATCAGCATAAGTCTACTAGTAAAAGAAAGAGCTTTCCCTTCCCGCAAATTAATTTTGTTCCTAATGTTGGTTATCAGGCCATCATAGTAGCCTAGTTATTTCTGTTAATGCTAACTCCAAGGTAGTTAAAGGGTAAATTAGCATTTCTGAAACCAGTGATGTCTCGAATGGTGTTGACTTTAATAGTAGGAAAGTTGCTGGCAGTGATGATGGTAGTCTTGTTTGTGTTGATAAGCTGACCAGATGCACCCTTGATTGATGACGATATTAATATTGAACTAATCCTTCCAAAACAGCCATATTTTGTTGTTGCAGTTGAAGGAGTAGTGATCAAAGCCAATTTTATTTGCAAAAAAAAAAAGAAATTTGATTAGAATCCACCATAGGTTCTTGAATTGAAACGAAATTGATTTTGTTTTGGTAATAATATGATTAAGCCTTCTCAAAGAGGCTTTGTTAGCAATGTCGCGAATGTTCCAATTAGTGATGTTGATCATTGTTGGAAGTAGATTTGTTTTGTTTGTTGTCTCTAAATAGAGATTTGTAGACTCATTTTTCAGTTCTACTTTTGAACTTAGCAGCATCTTTTGTTTAGTAGGTTCTAGAATTTGACGTCAGTTTCTTTCTTCTTCAAGATAGGGGAAGGTGGTAAGCTTCCAAAATTATGGTGGTTTGGAGTGTAATTCCCTAGATCATTAGAATCATGATCGTTGTTCAACGTGCTTCTGTAATCTTTCCAGCATGAAGATTGAAGAAGTTTGATCGATGAAGGTTTAAAATTTCCAGCATTGAGAGAAGAGTTGTTTGGCTTGACAACATCAGCAAAACGTTTGGTGAATTGCACAGAATTCATGACTTTGGTGCGAGGATCATCCATGGAGGAAGTAGCTTTACAGAGAGCAGGAAATTCTCTGTCTTGGTTTGAGGTGTCTTGCATCGGGATCGGAGAGATGGAAGCAAACCAACGGGGAGAGGATCAACAGGGAGAAGGCAAGGAAAACGAAAGGTCAAGAATAAAGATACTATGTTTCTTGAAGGAGAAACAGAGTCATCCTCTAAGCCTCCAGATTTATTAAGTGACTTAAATTTCCAAAAATAATGCACCAACGTCAGGTTTTAAACTTGACATGCACAATTCATATTTGTTTTTGCAAGAACAGATCTACCACTCGGGAAGGATTCAATACTCAAAAATTATGGACACGTTGAACGCCCAAAAAATTGTTGATTCTATTTATGGAATGGAATTGAAATCTTGAGGTCGTGATCATGCAAAACTTGATTTTGATTTTTATTGAAAATTGAGGTCATCTTTTTTTATTTCTTTCAAATTGTTTCAAGAACTAATAAAAAATGGGATTTATACCAATTGGGTACAAAAACGTATCCAATTTACTAATAAGTCCGGCCTCAAATAGATTTTACCAATATCTACCAAAATATGATTTTATTTACCTATTAGTCCAAATTTAAATTTTAAATACAATTTCACCCTTAATGAATTTATAATATAACAAAGAAAATTTGAAAAGAAAGAGTTGATTTTGAAATTGGGGTTAAATATTTTAATTTGGGGATGTAATTGTTTTGTTTTTATAGATAATTGAATTTTTTTTAAATGAGTTGGATCTATTTGTAAAATGGATCTGTTTGGATATGCTTGAGTAAATAGAGACAACCCATAAAAAATTCATTAGTTTTAAGTTGTATTTATTTATTCAATTTGCTTCTGAACTATTTCTAACATAAATTAAACTAAATTTTTCTTTATAAACTCTAACATTGTGGTATTTTAACAAATAAATAAAAATAATCAAAAATGAGTTCTCTATAATTTAACATAAAATATTATTGATTATATACATATATTTTATACGAATCCATTCTCAGACTTGAGTGTGGGTTTATGTACAAGAAATAACTGAATATTATTTAAACTAAATTAACTATATTATATTAAATTAAATGGATGGGTTCACAATTTTTATGGGTTAGTTCCAAAGTCACATCAAATATTTCGAAAAATTCACTATATACAATAAGTGTATAAATTTTTTGGTATTAATAAAAAGAAAAATTAATTAAAAAATATTTTTAATAGTATCATTATTTTAATAATAAACTCTTTTAATTTAAAAATATTTTTGAAAATCTCAATATTTTAAAAACCAGAATCGTCGCCGTCACTACCACCACCGTCGCTGCCGCCACAGTCATCACCACTACCGCCGCCGCCGCCGCCACCGTCGACACCACAACCACCGCCACTACCATCACCGTTGGTACCGTTGGTACCGCCGGCACCACCACCGCCGACACCACCACCACCGCCGGCACCACCACCGCCGGCACCACCACCGCCGGCACCACCACTGCCGACACCACCACCTTCACCGCCAGCACCACCACCACCGCAACCATCACGGCCGCTGGCGGCACCACCACCACCACTGTCGCTGGCGGCACCACCACCACTGTCGCTGGCGGCACCACCACCACAACCACCACCGACGGCATCACAACCACCACCACTACCGTTGTCGCCGTCGTCACCACCACCCCCGCCGGCACCACCACCGTCACCGCCAGCACCATTACCGTCATCGTCACCGCCGGCACCATCACGGCCGCTGGCGGCACCACCACCACCGTCGCTGGCAGCATTACCACCACAACCACCACCGGCGGCACCACAACCACCACCGTCACCGCCAACATCACCACCACAGTAATAAAACTGTTACTCTATTAGGAATAACAGTAATAAAACTGTTACTCTATTAGGAATAACAGTAATAAAACTGTTATCTTATGGTACCATCTATAGTAAGCTGAACATTCTAATTAGAAGCCACAACCATCCTCCCATATAAAAAATCCAGGCACCAGCACTGCAACTGGTCATGTCATCGAGGTCATTGTTTTACTAAAAATTGCAACAACTTTCATCGTAATATATTGAAATGTGAAGCAAAGTTTGCAAGCATGAAGTAAAGTTTATAACCACAAATTCATTACTAAACATAGACAATATATAAAGACTCTAAGGTGCTCCATTTCCAATGAATCAAATCTGGATGCACTGCTTCTAGACGGTAATTTTGGGAAACTTCCTGTCTGCAAGCATCCTGAAGCAGTCTCCAAACACACACACGCACACAAAAGAAAAGGCTTGTGTGCATTGCCATAAAAAGATTCAGACGGAGCCAAACGAGGCATACGCAATACAATCTTTCTTTTTTATGCAAATAACCGAGAGTGATAATATACAATGTCTAAACACAAGGATATAGTAATTTTTGTTATAAAACAACAACATAAAACTCTCACCAAACATTGACCGACACAAGCTTACACTCTTGTAACAGAGAAACAATCCTTCTAAGCGTTAAACATTGTTGATGCTTGACTTTTCTATTGTAGATTCTTGAGTGGATATAGTTTAATCTTTATCTTTAGCTTTCTTAGCTTCAAGCTTCCTTAATGTGGTTGAACTAAGCTCATCCCCACTAGATTTATCAGAAACTAAATCTACAACTTCAATATACAGGATACAAACTCAAAATATATCACCAAATTGATGACACTTTTTTTGGACAAATGCAAAACATGGAATTTATCGCGACGAATAAAAATAAAACCTTTAATTGTGATAGCCATCTTTCAACTCTTTTTCTGTTTACTGACAGTCCACCAGGCAATGTTTCTTTTCTGCCGGAAACTTAACAGAGCTAATTTAGAAATATAGACACGTACTTCTTTCTTTGTTTCATTCAATAAAATGTTCTTTTAGCATAGATAGGAAACGTTCGTCGCGAGAAAGCAAAATATCAAGATACTAGTGGTCGTATAAGATCTCAATGAGCAGGGCAAGCTACTGTTAACTACGGCACATCCAGTAAGACTACTATAAAACAAAAAGAAAAAGAGATCAAGAACATGAATTAGAAAAAACAGACCTCACAACAATTGCGTTCAAATTTTCATCTACAATGGAAGGTCCATAAGGGTCTCTTATCGGTTCTACCTGCACAACCAGCTTCGGCTTTATCGACTGCATGGATGAAAACAAAAGACAGAACTAAGATTGCAATCTAGGTGGCCAAACATCGCAGCTCAATCAAAAATTATCAGAACAAATCCAAATAAACTGTGCATCCGGCCTGACAAACTAAACCAATTTGAATCACCTTGATATAATTTTTGACATTACTTATCCTTTCTTCAGTCAGTTGTATCAGTTCGGCAAACTGCCAAAGAAAGACAAGATTCATACGAGGCAATTCATCGTGCAGAAATTACGATCTAGATCATCCATCAATCACGAGTTCCATTATATTTCAAGTAAAATTCTCTCACTGGTTAGCCTAAAACCGATCATCGATTCATTTTCTGGTTCAATAAGCTAACATAGATTAGTTTGATCCAATCTTTATTCTACATGAATTGCTAAACTTAATCAATTTTATTTTAAATTTAAACTAAATCGATCTTCAATAAACTAGATAATGAGTATGAATTGCTACCTTTTTGTTTTTCAACATAGGTCCTTCGCATACTCCTATCACAATCCGATCCTTCGCCAGTTCCGCTGATGCCTATAGCCAATTGCAATTTGAAAAAGAGAGGGAGAGAGAGAAATAGAGATAAAGTGAGGGGGAGAAAGAAAACTACCTTAAGGAAAAGGCGGTGGTCGTCGTGTAAACGGTCAAAAGTACCGCCAAGAACCACCGCTTGATAAGAGTCCGGTGGTGATATTGTTGATTTGAAGACTGAATCCCCGACGTCGCCATTTCTATTGGTGTTTTAGGACAGTCGGAAGAAACCCGAAGACTTTGAAGATATGTGTCGCTTAAAAGAAGACGACTCAAATATTGATCGAGAGATTGGTGGGAAAAAAGAAGGTAAATTATATGTTAAGGGAAAAAAAAATCTACATACAAGTCTACTAAATAATAAATTTTGTTTATTATTCTAGCTACCTTATTCAAAATAACCTAACTTTTATTTAATTTAATAAGATTAATAATCGATAAATATTCGTATATTAGATCTTTTACGTAAACATTTTGATTTTTATAAAATGATTAAATTTATTACTAAAAACGGACTAGGCTATAGATAGACCTCATTTTGTTAAAATTATTTATTTATATTCATTAAAATAAATATTTGAAAAATAATATTGTATAATTTTTCACTTATATAATTAAAACTAAGAATGGTATCAGATGAAGATACATAATACAGAGTCAAAATGTAATAGATAAAATTTTATGTGATCAATGGTATAGGTAAAGGATAGACTAACATGTAATTACACTAAGTCGTGGCGTCTATATATAATGGTCAAGGCTGAAACTAATACACGTGACACTTTCTTTACTCAATTTTTTTTTTCTTCTATTCTTATTTTCTCTCTCTAAAATCAATCTCTCTCTTTGTCTCTCAAAAACCAGATCTAACTCTCATAAAATTGGCGACCACAGTAGGCGATGATCGATCGGTTTCTTGATTTCTTAATAAAAAACCAGAAGAAATTGATTTCTTGATTTGTTTTAATTGTTCTTAATCGAATTTTTGTAGCTGTTTTGGATCGACGGTGGAAGCAAGGAATGAAAATGATCATTTAGTTTGAAAGGAATTTGAAACACTAGGATCTTTTTTCCAAAGAAGATGAGGTATGGAAGATGAGCCAATTCCAGTTCATCAAACTTACTCAGACATCAATCACGATGTTAAATGAGAAGTATGTTCAAAGAGAACATGAAATTTAATTAGGAAGGGTTAAGTCCGAGGTGCGAAAAGAAGAGGAGAAATACGAATTAGAAAGTCAATCTGATCGATCTCATACAGCTCAACAGATTCTAAGTGATCGTAGGAAAATACATTTTGAATCTGACAAAGAACATCGTACTCTACGGAAGGAGAAAAAAGATAAGCATATATACATTGAATCTAGTGGTGATGAGTTTGACAGAACAATCCGAGGTATCGTCTAGACAAAAGTGCTATCGAGGATCTTCCAAACAAGAAAGAATCTGGTCTTGAAAATCGTGCAAGAAGAGTAAATCTAAAATGGATAATGTACCTTATTTCTTAAGAGAATAATAATGGTGTAAGGGGATCACATCCAACCATCACACAATTGCATATAATTAGAATTTATATGTTGTTATGGGAATGGGAGGAGATGATCAGTATGTGCAAGGAGTAGACTGGAGAAATTATCCTTTAATTGTTGGAATTAGGTCTATTTCACTTCCGAAGCAGTTTGATATTTCGTAGGTCAAACAGTTTGATGGGAGTCAGGATCCTGATGATCACATCGAAAAATTTAAGAACTATATGATGAACTTCGAAGACGATGATATGTTGGTGTGCAGATCATTTTTTTAGACCTTCAGGGGCACTACATTAAAGTGGTGCAATAGGATTCTAAGGGGGTCAATTGTTAATTTCATGGATTTTTATATAGTTTTTCGAAGAATTTTTGTGGGTAGTAAAGAGATGCAAGCTAACGGTGACACTATAATACAGTGTAAGCAACCTGTGGGTAAAAAATTAAAAAATTACACAAAGCGTTTTGTTTTAACAAAAAATAGGACTAGATGACTGTGAGGAGTTAGTTGTTATAGCAACTTTCAGAAAAGGTTTATTACCATGATATTTAGCTAATGAAACAACAAAGATTAAAGCGTTAACTTTTGGAGCTCCTATGGCACAAGTTGAAGACCAGATTAAAATGGAAGAGTCAACCTGGGTTTGAGGTGGAGTTGGATCCAGCCGAAAGAATTATGGACAAGTGGCAAATAATCAAGAAAATAATTCGAATTATCAACAACTGCGTCCAAAGGTCAATCATAACTTAACTCCTCGAATAAGATGGCCTTTTTTCAAGGAGCACCAACCAATCAGCATTATAGTCCAAGATCGAATGTATGGGTAAGGCCAGAGTACTATGCAAATTTAACTGAGAGTGTACCTCTATCTATAAAAAAATCCAAAGGTTATGTAAGTTTTAAAAAATTAGCTCAAATAAACAGACCAAAAGAAGACTGTAACAACAGATTCTGTAAGTATCATAATGATATTGGGCATGATATTGCAGATTATATTTCCTTAGAGAAAGAGGTACAAATTTTAATAGAAAATGGAAAGTTAGCCGCTTTTGTTAAAAACCAAAATAGTGCTTCGAAAATTCCAAGCACATCAGAACAGCAGGTTGTTAATGCGAACTGGAAGGAAGAAAATGTGTTGATGGTCCTAAATTCTAAGTGTGAGGAGTTCAATGCAGCCTTAGAATATTTGGATCTTTATCCAGATCAATTAATTTTGATGGTTACAGAAGAATTATTAGAACAAGGGCGGGTACAAATCATGTGTGAGTATTTTGAACCCTTGGCAATTTTGGGGGAGATTCTATGACTGGCAATAATAAGAGTTCAAGGAAGAGACATGTGGTGAATCTAACTACTCATATAGAAGAAATAATATCTACACATATGTATGGGACAAAGGATACTCTTTTTATTTATTTCGATGAGGTTGACTTGAAGGGTATTGCAAGAGCTCACAAAGATGCAGTGTTAATTGGGGTAGAAATACTTGGGATGGAAATTTGACGTACTCTGATACATTCGGGGAGTTATGCGAATGTATTGTTCAAGTCAACCTATGATAGAATGCGTAATCGACCTCGATTTGTTCAGTCAAATCATACTATAATTGGGTTTACATGCGTTACAGCTCAGGTTATTAGAAAACCAAAGGTGAAGTATGTTTGGGAAAACATCTTTTTAAGAAGAAAGTTCAAGTTTTATTCATGGTAGTGGATTGTCCGACCAGTTATAATGCTACTTTTTTGAGATCATGGCTTTCAAGGATGTATGCAGTTGTTTCTATTATACATCAGTATTTAAATTATGTTATTGGAGACAGATTTGAAGTGGTCCAAAGTTATCAGAAAGTGGTCAGGGAATGTTATGCAACAACTCTTTGGATCCATGGCTCTAATAGTGAGGAACGAATGGTTTTATAGCAATCAAGGGGGTTGACCTCAGATGAAGAAGAATGATTTGATAATCGGAGGTAAATTTCGGGTTCTTTAAGAGTGAGTGAAAATATAGACGAACATATCTTTCCCAATAAGAAGATTCTTCGAATAAGAACATTGTTGTCACCAACTTTGCGTTATCATTTGTTACTATTTTTATCTACTAACCTGGATGTTTTCACTTGGAAAATAAAAGGTGTAGTGAGAGTTCCACTTGAAGTGATATGTCATAGCATGGCCATAAATCCAAAGATCAAACCTGTTATCCAAAAAAACGTGTTTTTCTGTTGAAAAGTCGAAAGCTATATTGGTTGAAGTAGATCGATTTTCTAGGGCCGGACATATAAGGGAAGCATAGTATCCCTTATGGACAAAAACACCAGTGTGGTTAAAAACAAGAAAGGGAAATGGATGATGTGTGTAGACTTTACAGAATTGAATCGACCGTGTCCCAAAGATCCATTTCATGTTCCTCAAATATATCAGTTGGTTGATTCCACTTCAGGAAATAAAATTTTGTCTTTTATGAATGCTTTTGCAGGGTATAACCAAATTCATATGGATCCAAAAGATCAACAAAATAACACGTTCATCATTGATCGAGGCTTACATTTCTATAGGGTCATGCCTTTTAAGTTGAAGAATGTTGGAGCAACATATCAGAGGTTAATGAATCTGAAGCCTTTGCTTTTCAGATTGGGAGAAATATGGAGGTGCACATTGATGATATGTTAGTAAAAAGAAAAACTGATGATGGATACTTTAAGGATTTAGAGTAGACTTTTTTAAATCTAAAATCTATTCGAATGAAACTAAATCCTGAGAAATATACCTTTGAAGTTTGATCAAGAAAACGTTTGGGTATGTTATTAGTGAAAATGGGATATAAGCTGATCCAGAGGAGTTAAAGGCTTTGGTATCAATCACATCACCTTGAATTATTAAAAAAGTGCAAATCTTGACAGGAAGGTTAGATGTTCTTATTAAATTTATTTCAAGCTTTTCTGACGAATGTTTTCTTTTTTTCAAGTGTTACGAAGACCAAATGAGTTTGAGTGGACATCGGATTATGAAGTAGAATTTTCAAACATTAAGGAACTTTGGTCATCACTACAGATATTGTCTAAGCCTCAAATTTGAGAGTAGTTATTTCTATACATAGCAGTATCAGATTTTTCCGTGAGTGTTATTTTGATAAGTGAAGATTCATGAATTTTGAAGCCAGTTTACTATGTTCGTAAGAGTTTGTTGGAAGTAGAAAAAATATATTTGAGACTAGAAAAGCTGACACTGGCTTTAGTGGTGGCTGCTAGGAAAGTGCGTCATAATTTTCAAGCTCACACTGTTGTGGTTTGAACTTCATTCCCGCTGAAAAATGTTCTACAATGCCCAGACATTTATGGTAGGATGACCAAATGGTCAGTGGATTTGGGAGATTTATATATCATTTTTGCTCCTCGAACATCTATTAAGGATCAAGCCTTAGCTGAGTTCTTTGTTGAATTTCACTCAGCCAGATCAGATTATGTGGTTGATAAGGAGGTCTTGTTAGATATTTCGATCTGGATAGTTCGAACTAATGGCGGCTCCAGTATTTTAGGATCCAGTGCAAGAGTCCAGTTGATTACTCCTACTGGCGATGTAATATTACAAGCTGTTAAATTTGGTTTCATGCATCGAATAATGGGGTTGAATATGAATTTGTGTTAGCTGGTTTAAGGCTTAGGAATATTTGTGGGGAAACTTCAGTTTGTTTGGAAACAGATTCACAATTGGTGGCAAATCATATGGTAGGTGTTTTTGAGGCTAAGAATGATCGTTTAATTTATTTTATCTTTGAGAGCTTTGAAATGTAGCTCTTGTGTTTGATAAAGTAATTGTGGAGCATATTAACCAAGGAGGTAATAGTGTAGCTGGTTCCCTGGCAACAATCACTTATACAAAAGAGTATCATTGGATATTGTTGCAGGATAGTCCTTCAATTTTAACACGATCAGAACAATGTAAGTATACAGAGGCGATATTTGTCACACCATATGTAATTCTAGGTGATTGAAGAACTAATATCCTTAATTTTTTACTAAGAAGAACGTGTCATCAACATGTGAAATTGGCTAAAAATTAAGGTATAAGGCTTATGGTTATGTTGTATTAGATGACGTGTTATACAAAAAATCTTTGAGTATGCCATTGTTGCGTTGTTTGAGTAAACAAGAGTCTCGGGAGATTTTATCTGAGTTACATAATGGTGAAGGTTCAGCTCACTGTGGTTTTAAGTCTTTAACACGTCAGGTTTTGTTGGCATGGTATTATTGGCCTTCAATTATGAATGATGCCAAAGTTTTAGTTCGCGACAGTGATACTTGCCGGCGATTTTCTAATTCTATTCACAAACCAGTAGTACCACTCATGTCTATATCTAAAACTATTCCTTTTGACAGATGAGGAATAGACTTGGTAGGACCGCTGCCTATGGCTTCTGGAGGACATCAAATGATTATTGTTGCAATTGATTATTTTTGAAGTGGGCAGAGGTTGAACCGTTGTCTGGAATAAAAGCCAATGATGTTATTAAATTCATTGTGAATAATATTTGTTGCCGCTTTGGGTTCCTCAAAAAATAACCACATATAATGGTCCTCAATTTAATAATAGAGAGATGGCTTCTAGGGGAATAAGACAATATTTTTCTACATATTTTCATTCCCAAACAAATGGTCAAGTGGAAGTAACAAATAAATATAATTTTGAAAGCATGAATAAGAATTTGACATGGGATGTAGAGACATGGCCAAATTACTTGCAAGATGTATTATGGGCTGATTAAACATAAGTATTTGAATCATTTTCGTAACTAGTCAAAGACTGATCATCTTTCAAGGTGTTGACCAAGAGTAACTATTCTGAAGTGTTTTACGTTTATTATCAACACTTTTTGAAGAAACAAACTTATTCGAAGTGCTACGTTCTCTAAACACACTGTATTATTCGAAGTGCTATGTTCTATAAACGCACGTTGTTATTCGAAGTGCTACGTTCTATAAATGCACTGTATTATTCAAAGTGATACGTTCTGATAAATGAACTATTTGTATTTAAGGTGTTAACATTTTTTAAACACACCAATGAAATTCGAGGTTCTATTATCTTCATTTAAAAATTTAAGTCTAGTTATGACATATGTTTCATTTCGAGGTGAACATGACTTGGTTTATACAATTATAAGTTTTTATAATAAGATAAATGAATATATATAAACCAAAATACTGATGCATTAAAATTAAATTGATGGTTACAAAAAGAGATTTTGAATACTAAGTAGATAAGCATTCACAAAAACAACAGGTACAAAAAGGGAAACCAAAAATCATTTATCTTCGGAGTTTCCTTCAAAATAGTCTCCTTGCTCCGAGAAACTTTCTTCTGACTCCGCTTCTTCGGAGGAATCACTAGGTACATGATCAAAAGCTTTACTCGGACAGTTCTCAATGGGAATTAAATCCCGGAAGCTTGTTAGGTTTGCCTTTTAGAAATATGGCGTGAATTTCACGAAGCAGACTGATAGTTTTTTGCTCCTCGGAATTTCTACTGGCAGCCAGCATGTCCTTTCCACATCCATTCTCAGCAGTCTCCATAATAATATTCTTCTCCTCTTCGAGTTTTATTTTAAAAGCATCGATGTCTTGAGTCAGCTTCCTCTTTTTCTCTTCACTATTTTTAGAGATTCTTCAAGAGTGGAGCGTCTTTATTTCTCCTCGGATACTTCTCGTACATGTTTGGTTTTGAGCTCTTATATTTCATCTTGATGAGAAATCTTGAGCTATTTTGTCTCCTGCTTGTGCACGGATCTGAGGTGACGTTTGAGATGGATGATGCCTCTGAGGAATTCCAATCTACCAACTTGGAATCCATGAAACTGGTCCTCCATAGTTCGACCAAATATTTCTCTCATCCTTCTCTCTTTTGCAACATCCTTCTTGTATTGAACCATGTCCTTAGCCATAGTTTCCAAATGGCTTCGGGCAGTGTCTACCTCTTTGCACAACTTTTGTGTTGCAGCTCCAAGGTCGGCAAACGGTTGTAGTGAAATTGTGACCTCTTCGGATGGTTCTTCAAGGGGTATGAATCTTTGATCGATGAAAGACATAAGGGCAGAGTATGAAGGTGACAAATAAGTTTCAGATCTAACAAGTTCATAAATAAGAGGGGCAGTCACCTCACAGCCAAGTTGTTGCAGTTGGTCTTGGATTTCTTGGACGCTTGGGTCTATGTCTCTGTCAAGATCTTGAGGCCCTTTTGTGTTAATAAAATCATCAAGATCAAAATGATTGTCTCCTTGATCATTATCTGTTGCAGCTTCTTTTTGCTGATCTTCCACTACGATGACTTCACCATCAGCCTCAGAAGAAAGCATTGCCATAAGGGTCTCTGCAACGTTCTCTTTTGCCTTCTTCAGTGGTGGTGTTTTGGAGGTGTTATTCTCCTTCTTTTTCGAAGTAGCAGTCTTCTTACTCTTCTAAGAAAGCCCAACCTCCACTCTCTTTGCAATAGTATGAAGGATTTTTTCTGTTGCCTTCCTTTTTGCCTTTATTTGCGGCATCCGGTTTTCTATAGGGCTAGCATCAGATGCAGTAGATGCTTTTTTATTCTTTTTCCCTTTCTTCTTCAAACGAATGTGGATATCTGATATATTTCGAACTGGAAGATGCACCTTATCATCAGGTGCCACTAGTCTCTTCACAACTAAGATTAGATTTGGTGGCTCAATTGGATTTTCGCGGAAGTCAACACCCAACGTGATCCTCCATAAGTGTCTATTGATGAAATTGTTAGGAAGGAAATCTGAGTGGAACCCATTGCCCCACTCATTCTCTGTCCAGGTATCCAGTTTGGTGAAAATGTCGTTTGCATATTTTTTGCGAAGTTTGTACCTCCTCAAAATTTCTGGGAACGGCACAAAAATTAATTAAAAATTAAAAATATGTTACTGAGAGAAAAGTATAAAATGAAAAAAAAAGCTTATTGTTACTCCTTCAAACGAGGTTCAGTCTTGGAGTATTCTCCTCAGATATTTTATTCCCGTTCTCCCAGGCTCCAAAGATGAAGATGAACTTTTGTTTCCAAAATTTGTCAGCCTTGAACAAGTCATCGAAAATTTTAAGATCATCGTTAAGAGTTTGGTAGTAGAAAGGATTGGTCCCTTCGAAAGTTTGGTTAGGACGATGAAATCTTGAATGGAAAGGGGAGTTTGCCCAATCTGAAATCCATTGATTAGGTGTTGCTTGTGTAGAGCATACGTCCAGGAGCTCGAAGTACTCCACTATCATTTGGTCCAACGAGAATTCAAGACTCAGTTGATGATCTCAGGATAAACTACCAACTCATCTTTTCCACAATCAAATGGAGTCTCCCCTTCATTTTGTGGTCGAATTATGATATTGTCTAGCATTCCCCATTGTATTTTAAGAGCGTCAGCTTGAGCCTCTTTGTAGTAGATATAAGACACATTTTTTAATTCCATGATGTATTAGTCATCGGGATGCTTCAGATTCACACTAATTGAGGCAGCGACATCCTCAGGAAGTTCAATAGGAGCTTTCTTTTTCTTCCATTTTTTATTAGTAGATTTTCTTTTCGAGGATCTTTCCTCGTTATAAGTCCTAGCATCTCTTGAGGAATCATCCTCAGTATCAGCCTCGACATTCAATGATGTGTTGGTTGCAATAGTTGGAGAAGTTCTTACAGCCTCAGAATCTCTCATAGCTATAAAGGTTCTTTTCTTGAAGAAGGCTTTGGGGGATTCGACTTTTTAAATGGACTTGAGGAGTCTATTTGCCCAGTTGTCGAGGAGGTTCTGAACTGAGAGGAGATGTAGTGTATTATGAAGCAGATGTGATTTGGGTTACTTTACGGTTGATTCGAGGAGTAAGAGTTGTAGATGGGATTCAAGGTGGTGACTTAGCTGGTAATGGTGAACTTCGAGGTGATTTTAGTGATTGAGTTTTTTATGGGGGTGGATGAACTTGGAAACACATGATAATTTAGATTTGGGTCAAAATTACCATAGTGTATTGTTTTGGTAGAGAAATGAGGAGTGTTGCTTATCAATCCAACTACTTTATATTATTCAGCCCTCTCACTGATGCAAAAGTAATCGTAAGCACCAAAAAAAAAATTTCTTTGTTTCTGTGGAGATTAGTATTCTAGATTTTTTAGTTTTTCGATGGTTTCTGGGTTTTTTAATTTCTAGGAAGATTAGTTTTTTGGGTTTTTTAGTTTCTACTCGTTTGTGAAAATAGGTTTTATATCAATAGTAATTTTGGAAATAATGTGATCATGATATAATAAAACCAGATCTTAATCCAACGGATTTTGTTTCAACAAAAATAGTATGGTGTTAATCTAATCCTATTTTAATTTATATTTCATTCTAATCAAATTAAGAACTTGTTTAGTATCATAGTTCTGGCTAGCATCCTATTATCAAGTTTAAACTCTAAAGAAAACAATGAGTGGTTTATAAGTGATAAAGTCTGTTATTTCTAGAAAAATAACTCTAAGAATCTCAATAAACTCCCTTTATTCGCCCACACTAACATCAATTTAATCAATAATATTTTTAGTGATGATCATGTGAAGGACTTAATTTAATGGAAGGTCTCTAAAGATGACTAATTCAATATAAAGGATTCAATGCAACCCATAAGAGAAAAACACATCAATTACTCCATAGAAATGTTTCTTTTTACGTTGGAGGGTTTTAAACAATAAGATAGCTATTAATTTTCTAAAGTTCTGCTATAAATTAGAAACCACTAGCCATTTATTTGTATTTTTAGCTTTACTGAGGGTTTACTTTATTTCTAAAATCAGGGGCTGTAAATGGATGAGGATTGGATTATTCGAGAGTTTAAAATTTTAAAATGTATAATTCAAAATATAAAAATACTTTAAAATTTATAGTAAAATATTATATTATAATTGAACTGATTAGGATTATAATTGTTATTTAATTTAATTAGAGGTATTAATCCATAAATATTTGTATACTAAATCTTTTATGTTAAGTTAGGATTCTTATATAAATTAAATTTATTAATAAAAATACACCCTACATTTTTTTCAAATTATTCATATATCATTCTAATCAAATGAGTAGACACAAATATTTAATTAGACAACCCCATACTATTGTTGTGGCTATGGTAAATTGAGTTTAAATCTGTTTTCTTTATATAGTATATCATGTTGACCAGATTCCAAACTGGTAAAATATAAAAAAGGAAAATAGGTACTTTTTATTCCATATTTATAAGAATATTGACGAGTTGATCAAAATAAACAAATTTAAAAATTTACCTTTTTAGTTTTTACCTGCCAAAAAGTTTATATTATAATCTATTAAATTAGGGCGATAAAAGATACATCAAATATATTTAAAAGATTTAATACATACACCAAATTTTCATAATTTCAATAAGTGTATTAGAGTTTAGAAAGTTCAAAAAAACCTTTCCAATCATAAATAATTTTAATCCCCTTATTAGTTTAAAAAACACAATCATATTTAATTCAGAGTCATTACCACTACCACCACCGCACAACCACCGCACCACCACACCCCACTATTGCCACCACCGCCACCACCGCCGTCACCACCACACAACCACCGTCACCACCACCACACCCCAGTGTCGCCACCACCGCCGCCACAACCACCGCCACCGCCGCCACCACCACCACAACTGATGAGTCCAAATTATCACCACTCACTATGGGTACCGGACAGGGGCAATTCGGACAAAATCTACCCACTGAACCATCCGAACTGAACTAATGTACTAAAAACTTAACCACATCATGACTAAGCTAATTACCTACCTACTTATAAACTAATCGGTCTTTGAACTCGACCCAAATTGATAATCATGACACGAAAGCCCATATGGCCCAAGGTTAAGGGTATAAATACCCAACAGTGGGAGAAGAAGGTGCCTGGATCAAATCTCTCACCAAATCTCTCACTACAAACTACCAAACATTAAATACTCTTGAAACACTACAAAAATTCAGACAAAATTACCCTCGGTTGAAATTAATCCACACCAAATTGGCGACCACAGTGGGAGAAGAAGGTGCCTGAATCAAGCATTCAAAACCATCAGGAAAAACCAGTTCGGATGAATCTGGACGTGCAAGAGGTACCACCAGCTTTGGCAGAAGTGGTGGGTGAGAATGATGAATATACGATTGAGGAGCGAGATAGGTTGAAAGTTGAAATGGAAGCTTTGAGGGCTGTCAAGAAGGCAGAGATGGGCGCAAAGAAGAAGTCTAAGGCATCGGCAGCTCATCAAACTGACAATCTAAGAGAGGATGAGCCATAAAAAACCCATGTAAGTACAAAAAAGACTCATGCTAGTTCAAAAAAGTCTCACCGGTCAAAACCGGTGGAGAGTTCAGATTCAGACTCAGAGTCTTCTAGTAGCTCCTCAAATGAAGATGAAGTTGAGGAATCCTTGTCATCCAGTAGTGATGAAGGCCGTTCTAAAAAGAAGCAAAAGTTGGTAAAAAAGTACTCCAGAAAAAAAGGATAGGCATGGGAGGTTGAAGAGGCATCTGGGTAAAGGATCGTCTCACAGTCATGGCCATGGTCGGAGACACGTAGACCGCTTGTTAATGGATCCCTTTGCCTTCCATGATGAGCCAGGTATCTTTGCAACTCCAAACGAAGATACTGTGTTCAGTCGTGGTTGAAATTGGAGACAATCTCCATTGTCCTCCAAGATACTATCCGGAAACCTTCCTAAGAGGTTTGACAGTACAAAAATGGAAAAATATGATGGCAGTAAAGATCCGGATAACCACTTAGAACAATTCAAGAACTTTATGATGAATTTTGACGATGACGACAAATTACTTTGTATGGCATTCTCCCAATATTTTACGGGGAGTGCTCCGAAGTGGTATAATAGTTTACCACAGGGCTGCATCAGAAATTTTGACACCTTTTGGGTGGCCTTTTGTAGACAGTTTGTTGGAAGTAAAGAGGTAAAGGGCAATGGAGACACAATTATCCATTGTGCTCAAGAACCAAATGAATCCTTAAAAGAATACATAAGTCATTTTGTAAATACCAAAAATGGTTTGGTTGACTGCTTTGAACAAGTGACGATAGCTTCTCTAAGGTAGGGCTTGAACCCTGGAAACTTGCCTGATTCAGTAACCACGAAAAAAGCCATGACATGTGGGGAGGGGGTACTGAATCAGGTCGGTAAGCAGATCAATGTTGATGAAACAAAGAAAAATAGGGTTCACAGGCAGGTGAGGTCTGCTCCAGCTGCACCAAATCAAAATCAGAACCAATCCGGGAACAAGGCCAAGGAAGTCGGACAGGTTCATAACAGAGCCAAAGCTCAGTCCCATCCAGCTGCACCAGCCCAGAGGCAACAATCCAGGAATAAACGGGGGCCTTGGGTTCAACCGGAGTGGTTTGCTGAGTTAAAAGAAAACGTAGCCATCATTTATGACAAAACAAAAGACGAAGTACATTTCAGAAAACCGGTTGCGTTACAATCTCCTAGGGAGAGTCGTAACAATTGTTTCTGTCAATATCATCATGATATTGGCCATACAACTGAAGATTGTATTGCATTGAAACAAGAGGTTCAGAATTTGATTGAAAGGGGGAAGTTGGGAGCTTATGTCAAAAGAAGAAGTGGAAATAGACCTGATAACGTTCACCGAACTGGTCCAAATAATGCAGGGACATCGGCTCCGGATGGGGCTATGGTAATAATTGAAAGGTTTGATGTAGAATCAGAGTATTTGGACCCTGATCCGCCCCAGAATAAGGTGGGGGTTATCATAGAGCATTGCAAGACGGTGTCCGGACTTATCCGTTTTTTGAGTCACTTACAATATTCGGGGGAGACACTATGACTGCACCAACTGCTTCTTCGAGAAAGAGGTATGTTCTTACTCTAGCTACTCAGCTTGAAGGTGGCATGACTTCCTATCAATCGCAAATTCCCTTTCCTTTTATTGTTTTTGACGAGGATGATTTGAGGGATATTGCTGGCCCACATGAAGATGTTGTTGTCATAGGAGCATCCATTGGAGGCAATGATATAAGACGAATTTTGGTGGACACCGTAAGTTCTGCCAACATTCTCTTTTTAACTTCCTACAAAAAAATGAAGAATCCGGCAGTAATTCAGGGTTTGAACAGATCAATTGTGAGTTTCACTGGAAGCTCAGCAGATGTGATCGGAGAGTTCGAGGAAGAGGTTTTGTTGGGCAAAGGCCCTTTTAAAAAGATGGTTAGAATACTTTTTATTGGGGTGGATTGTCCCACTTGTTATAATGCTATTCTGGGGAGATCTTGGCTTTCCAGGATGCATGCTGTGGCTTCAACAGTCAACCAGTGTTTGAAATATGCTGTGCAGGGACAAGTAGGAGTTGTTCGAAGCAGCCAAAAAGTAGCAAGGGAGTGTTATGCGACAGCATTAGCCCCTCGAACATTGGGGGCAGTCCGAATCAATGAGGAATAGCAGTTTGAGGGGCCCTCTGGGGGAGAGAGTGAAATTGATGACCCCAGAGATACCCCTGGTGTTTTAATATCGGTTGAAGGAGTTGAAACTCACTCTCTGGCTGAAGGAAAAAACGTCAAGATAGGATCCAAGATGACTTCAGAGTTAAAGAGTAAAATGTTAGATTTCTTGAAGGACCATCAACATGTCTTTGCTTGGAGCAATGCTGATGGGACCTGAGTACCAACAAACATTATATCACATTAGTTATCCATCCGAAAAGACATAGCACCTGTTGTATATAGGAGGAGAGCCTTTTCTAAAGAAAAGGTTGATGTTATAGTTCAAGAGGTTGACCGACTTACTAAAATGGGGCACATAAATGAATCTCAATACCCTTTATGGACAGCCAATCCAGTGTTGGTAAAAAAGAAGAATGGCAAGTGGCGTATGTGCATCAATTTAACGGATCTCAACAGAGCTTGCCCAAAAGATTTGTATCCAGTCCCCCGAATTGATCATTTGGTGGATTTTACATCTGGGAACAAGTTGTTGTCCTTTATGGATGCCTTCTCTGGGTATAATCAGATTCAAGTAGATCTGAAGGATCAGGAACATACTACATTTGTTACTGATATGGGCCTCCATTGTTAAAAGGTGGTGCCGTTCGGATTAAAAAAATGCTGGGGATACTTATCAGAGGTTTGTAAATAAGACTTTTGCTGATCAGATTGGAAGAAATATGGAAGTTTACATCGATGACATGATGGTGAAAAGTATGGATGAAAAACTATACTTGACAGATCTCCAAGAAACTTTTGCCAACTTGGTAAAAGTAAATTTAAAATTGAACCTAGAAAAGTGTATCTTCGGAGTGTAGTCCGGCAAGTTTTTGGGGTATGTAATAAGTGAGAAAGGGATCCAGCCTGATCCAGACCAGCTTGATGCTTTATTGCAAATGGAGTCTCCTCAAAATATTAAAGAGGTACAAAGATTAACAGGGAGGTTAGCTGCTCTAAATCGTTTTATTTCGAGGTCTTCAGACAGGTATGCCCCGTTTTTTCAAACTTTGAAAGGTGCAAATGACTTCAACTGGTCCCCACAGTGTGATGAGGCCTTCGATGATATTAAGAAGCATATGTCTTCCCCCAAGACTTTGTTTAAACTTGTTGATGGAGAAACCCTTTATGTATATTTAGCAGTTTCTGATTGTGCAATAAGTGCAGTATTGGTAAGATAGGTGGACAATTATCCTCGTCCGATGTACTATATCTGCAAAAGCTTGATATAAGCATAAAACGATATTTGAAGCTTGAAAAGTTGGCATTAGCTCTGGTGATTGCAGCAAGGAAAATGAGGCCCTATTTTCAGGCTTATTCTATCATTGTCCGGACATCTTTTCCTCTGAAAAACGTTCTCTAAAAAGCTGACATTTCCAGTAGAATGACCAAGTGGTCAGTAGAGCTGGGAGACTATGATATTGATTTTGCTCCTCGAACAGCAGTCAAAGCCCAAAATGTGGCTGATTTCTTAGTTGAGTTCTATTCAGATAGGGATACTAAGCAAGCAACTGGTTTAAAAGACAAAAAAGTGTGGGTCGTCCGGACTGATGGTGGATCAAGTACCATGGGATGTGGGGATGGGATATGTTTGACCTCTCTGTATGGTGACAGAATGTACCAAGCTATATGTTTTGCCTTCAGGGCTTCCAATAATGAGTCTGAATACGAAGCTGCTATAGCTGGTTTAAAATTAGCTCTCATCTGTGGAGCTAAAAGGGTTAGGTTAATGAGCGATTCTCAACTTCTAATCCATCATGCACAAGTCCAATCTGAAGCCAAGAAAGAGAAACTGATTAAATACTTGTTCATCCTTAAAGAGATGGCACTTAATTTCAAAAGCATCACCTATAAGCATATACCCCGAACGGAGAATACGCTAGTAGACTCTTTGGCAACTGTAGCCTACTCTGAGTCCTACCCTTGGATACATGTGCAAGAGTGCCCATCTATTCAAATCAATCCGGATAAAGAAGAATAAAGTTTGAATATACAGGTCGAACAACCCCAAGATTGGAGATTTCCAATCCTTCAATATCTCTCAGATGGCATCTTGCCTCCGGAAAAAACAGTGGCAAGAAAAGTAAAGTACAAGGCTCGTGGTTTTTTCATCCTAAGGGATGTTCTTTATAAAAAGTCTTATAGTAAACCCCTCTTGCGATGTTTGGGGATCGATGAGTCTCAAATAGTTCTCTCTGAACTACATGATGGTGAGGGATCAGCACACTGTGGATTCAAGGCTCTAACTAGAAGAGTTTTATTAGCTGGGTACTACTGGCCCTCCATAATGCAAGATGCCAAGAAATTGGTAAAAAAGTGTGATACATGCCAATGATATAGTAATGAAGTTCATACCCCAGTTGTCCTTTTGGAATCAATTTCTGAGCCAATACCTTTTGCTCGATGGGGGTTGGATTTGGTGGGGCCTCTACCCATGGCGTCCGGGGGGTGGAGGACCATAATTGTTGCCATTGATTACTTTTCGAAGTGGATTGAAGCAGCCCCATTGGCAGGAACTACCTCCAAAGCAGTTATCAAATTTATCTTATCTAATATTTGTTGCAGATTTGGAATTCCACAAAAGATAACCACAGATAATGGGCCACAATTCGACAACAAGGAAATGGAGAATTTCTGCACCTCTAGAGGTATCTAACATTGCTTCTCCTCTCCTTTCCACCCACAAGAAAATGGTCAAGTTGAAGTGGCTAACAAGACCATCTTGTCTGGTCTTAAAAAGAATTTAGAGGGAGCTGCTGAAAAATGGCCAAGTTATCTACAAGAAGTATTATGGGCCTACCGGACCACTCCTGGGGCTGCAACACAAGAATCTCCCGTTTCTTTAGTGTATGGGATGGATTCCATAGCTCCCATAGAGGGTACTCTTCCTTCCTTTCGAGTTCATAATTTCTCCGAACACGCTAATGAAATGGCAGTAAGAAGCCAGTTTGACTTGATGGAGGAAATAAGAGTTAAGGCTCACCTTAGAGCCACACACTATCAAGGCCTGATGAGAAGCAGGTTTGCTTCCAAAGTTAAAAGAAGGGATTTTCAGCCAGGGGATAAAGTATTGAGGAAAGTCTTCCTACACACTAAGAAAAAGCAGTTCGGCAAGCTAGCTCCAACTTAGGAAGGACCCTATGTGGTCAGTGAAAGGCTTAAGCTTGGGACATACCGGCTTCAAAATAAGGATGGAAGGGTTTTGAATCACCCCTGGAACATTGAACACCTCCGGTTGTACTTGGAATGAAAACTATGTAAATATTTACTTGTTTAAAAGTTCATGTAAATATTTGGGGGCATACTCTTTCCTACCCTGGCGGGGAGGTTTTCGTGAGGTGTCTGGGCTTTTTAATAAAATTTGATGCCTTCTTAAAAGCTTCGAAGTGTTTCAGTTAGTGTTTTCTTTGAATATTCCTATCAATGATTAGATTAAATTAAATTGGTAGAGTGATGACTACTTAAACATTTGTCATCGGAGAATTTAAACACTCTCACTTTAAAATGTTTCTGAACTAACTAAGGGCTGTTTAAACATTATCCACCAAAGTTGAAAAACTATGAAAACAATGCAAGATGTGTACGAAATAAAACTGCCCGTTAAAATATATGAAGTGCCTTGGCCACCCAAGGACTTTGCATTTTTAAACAAAAGGGTTTATCCGGACAAGAGTCGGACAATTACAAAAAATGCCTTGGTCATCCAAGGACTTTTATTCAATCACAAAAAATTAAAAAGATAATTGATACTTTAGGACTGAGCTTTATTGGATGGCTCAACCTCACTTGGTTTCTTCTTCATGGGGTCATCATCTTCTTCATCCGGACTCTCCCCGGTTTTTTCCTCTTCATCGGTTGTGTCGTCCCAGCCACTGGAGTATTTATTCCTGTCACCCTCAGCCATCGTATGGAAGGGAAGGTCCTCGTACTCTACAAACCTCCATAGTTCTCCTAGCGTCCTCTTTGGAAATTTCTCATGAAAGAGCAGGATCATGTCTGACTTCACTTTGGCATACTTTTCCTCCTAAGTGTCTATCACTTTGTTGGTATAAGCATCAATCCTAGCTTGGATTGTCTTCTCTTGCTCGTTCAACAAATCAGCTTTCTCTTCTGCACCCTTGGACACAGTGTCCTCGAGCAAAATCTTGTCATTGGTTAAAGTCTGAATGACTTTATCCTTAACATTCATCTCCTCTTTTGAAGAAGAAAGATTTTTCTCCAAATCGGATTGCTTTAATTGGAGATCTTTGATAATTTCCTCCGAAGTGGCCAACTTTGTGGCCCATCCCTCCTGATTTTTCTTCAACTCCTCAATTTCCCTATTCAATGCATCATTATTTTGATTGGCAGAGAGGAGGTCGTTAGACACTTTCTCCTTGTCGGAGGTGAGTGTATTGATGATGGCTGACTGATTTCGCACTTGCTTCTCTAAGGTAAGCACTGGCTGGATATTGCTCAGTAGGGAGTGAGTGATGACATCTCTCTTACCTGAGATAGAAAAAGACCTACCATTAAATGTGACCAGGTTCGAAGAGCTTGGGGGGAGGTATGGCCCAGAAAAATCATCTTTGGGGAGGTTTTCGAAGTAAAGCCCAATCCCTTCAAGACCAGTGATGTCGACACCGTCGATGTTGATATCCTCTCCTGCACCCCCTCTGGTTTGAAAGTCACTAGGGATCTCTTCTGCTTGAGTAGGGTCGGTTGGGTCAACAGGAGGAAGAGGCTCCGGAGGCCGATGAGCAACTTCATCACCTTTGGAGGTTTTCTTTTTCTTGGCTTCCCTATCCTTGCCTTCAGCTCCCCGTTTCCTGTCTTTCCTAGGAGCCTTTGAGGGTTTTGGAGATCCAATCACATCTCTAGTACTTTCATGCTCCACTACTTGTAGAAGAGCAGCATCAACCTGTCCTTGGTCTGGCCCCCTAGGTTTGTTAGAACATCTTCATCCACTTCGGTAGGATTGGCTTCAATCATACCTCGCTTGCCTTTGCCTTTCTTTCCCTTTATCTTGCTTGGGGCTTTAGCTCTGCCTGGAAAAGACAGCTTTCCATCCTTGGCATCTGTTCTCCTAAGGATTACTTCCAGAGGGGGTGGAGTGGTTAATTCCTCCAAAGATAAATCCCTCCGGTCAATGGTATTCCATAGGTAGGATCTTGTTAGATTGCCTCCGGTAAAAGCATTTTGGAAACGGTTTCCCCACTTCTCAGCAGCCCAAGCATTTAGCTTGGAACAAGTGATCAGCCCATCCTTTAAGTAGTCATTAAAGTCCTTAGGCAGCACTACCAAAAAAACAAAATAAGAAAAGTTAGACAAACAAATTTGTTATAAGTAAAGGTGGAGGTATGAGATGAGGTTTTTTACCATCACTTCGCCATCTACTGGTGAACATGCTTGGGTTGACACCGGTTTTAATTTTCCTTCCGTTCTCCCAGACACCACTAATGAACATAAATTGAGTCTTCCAGTTCCTCTCCGACTCAAACAGATCATCCATAGCTTTGTAGTCATCACCCATGTTAAAATGATAAAAGGGGATGACGTGGTTTCTGCAAAGACTGGCCACTGTTGCGAACTGCTCCATGGGAAGGGGGATTCCGGAGAGCCTGGAGGCCATGATACAGGCCATGAGCGTATACCAAGCGTTGGGGCTCAATTGGCTAGGGCAGAGTTTGATGAGATGAAAGTACTTAACGATTTCTTGGTCTAAGGGAAACCTTAACCTCCAGTTGAATAACTCAGTGAAGAAAATTATTTCACTGAGCTTGCAGTCCATCGACGTCTCTGGATCCTTCGGTATCCTCACCTTAGCATTATCTAGGATCCCCCATTTTGTTCGCATCCGGCCCAGTTCAGTTGTATGAATGAAAGCGTAATTAAGTTTCTGCAAAGCTAGCAGGTATTTGACACTTACCTTGTGGAAGCAAGGTCCCACTTTTCCCACAAGGCTCTCCGGCAGATCCGGATGTTTTAAGCATAGCTTCTCCTTGCCCTTGTTTTTCTTGGCAGCAGCAGTCTCACTTGTTTGTCCGGAGACGTTGGACTCAAAAAGAGCTACTTCAATGGAATCCTCCATCACTTCTTCCATTATTATAGAAGGTTTATCTGTTGTTTTGGGGAGAGAAGAACTGGTGGTTGGCTCAGCAGGCCCTCCGGAGGGTTGGACATTACTCTCTTCTAGTGGTCTAGTCTCCGGCTGGGGCTCAGATCAGAGGTCTCTTTCTGGCGACTTGAACTGGTAGCCTCCGGATCGGACAGCTTGTCCTTTGGAATTTTAATAGGTGCTTCTGACCCAATATCTTTATTTTTAGCCCCTGACTTGGAAGGCGTAGTTTTTTAAGCCTGCCCTTTCACCAAGCGACCTCTTTGTTTGTCTACCAACTTCTCAGGGGAGGCGTCAACGTCTGATCCCATGGCAATAAATGCGGAAGGTCTCTTAACACTTGTAACTGCCTGCTCTGGTTCGACAACAGGCTCTGATTCCTGGACCGATGAGCCCGAAATGATTGGTGAAAGTTTGGATTGGAATAACCTCCTAGGTTTAGCACTTTTAGTTGAAGAGGAACCCCGGCCAGGCTCTGGACTTAATGTTTCCGATTTATCAATAGGGGAAACATGGAGGCCTGCAGCAATGTGCCTTTCTCTTTCGACCTTTTGAGCTTTTTCTAACTCCGACAAGTTGAGCCACTCACCTTTTACTAGGGCGTTTCTTGCTGTGAACATAAACACAAACCAAAAAAAGGGTTTTTTGAGAGATAAAAGCTTTGGAAATTAACAGAGTAGAGATAATGAGGATGATAAAATAGTGAAAAGTGAACTAATTTATAGTGAAGGGGTAAAAGGTGCTTCGATACCAAGTAGAATATGAAAGGGTAGATGCAATGATTGAGAACGGTGCTGATGTCACTCACATTAATTAAAAAGGTTACTTTTTCAAGTAAGTAGGAGTGTCGTTCTAGGAGAAAAACGACCGGTGAGACGAATCAGAGAAGGACACGTGTCCCACGATCTTTGGCAAAACTGTTTAGTTTCTGAGAAGTTTTATCAGTTCGGATAAAGTCGTTACATAATTTGAAATCTGTCCGGACATAGTTACGTGTCCATATGAACTATTTTTTAGGTCTTGCCAAAGTCCTTCGAACACAACCTAAAAAAGGGGCTACTGATGAGTCCAAATTATCACCACTCACTATGGGTACCGGACAGAGACAATTCGGATAAAATCCACCCACTGAACCATCCAAACTGAACTAATGTACTAAAAACTTAACCACATCATGACTAAGCTAATTACCTGCCTACTTATAAACTAACGGGTCTTTGAACTCGACCCAAATTGATAATCATGACCCGAAAACCCATATGGCCCAAGGTTAAGAGTATAAATACCCAACCACTTTTATTTAATGAGGGTAATGAATATTAAATACAACCAGGCAGCTCAAATCTCTCACTACAAACTACCAAACATTAAATACTCTTGAAACACTACAAAACTTCACACAAAATTACCCTTGGTTGAAATTAATCCACACCAACCACCACCCCACTTTTATTTATATAACTAACAAAATAAATTTTAAAAATTATTTTTCTAAAACATATTTAAATATTAATAAATATGGTAACCAATAATTATTGTAAGGACAAACGTTTTATATTAATTTATGTTGATATTTTTTATGTTTCATATGTTCGTTTAGTTGATAAATATATTCAAATAAGGGAAATTACACCTAAGGTACCCACTCATCTAATACCCAAGGTTTATCTATTATCTCTTAATATCCATTTCAACTAACTAATTATCACCTAATACCTAACATTATTTTAATACCCTAACTACCCTCACTCTTCACGTAACCCAAATTTCTATTTCTTACTTTTATTTTATTTTATTTTTAAAAGATCCATATCTTTCAAACCGAGCTCGAAAAAAATAAATGAAAGTACCATCGCTTTTGTTTTTTTAAAATGAACAAAACTAGATCCATTGATGATATTTTTTTATTTTTTTTAAAAATAAAATTTGACCAGTAAAAACTCTGAAGAAATCGAGAGAGTTGCAAACAACTCTCAGATTAGTTTTTCAAACAACTCTTAGATTAGTATTGGTGAAGATACCAGCAGGTATATATGGACGATGATATTTTTGTCCAAATTTCAATTCGAGGTACCATAAAATAGTTGAAAGAGTATTTATTGATACTTTTCTCTTAAAATAAATTATACTTTGACCATAAAAAATAAAGGGGCTAGTGAATTCTATGATAAAGAGATCTAAATAACAAAAAATTATCGTCTAAGTTTGAAAGTATTAGATTTCTAAAGTATGGGAAGGTAAATGGACGAGGATCCGATTATTGGAGAGTTTAAAATTTGAAAATGTATAATTCAAAATATTAAAAATATTTTAAAACCATAAAAAATAAAGTGGCTAGTGAATTCTATGATAAAGAGATCTAAATAACAAAAAATTATCATCTAAGTTTGAAAGTGTTAGATTCCTAAAGTATGGGAAGGTAAATGGATGAGGATTATTGGGAGAGTTTAAAATTTGAAAATGTATAATTCAAAATATAAAAAATACTTTAAAATTTATAGTAAAATATTATATTATAATTGAACTGATTGGGATTATAATTGTTATTTAATTTAATCGGAGTTATTCATCCATAAATATTTGTATACTAAATATTTTATGTATACGTTTGGATTCTTATATAAATTAAATTTATTAATTAAAATACACCCTACATTTTTTTCAAATTATTCATATATTATTCTAATCAAATGAGTTGAACCAGCACCAACCCGCACCGTTTAAATCAGAACCACGGGTTGCAGTTCTGCCGGGTTGCGGTCCTACCGGGTTGCGGTCCTGGTGGGTTGCTCTTATGCGGTCCTGACGGTCTGGCGGTCCTGCCAGGTTGCAGTCCTAATGGGCCAGTTTCACAGTTAAACCGCCAGTTCAAACCATCAGACGAACCATTTAAGAGCCGTTTACCAGTTTAAACCATCGGCCAAACCATTTAACCATTTAAGAACCGTTTATCAGAATATTTTATAATGTTATTTAAAATTAATTTGTAAGTGTTAATTAAATCTAATTTCAATAATTGAGATATGTACCATATACACGAGTTAATTATTCTATTTCATGTATTTTAATTTAAATATGTTATCATTTTAATCGAAATTTTATAATCATCAGTTACATTTTAAAATAATAATTGTAATTTGATTTTCATACATTTGATTATATATTTATATTTATGTATTTAAGATATTTTATTTAATATTATGTAGATATTAAATAAAATAAGTACATCTACTTGTATTTCGATTACAACTTTCAATAATTGTAAAAATATAAAAATAAAAATTTGATTGTCTTAAACAAGATATCGCAAACAATATAATTGTAAAATGATTTGTATATTATTTTAACATACTAGATATTTAAGATGTTATATTTAATATTATGTACATATTAAATAATATATACCTATTAGACATATAATTGTATTCTAATTTTAAATTATTAGGTGATTTGTATATTGTTTAGAACCGATTCGGAATCGAAATAAAAAATTATTAAAAACTTGCTAAAACTAATGTATTTTAAATATTATACCGTAATAAATCTGCCATTGTAATTAACAAACAAAATTGTTTTAAATTATAAGAGATTAATTTAGGAAATATATATTTTTAAGTTTTAAATTATAAGAGATTAATTTAGGAAATATATATTTTTAAGTTTTTTTTCGACAAATATTAATAACTAAGTTAGTAGTATGTCTTTAATAATTAAACGTTTAATATCAAAACCAATCATAAAAAAATAATAAAATATAAAAGCCGAATAATCAATAATTAAATAATATGTGATCATTGACAATGTGGATAATCTTAGATTACTTGGGATTCTTTTATATAGATTGACACTTTCATCTTCAATGGTAACTATCGATGTGAGATTCTTTTAAACAAAACTCCTCTTCAATGGTAACTATAGATTTGGAGTTTTGTTTAAAAGAATCCCACATCTATAGTTACCACTTACCATTAAAGAGGAGTTTTGTTTAAAAGAATCCCACATCGATAGTTACCATTGAAGATGAAAGTGTCAATCTATATAAAAGGAGGCACAAACACACCCTCTCACTTACCAAGTCTTGGGCAACTACTTGAATGCCTAACATGGTGGTTAATAGTTAAAAATTTCGAATTAATTTTTTTAAAGTAGTCTTGGGCAACTATTTCAATGCCTAACATTTTCTTAAAATGCCTAACATGGTTTTTAACAGTTAAAAAAAAAATTCTAAAAAAAAAAAAATTCATAAATCCGGGCCATCCGGACCATCCGGAGATCTGTCCGGATGGTCCGGATGGTCCGAATTTCCGGTCCGGGCGTCCGGACCATCCGGATGGTTCCAAAAAAAAAATTCGTTTTTTTTTAATTTTTTTTGGTCTCCTCTATTTATAGAGGAGACCTCAAATCCACACTCATAAATTTATATACTCCTCTCTACATCTCTCTAAATCTCTCTACTTGTTCTAAATATTCTAGAAAACTCAAATTTCTTATTTTACATATTGTAGTCATACTTTCGGAATTGTTTGATTTTATTTTTCGCAAATTGTTTCTATTTGATAAAAACACTTAAATAACGTTGGGATAACATTATAATAGCTCAATTAAGAGCTTCGTATAATTTAAGTTATTTAATTGTTATAGTAATTTAAATTAGTTCTTTTAATTCTAATTTTATTAGTTGTTGTTAGTTGTTATTGCTTGTTATTAGTTGTATTAGTTGGTATTAGTCTAAATTTAGTTTTTATTATTTGCGATATTAATTAGTTTCGATTAGTATTTTATTGCATATTTAAAAAAAATGTTGTTTTAAGTTTTAAAATGCCTATAAATCGTAGACTTACTAATGCTAATTTTCACTTGTAATGAATGATGTTTGTGATAACCAAAACAAATTAATACTGATAATAATAATTTTATAATCATTATTAAAATTACAATAATAAAATTCAAAATTTAATATTAAAATTATAACAATATAACTTGTAATCTTTTACCATGATAAAATATGATTTTGGTTTAAAAAATAATAAATAACATTTGTAATATTTAAAACCAAATCACAATAAAATTATTTTTAAAATGTAATATTAAAATTATAACAATATAACTTAAAAATAATAAATAACACTTGTAATATTTAAAACCAAATAACAATAATAAAATTCAAAATGTAATATTAAAATTATAACAATATAACTTAAAAATAATAAATAACACTTGTAATATTTAAAACCAAATCACAATAATAAAATTCAAAATGTAATATTAAAATTATAACAATATAACTTAAAAATAATAAATAACACTTGTAATATTTAAAACCTAATCACAATAATAAAATTCAAAATGTCATATTAAAATTATAACAATATAACTTAAAAATAGTAAATAACACTTGTAATATTTAAAACCAAATCACAATAATAAAATTTAAAATGTAATATTAAAATTATAACAATATAACTTGTAATATTTTTGCATGATAAAATATGATTTTGGTTTAAAAAATAATATATAACACTTGTAATATTCAAAACCAAATCACAATAATAAAATTCAAAATGTAATATTAAAATTATAACCATAGAATTTGTAATATTTTAACATGATAAGATATAGTTTTGGTTTGTATTAGATCTAAAAACATAATAATAATATTCAAAATGTGATAATAACATAAGTAATATTTAAAATTTTGGACTATATAATAATTACAACACTTAAAATATTAATAACCAAAATTAATTAATATTAACAAAAATGTAATAATAATTCTATAATAATATGCAATATCTCAATATTTTTTAAATATAACATTTTTGTTATAAAATAAATAAAATGAGCATAATATTTACCAATAAACCGCCGATTTTTTACAAATAAACCGTGGTTTCGCAGTCCTGTCAGGTTGCAGTCTTGCCGGGTTGCAGTCCTGCCAGGTTGCGGTCCTGGCGGGTTGCTCCTTATGCTATCCTGGCGGGTTGCGGTCCTGGCGAGTTACGGTCCTGCCAGGTTGCAGTCCTAATGGGCCAGTTTCGCAGATAAACCGCCATTTCTTAAACAGGTTGTCAGCTTTAAACCGTGGTTCCAGAACCATTAGACACCTCTATTTGTGGCTATGGTAAATCGAGTTTAAATCTATTTTTTATAAAGTATATCATGTTGACCAGATTCCAAACTGGTAAAATATAAAAAAGGAAAATAGGTACTTTTTATTCGATATTTACAAGAATATTGAAGAATTGATCAAAATAAACAAATTAAAAAATTTACCTTTTCAGTTTTTACATGCTAAAAAGTTTATATTATAATAAATTAAACTATATTATAATTTAGATTAATATATAAATCAAAATAAATTATTATTATTATTATTATATCTGTTGGGAATATGCATGTCCGGTCCGGATATTCCGCCTCCGTATATAAGTAAGAACACAACCGATCTCGACACTAGTATGATATTGTCCGCTTTGGCACCCGAAGGCCCTCACGGCTTTGCATTTGGTCCACTACCAAAAGGTCTCATACTAGTTGAGGTATGTTCTTACTTATATACCACTGATCTTTCCCATGTTTAACCGATGTGGGATGTGACACACTTTGGTCGCCACCATAACAAATCCTCCTCTCGAACAAAGTACCACCTTAGCCTCCTCTCAATTGACTTTCATCCGCCCACTCTAATCAGGTTGGAGACTACCTGACCATAGAGGCACTACGGATGTTACTGCTCACCTCCTCTTAGACCACACTGTCTTTGTTCCTTAGCGCCACTCCAATCAAGCCACACTGCTTGATGAGCCACAGGCACTCCGAACTAGGATCTCTAGAGCAGATCACCTTGATCATATGACTACTGGTTCATCATGTTCGACCTCCGAGAATATCACCACCATCGCGTTCCGTCTGGGCCTGACGCTCTGATACCACGTGTTGGGAATATGTGTGTTGTGAATTAGGGGTCTGGTCCGCATATTCCGCCTCCGTATATAAGTAAGAACACAACCGATCTCAACACTAGTATGATATTGTCCGCTTTGGCACCCGAAGGCCCTCACGGATTTGCATTTGGTCCACTACCAAAAGGCCTCTGTTGTAGACAAAGCTACAGTAGCTTGCAACTGTGCTTTCCAACTGATCGCACTCCCAGCTAGAGTAAATACATATCCTGTCAGAGATCTTCTTTTATCCATATCACCTGCAAAATCAGAATCAACAAAACCAACCAATTATCCTGCAACATCATTCAGCGATTCACCAATACCGGTTTTGTTAAAAGTTAAGCCAACGTTCACAGTATTCTTTTGAATAGATTCAATCTCTTCCCCTATAGCACCAATCCATCGATCTGCCTCTGAACTCGCTATAGCTTCTTTGTAGCTACTAGGTTCCTGCATCTCAACTTCTTCTGCAACTGACAGAGCATATGCAACTAGATTCACATACCTTTTTGGAAGTCTAATATCTCTTCTTTCTCTGCCCAATGCTATGCTATAAGGTTGTTGTTCTGGTTCAGGCGCATCATCGTCACTATCATCTGATGCTGACGCTTCACCTCCTGATTCTGGATCCACCTCAGAACCACTTGAATTATTGGACCTGCTAGGAACTGCTTCTACTTCAAGCTCCACCTGTTTACTCACAACCGATCCTGATTCGACCATTTCTCCTACTTCCTTCTGACTGTCTATCGAAGCAAACTCATTAAAAGTAACGTCCCTACTGATGAGAAAACCTGGAGACTTTTGAGAGGTACACCATAACCTATATCCCTTCACTCCAGTAGCATATCCTAGAAATATGCATCTCTTTGCCCTCGGCTCAAGCTTACCATCTCTCACATGAGCATACGCAGGACAACCGAACACCCTCAAATGTTCATAATCAGCCGACGATCCAGACCAAATCTCAAAAGGAGTTTTACAATCAATAGCCGTTGATGGAGACCGATTCACCAAGTAACACGCTGTATTGATAGCTTCAGCCCAAAAATCCTTTCCCACACCGGAATGTGAGAGCATACTTCGTGCCTTGTCACAAAGCGTTCTGTTCATTTTTTTTGCGACTCCATTCTGTTGTGGTGTTCTAGAACAAGTGCGATGGCGCACTATTCCCTCAGCTTCGCAGAACTCGTTGAACTCACGACTGCAATATTCTAACCCATTATCTGTCCTAAGACGTTTGATTTTTCTTCCTGTTTGCTTCTCAATCATCGTCTTCCATTTGACAAAGGTTGAATATGCCTCATCTTTCGTTTTCAGAAAGTAAACCCACACCATCCTTGAATAATCATCAATCAAACTCATGTAGTATCTGGCTCCGCTCTTGGATGGAATTCTGTTTGGACCCCAAAGATCTGAGTGAATGTAGTCCACTGTGCCTTTAGTCTTTCTTACAGCCGATTTGCTGAATTTGACTCTAGTTTGTTTACCAAACACACAGTGCTCACAAAATCCCAATGATTCTGCTTTATACCCTTTCAACAAATCTCTCTTTCCCAAAACAGCTAATCCTCTGTCACTCATGTGACCAAGACGCCAATGCCACAACTTATTTTGATCCTTCCTACTTTGGCTATTACTCCCTGATGATGCTACTGCGGCATCGCCCATAACAACACTCCCCTGGAGAATGTAAAGACACTTCTGCAAACTACCTTTCATGCATACCATTGAGCCTTTTGTCACTTTGATTACACCATTTTCTGCATGGTACTTGTAACCCCGAGAGTCTAGAGTCCCAAGAGAAATCAGGTTTCTTTTTAACCCAGGAACATGCCAGCACGTCAAGATTCTAACAACCCCGTCAAACATTCTGATTCTGACGTTACCAATACCACCAACAGCCAACGAATGATTGTTCCCTAAATAGGAAGTTCCCTGCATTGGCTTGTACGTATCAAACCACTGCTTGAACTGACACATGTGATATGTAGCGCCAGTATCAAGTACCCAAGAGTTTTGCCCAAAGTCTGAACTTACGGACAATACATCTCCTTTACCACTGTTTTCACTATCGTCAGAATCGTTCACACCTTCAACAATGCTTGCTGCATTTTCCTTTTGATTTCCCTTCTTACCATTCAGTTTCGGACAATCTCTCCTATAATGACCCTGCTCACCGCATTCATAACAGTTTGAGTGCTTCACCCTTGACTTGGACCTCAAGTTCTTCCTTCTTAAAAAACTCGCTTTGCTTTTAGATCTTCCCTTAGTCATAAGACCTTCCCCTTCAGCTTGATTGTCTGGCTGCAACTGTCTCATCTCTTTTGATTTCAGTGCCCCTTTGACATCTGCTAGCGATAACTTATCATTACCATACATAATGGTATCTACGAAGTTTTCATAGGGAGCTGGTAACGATCTCAATACAAACAAAGCTTGATCCTCATCCTCAATATTGATATCTATGTTCTCCAAGTCCATTATAATTGATTTAAAATTATCTAGGTGCTCTGTTATGGACATACCTTCTTTCAATCTGAAATCATACAAACGTTTCTTCAAATATAATCGGTTTACTACTGATTTCTCTGAGTAAAGATCTCCTAGCTTTCTCCATGCGCAGGCAGCAGTCTTCTCACCACTAATCTCGCGAAGCACATTGTCTTTCACACTCATTAAAATCCAGTACAAAGCCCTTTCTTGAAGATCTTGTTTCTCCTCTTCTTTCATCTCTTCTGGTAACTTATTCTCCACAGCCCTCCACAGCCCTTGCAGTACCAATGAAGATTTCAGTTTAATCTTCCACAACGCAAAGCTGGATCCCCCATCAAATTTTTCAATCATGTATTTTGTTGCTGTAGACGCCATTGTGAAACCCTAATTGCAAAAGCCCTAATTTCACCACGTGGCTCTGATACCAATTTTGTTATAAAATACTATGCAATTATCACAAAATGGCTCAAGCACAAAATATATGCGAATGAAAGATTTAAATGAAACACAGGATTTAACGTGGTTCGACAATTGTCTACGTCCACGGGCGCCGCCAGAGAAAAGAGTTTCACTATGATAGAAAAGGTTACAGATTTCAGATTGTGTTTTGTGTCGTCCTAGTAATCTATTTATAGGGAATTAATAGACTTACTAGACTATGGGCCTAATGGGCTCATACCACTAGACTGGCTCTTTTATAAGAGGATCGGACAATAATTATCATTTAGAGTATCACAACACAAAACTGTCCTGCCGGACACAGTACACTGTCAAGGCACTATTCGAACTGCCGGACACAGTACACTGTCAAGGCACTATTCGACTCATTCATAACAAATCTTCCCCTTGAGACGAATATCCTTTCTTCACTATCAACAAAGAATCTTCTCTTCTTCTGACTCACCAAATGCCCTTAAGGCATTCACTCTATACTGCGAACACCGATCCAGTTTAGGCATTCCCTAAACTTTCGAACTGATACTGCCTTGGTCATTATATCTGCTGGATTATCGTGTGTAGACACTTTCTTCACATCAACAATTCCCTTTGATATTATATCACGAATAAAATGATACCTGACATCTATGTGCTTTGTACGCTCATGGTACATCTGGTTCCCTGTAAGGTGTATGGCGCTTTGACTGTCACAAAACACTTTTGTAGTAGTCCTATCCAAGCCCAAATCTGCCACCAAACCTTGCAACCATATTGCCTCTTTAACTGCTTCTGTTACCGCCATGTACTCTGCCTCTGTTGGGAGAGGCACCCTAACAATATCCATGAATATGTATGTTTAAAATAAATTATACTGGGCAGTTATATGGTAATCATCTTTACGAAGATCAAAATAATACAAAGTTATTATTTGATTTTGGAAATTTGAGATCAATAAAATTAAGGAGGATAAATTGATTGGAGCTTAAAATTTTAAAATGTTATAATTCAAAACACAAAAAATATTTTAAAATTCATAGTAAATTATAAGATTAATATTATAATCATCCCGTATGTATAGGCTTACCTTAGAGAAGTTTTAATTTCAAATATGAAAACGTCCCAAAGAAAACAAGATCACAGTTACTATTTTCAATTAGAAGAGATAAATAACTGCTGACTGTCTCTTTCTATATAACCTACATTTTAACTTTAGCTTTTACATAAACACACTACAATATAATTGAGTTAAAAAAAATTGTTTATTAAGATCACTAAATATGGGAAAGTTTGTTTTTCCTTTGATTGTATGTATGTTAATCGTTGCTACGTCGATAGGTATCTCCCGATATATATATATATATATATATATATATATATATATATATATATATATATATATATATATATATATATATATATATATATATATATATATATATATATATATATTTTAATTTTAATTTGTTTGTTTAGTTTTAAAATATGCAAATGAAATTCTCTCTGTGATATTTTTGTTTTGTTTAAAATATAATTTTTTTTTTTAAATAATTAACATTTGAAAAACATTATGATGTTTTTTGTTAGTTAACGGAGAAGACGAAGATGGAAGAGCACCTTGCAACATAGATTACCGGACTGATGCAACTGTATGTAACCAACAAATTTGCACTTTAATTTGTAGTAAAGAAGCTAAATCACCCGCTCAGCAACCTCCACATGCAAAGTGTCTTAACGACCATGTATGTCGATGCTCCTTTATTGGTGGTTGTCCCCCCAAATTGAATGTTTGATACAATTTAATGTAACATCTCAATAAACATAAAGTTTATGAATTTTAATATTTAAACCTTTATGTCAAATATTCGTTTACTTTTAATTATTTTATTTAGAGTTCAATTCAATATCATTTTGCTCAAAGCTTCCATTTTGAGTTTTAAAACTTTATTTGGGCGACCAAAGCCTTAACTTGGGTGAGAATCACACAATAACCTATTCAAAATTCACATAAAATAAATTTTAGAATGTTTATGTTTATTGTTTATTATCCTCTAAGTAATTAGAGCGTTTTTACTTTCATTTTGTACTATGATATCTTTTTTATATAAGTTATTAATGACAATTAAATATTTATAACCGGTGAAATAAATGTATAATTGATACCAAATCAATACAAATAATGGATTGAACAAAATATTGGTGTTAAAACGGTTTGTAATAACATATATTAGTTCATCTTTATCAGATAAACACAAACAACATAAATTTTTTTTTAAAAAAACTATAAAATAATAAATAGATAAATAAATAATATTTCATATTAAGTAAGCAATATTTTAAATTGGAATGTCTCATCCATATAAAAGTAAGGTCATATTGAAAAGAAAAAAAATAACCATTACTAGGTATTAAACAATTAGACCTAAATATAATTTTTGAACATATCATATAGATATTCGACCTACATATATGAATGTAATTTGAATAGATGGTATAGATATTGGTACCGTCATGTATTTTTCAATTCGAACCCTAAAGGTATCAACTAAATAAGATCAAATATACCAAACATTATTACATGCTACAAACAAGTGGTTAATGGTTACAATATTTTTGCAGAATTGACACTTATATACTAAGGTAATATGACTTTTTTGAATGTTAGACTCAGTAATAAGCCAATTGGTTAGAGCTCTCCAAACCAAGAAAGAATACTTAATTGGAGTAATATTGTTCCACGATATTTTGAACATAGATGATTGATTATTTTTCTGCCTTAAATAGTTCAAGGTCTCTTTAATGTTAAAGCTACCATCATTTGATAGGAACCAAATTATAGTGTCCTCCTCATGCTCCTTTATGGAAGTTTTTATAATGTTTTGAATGTTAGAGGGAGTAACTGAGCCTATCATTCTATCCATGTTCCATCTGTCATTAGTCCAAAATGTCTTGACTTTATCTGAAACATACCAACTATTATATTCTCTGTCATTTAGGATAATGAGAGAGGATGGACTACACCATCTATCTAGCCAGAATTCGGGTTGGCCTTTACCTAGCTTCCAAGCCCTCTTAGATTCAGCCATATTGTTGATATTAGCTAGTCTTTTCCATGTTTGAGATTTAAGCTTAGAATAGTTGACTTGAAGAGGGTGCTTATCTTTACAGTAAATGTTATAAAAGTATTTTACCCAAAGGGAGTTATTTTCTCTAAATCTAAGCCACAACTGCATGAGAAGGCATCACGAATATCTTTGAGTTTTTTTGACATTGAGATCACCTTCAACAAAGGCCATACAAATATTTAACCAATTTATCCAATGAATATTGTTAACATCTTGAGTTGAGCCTTACATAAACTTATTAAAAGTTTTTTCTATTCTATTAATGATATTTTTAAGCAAGAGACAGCTTTGCATCTAGTAAAAAGAAAGGGCTATCAAGACTAAGTTTATTAAGGTGAGCCTTCCTATTCATTAATCTTACCTTTTATTTTCGTTATCAATGGTTCATAATTAATTGATTGATTATATGCATTCAATATATTACCTAAGTAAGTAATAGGAAGACTACTGATGTTAAACCCATACTGAATGACTAAAGATGATCGTCTGTGTTAGAAAAGGTGAAGATGTTAGTCTTGTCTTTATTTATAGCTTGACCAGAGGTATCCCCGATACCTCTATAAGAATTATCCATAATTTTTTATAGTAGAAGTGAGGAAATTAGTAAATATCAGAACACCATCTGCAAAGGTCAAACATGGTATGTTTAACGGGCTTCTTGAACTAAATTTCGTAGTTTTATTGTTAGTAACTAGATCGTTGAGCCCATAATAAGAACCTCTTTAGCAATTATAAACAGGCTTCGGGATAGAGGGTCAATTTTCCTTATACCTCTTGTAGTTTTGAAATATCCCTTGACTACCCATTAATGTGAATAGAAAGAAATATAGACTTAATCATTCTCTCAATTATATAAATAAAGGTAAGTAAAAAAACCAAAATCATTAAGAACTTTCAGGATAAAACTATTGAACATTCTATCAAAGGCTTTGGTCATGTTTAGCTTGACCATAATATTACCAGCTTTGGTCTTTTTATTAAGATCACAAATTCATTTCTTTGTTGTCTTGAATATATCTTCCAGGAATGAAGCCAACCTAGACTTTATATATAATTTTAAGAAGAATTTTGACCTTATTGTCTAGAAGCTTATATATGATTTTATTCATTAATGTATACAAGTTAATTGATCTATATTCTTTCCAGGCAGTGGGGTTGATTGATTTGAGAATAAGACAGATGCAAGTAGCTATAATTCCTCGAGATATATGTTGGCGAAAGAGAAAGAATTACATTGTTGCACAAAATTCTTCTTAATGATTTTCCAACATATCTGAAATATCTAACTATTGAAACCATCAATGCGTACAACACTTGATGAGTTAAGACTAGAGATGACACCATGAATTTCCTTTTCAGAGGAAGAAGACATGAGTAATTTGTTATCATCTTCATTTATCAGATTATGAATGGAGTTAAATATATTTTCATTCAACTTAGAATCGCCAACAGTATCATTATGATTTTAAGGGTAAGTTAATATACTTGTCAAATATAATTCAATGGAATTTGTTAAAAAATATCATCAGTTATCCAATCAAAACCATCCTTAATGCTAAAGATTATGTTCTTTATTCTCATCTTGCTAATATAATTATGATAGTTTGTTTACTACATGTCCCCATCTTCAATCCAATTCGAATAACACTTTTGATACCGGTAAGATTCTTCTTTTGCTAAAGTTTAAAGGTAAAGGCATTAGATTTATATAGATCAATTCTACTTTGAGGAGTGTTAGATTCCGGGTATTTTAATTCTAGGTATTTTAATTCGAGACATTTTATATTATCTTCAGCCTCCAGTACCTTGTCAAATATGTTTCCAAAGATTTGTCTGTTCCAGATTTTGAGATTCTCTTTTAGAATTTTTAAATTATTTTAAAAGACATACATAGGGAAAGAAAACATCTATTGACTCTAAAAAGTTCCATTGTATTTAGGAAGTCATGATGCAATGCCCACATGATTAGAAAACTTGAATGATTTCTTAGGATTCAAACTACCGTGAGGAATATGGTTAAGCAAAGATATGTATTGTCAGAATAAGTCCTGGCCATATGAAGCAACCTGGTTTCATTCAAGTACTCAGTCCAAACAGTATTATAAAGAGTATGATCTAATCTTTTCTATTTTGTTTTGTTGGTCCATGTGAATTTAGTTCCATCATAACCGGCATCTTCTAGGAGGCAGTCTCTAAAAGTGTTATTGAAGTCCTCAATGTGATCAGAATAATTAGAGGTACATCAAATATGTTCATCGTGGAAAAATATAACATTGAAGTCTCTAGCAACGATCCATCCATTGGTTGTATTGGAGGTGTCTCTCATATTATGCCAAAGCTCAAGTTCGTTTATTCTTTGACATTTAGCATACACTATAGTAAATAAGAAGATTTTGGTCATTGTTGAGTGAGTAATCTCAGCATAAATGAACTCTTGATGGTCAACTAAAATTCTTATCCTCAATTCATCATTCCATAACAGCCAAATTTTGTTATTCATATTGGTTTTAAAATGGTTAAAACCTAAGATAAAAATAATCTGGTCCATTTGCTAAATCTTTATAAGATGTTATTGTAATGTTATTAAGTCAATGTTTTTTTTGAGTTTGATATATTGAAGCATTCTTAGAGAAGAGTTATTTCACATACCTCAAATGTTCTAACTTAGGATCTTAATTGTCATAAAATTTGAGTTTGAATAACTACTATGACCTTTTTGGTTGAAGAGACTTAGCTGACAAGATAACTTATTTTTACTTCCATGGATTCTTTAAGTTTTTTATCAAGAAGATCTTAGAAACATTTTCCAACCTCTCTTCTATTCCAAATTGGAGAGGTTGGCAAGCTACCTATGTTTTGCTGATTTGGAGTGTGATTTTCCGACTCCAGGTTTTCATATTCAAAAGTATATGTGAGGTTGTATCCAGATTCAAGGGCTTGGATAACTTTAATAAGTTAATCATTGCTAATAGAGTTATAAACATCCATGCGAGTATTATTGTTAACCTTTGAGCTTACTCTTCTATTTCTTTTTGGTTTGTTGGTTTTGGATTTAAAGGAGACAGTGTCATGATTTATGATTTCATGGGAATGTGTTGACTTAACATTTTATGAGATTTAGATTCTTCATCTAATTTAATTGAGTTATCTTTATCATTATCTTTATGATTTTTAACTATCAAAGACTTGATCATGGGAATCTTCCTTTTTTTTTAACTCAGTATATTCAATAAAAGTATAATCATGTTTTTGTATTATGTCTTTTTTAGTCTTAGTAACTAGTTTTTTACAAGTCTCTTGTTTGTGACCAAGATGATGACGAAATTGACAGTAATGAGGTGGATCCTTATAGTTTATGTCTAGCCTACAACCATCATTTCCTCTGAAACCAACCCAAATATGATATAGCAATTTTTTAGTTAAGTTTAGTTTAACCCGGGCATAACAAGAGTTATAGGAAACTTTGTTCTTGTCTGGAATCCAGGTCTTTAAAGGTAGGTCTATGGTTGAAGCTATAGTATGTATAATACCTTCATTTTAGAGATATTCATGTATATTTGCAATCATAATCCATATCGGGGTAATTGGAAACTCATATTTAGGGTTGAATGAGTTTGTCGACTTGAATAACCTCATCGAGAGTTCACCCATAGACCAAACATTTTTAGTCTATAGTTTGCACATGTCTGTTCTTAGAGAAATTTGTATCATCACGTGTTTTATATCCCAAACTAACATATTATATTCACCAACAAAATTCATAGCATCCAAGAACTATTTTATGATCAAGAATTCCGGCACACCTTTATAGAACTTACCAATTAAGGTGAATTTGGTATCCAACAACAGTATATCCTTATCTTTCTTTGATAACGGAGTTGATATATGATCTTTTTATCTTGTACGTCTGCTGGTATTAATTATGGATGATCCCTAGAATATCTAATCACATCAGAAAAATATTTGGTCGTTATATAATTAATTTTCCCATCTTTGTTACTTGAGTCTTCTTGATCCATCCTTGAGCTATTTTGATTATAGTTCTCTGGTTCATAGATGTGTTTTTTTACGGATTGGAAATGTTGCATCGATGAAGACTCTATTTTGTCTTTCTTTTCTTTAAAATATTACAGCTGTAGACTTTTGAGTTAAAAATTAAATTTGTCTTGTTGTTGTTTCGAGGAAGAATAACCTTTTGGTGCCTTATTTTCTACGTCCTTATCCATAGTGGAGAACTGGCAAGAAGCCAGAGATGCAGATGGAGAACGACCAAAAGCAAAGCTCTGTTTTATGGCTCTTAGTTTCTTGATGAAATTATGGAGCTCTTTCTAAAATTATTATTCAATGAAAAACTGTAAAACAAAATATATTAAGGTTTCTATTAAAGCCACAATTATATTTAAATTCTGCAAGTCGTATCACGACTATTTTCTATAATTAAGAAACTAATTTAGTTGGTCCTCAATCTGATTTTATCTCAATTGTTATAATTGTGTGATTACAGATTTTTTTTAGTTTTGAGATTCAAATTATATGGTTGTATACATGTTAAGTGTGAGGTTTTATTATACCATGATTATATATTTACACATACGACCTTCTGGATATAGTAAAATCATGATTCAAAATCACTTTATACATTTTATTTATTTTGGATATCGTCGAGTCGTCAAGATGAGTATGTGTATCATTGTGATGAAGTTTACCTGATCTGACCTTTGGTTTCCACGACGAGCAATGTTGTTTGTCATGGTATCGAGAATTTTCCCCTAACGATACACTTCACATTTTTACATTTCAGTTAATTTATGATGAGAATATTTATTTGTTAGCAATACTAAAGTTAAGCAATACTTTGAAAAAAAAAATCAGTTTTGACCAATAAAGAGGTTTGCATAGTATTTTTAAGAAAATCAAGTTAGTATACATAATACTTTGGTTGGACTAAGTTTCAAATCTTAACAAGTTAAATTTAAATTTAACACAAATGCTTTCTTTCTTCTCAAATATCTAGCATTAATCTTCAGATAACCAAAATATAAATCATAATAAGATTTTCAAGTATAATGAAAATATGGTATGCTTCTCCATTAAGAATGCAAGAATATATAAGAATATATATAATTTAAACGGAGAACATAGTTAGGAATGTAAGACCCAATTGTATAAGTCTGATGATAGTCCCCATATGACATTATTTAAACATATCATATTATATTTTCTTAGCATATAATTAAAGTATTTGTGAATTCATTGCCAAAATTCAGATGTTAGTGTTTTAGCTTTTCAGATTTATCCAAGTTTGTTAAATCTGAAATATAGTAGAGATTAAAATGTTAACGCTAGACATCATCATGGATGAATTCCACAGTGAACTTTATGAAAAAAATCAGTTATAAGTTTATCATAGGGTCATTATTATTAACGTATTTTTCTGTTCAGTTCAGTTATTATGAGATTATTTATTTGTTATCAATATTAAAGTTGAACAATAATAGAAAAAAAATATTCAGTTTTGACAAATAGAGAGGTTTACATATTAATTTTATTTAAATCAAATCAAGTTAGTTAAATTTAGCACAACGACTTGCTTTATTCTCAAAGGTTTAGTATAAATTCAGAAAGACTATGAAAGGTTTAAGACTTGGCTTGACCAAACCAATTACTTTTACACTTTTTGTATGATCTTTATTTTAATTTTTTTCTTATATGCGTTTTCTGGATTGATAGAGCTAGAACCATCCTAATTTATTTTCATTCTGAAGATACGTTAAACTACAAACATTATGTAAAGGCAAAACACATCTACAAAAATGATAACAATTTTATAGATGATTTGTGAAATGGATAAGTTGTATATAGTATGTATAATTAATGTTTCAATAATTTCATACATATTTATGTACTAGTTGTTAAAATAAATTTAAATCATTGAACAAATGAGGATACATTTATCACAAGTATTCATGTTATATATCTCAAAATGAGGTTGATAATATAATTTTATTAAGTCTTATTGAACCTCTTAACTACTATGACTATAATAGATGTGTTTGATTTATCAAGAGAAAATATACCAAGTAAAGGAAATTAATAGGCATATAGAGCAATATAAGTTTTAAAAAAAACCCATAAAGTTATCTATAAAATATACCTATGTAGAGATGGCCAAGAGTATACATACATACATATATATATAGGTTCCATTATGCCCATAGTTTATCATAGTTTAATGTTGAATATCACTGACAAGTTATAGCATTTTATAACTTGAATAAGGTATCACCTCGATAAAAGAATTAAGTGTGTCTTATATGACCTTAATGGTTACTAATAAGGAGGGTATGAATTCTCATCGAATAAAATAACGAACAGTTTTGCTTACTTAAAATATGCAAAAGTTCATTCTTAAAATAATACAATTGGAATTAATTATTAAAAGTGTATACATTTAACTCAAACCTTGCGGAATATCTCTTTAAAACACTTTTACATTTAGGAATGCCTGATGGAAGCGCCTACAAGCCTAGGAAATGGTAACAAAAGTCTCATACACTACAAACTATTTCATTTTAGCATTTGGTCTATTATATATAATTTTAGTTAGGATCCAACGATAAAATTTATATTTGAGATAATACATCAATTTTTAGGATAAGAAGGTTGAGGTTGAAGTAACTAGTGAAAAACATTAATTATAAAAGAAAAATAAGAAAATTCCACTCAAATTTGAACTATATGGATTTGATCTTGTATAACCAATAATATTTTAATTATTAGAATGATTATTTGCTCTACATAAATGAAAATGATTATTTCCACTATAAGTTAATATTTAAAACCTTATTTAAGAATATGTAGTATTAGTTTTTGAGTAAGAACAAACTCACCATCCTCAAGAAATTGAACAAACTAAAGCTAGTAAAAGATTTTACAAAGATTTTACAAATAGAAAGAAGTGAAATCATGTTTATTTTTTTATAAAATATATTTGTATAAAATTTTCTATATAAATATTGAAACTCTTTTTGGTGAACCGAAGAATTTAATTTCATTTTTTGTAATATCATAAAGAGTTTTACATGAAAATTCACATTCTTCATTATGCAACATAATAACTTAGTTTCACCTTATGTAATTTCATAAAGAATTCTATATAAAATTGAGATTGTGTATGATACAACAAAATACTATAGATTCACTTCTGTAATTTTGTAAACAGTTACGCAAGAATTCATACTAAATATTGATGTGCAATAATCCAGTTCTAGGTTCATATCCATTATCTAAAGATAAAAAGCTAGGTGATTGTAAATTCATATTTGAACTATAGTTGACTCGAAAGCTAACATGATAAAATTTATAGAAGGTCTTATAACACACAAGAGTTTCTCAATATCAACAGATTGACTTTTAAGTTAACCTTAATTTCATCATAGTGAAGGATTAATTCAACTGAATCATAGTATATACTAGAAAGTTGAATATTAAGCTTCATTGAATGAATATTAAAATCCCATTTTTTTTCAAAATGGTGACATTGAGAAATTTGATATATACTACAACCCAATGAATTTATTAATTACTTATAATATGTTGCACAAGTTAACCAGCGTAAGGAAGATCAACCTAGTGGAAACAGTTGTATTTAAATTTTGGTAAAAGTCAATGATTAGTAACATTAAGAAATTCATTTATGATATTGACAAAACATATAATAAATGATAACATGATCTCTTAAAATTATAATCTCTTCTAACTTTGAGATGAACTTAGTAGTATCATATATCGATGACATATTCATTACCATAAACTATAGAAACCTAGTGCATGCTACCAATAAATTAATGTTGAAGAAATTTGATATGAAATGTTTTAGGTAAGACATCTTACGTGTTGGAAATTAAGATTTATCATAATTATTCGTGATAGTCTATGAGTTTATTACAAAACACATACATTAAAAGAGTATTACAAATATTATGGTATGAAAACAACAAGCTTATAGATTTCCTTAAGACGAGACAGATGGTATTAACCAATTTATCTTCATTTCAAAATTAGGGAGATACAAAATATTCCATATGTTTCGACAATCTTAAATTTTATATATGCTCAGGTTTGTTCAGAATTAGGTGTACATTTATGAAAATAATCCTAAGAAGATATTTTAAGTACTATGAAGATGGAAAAATTTATAATAGGACATGGACACTTAGGTATTTACAAGAACAAAGCATCGCATGTTGACATAAATGAAATCGGATCATTAAGAAGATCATTTATATGTGATGACTTTTGTGAGTTAAGTGGTTGTGAGGTCAATTTGTGTAATTTTAATATACATACTTTGTGAGAATAAAAGTTATGCATATTGAGTATCATCAAAATAAAAAAATATATATATATATACTTCTTTATAGTTATAAAAATTAAAATAAAGTAAAGAAGAACATCTTCATGATTTATTTTAGTCAGTATGAAAATATTAAAAGATGATGTTCTGTTTTTCTCTGTTATTCTTCTCCTATTAAGGTTTTAACATCTAAATTATTTCATAAACACAATATCATGTGTGGGTTCTTAAATCTACAAAATACTCAGATTTAGTAGGAGTTTACTTACTATTCAGTTTTCAATTCAGTTTTGGATTATATTATGTTTAGTTTTAGTTCGTACTTGATTCAGTTAAACAATAAGATATCTGTTTTTACTTCTACATCTCTTGTAAATTTTATAGAAACTAATAATGTCAATTTAGTTAAGGTGGATCTGTTGTTAATCGATATGTTGTGTAATTTCATGTTCAAATGCATCATATTCTACATACCATGAGAAGTCAAAGTTTGGTTTAGATAATTGTTGGTAATATGCCTGATGTGGGAACGATCATGCATAATATGGCTCAAATTTCTTAGTTATTATTTTTTGTTTTTAAAAATTATAAGATGTTTTAATAGATGTGATGATCCAAGTGAGAGATTGTAAGGGTATCCTAAATTAGAAGGTCTCATCCATGTATATAGAATATCTGAATTATTATAAACTATTGTCGATAAAATGAAATCACTAAAAAATATTAATAACATAATAATAGTATATAGTAAATTATGCAGATAGTAGTTAAGATTAATTGCACTATAAGGAAAAAATATATTATCCAATACTTAAACTATTAAGGTTAATGAGCCCGTTATTGTCCATGAGGAACACGAGAACATTGGATAATAATGTCACTAAATCCGTTTAATCAATGTGAAGTTGTAATTTATATACAAGATCTTTAAACTCTATACATTAGGTGTTTGATATCTATAGTCATTTGAGAAAGAAAAATAATTCATAACTTTTATCTTCTTTTTTAAATATGCTTCTCTCTTTAGATTGATTCATCAAAACTAATTGTTTTTTACCTTTTTCATGGGCTTAAATCAGGAAATAGTCCTTCGACTATAACGTTTTCTTTCATTTAGTCCATCGACTAAAAAATCACCGGGAAGGGTCCCTCGACTATCCCATTTTCTTTCATTTAGTCCTTCGACTTTAAAATCACCGGTGAGGGTCCCTCGACTTTGCAAAAATTTATAAATTTAGTCCATGATTTGGGGTTTTTTTCTTAGATTCTGGGACTAAATTTATAGATTTTTCAAAGTCCAGAGACCCTCACCGATGATTTTAAAGTCGAAGGACTAAATGAAAGAAAATGGGATAGTCGAGGAACCCTCACCAGTGATTTTTTAGTCGAGGGACTAAATGACAGAAAACGTGATAGTCGAGGAACTAGACAGCGATTTAAGCCTTTTTCATGATATAGATTTTTTTCTACATTAAAAATAATATACATATATATTATGATTGTATTGAACCATTAATTATATTTCTATTAGATTATACATATTTAGATTATACATTTTCTTAAACTAAGTAATACATTTTTTAAATTATAAATGTTTAAACTACTTATTTTAAACTTTTTATTTTTAATTTGGCAATATCATTTTTGTTTAAATATTATATTTTATTATTTTAACGAATATCTACTACAACATCGTTAAATATATTTTAAACTTTTCATTTTTATAGTGTTATATTTGATTTTGGTGAGGTGAAACAGAAGCTTTAAAAGTGCTTTAGATTATTATCTTTTAATAAATGTAAAGTAAATAAGAGAGTAAATTTTCATATAAAAAATAAAAATTGTATCCCTAGCTCATTGACTAAATATTTTATTTATATTGTTTAGTTACATTAGGTCCTTATTTTTAAACTAAAGACTACGAATATTCTATTTTTTTACTTATTCTTTCATTAAATTTTAGAGGATATATTGTTTTTTTTATTTCTAAATCTAGTCACGGTTGATATTTCCATATGTCACTAATTAGCATTTTCTTTTATGTATTAAAGTTCAAATTATTTATATATTAAACTCATATCAGTAGTACTTCTAGTCCTTGCGAATGGAATGAAGAAAGCGTATAAATTGAAGTTTGATAGTCCATGTAGAGACAAAATACTATTTTAGACCATTATTTTGACTATGCATTCTTGGTCTATAGTATTACTTATATAAACTCCACTTTGTTTTAACCTAAAAGATTTAGTTGAGGTTGGACAGTTACATTATAGAGATTGACTGAACTGCCATATCTATGATTATAGATTGTTTTATGTGAAAAGCCAAGATTTTCTATGATTATAGATTGTTTTATGTGAAAAGCCAAGATTTTCTATGATTATAGATTGTTTTATGTGAAAAGCCAAGATTTTCTATAATTATAGATTGTTTTATGTGGAAAGACAAGATTTTAAGGTTTGACATAACTTGGTAACTGATCCTCCAAGTTTTTAAATCTTTGGTTTATATGGTTGGATTGTTGGACTTTATTTGAGTGGATACGATAAGTTATACATTTAATAATTACACTTGTAAAACATGAAATATTACACGTTTAAGTGAAGGTTTGGAAGATTCTGTTAAGACACATGTCCCATATGCAGTCCAACCTTTGGGCTTGTTTTTTTTACCATTGTGCGTTTATGTTAGTCCTTGGATAATCTTTGTCTAGATGGTCATGATGAAACATGTTTCTTATTTAAATAATAAAGATGTTTCGTCAAACTCCATATTGGGCATTTATGTTAGTCAAACATCATAAAAGTGTTTGGTCAAAATCCATGTTCGTTTAAAATCTAATGGATCATGTTAAGAAGTATTAGTATGCAATTTATTAACGATGGTGACTCCTAAAACAGTGGTAGTTCAAGAGGTTTAACCACTAGTTGTCAACACAGATCCTATCTTGGTGGTTTCACTACCCACTTTGTAAGAAATTTTATGTCTTCACATGTTAAAAACAAAGAGAGAAGTAGTCGCAGGAAGCGGCTAGGGTTTTGTGTTTATTAGAAAATGCTCCTTTTGTATTGAACTGTTTTTTTATATGTAAACCCAAGTAAGGCTCTCAATATATAGAGAACTTAGAGGCCTATACAAGGAAACTTAATACACTGAATATTCTAACACAAAGTGTTTTTTCTCCTTGTAAAAGTGTGTCTCCTAGTTGCTCCATCAGGTATATATTCTAACACTCCCCCGCAAGTTGTGTAGTGGGATCACCAATACCCAACTTGGATAAAACTGATTCGAATGTTCTTGCAGCAACCGCTTTTGTCAGGATGTCTGCCAGTTGGTCTTCGGATCTAACAAACGGAAGTTCGACTGTCCCATCTTCAATCTTTTCTTTTATGAAGTGCCTATCTATTTCAACGTGCTTTGTTCTATCGTGTTGTACTGGGTTCTCCGAAATCTTAATTGCAGCTTTATTATCGCACATTAACTGAGTTGGACACTTCAGAGGGGATCCAATATCTTTCATTATCTTCTTTAACCAAAGTATCTCGGTAATCCCCTTAATGATTCCTCTAAATTCTGATTCAGCACTTGACAGTGATACCACTTTCTGTTTCTTACTCCTCCAAGTCACCAAGTTACCTCCAAGAAGAGTAAAGTAGCCAGCAGTTGATCGCTTGTCGTTAGGATTCCCTCCCCAATCAGCATCTGTGAATACTTCAACATCAAGGTGTCCATTTTTCTTAAAAATTATGCCTCTTCCTAGTGTGCCTTTGAGATATTGAATAATCCTCATTACTGCCTCCATATGGTGTTCCTGAGGATGATGCATGAACTGGCTAACTACTCCCACCGCGTATGCAATGTCGGGTCGAGTGTGAGCCAGGTAAATCAATTTTCCCACCAACCTTTGGTACCTTTCTTTACTCGCTGGTCTGGCCCCTTCAATTATCTTTAGTTTGTGATTCACAACCATAGGAGTGTCATTTGGTTTGCAATCCACCATGCCAACTTCAGCTAATAAATCCAATATATATTTCCGTTGGGAGATATAAATCCCTCATCTTGACCTAAGAACCTCGATTCCTAGGAAATACTTTAATCCCCAAGGTCTTTCATTTCAAACTCCTTGAAGAGGTTTTTCCTAAGAGAGCTAATTTCTTCTTCGTCATTCCACGTTATAATCATATCGTCGACATATATTATAAGACAAGTGACTAATTCTCCTCTTTTTTTTTTAAAACAAGGTATGATCCCCATTACTCTGTTTGTAGTTATATTGCTTCATTGCCATTGTAAATCTCCCAAACCAAGCACGAGGAGACTGTTTGAGCCCATATAATGTCTTTTTCAGTTTACATACCTCATTTTCTTGAAAACTATCAGGGAACCCTGGTGGGGGTTCCATATATACCTCTTCTTCCAAGTCTCCATGTAAGAAAGCATTTTTTACATCAAATTGATGAAGAGGCCAATCTTTATTCGCGACTATTGAAAGTAAAACTCTGATAGTGTCAATCTTTGCAACCGGAGAGAATGTTTCAGAGTAGTTTATACCATATGTTTGTGTATATCCTTTGGCAACCAATCTTGCCTTGTGTCGCTCAATGGTGCCATCGGATTTATATTTTATATTAAATACTCATCTACACCCGACTACTTTCTTCCCTTGTGGTAACACACAATTCTCCCATGTACCATTCCTTTTTAGAGCTTCAATTTCGGTATTCATTGCCTCATGCCATTCAGTCATCTTCTTAGCTTCTTGAGATGTTTTAGGGATTTGTTCAGAGAGAATAGTAGCTGAAAATGCCTTTGTAGTCTTCGTCATTCCTTTCCTGTTTGTTTTTACCGGATATGTAGAAGCACGAGGAACGTGTTCTGGTGAATACCGGTCAGGAGGAACCCCTCTATTTTTTCTTGGGGGAAGAACCTGAGTTTGAGTTTCAACAAATGAACTTCCTGAAATGTCATGATCAGTAGAATTTTGTGAATTATGACATTGTAAATTGTTTACCTCTTGATGGATATTTTCTTCGGCTGATTCGCTGGTAGTATACATGGTATTTATTTCTTGTTGGACATTGCCTTCGGGAGAATCATTGGTGGTAAGAACTGTCTCGTCTGTTTCCTTTATGTTGGAAGAGGCGTGTTCAGTGGCGCCATCTACCGACTCTGTCGGCACATCCTCAAAGTAACTTTCATATAGCAACCAGTCGAGTGATTCACTTACTTTCTCCCCCTGAGCACGAGATTGGTGGTAAAAAAATAATCAGATTCTAAGAAGTCCAGTCCATGGTGACATGGATTCGACGAGTAACCGGATTGTAACACCGATAACCCATTTGATGGACACTGTACTCAACGAATACACATTTTTCAGCACACGGATTAAGTTTGTTTCGACTAGTTTTAGGGATATGAACAAACACCGAACAACCAAAGACACGAGGTGGTAAGGTCATAACAGATGGAATTGTAACTTGGATGGCAAGCACTTGTAATGGAGTTTTATTTCCTAGACATCGGGTTGGTAGAAGATTTGTAAGATACATGTCTGTAGCAAGAGCTTCTGGCCAAAGAGAATGAGGAACTCTAGATTCAATCATAATAGCACGAGTTTTTTCAAGTAAAGTACGATTTTTTCGTTCTGAAGTACCGTTTTGTTGAGGTGTGTTTGGACAAGTAGTTTGATGGATAAGACCATTTGTTTTGAAAAAAAATTATGCATTGTTTGGTTAACAAACTCTGTTCCATTATCAGAACGGAGAATCTGTATTTTTTTTTCAAATTGAGTCAAAATCATTTTATAAAAACAAACAAATATTTATGGTGCTTCCGATTTATGTTTCATGAAGTATATCCAAGTCATTCTTGAGAAATCATCCACAAATAAAACAAAGTATCTGATTTGATTGTAAGTGGAATTTGGTGCCGGACCCCAAACATTAGAATGGATTAGTTAAAAAACATAATCAACTCTAGTATTAATTTGATTAAATGAGACCCTACGATTTTTTGCAAGAATGCAGGTTTCACATTTCTCATGAATGGAATTATTCAAAAAAAGACTAGGAAACAGACTTTTAAGATAGCTAAAAGAAGGATGACCAAGTCGCCGGTTCCATAACCAAAGTTGCTTTTCGGTTGTTGCGTGAGCAAGCATGGCATGTCCCTTATGAACTACCTCATCAACATAATAGAGACCTCATTGTTCAGTACCACACCCAATGATCTCTTTCGTACGAATGTCCTGTAAAATGCAAAAAATGGATACATAAGAACCACACAGTTGAGTTGTTTTGTCACTTGACTAACAGATAATAACTTTAAGGATAGTGAAGGAATGTAGAGGCAGTTTTTAATTTCTATATTTTCCAAAAAAATAATTGAACCTCCCCCTTTGACTTCACAAATTTCTCCACTAGCAGTCTCAGTATGGGACTTCTTTGGAGATGACATGTCATCAAAGTCTTTAGGATCATAAGACATGGTGTCCGTAGCCCCGCAATCAAAGATCCAATTCATTGATTTCTCAAACCCTTTACCTCCAAGTTTTTCATAGGAGTTCGCCGCCATTCCTCCAAAACCAGTGCTACTTCCTTGCTCATTTTTAGTCAGATCTTCACCGCTACTTGTAGACGAAGCCCGTTTGACATTAGATCTGAAATGCTGGTCATTTTTCTCCTTATGACCGTCCTCCCACCATTCTGGATAGCCAACCAGCTGGAAACATGTCTCTTTAGTGTGTTTCTTCATCCCACAATGAGTGCAATACAACTTGAATTTATCTTCTTTCTCTTTAGATCAGAATTTAAACCTTTGTGCATAATCATTAGCAGCCAAACCCATTCCAATTTCAATCGAGTCACTATCAGAAGAACTTGATTTTAGTATATTAAGCCTAGTTACTTCCCTTCGTATTGTAGCATATGCTGTTTCCACAGAAGGAAGTGGATCCTTTTTCAGGATATCTCTCTTGACTGGTTCCAGCTTGTCATTAATCGCCATTAGCAATTGATGGAGTCTTTGTTCTTGAGTCTTCTTATTGTAGATTTGAATGTATTATGGGTCTTTTATAGGGTTCGGATCTCGCCTATCTATAGACATCCAGATATTCTGCAGTTTGTTCCACAAGTCTTCTAGTGTATCGGACCCTTGCCTTAATGAATTAGCCCTCTTATGAAGGTCAAACACCTGTAACGAATCTGTACGAGAACCGTATGTGCTGGCTAACCCATCCCATAGGGATTTTGTAGTGGGATATTGCGAGACATTATTCACCAAGCTGGATTCAAGATTCTGGATAATCCATGTAAAAATACATCGATCATCTTGTTCCCACCTTGTATATGTTTTGTCAGTTTTAGATGGAGGTGTTGGCTTCCCTGTAATGTGAGAACAACTCCCCCTTCCCCCAATTTCTTTCTTCATGATGTTTGTCCATAGGGCATAGTTGTGACCATTGAGTTTAATCCCTAGGGATAAATTCTCAGGGTTAGTTGTTTGTTGTTGTGTTCCGAGACCATTTTTCAGAATGGCAGCAATCTGCATTGTTAATTCATCAGGGATTTGACTGACCACGACTTCATTGCCAGCCATTTTTGTTGAGGATGTTCAGAGTTCCCAGAATCACACGTGCTCTGATACCATGATAAAAACAAAGAGAGAAGTAGTCGTAGGAAGCGGCTAGGGTTTTGTGTTTATTAGAAAATGTTCCTTTTGTATTGAACTGTTTTTTTTATATGCAAACCCAAGTAAGGCTCTCAATATATAGAGAACTTATAGGCCTATACAAGGAAACTTAATACACTGAATATTCTAACACAAAGTATTTTTTCTCCTTGGAAAAGTGTGTCTCCTAGTTGCTCCATCAGCTATATATTTTAACATCACCTTTTAATGATCACTCTGGTTTATTTGGTTTTGTATGTGAGGCTTTCAGATCTCATGTTTGGTAACCCTTAAATTATGGTTGCTTGGGGATATGAAGCTACAATCGATTCATGCTCTGGATAATATTTATATTGATTTACTTTTATTTTTTAATCAAAGTGGTAAAAGTGTAGTGCGGCCTCTTTACTCAAAACATGATCCACCCTCTCCAAGTGTAGTGAATATGTACAAGTGTATGGTGATTTTCCTTCTCTCTGAGCACGAGACTCTTACAGACTATCTCGATTATGAGACAGTCTTTCTCATATCTTTGGTTGATGTGGGGATTTGTCTATCCTAGTAAGTTTATTTTTATCTTTAGAATCTATTGTAGGATTCTATTATAGAATTTGAAGGTTTTATTTTTTATTTTTCCTTAAAATAGATATATTGTTATGTTTCAATAAGCATGATTCGAGAAAAAAAATTAACATTTAGGTGAGATCTGCTAAATATAAGAGGGAAAGTTACCATGCATTTTTTCTTTATGGGAAAATTTCTTACATATGGCTACTGACCGACCGAAGATGGATCTTTCCAATTGAGTCCATCTGGTGCTAATGCTATGAAGGATATGATTGTTTTCGCTTTATTTTCTAAATAAAAAGAAGGGTCTAGCTCGCATAACCAGGAGGCTGCATCTGCCCATCCAAAGCTTAATAGAAGTTCCTTATGTAAAAAAAACCAAAAGTGGAAAAGTAACCCCCAAAACTATTGAAGTAGAGACAAAGAGGAAGAATTCTATGATGGAATATGATAATATCCTAAGAATGATCAAGATTGATGTTGATTTTGGCTAAAGATTGGGGTTTTTATAATGAAAAAAGAAATAAGTAGAATCTAAAAAGGATCCTAGTAGGAAGAAAAAATTCATGATGAACCGTAATGGTGGTCTAAATCCTATGAAACCATCTTATGACCCCCCCCCCCTCATACAGTACATTTGTTGAGAGAATATACTTATGTTGGGACTTTTATTGTACCATGGAAGAGGGAATTTCTCATTCTCCCACTGCTAACTTGGAATATTTTTCTCATACCTTCACATTTGTTGTGATCATAAATAGAGAGATCATTTAAAATTCCCTCATCTTCTTATATGAGAAGTTTTTTCCTAGGGTGTAAATCATCAACTGGTCCCGATATACCATTATAAAGTGGGATGAATTATCTCACAAATAATGGTTTATGTTCGGGGTCGAACTATGGTGCTGGAGCTCCGTGTGATTGACTTAATAGTTCAATAAGTCGATCTTAAAATTGAGGTAAGCGATGTTCTTTTCTCCTTTGACTATCTGTGAATTAGTTCCTGTTAATAAAATTTGAACTTGGTGACAACCATCTTTAATGGCTTCGAAATGATGGTGAGGGTAAAAGTAAATGAAAGGCATAAATGAAAGATCTGTGTTTACAGCTTTGTATGATGGCTGAGCTCGTAGATAATCAGAGGCACTAAGACAAGATAATCACATGTGGAAGAAAGGTTTGATATCCATCAAAAGAATAATGAGGATTTGGAAGTTATTATGAGCACGTGTTTGTTGTTAAGAAAATGATGAAAAAATATACAGATTTTCGGGTGATCGATTAAGAAACACTAATCACCAAACTGAAGGGAATTGAACCCTCGGTGGCCATTTACTAAAACAGATTCATTGAGTTAGAATCAATTTTATCCAAAATGAAGTTAGACAATATAAGATCATAGAGTTACAGAGGTAGTTCTTGACAACTCAAATTGCAATAATAAGAGCCCAAAACTTGTTGGATTTTTTTACCATCCTTTTTTAGAAAGAATATGGTTTAAATAATTTTCATCAAACAAAGATTCAGACCATAAATTTGAAGACCGTCGTGGATTACATGATAAAATAGAGGATACATTTTTTTTTGTTCACTAGAACTTGGCTAAATTTGGATCTGGGGGTCTTCTTGGAGCTTATATATCACGAGCAATGACATGCATGGGTAGAATGGTCCTCTGATGATACATTTGAAGATTTTGAATATGGTGAATGAAATAAAGTGATTGAGAGGTTTTTCAAAAAGTTGATTAAGTTTCATCCTCCATTTTAACCAACAATGAAAAGGTAATGGTTCTTCCACGCTATTGGAGTAATTTTAGGGAAGAAGTTTTTTCTCCTAAAACAATTGATGGATTAAAAGAGATTCCACCACCCAAATTCTCTTATTAAGAAGAATATTCCATGCATCTGGGGTACTGATGTAGAGGAAGGTTTTCAATCATCTAACAGACCTTACAATCGATGAAGGATAAAAAGTTCCTCATGTCGAGGCTATTGATGTAATAAAAGTTATTCTCTTACCCTATGGTACTAATGAAGAAGTCGTCCCGTAATTCAACAATTTGATGAAGAAATGTCATTTTGCCCATATATTTAAGTTTTTATTACTTATTTCATTTCTTTATAAAATACACCTTGTTAAAACTTATTCGCGCCACTAAAATAAAAAATAGTACACAGATTTGACGATTGGTTCATACTCGACTTGCTCAAATATTGTAGCTTCGGTTCTATAGGTAGAGGATAAGTTTATCTTTCTTTTTATTTCCTTATCTCAAAACATAGAGGACCACAAACTATGAATCAGTAATGAGCTTTATATGTCAGACAACACAAATATGAATGATCCAAAATCCCATTATTGCTGCTTTTTATTCAACTTTGTTGTTTGAAATAGTTACTCTAAAATTGATTGATTGGTTAATATGATCCCCCGAAGGAGATGTAAGTTATATATTTTCTCTAGAGCCAAGATTTGTTTAGCCTATATCGCATCAGACTATTTATATGGGTTCAAGTGTCCTCTAAAAAAGTAAGCCTTTATGTTTGGAACTCTTTGAGGAAGTCTACCATGGTGTGTGCTTTTATAGAACTTACGGGTTTTAACTAGATGTTGTAGTCTCCAAGTTCTAGTAACCTATTATATCAGGCTTCTGAAAAACATTACTTGGAAGGAAATATTTTGGACTGTAATTGTATGTACTTATAAATATAACCTTATTTTCTTAACGACCTCTATTAATGCTAGCGTGAATTTATCCAGTTGTTAGGTACCCAGTCTCAACATAAAGAATGGTATTTCTTACATATTAAATGGATATACATGTGGTATTTGCTTCTTTTACTAAAATAATATCGACAACATGGTTACATACCGCCATGTACATGTATAATGTTTCACCTGAGTTCGGTTTGGATAAGAATTCAGTAAAAGCCAAACATTGTTTAATTTGTGTGAATCTGATGTCCACTTGAATGCTCGTCCCTTTGTTAAGACTTTGAGAGAGGAGGGCACTTGCCCGAGAATATGAAGGTGAATTGATTAATCACAACCAACATTAGTTAAAGTATCTCGATCTCCTTGATGTTTTGTGGCGGTCCCATGACTGCTAGCTGTGGTTTTTATTTTTGGTATGATTAAGTTCCTTTTTCACTGACCAAATATCCTAAGATTTTCATTGATCGCATTTCGAAAGTGTATTTTTTTATTAAGCTTTAAGTGTACTATTTGAAATTTCTAAAGGTTTCTTTAAGTTTGATCAGGTGGTTTGTGTTTTCTCTATTTGTTACTAGCATATCATCGATGTATACATGTATGTTTTATCTGATCTGGCTAGAGAACGCCTTGTTTATCACTATTTGATATATTGCACCTGTTTTTTCAAATAAAAACAATTACTTTGTAGTATTGTAACCCTGTTTGGTTATAAATGCAGCATGCTAATCATTTTCTAGATGCATTGGAACCTGATTTTACCCAGAATAACCATTCATCGATGATAACATCATATTGCTCGTTGTGGCATCTTCTAGTTGATCCATATATTTTATCGATAGTGTATTATTTGTGCATGATTGTTGAAATTGATGAAGTTTACACATGCACCATTTGTTGTTTTTCTCTTACACCAAGACCTAATTAGTAGTCTAGATAGGGTAAAGAGCTTCTCTAATGTGATTGATGTAACGTAGTTTAGTGATTGTAGCTATAATTGTTTTGGGTTTCTCTTGAGTAAAGGGAAAGACCTTTGCTTTATTGACCTGAAGTTACTATCTCTGGCCAATTTAGAGCATACAATTGTAGTTGGTACTTTAGTTACATCATACACAGACCAAGCAAACACATGAAAATTATTGGATAACAAAGTTAGTAATTTTATTAGGAGGACCCTTTGTAAGTCATGGTCAATCTAGACTACATGTTCTACTCTTAATGTGTATTCTTTCACATTTCCTTCTAGTTAAACTATACGAAGAGACTCCCTCAGACCATCTATATCGCCTAAGACTACGAGGGTATAACTAACTGTTATTTGTTGTGTCTCATGGAAGCAACGTAGAATTATATTATAATGTGTTTATTGCTTCCAATTATTATCGTCATTCCACTAATGACGTGTCGAATGGTGTACTTTATTTGATTGAGCAATGGTCTTCCAAAGATGATATTGTACGATGAATATACATATATCACCATAAAAATATTTTGTATTTGATAAGGCTATATTCAGGATAGTAATAAAAAAGCATGATGAATATATTTATTACAAAATTACACTAAAAAATATTGTACACGATATTTACTTAAAATATGTAATGAATAAAAGTAAATATGGTGATACATGGAGCTTTTCTATAAACATGAGTTAAAACTTTAAATGTAGGAGGTATTTTTTTATAAAATAAAAATAATTCATATTTTTCTCTCAATTGTTTCTTATAATTTTAGTCTTAATTTCTATTTGGAAAACTTACATGGTGTTTGAAAGGTTGTTTGTCTCTTCAAATTGACGTCGTTTAGGAAACGTTTTATATTTTTTTTATTTTCTAAAAAATAAAATCGTTTTGCTAGAGTTGGAATAAGCTTAAAAAAATACAAAAATAGTGTGGTTATGTGAAGAGTCAAAATCGAAAGAATCTACGGTCAACGCATTGTCATTGTCGTTCTACTAAAATCAATGCTAGAGATAAAAATGAATTAGTAATATATATGTCACAATTACATAAAGATAAATTGACGTTGAATGTTAACGAGAAGAATACCAATCCCAATTTCAATTGGACAAATCTGATAACTTTTTCTCACCCTATTAATTTATTTCATTGTTTTAAATTAGAGTTTTGTATCTAATCCGTACACACTTAAAGAAAAGTTGATTTAATATTTAAAAAAAAAAGATTTTGTTTTATTTACTCTCATGTTTGAGTCATTTGACTATTCTTATTTGAAATAAATGATATATTTTCTAAAAGATATTTAGGAATCTTAAAAACAATAATGGTGAGTAGATGAAAAAATTCAAAAAATATTCAAAAATATGAATTAAATATAAATACAAAAATCTAAATTAAATTAATGTACTGATATTCAGTAAAGAAACCGTAAGAGATGATTTCAAAATCAAAATGTGTACTAAACACAAACATTTATACTTAGAGCGTGTGAAAAGATTATTTCATATTCAATGAAATATATTCTATATACACTATATCCCCCCTAAAAATATTATCCATACGCAATAGTCTTATTTGTTGGATTTAAGGTCAATTGTGACTCTAGTAAAAGTGTATCCTCCAACTATTGTAGCAACTGCTTATACGTTTGGATTGGGTTTTAAATACTATTCATTACAACCCTCGTAGGAGGCCAAGTTTCTACCACTCGAGGTAAGTGGAAGCTTTTCCTGAGAAGATTCGGCATGTGGTGTGCACCAGGTTAATTCTAGTCATGGGAGGCTGGACCAATGATAAAATTATTAAGTTTATAAATATCAATGATATTTTGAATTTCATCTTTCGTGGTTTGAGATTTTGTTATTCGATGATATTTCTCGTTATAGTACTCGTAGAATTTGTTAGGATTTTTCTTATATCCGGGGATCCATATTTTCTTAGGTTTTTGAAAAGGACCATGTGTTTTACACGATCATAGATAATTGTTATCATCTGAGTGAGTTCGATGTATAAAAAATCCAAACCCATGATGGATTTTTTTTCTAGCCTTTGTTATTTTTTACAATAATTTTCTACATGACTATTCATAAGGGTATCTACTTTTTTGGATTGGAGAACATGACAATTTTTTTCGAATCCACGGGTACCCGAACCGACCCGATGGGATGGGTTATGGGTTTTAAAAATTTTCTATGGAAGGGTTGTGGGTTTGAAAATTTACTACCCGTCGGATATGAGATGAGTTATGGGTTTAAATTATTTCCTATGGGTACCCAACCCGAACCCGACTCACTGCCGTTAAATTAATATTATATAAAATATTATATCATTTAATATTAGTTATCAAGCTTTAAAATAAAGTTATTAATATTATTATCTATATTCTATCATAACCAAACCATATATTATCTGCTAGTATATAGGATATACTTTTGTAGGATATACTTTTGAAAAATATTGTTCTATTTAAACATTAAATTCAATTTTTAAAATCTTTTGCAAAACTGATATTATCAATATGAGACTCATATTATTAGTATTATTAATTAAATTAAAAAAAAACTAACATATACCAAAACCATATATTAATTATTAATAACATTATAAAAATACAAACTATTTCTTAATTATCACTAGATACCGTATTTTTGAAAAATATCTTTCTACAATTAAATATTAAATTTTATTTTTCAACTTCTCTATTTTAAAATATATTTTTTCTTTTTTGGTCTAATAATATTATTATTTATGAAATAAAAAAATTATTTACATATTCCAAAATCATATATCAATTATCAATAGATCACAAAATATTATTCTAGATTTTAATATTATATTTGATGATTTATATTTTTTAAACATCTTTTCTTTTTTCTGCAACTAGTATCAAACTAAAGACAAACTAATAATATAACTAATTAAGTTATAAGAAAATGATTTACTAACATATACCAAAACTATGTATTAATTATTAATAGATAACAATTAACATTAGGTTAGAGTATTTTTTTTATAGAATTGGTTTAATTCTACAGAACGGTAGTTTTTTTAAAAAGAAGCCTTAACTTCAATGGTACCCACTCCCCACAGCAGTGCATATTTCATCTTTCAGCATAATCCACCATATTTATCTTTCTTCCACATCATTCTATTATACAATATCCTACCATATATTTTTATTTATCTTTCTTATTATTTACTATATATTTATATTAAAATTATATATATTAAAATAAATAATTTTTTTTAAATTAACATAATATATTTTCTTTATAAATAAAAACTATAAAATTGAAATAATTAAAAATATAATACATAATATATAGTATATTTAAAAATCAAAGTTAAAAATAAAATTGGTTTGATTTCCGAAAAAGCTTCAACTTTTAATAGAATAAATAATTTACAAATTTAATAAAATATATTATTGATCACCTAAATTTATGTTTAATTTTTATTTACCAAATTATTACTTAAATTATCGATGATTTAATTTTTCGTTGTCCGATGAATCAAACCAAGTCTCTATTTATAGATCTCAAGAAATTATAAATCATGGTATAATTTATTTATTTTTTTAACTTAAAAAATGTTCCGAAAATTGTTTCAGAAATACTTAATAAAAATAACTTAAAAAATTCCGTTGTCCGAATCAATCAAACCAAGTCTCTATTTATAGATCTCAAGAAATTATAAATCATGGTATAATTTATTTATTTTTTTAACTTACAAAAATGTTCCGAAAATTGTTTCGGAAATACTTAATAAAAAATACTTAAAAAATTTTGTTGTCCAAATCAATAAAACCAAGTCTCTATTTATAGATCTCAAGAAATTATAAATCATGGTATAATTTATTTATTTTTTTAACTTACAAAAATGTTCCGAAAATTGTTTCGGAAATACTTAATAAATTTTTTTTAAAAAATTTCGTTGTCCGAATCAATAAAACCAAGTCTCTATTTATAGATCTCAAGAAATTATAAATCATGGTATAATTTATTTATTTTTTTAACTTACAAAAATGTTCCGAAAATTGTTTCGGAAATACTTAATAAAAAAAACTTAAAAAATTTCGTTGTCCAAATCAATCAAACCAATTCTCTATTTATAGATCTCAAGAAATTATAAATCATCGTATAATTTATTTATTTTTTTAACTTACAAAAATGTTCCAAAAATCATTTTGAAAATACTAAATAAATAAAAAAACTCAAAAAATTTCGGTGTCGGAATGAAACAAACCAAGTCTCTACTCGTAGATATCGAAAAATTATAAATAATAGTATACTTTTTTTAATTTTTGATCAACTATTTCTTTTAAAAAAACCGTTTTTCTAAAAAAAATACACTGCAGCATGCCAAATGGCATGCTACGATTGGTTCTTTAAAAAATAGTTTGGAATTCATCATTTAAACCCCAAACCATCTTTTGCACCCAATGTGTATCAAATACACGCTGCTGCTCATAGGCTTAGGTTCATCATGGTTTTTTGACTGTACTGCGGTGATGATTTGAAAGAGTTTGTCTGTGGTGAACCAATTAAGAGCAATTTCATCGACATTTGTGACATTACCTCTTACATACTAATCCTATTTAAAATGGATATTTGAAGCGCCTAGGCCATAAGAACTCCTTTCGAGGGCTCTTTACTTGGTGGGTGCTTGGTGAGATAACGGTAGTGTGGTCCTAAGTAGTCGAGTATTGCTGGTGAAGGTAATGAATTTACAAGTATAATCCTTGATTGTCCATGACGTCCATTATTTGTCTAATTTGAGGGGTTCTTTTATGTCGCTGCATTGTGTATGTCCATTTGTTTCCTTATTTAAAGAATTGAATTTGATGGATCATTAGTTATTGAAAAATCGGATTTTGGAGTGGAAGATTTCGATATGGCCGAGTTTTAGGTTATGATTTTTTTAAAGAAAAATATACTGATTTTTAAGGAAATTTAGTTTCTCACATGAAATGTCAATGATGAGATGATATTTGATCCGTGCTTTCTTCCGAATAGAAGGTTTAGAAATGATTTACGTTTTTATAGTGCCTAAAAATAAATAAAAAGGTTAATGCTCAAAAAAAATAAAAACCGTATATTTAACTCTTTAGTTAGAGTGGGTGATACGTCAACACCGCAACAAAAGTAAAATGAAGAATGAAGCTATATCAGTTTTGTCATTTATCAAGTACATCAATTACATGTTGTTATCTCTAGATTACTCTAACTTTTTGAAGTTTAAGCACTAGAAACACAATGAATAAGAAGCAATAACTTTTGGAAGCATCAACCACATTTAAAATAAGAATAAAATTTCCTACTTATCCTGGACTACACCTGCTAAAAGTAAGATTAAAATTAATACAGACGCGAGTTGTTCTTTCGATGGTGAAGCGATTGGAGCAACTATAATCAGAGATAGTGAATGAAAATTTATACTTTTATAAGGCAACAACTATGGAAAACTATCAACTATAAAGGATGAAGCTAGAACTATCTATAATGGGCTTCAACTATGCAGAATCAAAGGAATAAGGGAAGTAGACATTAAAACTAATTTTGAGATACTAGTTAACTTAATTTCAACTCGAATCTATCCTAATCAGCTAAAGTTTATATTATAACATCAAGTCTCATATTACCAATACCATGTCTATTCGTCATATATATAGAGAACAAAATCGAGCAGCTGATTGGCTTGCTCGATGGACACAAAAATGCAAAATGAAGATGGACTACATGAATTTCGTACCTCTACCTGAATTGGCAGCTATAATATATCTAGAAAGTCTGCAAATAGGTTACATTAGAGTTGACTAATGTTTACTTGTATGAAATCTCAGGAATATTCAAACTGCTTATATGCCCATAAAATCTGGAAGTACTACAAGCAATCCAGCTCCCTCTTCAAAGCATTGCAAGGATAGCAAGTTGATGTCTCCATCTCTGTTTCTTCTGGAGAACGGAGGATTTAAGCACTCCAAAAATTGAATCAACAAATCTCCAATAGGTCAATAAGGAAGGAAGCTATGATAAAAGAAAAATGAGAGAGATGATTTACCATGAAACAAACTCTATTGAGAATTCGAGTTTGAAAGAGGGAAAACAATTCGTAATCTGAAGCCTTGCCAATTTTCAGATTAGCTAATAGGACAAATTACATTAAAACCTTCTAAACTTTTGTCTTTTCTAATAAGATCCTAAATCTTTGTAAACCTCAAATGAAATCCTTGATTATTAATAAAATTGTATTTTAGTTAAAAAAAAGTACACAATTTCAAGCCCTTAAAAAAAACTCTTTAGTTACCGATATTATTTATATTATTTAGTTACATAGAATTTTGTCTTTAAATTAAAAATAAGACTTATAACAATTAGAATTTCTAAATTAAAGCGCATAAATATTTTACCTTTTATTCATTTTTTATTTATTTTTTTTAAAAAAACTGTTCTTTATTTCTAATTTTTATGCCTAGCAACACTAATAAATTATTTATTTATTCAAATCCAATTCTTATTCTTTTTAAATAAATGTGTTTTGATATTATATAAATATTATTAATATTTCATGGATTGCTTATGAATGAACGTTTTGAGAAATTCTTTTTTATTCCAAATATTATCGTTTTATATTATTCGCATCACAATAAATCTTTTGTAACCAATTAAAATCACTTACTTCTCATCTTATATAAAAAATATGCAATATTTATTCATATTTGACCAACATACTTTACTTATTTAATGTTTTTTATAAAAAAATATATAATAATAATTTTTTTAATAAGTGTGCCTCCAAAACTTCTGGTAATACTGGAGTATACACTTCGAATGATATCAAAGTGTACGGAAATAGCCTCCGAATTAATTGAGTATGGTGTGCTTGTGATCAAAGGTCATGGGTTCGAGTCCCTCTAGATACGCTTTCTCGGTTGAGCCTATTACTTTGTGTGATTTACCTTCTGGCGTTGGTTTGCATGCTATTGCGTCAGACTGAGGGTTTACCCTGTGCGCACTCATTGCACTCTGAGTAGCGGCTGCGGGTTCCCTCCGGAAAAAAAAATACAAAAATACTTTGAATGTTTTCGGTTTACACCTTAGCCAAACATTTTGAAGAAGTTTTGGACAATATCTAATAAATTATTAATAAATGATGGGTTTGACTAATCAAATAATCTGGAATGCCAATCGATACATTTAGAACATAGAAATATATTAATTTATGAATATGAATACAGTCTTACTTATTAAAATGGTCCTTACTTCTTTTTCATTAATTCTCTCTCGCCTTTTGTACAACAAAACATCACAATATCTCTTCACGTAAATTTGACATAACTTTTATCAACCCTTATCAAAGTGACCGTCCATCGGAAAAAAAATTCAAAAACAAAAGTTGGAACTCTTGTCATTTTTAGATCATGTTTGATTTTTCACAGGGACGTAATCCTACACAAAATTGGTCATTTTTTAAAATGTTTCATTACGGTGGAAATAGACGAGCTACAATTCTCGTAGATAGTGAAAATTATGAATATCCAAACTTTTATCAACGATCTATGAGTTTTGAAGTTGACATAACCGTTTTCATAATTTCGGTAAATCGAGGATCAGACAGATACCGACAATTAAAATGAAGCATTGAACCATTCTAAAAAATATTATCACGCATAAGAAAATATTCATCTGGCAAACTCCGTTGCTCACATCATAGTCGATATTTTCCTAAACACTATCAATAATTTTCATACTAATGAACATTAGATGTATCTCTTGCGGGGAATATGGGTATTACTTATTTCACCTTTGATGTATCTCTTGTAGGGAATATGGGTATTATTTATTTGACCTTTATATTTAAGTCAAAACAATTAAATATTTACACTTATATGATATTGTCGCTTTGGACCTGAAGACCCGCACGACTTTGTTTTTTATCCACTTCCAAAGGACCACAAACATCAGAATATATTAACTTCAGCTTTTCTTTTTTTTCTTTGGACTTCTTAGAAAATGAAACTCTATGTTGCCTTCTTTAATTGATTTATCTACATGAATGAATGACTAACTTGCCAAGGTTTTCATCTTCTATTCACTCATGCGTCATAGTATTCGATGCCACAAGTTAGGAGAATTATTTTCTCGACTGGATTCAACTCAAAAGAAAATATATCCAAATATATTATATACAAAGAGCAACACAAATATTTTTTTTTCCACGTACCATCACGAGTAGTGTGACAACAATCTTCTTGATCAAGGAAATTTTTAGACAATAAATTCATATGTAAATCATGAATATGACACATGTCCTTTAGTGTAAGTATGTAGCTAACACATCTATTCACACGAATATCATTCAACCAAAAATGCTAGTTGAGCTCTGATTTCCCATCTTGGCAATGTCAAAATTTCCACTTTTTAGTTCAAAATATATCCCATATTAGAAACAAAATAATGGTAAGCACATGTATCTATAAGTAACTCTGAATCTAAACCATCAACATGATAACACTCACCAATATCACATATCAATGATGCATCATCATTACTTTTAGAAGTAAAAGTTGATGTATATTTATTATCACTTTCATTTTGTGAATCTAACTTATTATATTTTTATTTCTTCCATCGATAACAGTACTTCTGTATATGAATAGGCTTGCTATAATAGTTTCATGTCATATTTTATTTCTCATCTTTAGATTTGGATCTTCCCTTTTGAGTTACCATAAAATTTAGGATCTCTGCTCTTGACTCTTCTTATATTCTCAGCAACAAGAACTTGTGAATTGTCATCTCATATCTTATTTCTTTTAATCTCTTCATTGAACATGATTTCTTTGACAAAGTTCAAAGATAAAACACCGTGTGGAGCAGATTTGTTAGTCACAACAAAAATCTCATAATTTTATGCTAACGGACTCCATAGGAACAAAGCTTGTAGCTCATCATCAAGAAGAATCTTCATATTAGTCAACTTGTTAATGATATCATCGAAATCACTAAGATATTCATAAACTAACTTACCCCTTTTTAATTTCAGAATAACAAGTCTTTTGGTAAAAAAAATTGTTATTAACGATCTTTCTTTCATAAAGAATTTTCAATTTCTTCCAAAAATTATACGGTTCAGACTTTTAAGAAAAATGGTCGGTGATGCTAAGATGAACCCATTGTCAAATAGTTCCCAAGAACTTACTTTTCAACTTCTCACAATCCTTTTCTTATGTGTCTTACGGTTTTTACCGGTTTACAAGAGTTATCATCAACATATTTAACTAGCTCAATCAGATCGAACAAATATTTATAATATAGCATATCCTCCATCATAAGTATACAAATAGAATAGTTTGTTGATGTTAACTTAATCATGAAGTTGTTATGACTATAATTCATATTCTATAAATAAACAAATAGCTCTGACACCAAATGTTGGGAATATGGATATTGCATATTCCACCTTCGTATATAAGTCAGAACAATCTGATTTCCATACTAGTATCATATTATCCAATTTGAGTGTGAGGCTCATATGTTTTTGTTGTTGGTCCACTTCCAAACGACCACAAAGTCAGAATATACTAACTTGATCAACAAACTCCGAAAGCACGCATAGATTTTTGAGTTGAAGGCTCGCGTGGATTTGCTTTTGGAATCATGAATATCTAAAATTTGATCAACGAGATATGACTTCTTAAGTTGACATAACTGTGCTCATAACTTTGGAAGATCGATGACCATACAGATACTAACAATGGAGATGATGCGTTGAACTCCTCTAAAAAGTATTTTCACGCCCAAGAAAAACTTCACCTTACATAACAGTGGCTCACATCATTGCTGATTCCTAACCACTATCAATAATTTTCAAACTATTGAACATACTAGACGTACCTCTAACCATGTTGAATTATCAATGCTAATAAATATCATAAACTATTTTTCGGCGTTCATCCACTAATCCATATGATTTGCAGTTCTAACTTTAATTATATCCTTTATATATCTTTTTTTGCTTCTATAGTCATAGAATGAGATATTCTTGTACAATTCAATCATTTTAGTATGGATAAGTATAATAGAACTCATAACCGCGAACATAACATCAAAAAATTCATAACGAGATATTAAGATTTGACAATGGAAATATATCGATGTGTCAAGTTTTCTCTTAATTTTAGAGATAAAGTTTTCAACTAAAAGCAAGATCATAAGAAATGAGGAAGATTAAATCATTACTTCTTAATGAGATCCTAAGATGCTATTCAAAATATTTTATTATATTTTTATTATTATATATTAGTTATTATTATACTTTGATTATAATCTATAAGTACTAGAACTGTTATTTTTATTATAACACATAGTATGAGTGTTATTATTGTTTGATAAACAAATTGTTATATAGTTTGTATATTATCATCTAAGAGTAATATATGTCTTTTATAGTTTTATTATTATATATTGATTATTATTATGGTTTGAATATAATTACTACAAGTGTTGTTATATTTTTATCATTACTTACTAGCAATAAACAAATTATTGTAGTTTGATTATCAGAGAACTTGTTATTGTTTGTTTATTCTATAAATGATAAAAAATTATCATAAGTTGTTTCCTTATGAGATTGAAGTATAAATTATAAATTATATTGATTTAATCCTTTCACAATTTATACTCTTGCGAGGTAAGAATTGTAAAAATATTATCAAATTGAACTATCCTATTAGAAAATCTATCAAAACAATTATTATAATTTTTCAAACTATAAAAAAATACAATATGGAGCCTAATGGATAAAGTTTGCACTAATGACAACCAAATTGAAAATTGAAATTATTGTTAATAAAACTATGTCATATTTCAGAGAACTTCGTTATATTAACTATAATGTAATTGTAAGATAATAATAATAATTTTGATTATATTATCTTACAATGTGAATTATAAGCTAATCTCAGAAATTATTCGAAATATGACATAATATCTTAACAAGAATGTTAATTTGAATTTGGTAGTCATTTTATCCATTAGACTCTGTAGTTTTTTTTGATTTGAGAGATTATAGTATGAAAAAACTATTAAATAAAACAAATACCAAACAATCACATAAATAAAAAAAGGAAAGAATATATCAAGCAATCAAAAAAAATTAGAAAAATAATATAGAAGAAGATCCTGGTTTGAAAATTATAGTAATAAGTGTGGTAACTGTTTTTTTTTTAGATTTTGGAAGATTAATATGATTAGGGATATGATATGAGAGATGAATTGATATATTAATTGAGTTTTTTTATTTATAAATAAGAAACTAAAAAAAATCAGATCAAATCAGATATCCAATTTCATTAACGATTATTTAAACAAATAACTTGATCAAATCGCATATCCAATCTTCAACATTTAAAAAAAAAATAGTTGTTGCAAATGGGATATCTGATTTTATATTATATAAAAAAGGACAATCAGATATCCAATTTGTTAAAAAAATCTTTTTTTAGCGAAAAACAAATGTTATAAATATGATATATTTTTTTCATTTAAAAGATAAACTATTTAAAACATTTAAAGATATATATATTAGAAAGATATCATAAATTAATAGTTGAAAGATCTAATAAACTATTTAGAATATCTAATATTTGAAAAGTATTAATTGAAAAAACTAATAAAATATTATATATTTGAAAGAGATAAATATTTAAATATTTGAACAAGTTCAAAGATATATTTTAAGAAAAAAGAAAAAGAAAGAGTTGCTCCTCCAAGAAAAGTCTTCTTGATCTAAGAGTTTCAAGCATCTGCTAACTTGAGAATATATCTCAGAGTTTCAAGCATCTGCTAACTTGATCTCAGAGTTCCAAGAAAAGTCTTCTCCCAGTTATTGTCTTGTGTGTCTTACGATTTTACCGGTTTAGGAGAGTTTCCATCAACATCATTAACTAGCTCAATTAGATCAAACAAATCTTTACAATAAATCATATTCTCCATCATCGGTCTCCAAATAGAGTAGTTTGTTGATGTTAATTTAAACATGAAGTTACCATGAATATAATTCTTATTCGCAAAAAAAATCAATAGCTCTGACACCAAGTGTTGGAAATATGGATATGACATATTCCACCTTCGTATATAAGTCCGAACAATCCGATCTCCAACTAGTATGATATTATCCGCTTTGGGCACGAGACCCGTATGGCTACGCTTCTGACCCACTTCCAAACCACCATAAAAATCAGAATATACTAACTTGATCAACAATCTCTGAAGGCTCGTGTGGATTTGCTTTTGGAAATCATGAACATCTAAAATTTGATCAATGAACTATGAGTTCTTATGTTGGTATGACCGTTCTCATAAATTTGGATATCGATGACCATACAGATACCGAGAATGGAGATGATGCGTTGAACTCCTTTAAAACATATTATCACACCCAATAAAACTTCACCTTGCACAACCCATGGTTCACATCATTGATGATACTCTCCTAAGTACTATGGTAAAATAAAGCTAGTAATATGTTCGATTAGTGACCTCTACTTGCCCATTTTCTTGTGGATGAAAAGGAGCTGAAAAATACTGTTGTATCCTTCGAGACTTACAAAAAAATCAAATCTTTGTTATCGAATTAAGGCCCATTATCAGTACTGATTTTCATTGGAACTCCAAAACGGTAACAAATATTCGACGTGATGAATCCGATTACATCTTTGGCTTTTGTTCCTGCTAATGGCTCTGTCTCAACCCATTTAGAGAAGTAATCTACCACCACGATTATCGTTTGACGCCCCCGGAAGGCATTGGAAGAGGACCCACAAGATCAATGCCCTATTTGTCAAACGATAATGCTCTGATATACATTCAAGGGGAACTCGTGGCTTATGAATTACATTATCAAATTTTTGACAAGTATCACATTTTTTAACCAATTCCCTTGCATCAGAAGAAATTGTAGGCCAGTGGTATCATGTCAAAAACACTTTCGAGATTGATGCTTTATACCCACAATGCTGCTTTATACCCACAATGCGCAGACCCTTCGCTATCATGCAACTCTGATAATTTCATTTGCGATTCAATTTTTCTCAAACATCAGAACAAAGGTCTACTGAAAGATTTCTTATACAAGACGTCTTCAAGGATCATATACCCATGAAATTTGAAACGTATTATTTTAGATAATTATTTGTCAATTGGTAACTCATCATTCTCTAAAACATTGATGATGTCTTGCCTCCAATATTCAGTCTCACAAATGGATACTTGAATGTCTTCGTCAATAATCCAAATTATTTTCTCCGAATGTTTAATAATTGACAAATTTTCCAACGTAATGATCCACGGATATTTCTCAGAATATGAAACGGTTCCCAAAGACTCTACCATAAAGTCTTCTTCTCTTCGAACATGCTCATAGTTAATTTTTTAAGCTTAAATATAGGTGTTTTAGCGATTTCAAATACTTTACTAGATGATCATTTCGAGCTTCGGATTGTCCAGATGCATGATTAACGATGAGCTGTGAATCACTGACTAGCTTAACTTTTTTAGCCCCACAGATTTGTGCAAGCATTAATCTTGCTAGAGTTGTCTCATATTCCGCTTCATTATTTGTGGTTTAAACCCAAAGCGAATAGCCTGATACATTGATATTCCTTCTGGAGAAACCAACTGTATCCCAGTCCAACTTCTTGATGAACTTGAGTCGCTATCTATTCAGATTATCCACTTTTCCTCAAAATTGTCTTCATCAATATCCATATTTGATCGCTCATAATGAAACTCGACTAAGAAATTTGTTAAGGCTTGAGCTTTGACCGCATTTCTAGGTTCAAACTCAATATCAAAATCTTCTAATTCAACTGACCACTTGGTCATTCTCCCCGATATATCAGGTCTCTGAAGCATATTTTTTAATGGAAAAGATGTTCGTACCATGAGAGTGAGCTTGAAAATATGGCCTCATTTTTTTAGCAACAATTATTAATGCAATAGCCAATTTCTCTAACTTCAAATATTGTTTTTCTGCATCCAATAAAATTTTGCTGATATGGTACACTTGTTTTAGAACATTATCTTCTTCTCGGACTAACATAACACTTAGAGCACAATCTGAGGCTGTTATATAAACAAATAATATTTCCCCCGGAAAAGTCTTTGTGAGGATTTCTGGTGAAGAAAGGTATTCTTTAATCTGATGGAAATCCTCTGAACATTCTTTTCTCGAGTTGAAACAATTTGTATGCGTTAATACCTGGAAAAAGAAGCGCATTTGTCCAAAGAGCGAGATATAAATCTATTCAATGCTGCCAAAATTCTTGTTAATATTTGAACTTCTTTTATATTCTGAAGGGGAGTCATAAACGTTAAAGCTTTTAACTACATTACATCAGGTCTAATCCCTTTCTCACTTACTATATATCCAAGGAACTTTCCTGATCTGACCCCAACTTTCCATGTTTTAATTTCAAGTTCACCCTTTTCAAGTTAATAAAAATTTCATCTAGAATCTAGATCATTAAAATGATCTTTATCCTCAGAACAACATATTGTCAATATATACTTCCAAAGTTTCGCCTAATTTGTGACTTGAAGGTTTTGTTCATTAGACAGTGATAACTTGCCCCCCGCATTTTTCAACTCAAGCGACATTACTTTATAATAGTGCAAACCTCTTCCAGTGATAAACGAAGTGTTTTCTTCATCCCTCAGATCCATCTTGATCTGATTATACCTTGCATTAGCATCCATAAAAGAAAGCAACTGGTTTCCTGATGTGGAGTCTACCAGTTGATCAATCCGCGAGATAGGAAAAGGATATTTTAGACAAACCCTATTTAAGTCTGTGAAATCTACACACATTCACCATTTGTCATTCTTCTTTTTGACAAATACTGGGTTTGCTGCCCACAAAGGATATTGTGATTCTCAAATATGCCCTACACTGGATAGACGCTCTACCTCTACCACTATCGCCTCAGATATTTTGTGGGAGAAAGGTCTCATTTTCTGTAAAATTGGCCTTACATAATTTTTTATCGAAAACTTATGACAAATAATTTCCGGGGGAACACCAGTGCGTCCTCGGAACACCAGGAACACATATCCAACTTTGAGGATAAAAATTCAATCAAATTTTTTCTTAAAATTGGACATAACATTGTTCCAATCTTCAAAAAATTTCCATCTGGGTACATATGATCTTCATAATTTTCATTAGGAACCAACAAACTGGGAGAATCCCTTGGTTCATCAAAAGGGTTTGGCTCCAAGGAAGTCCCTGCTAGTTGTTATGCTTTCTCTGGTTCGTTCCTCCGAATTTTCTTGGAAGATAAATCGATACGTTAACATTCTCTTGCCATTTTTTGGTTGCTTTTAATTGTCCAAAAATTGTTCCCCATAACATACTTTAGACAATGATCAACTGTAGAGATAATAACATACATCTTTAACAACCAAGACCTCCCAAAGATAGCATTGTATGATGTAGGAGCATCTACTACAATAAACAAAACTTCATCTTATTTTCTAAACGGTCCCCGACCTAGTTCAACCATACTTTGCAACCACTTCAGCATTCACGCCTTTAAAAGTCTAAGAGAAAACCCTAGACATCAAGTTATCATCATCATCAAAATTAATCATAAAGTTTTTGAAATGTTCAATATGGTTGTGAGGATCTTGTGTCACATCAAATGTTTCCAACATAGAGATGTGAAAATACTTTGGAAGGTTGCCAGAAAATATCTCTGCGGACATAGGAGAAGACCTCCAATTATGGCATGCTCTTTAAACATTGGCTCTTGGACCCTCATGAGCCATCGCATAGAGACCTTCCTCGGAAGGAGTTGTGTATTGATTACTTACACAATACTCAAAAGATTGGTTTTGAACATACACGACGTTATGTTTCTTTGCATGATCTTTTGAAACCTGTTTTTCCCTTTCAAGTATTTAGTCTGATTACCCGCTCGATGTTATTTTCTATATTTCTTTGCATATTTATTTTTATATCTTTCTTCCTATTATAATCTCTTTCCAATGAAGATTCACTTGAATCATAGAGTGAATAATCACTTGACTCAGACCATTCATACATGTACCTTGGCTTTAGCTTTTTTCTCGAAGAATATCGACAATGCCTCTGGTATCTGTCCTTCCTACCGATTCGGTAATGGTGATCTGATTCATCTTTCTCAGTTTCATTTTCTCTTTGGACTTCAGACCAGTTTTCTTAGAAGGTATCGCTGCATCTCTTTCAGAGTTAGGTTTTTTATTTCTTCGAACAATTCATTTTTCTGAGCGACCAGCATACACTCTTCTAAAATTTCACCTGCATGTTGATCATCATGTTGTTGATCAATTTCCATATTATTCTCAACAAGGTTTTTTCGAACTTTTTTCAATCGTTAAATTATTCTTCATGTCTAATTCTTCTCGAATTTTCATCATCTTCCTTTCAGAATTTCAACAAGATTTTGGAAGACGATTCTGGGTACGAAATTCTTCCCACAGACGGCGCCAATGATAGTTTCAGAAATCTTTGGATGAGGTTTTAGAGTAAAACAATGTTTAGAGGACTAAATTCGTGATTCAAATTACTTAGTTAATATTTTCGAGAGAAAAAAACTATATTTTTAGAGAGAGAAACTAAAGAGTAATAATTTTGTAATCATCAATCAATCACCCTTTCCTAAAAAGAGGTGGTACTTTTACAGTACATATAGTAGGCTCCACATGTCTAACAATTTACTAATTGTGGTCATATCCTTAAGTCTATTGTTTGCTATAAACTAGTCCTTCTACATTACATGATTATCAATTTCTCCTAAGAGACTTTCTTTATTAACAAAACACTCCTAACTTTCTAAGATCTTTATTATTTCCTTATCAATTATAATTACTACAAGTGTTGTTATATTTTGATCATTATTTACTAACGATAAACAAATTATTATAGTTTGATTATAATATAACTTTTTATTGTTTGTTTATTTTATAAGTGGTATAAAATTGGGATAAGTTTCATTATTAGATTGAAGTATAAAATACAAATTTAATTGATATAATCCTTCCATAATTTATACTCCTGCGAGTTAGGAATTTTACAAATATTCTCAAATCGAACGACATTATTACAAAATATTTCAAAACAGTTATTATAATATTTCAAACTCAAGAAAAAATATTATGGAACCTAATGGATAAAGTTTACACTGATGACCAACAAATTTAAATTTAAACTATTGTTAATAAAACTATGTCATTTTTCAGAGAACTCCGTGATATTACCTATAATATAATTATAAGAGAATAACAATAATAATAATAATAATAATTTTGATGATGTTTATTCTATATTAACAATGTGTATTATAAGATAATATCAAGATTTATTCGAAATACAACATAGTATATTAACAATAATGTCAATTTCAGTTTGGTGGTCAACCGTGTAAACTTTATCAACCAGACTATATAGTTTTTTCCTTGATTTGAGAGATTATAGTATGAAAAAACTAGTAAATGAAACAAATACCAAACAATCACATTAAAAAAGAATATACCAATGGAAGATTATATGAGAATAATATAGAAGAATATCTTGGTTTAAAAATTATAGTAGTAATTGTAGTAATTGATTTTGAAAGATTTTGGATGAACAATATTATTAGGGAGATGATATGAGAGATGAATGATAAACTAATTGAGTTTTTTTTATTTAAATAAGAAACTAAAAAATCAGATCAAATTAGATATCTGATCTCACTAACGACTATTTAAAAAATATTACTTGATTAAATCAGATATCTGCAACATTTTAAAAAACAATAGTCGTAGCAAATCAGATATTTAATTTTATATTACATCAAAAAATAAGGCAATCAAATATCCAATTTGCTAACAAAATCATTTTTTCAGGGAAACAAAATCTTAGAAATATGATATTTCGTGTTCATTTGAAAGACAAACTATTTAAAACACCTAAACATATATAGTAGAAATATATCATAATTATTAGTTAAAAGACCTAATAAACTATTTAGAATATCTAATATTTGAAAGGTATATATTATCTAAAAAGTCTAACAACCTTAATGACACAGTTTAAGGTCCATGCTAGAAATAAGACACATTTTGAAAGATCTTTCACCCTACCCCCTTCGTTTTCAAACTCAAACTTAAAATTCCTAAATTATCCTTCTTCCTCTAAGTAATTAAGCTCATGCAATTTATCCTTAAAATCAGCCCAAAATCTAAAATCCATCCACTGTTACCCTAAATCCACAAGCTTTCCATCAATATTTACTACCCTAAACCCGTTAAACCCTAAAGGTTACAATGTTTTACCCAAACCCATAAAACCACCACAAAGAACCAAAAATCGGAGTATCCATGGACAATGATGAAATGAGCGTCTCTTTGGAAGAGTTGGTAGACGAGGAGGGCTTACCGCATGAAGGTAACTAGCTAGACTTTGTTTTACATTTTCTGGTCTGGTCGCACGAACATCGCACGATGAAAATCGTCGTCGCCGCAAGAACGTGCGACATTCATACCATATGCGTCGCATATCTTCATGCGATTATGTTCAAATGGTGTCGCGTGCGACGGCTTAGAAGACATGTCTCGTGTGACTGCACTGTTAGAAAGACTTATAGTCTGCAATGTTATATTTTGTAGGAGGAACTTTTCCAGCCTCCATTTATGGATGTTGACTACACTAGAATATTCAAAACGGATAGGTTATTTACGAAAGACGAATTAGATGCTTTTGTGGACATTGAATTGAAGAAGATTAAGTTCGTCACGATTACAAAGCTCTACGATAACGGGAAATGGGGAAAAACTCTTAGGTTAGATTACGTTTATGAGTGGTACGGTGTATTCGTATCAAAAGCGAAGCCGGAAACGTTACGAAAGTGGAAGACATCAACGAAGAAATGTAATTGTCTGTTTGGGTTAAGAGGTTATATGATCGATGTACTAGCCATAAAATGGCGTTTGGAGGTGATAAACGGTATGCATAATCACGAACCCTACATTCTCTTAGACGGTCATTCCCGTGCTTGTAGGCTAAAACGGGATGAAGAGGAACTAGTTCGTAGTTTGTCTCACCTCTGTTCGCGTTCTAGGGAGATATATAGCGATTTGAAGTACCAATATCCCGAGAACATTTCGAACATGCGTGCAATCTACAATTGTCGCCAAACAAATTGGGATGTTGAGCCCGGGGGACAAACGCAAATGCAATATTTGTTGACAAAATTGAAGGAGAATGGATACTCCACGTGGTAGCGTTTGAAAGACGATTCAAAGGTGATCACTTTTTTTTCGCATATCCTACGAACATAGACTTATTACGTATATTCCCTAATATGTTATTCCTGGATTGTACGTACAAGACGACTAGGTATAAGATACCTTTATTAGAGATTGTTGGTTTAACGTCGGCTTTCATTACATTTACCGTTGCGTATGTGTTTTTGAGTGAAGAGAAGATAGCAAATTATGTATTGGCTTTGGAAATTGTTCGTGGTTTGATTATGGATAGCATGTGCGCATTTCCGAGCATTATTGTTATCGATCGAGAGTTAGCTCTCATGCGAGCAATCGATAATATTTTTCCGGGCACACATCACTTGTTATGCACGTGGCATATTAGTAAGAACATTCTTGGGACGGCCCGAAAGATATTCCACGATGATGTGGTTGCAAAACAATTTGTTGAATTTTATGGTTACGTTGTCGGAGCTAACACGGTTGAGAGCTAGGAAAAGAATCTAGTTATATTGAAGCAGATGTTTACCTCTCAACCCAAGTTTTTTGCATACGTTATAGACGCGTGGATAACGAAATATGGTGACAAGTTTCTTGCGTATCGAACGAACAAGATACAAAATTATGGCCAAACAACTACGTATATGTTTGTCCTTTTATCCAATTTTTTATTTAGCTATTATATCTCTTTTAAAATAAGTTCATAATTTTGTACTTATATTATGTAGGGCGAAGGGTGCGCACTCGTCCCTCAAAAAATACCTTGGGACGAATCAATGCAATTTTGAGCTTTTTTGGGAAAACGTATACAATTTATTAACGAAGCAGCATGTGGGGATCGTTGAATCGTTCGAGCGAAGTAAGATTTGAACAATTCTCGGTTTAGATGGTATTTTGACCCAAAATCTTAAAGGTCATGTGTCACATGCAGGTCTAAAGATATTGATGTTTGCTATTGTACGTGCTAGAAATATAGGAGTAGATCGGGTAGCATATGGACGATATTTCCTTAGGAAAATACATGGGTTACCTTGTGCATGTGAAATTGCATCTATAGCTAGTGATGGTAGGTGCATCCTTTTAGAAGATATGGATGTCTTTTGGAAAAAATTAGATATTGTACATAGAGATCCTAGTTCTCGTGAGGAAGAATTGCAATAAAACAATTTCCATAATTGACAACTCCATTAGTAGTTTCCGCCCCGACCAACAAGACCACATTATCAATCGGGTAATGCAAATTTTGAGGCCTGAGACTAGTCATATTCAAGATCCTAAAGAAGCGGTTAGAGCTAATGGTAGGCCAAAGGGAGGCGTTGATAAATCGACTAAACGGAACCTTAGTTCGTGAGAATTATCTCATTGAACAAACCGCTAGTGCTAGTACTCCGGCTAACTCGATAGGTAGTACACCCGTTAACACGTTAGGGAGCACGACCATATCCAACGTGGTTCCCTTCGTACCACCCAAATCTCCACTAGAAAAAAAGAAATTTGGAAGGCCAAAGAAAATTATAAAGGATGGGAAGTTAACATTATATCTGGATTGCATCCCAGCATTTTTACACACTTACATTATAAAGTTAGTTGATGTTCTTCTGGACGGACAGTGCGGATATCGTTTCGTAGCTCATTCAATATACAATAATGAAGATAGATGGGAGGATGATAGACGCGATTTGTTGAAAGAGTTGCGAGAAAAACGTGTATCTTGGTTGGATGTATATGGTTCGCCGAAGGTGTTTGACGATTTGGTACGTAGGTTGGAGCCCAACCCTAGTAGCCACTATTGGATGAGATGTCTAGATTTTGGACTAGTCATTGCGACACGGTATCAATGCATGGTATACCATGTATCGCAAGCAGCGTCCTTAACGTATATACCAATCCGTGGACGCCCACCCGTCAACAATTCAACGATCATAGAAGTTGGGATTGCTTTCATACATGGATGCCACTTTGCAAAAAGTTTGGTTGTATTTTGTCAAACAGAAAGCTTGCGTCCCATGGCCTAATTGCGATGTGTATGTTTAATCTATCGCATGCGACGGTTTTATTTATATGTTGTCCTCAATTCCAATAATTGTGATTCAATTTAAAGTATCCGCACATACAAATGCATAAAAAGCGAGACATTAGAACTTTTAAAACATGAGACTCTTAATTAATCGAACAACACCATAACGAAACATAAAGACTGATTAAAACATAAAAACATGGAAAAACAATTACAAAAACAAGATTATTCATTCGTCAAAGTCATATCCCATGTTATCGTCCGACTCATCCCCTTCCTCCATTTCCGCAATCATATCCTATAGATACACCACCATATCCCTTGTAATGTAGTCTACGACAGTCATGTTCCAGACAGCGGCCACTTCTTGCTTAATCTTAAATGACAAGAAGAGTAAACGTTGTAGCGGTTGGCAAAAAAGGTACCTGTTTTTTATTTGGTCACGACTGCGCACAACAAGTCCTCTTGTTCCAACACGTCCATAACCGAAGTACATCATGCATAAGACCCAATAAAAGAATGCATCACTGGTATCTTCTCCCATCTCACGTTTGGCAACTTTCACTGCTTGAAGCATTTGGTAGTCTTCATCAACATTGAACTCCATATAGAAATGTGTTTGTGTTTTTTAGTTGTTTCTGAATGCTTGTTTTGTTGTCTTGTAAGAATTCTTAATAACTTCATTTTATAGGGAAAACATGTGGGGTACCTTCTTAGGTGGGAAATTTTTATTGGCGGGAAGTCACAATGGCGATAAATATTTTAAAGGGAGTTACTTTTGGAAATGCCCCTCGTACAATGCAAATATCCCTTACTAAGGGAGTTGTACAGCTGCGTTAATACCAATTGACCCCAATTGAACCTATTCATACCCTGGTACTGGTTCACGAACTTGAGGTAATTTAAAGGAATGTTATTGTCGGTTTTGTTGGCACAAATGGTGGTCCCTAACAAGAATAGTATATAGGCACGGGTGGCATGATCTACTCTCTCATACGTGATCTTACTATCACTATATTTGTCACCCGTAAATATGTTGCACATCCAACAAAGATTCGTGCTACTAGTATTCCTAAGATTCTTATTTAAATCTACTGGTCGTACACCTAGCATGCTAGCATAAGTCTTGCTCCCGCCCAACCTCGGATTCAAACGCTATTACATCAAAAGGCATACATATGACTGGTAATCCAGTGATGGCGTGGACGTCATCCAAAGTCACAGTCATCTCTCTAAACGAGAAATGAAATGAAGAAGTCTCCTCATGCCATCGCTCGAGGAATGCCTCAACAAAATGGAGGTTGGTATGCCAGCGGGAGAGTGCGTCCACGATAGGGCCAAAGATAGCCTCCATTACCTTTATCCGTACCCTGCTTTGCTTTTTGAAGTCCCATAGACGGAGACTATTGTACATGGTGAAGCATCGCATGTAGACCTTATCCTGCATTATGTATCAAACACGTAAGTGCATAATAAAATAATAAATACATTATATATTAAAGTTAGAGAATTAAAACTTGCATCTCCATGATAAAAACTAAATGCCTCGTGTTGGGCGTAATCGGGATAGAGAGCCGGGACGTGTGGCATCACTGACAAGAACTCGTGATCCTCGACCTCGGATGTGCAAGGTACGTTGGGTGCATCGTCCTCATAACGTGCATGTGATCCTTTCGGTTCCTCCAGCCACTTTGTCCCCTCCATATCCTTCGCTCCCTCCGATGCATCCGCTTTGTCGTCAACGTACGAAAGGTCAGGTGTCTGCAAAGACGAACCTGCACCGCCTGCTACCGGAAGCCATACAAATCTCATCGTCACTTGGACGATGACAGAGACGTCGTTTCGTCCGACTACTAGCAGTTTGTCCCTCAGTGGGACCAGCCTTCACATGCTCAGGGGAAACATTAGATTCCTCTACCTCCCGCGCCAAACGCACCTCTCGCGCCCGCGCTTTATCCTTTTTAAACGGATTTTGACGGTGGTATTGATACGGCCCATCCTGTAAAAACAACATAAAGTAATAGATTTTAGTGAAACAAATAAAAAAAATTGTAAGTATATATGTCGCATGAGACAACTTAAGTATGTCTGTCGCATGAGATAACTTAAGTATATCTGTCGCATGCGACTAGGTAAGTATATTTTTCACATGCGACTAGGTAAGTATGTATGTCGCATGCGATAGAATTATCACCCTGGTCGCATGAGACGAACTATCACCCTGGTCGCATGCGACAAAATCACACAGAAAAATAAAGATCCTAACATAACTAACAACAATACAACACTAATCTAACAAAACAATACATAAAATCATGCAAAAAATCGAACTTTTTAAAATGAAACCTAAAAACCCTATTTTCCATACTTTATGTCTAACGAAAACTAAAAAAAATATAGCAGGAGGCTTGTATTTCTTACCTCTATGTTATTTTGAGTTTGGAATCTTGAAAAAATCAAGTTTTGTTTTCGGTCGATCCTTGAGTGCTTGAGAGGTTTTTAGAGAGAGAGAAAAGAGAAGAAAAAAATGGTGAGAGATTTATCAAAGCCTTTTATACCTAGGTTTTCTCAGAGGGGAAAATTTCTCCAAAATTAAGTGAGATATATATCGAAAGGGTGTAAGATCTGGCGGTGTAAGATCTATAAAAATATGTTTTATTTCTAGCCTCGCCCATAGTTTAAATATATAATAAAACATCAATTAAAAAAACTAATAAACTATTTAAAATATTTAATATTTGAAAGCGACAAAAATTTAAAGATTCCAACAAGTTTAAAGATATATTTTAAGAAAAAGAAAAAAGAAAGAGTTACTCTTTCAAGAAAAGTCTTCTTGATCTCAAAGTTTCAAAAATCTGCTCTTTGCCCAATGCCACGGTGACCAGTTGACTGCCAGTTTCCGCCGAATGACTTCATGTTGAACGGAGATGACTCTTTATCCCACCCAACACCTCTGATTTTAACCTCAACCACTGTATTAAATATTCCCTTCAAGTCGGCTTCTTCTTCTTATGTTTTAAGAAACAAAGGTTCAACCCAAATTCTTTGCCATATGGTCTCATACCTCGATAAGCTGGAAGATTAGTTCCCACATTTGTACCACAATAAGGATACTTAGACGATATGAAATGAAAATTCATTCTTCATCCCTGAAATTATCTTAAACATAAGAATAAATCCAACATTCGATCAATTTACCTCACAAAACATAAAAAACACTAAATCTTTTATAAAACCATAACACTAATTTATCATCCAAATCATATGCACATGCAACAAAGATTAAATCAAAGGAATTTCTACATGATAACGTCAAGATACAAGATAAAATGAACCATTTGTCAATATAATTCTCCGTCCAAGACAAGGAAAGACCTCTGCATAATTTAAAACATACTTGATTTGGAAAATTCTCAACAGGTAAACCCCAAATGGTTATCACACATAAATTTTTAGACAGATTTGGTTTCTTAGGAGAGTTCAGTCTCTATATGTGGAACTCAAGGCACGTCCTGATGGAATTTGATCAACAAGAGGATCTAATAAAGATATGGAGAATAAATGTTTGAACCATAATGCAACAAACAATTAGACTGCTAAAATGGAAAAAACAAATTCAACTATAGTATAGAATCTTCAATAACTCCTGTATGGATTACTTTACCCAATCTACCAGAGTTTATGTTTAATGAGGATACTATTATAGATATTGTAAAGTTTATAAGCAAGTCATTAACTATCTGGGATCCGCCTAAAAATAAAGTAAGGTTAATTGTAGTAAAAATGGACTTAACTTGATATCTTAAGAAAACTCATCAACAAATATTGGATTAGATTTGGAGAAAATGATGGTTTATGGAAAGACATGTTTTATGGTGACATGTTATCTTACTACTCTATATGCATACACTTAGGCCACAATCAATCAGAATATAAGAAACAAATGCCACCTAAAGCATGATAAAACTCAACCTCGATCTCCTGTTAAATCATCCAATCAACTTGGAACTTGGATTTCTGAAGTGAAATTTATCATCATCAAAGAAGCAAATTTATTTAGGAAAAAATGCAATCAAGATGAAACAACATTTATACGAAGAAAGACTATATGACAGATCAGAAATCACATAATCAAACCCTAAGTGTTGTAGGAACTTAACCAAAAGTAAACTCATTTTTGAATAAATAACATGTCACATAGGTAAAAAAAATTACAAAGTTAATTACTAACAAAAATGAAATGTCAAAGAAAATACCAAGATTAGATATACTTAAATCATTCAAGATTTCCCTGTCATAAGCAAACTTTAACTAGGAAAAGAATTCAATAATGTTTTAAAAAAGAAAATAAAGAAGACTAAACTTAAAAAATTTAAAGGTCCAATCTCTACTAAAGCTCCGCAATATAAAAGGTTATGCGGGTCCTTCACATAATCTTCAAATGACCATCATAATTCTTAAGTGGAATGTGAGGGGTTTGGGAAATAAAGCAACTATTAGAAGGCTGAAATAAATTAAAAGGTCTGAATATATTCATGACTATTCAAGAGCCTATGATTTCAGTAGATAATTTAGACATAAGAGCAAAAAAACTTAGTTTTCAAGTTAGTATAGCTAGCATCACCAACAATACTTGGATTTTATAGAAAGATGAATTTATTGTGATGTCATTACTAATCAAGAGCAACTTTTTCACTTAAAAATAAGCATCATTTCATTAAAAAAATCCATTGATGTATGTGTTTAATGAAATTAGGGAATAAAAGGTTGCTCTGTGGAATAGTTTAAGAGATCTAGATGTAAAATCTAAGGAATATATTGTCGTGGGGATCGTAATATAATTTTAAACTTTCAAGAACAATTATCCTTCTTAACCTTATGTTTGAGAAGCATTAATGACTTCAACAATGTTATACAAGATTGTCATCTAGAAGATGTTGATTATTATGGCTCTAAGTTTACTTGGACTAATAATAGATAAAGGAAGAGACTTGATATATCTCTTTAATACTCATCTTGGATGGACTATTTTGATAATACTAAAGTAAATCGTCTTTCAAGAACAAGATTCGATCACTCACCCTTGAGTATTTCTATTTTAGTTTATTAAAACAAAATCAAATATACATTTAAATTTCAATATATGTGGACTATGCATCCTAATGTTTGAATTATGGTGGAGAAAAAGTGGAAAGACGACATGCATGGGCCATCTATACAAGTTTTCCGGAATAAACTGAAACGATTGAAACACAAACTTCAAATATGGAACTGTGAGGTATTTAACAATGTCTTTAATGCAAAAAATAAAGCAAAAGAGAAAGCTAAATTTTAGGAAATATCCTTTAAGAAAACCAAGAGTATAGAAGACAAAATTAACCTAGCTATAGCTGAAGCCACTCACCTACAACTAATGCCTAGAGAAGAATCGTATTGGGAGAAAAAATAGTATCAATTGTTAAAGAATGGGGACCGAACTCTTTAAGATTTCAAAATTATGTCGAGAAAATAAGGTTAAAACAAAATTCATGGCATATTGAATGGAGACACGTAGATTAAAGAACAAACTAAATTACAAAATTTTGCTGAGAATCATTTCAAATCACATTTATCAGACCAATCTAATCAAAATGAACCAGATGATCTTCTTAACATCATACCAAAACTTATTACTAAAGATGATAACAACAAAATTTGGAGTTACCTTCAGAAGATGAGATACATTATTAAATTCTTAAGCTCAAACAATGTTGCTGGAATAGATGGTTATAAGGCCAATTTCTTTCGACATTAGTGGTTCATAATATCTAGGATCTTTGTAAGTGTTATAATATCTTTTATTATTGGTCACCATATCCCTCAAGAAATGTATGCTACTTCTATTTTCTTAATTCTTAAAATGGACTTTTATCAAACGTGGAATGAATTCAGACCAATTAGCTTCTGCACATTTCTTAATAGAATCATATCCAATATATTAACTGATAGATTATGCATCATTATACCTATAATTATATTTGAGGAGAAATGAGGCTTCATCAAAGGTAGGAATATACATGATAATATCGTATTCTCTCAAGAATTATCTCAAAATTTAAATATCAAAGTCAGAAAGGGGTAATGTTATGGTAAAAAACGTCAAGATAGGATCCAAGATGACTTCAGAGTTAAAGAATAAAATGTTAGATTTCTTGAAGGACCATCAACATGTTTTTGCTTGGAGCAATGCTGATGTGACCGGAGTACCAGCAAACATTATATCACACCAGTTATCCATCCGAAAAGACATAGCACCTGTTGTACATAGGAGGAGAGCCTTTTCTAAGGAAAAGGTTGATGTTATAGTTCAAGAGGTTGACCGACTTACTAAAATGGGGCACATAAATGAATCTCAATACCCTTTATGGACAGCCAATCCAGTGTTGGTAAAAAAGAAGAATGGCAAGTGGTGTATGTGTATCGATTTTACGGATCTCAACAGAGCTTGCTCAAAAGATTTGTATCCAGTCCCCCGAATTGATCATTTGGTGGATTTTACATCTGGGAACAAGCTGTTGTCCTTTATGGATGCCTTCTCCGGGTATAATCAGATTCAAGTAGATCTGAAGGATGAGGAACATACTACATTTGTTACTGATATGGGCCTCCATTGTTAAAAGGTGGTGCCGTTCGGATTAAAAAATGCTGGGGATACTTGTCAGAGGTTAGTAAATAAGACTTTTGCTGATCAGATTGGAAGAAACATGGAAGTTTACATCGATGACATGATGGTGAAAAGTATGGATGAAAAACTATACTTGACAGATCTCCAAGAAACCTTTGCCAACTTGGTAAAAGTAAATTTAAAATTGAACCTAGAAAAGTGTATCTTCGGAGTGCAGTCCGGCAAGTTTTTGGGGTATGTAATAAGTGAGAAAAGGGATCCAGTCTGATCCAGACCAGCTTGATGCTTTATTGCAAATGGAGCCTCCTCGAAATAAAGAGGTACAAAGATTAACAGGGAGGTTAGCTGCTCTAAATCGTTTTATTTCGAGGTCTTCAGACAGGTATGCCCCGTTTTTTCAAACTTCAAAAGGTGCAAATGACTTCAACTGGTCCCCATAGTGTGATGAGGCATTCAATGATATTAAGAAGCATATGTCTTCCCCCAAGACTTTGTTTAAACTTGTTGATGGAGAAACCCTTTTTTTATATTTAGCAGTTTCTGATTGTGCAATAAGTGCAGTATTGGTAAGATAGGTGGACAATTATCCTCGTCCGGTGTACTATATCAGCAAAAGCTTGATATAAGCATAAAAACGATATTTGAAGCTTGAAAAGTTGGCATTAGCTCTGGTGATTGAAGCAAGGAAAATGAGGCCCTATTTTCAGGCTCATTCTATCATTGTCCGGACATCTTTTCCTCTGAAAAACGTTCTCTAAAAAGCTGACATTTCCAGTAGAATGACCAAGTGGTCAGTAGAGCTGGGAGACTACGATATTGATTTTGCTCTTCGAACAGCAGTCAAAGCCCAAAATGTGGCTGATTTCTTAGTTGAGTTCTATTCAGATAGGGATACTAAGCAAGCAACTGGTTTAAAAGACAAAAAAGTGTGGGTGGTCCGGACTGATGGTGGATCAAGTACCATGGGATGTGGGGATGGGATATGTTTGACCTCTCTGTATGGTGACAGAATGTACCAAGCTATATGTTTTACCTTCAGGGCTTCCAATAATGAGTCTGAATACGAAGCTGCTATAGCTGGTTTAAAATTAGCTCTCATCTGTGGAGCTAAAAGGGTTAGGTTAATGAGCGATTCTCAACTTCTAATCCATCATACACAAGGCCAATCTGAAGCCAAGAAAGAGAAACTGATTAAATACTTGTTCATCCTTAAAGAGATGGCACTTAATTTCAAAAGCATCACCTATGAGCATAAACCCCGAACGGAGAATACGCTAGCAGACTCTTTGGCAACTGTAGCCTACTCTGAGTCCTACCCTTGGATACATGTGCAAGAGTGCCCATCTATTCAAATCAATCCAGATAAAGAAGAAGAAAGTTTGAATATACAGGTCGAACAACCCCAAGATTGGAGATTTCCAATCCTTCAATATCTCTCAGATGACATCTTGCCTCCGGAAAAAACAGTGGCAAGAAAAGTAAAGTACAAGGCTCGTGGTTTTGTCATCCTAAGGGATGTTATTTATAAAAAGTCTTATAGTAAACCCCTCTTGTGATGTTTGGGGATCGATGAGTCTCAAATAGTGCTCTCTGAACTACATGATGGTGAGAGATCAGCACACTGTGGATTCAAGGCTCTAACTAGAAGAGTTTTATTAGCTGGGTACTACTGGCCCTCCATAATGCAAGATGCCAAGAAATTGGTAAAAAAGTGTGATACATGTCAATGATATAGTAATGAAGTTCATACCCCAGTTGTCCATTTGGAATCAATTTCTGAGCCAATACCTTTTGCTCGATGGGGGTTGGATTTGGTGGGGCCTCTACCCATGGCGTCCGGGGGGTGCAGGACCATAATTGTTGCCATTGATTACTTTTCGAAGTGGATTAAAGCAGCCCCATTAGCAGGAACTACCTCCAAAGCAGTTATCAAATTTATCTTATCTAATATTTGTTGCAGATTTGGAATTCCACAAAAGATAACCACAGATAATGGGCCACAATTCGACAACAAGGAAATGGAGAATTTCTGCACCTCTAGAGGTATCTAACATTGCTTCTCCTCTCCTTTCCACCCACAAGAAAATGGTCAAGTTGAAGTGCCTAACAGGACCATCTTGTCTGGTCTTAAAAAGAATTTAGAAGGAGCTGCTGGAAAATGGCCAAGTTATCTACAAGAAGTATTATGGGCCTACCGGACCACTCCTGGGGCTGCAACACAAGAATCTTCCATTTCTTTAGTGTATGGGATGGATGCCATAGCTCCCATAGAGGGTACTCTTCCTTCCTTTCGAGTTCATAATTTCTCCGAACACACTAATGAAATGGCAGTAAGAATCCAGTTTGACTTGATGGAGGAAATAAGAGTTAAGGCTCACCTTAAAGCCACACACTATCAAGGCCTGATGAGAAGCAAGTTTGCTTCCAAAGTTAAAAGAAGGGATTTTCAGCCAGGGGATAAAGTATTGAGGAAAGTCTTCCTACACACTAAGGAAAAGCAGTTTGGCAAGCTAGCTCCAACTTAGGAAGGACCTTATGTGGTCAGTGAAAGGCTTAAGCTTGGGACATACCGGCTTTAAAATAAGGATGGAAGGGTTTTGAATCACCCCTGGAACATTGAACACCTCCGGTTGTACTTGGAATGAAAACTATGTAAATATTTACTTGTTTAAAAGTTCATGTAAATATTTTGGGGCATACTCTTTCCTATCCTGGCGGGGAGGTTTTCGTGAGGTGTCTGGGCTTTTTAATAAAATTCGATGCCTTCTTAAAAGATTCGAAGTGTTTCAGTTAGTGTTTTCTTTGAATATTCCTATCAATGATTAGATTAAATTAAATTGGTAGAGTGATGACTACTTAAACATTTGTCATCGGAGAATTTAAACACTCTCACTTTAAAATTTTTATGAACTAACTAAGGGTTGTTTAAACATTAGCCACCAAAGTTGAAAAACTATAAAAACAATGCAAGATGTGTGCAAAATAAAACTGCCCGTTAAAATATACGAAGTGCCTTGGCCACCCAAGGACTTTGAGTTTTTAAACAAAAGGGTTTATCCGGGCAAGAGCCGGACAATTACAAAAAATGCCTTGGCCATCCAAGGACTTTTATTCAATCACAAAAAATTAAAAAGATAATTGAGACTTTAGGACTGAGCTTGATTGGATGGCTCAACCTCACTTGGTTTCTTCTTCTTGGGGTTATCATCTTCTTCATCCGGACTCTCCCCGGTTTTTTCCTCTTCATCAGTTGTGTCGTCCCAGCCACTGGAGTATTTATTCCTGTCACCCTCAGCCATCGTATGGAAGGGAAGGTCCTCGTACTCTACAAACCTCCATAGTTCTCCTAGCGTCCTCTTTGGAAATTTCTCATGAAAGAGCAGGACCATGTCTGACTTCACTTTGGCATACTTTTCCTCCTAAGTGTCTATCACTTTGTTGGTATAAGCATCAATCCTAGCTTGGATTGTCTTCTCTTGCTCGTTCAACAAATCAGCTTTCTCTTCTGCACCCCTGGACACAGTGTCCTCGAGCAAAATCTTGTCATTGGTTAAAGTTCGAATGACTTTATCCTTAACATTCATCTCCTCTTTTGAAGAAGAAAGATTTTTCTCCAAGTCGGATTGCTTTAATTGGAGATCTTTGATAATTCCCTCCGAAGTGGCCAACTTTGTGGCCCATCCCTCCTGATTTTTCTTCAACTCCTCAATTTCCCTATTCAATGCATCATTATTTTGATTGGCAGAGAGGAGGTCGTTAGACAGTTTCTCCTTGTCGGAGGTGAGTGTATTGATGATGGCTGACTGATTTCGCACTTGCTTCTCTAAGATAAGCACTGGCTGGATATTGCTCAGTAGGGAGTGAGTGATGACATCTCTCTTACCTGAGACAGAAAAAGACCTACCATTAAATGTGACCAGGTTCGAAGAGCTTGGGGGGAGGTATGGCCCAGCAAAATCGTCTTTGGGGAGGTTTTCGAAGTAAAACCCAATCCCTTCAAGACCAGTGATGTCGACACCGTCGATGTTGATATCCCCTCCTGCACCCCCTCCGGTTTGAAAGTCACTAGGGATCTATTCTGCTTGAGTAGGGTCGGTTGGGTCAACAGGAGGAAGAGGCTCTGGAGGCCGGAGAGCAACTTCATCACCTTTGGAGGTTTTCTTTTTCTTGGCCTCCCTATCCTTGCCTTCAGCTCCCCATTTCCTGTCTTTCCTAGGAGCCTTTGAGGGTTTTGGAGATCCAATAACTTCTCTAGTACTTTCATGCTCCACTACTTGTAGAAGAGCAGCATCAATTTGTCCTTGGTCTGCCCCCCTAGGTTTGTTAGAACAGCTTCATCCACTTCGGTAGGATTGGCTTCAATCATACCTCGCTTGCCTTTGCCTTTCTTTCCCTTCATCTTGCTTGGGGCTTTAGCTCTGCCTGGCAAAGACAGCTTTCCATCCTTGGCATCTGTTCTCCTAAGGATTACTTCCGAAGGGGGTGGAGTGGTTAATTCCTCCCAAGATAAATCCCTCTGGTCAATGGTATTCCATAGGTAGGATCTTGTTAGATTGCCTCTGGTAAAAGCATTTTGGAAACGGTTTCCCCACTTCTCAGCAGTCCAAGCATTTAGCTTGGAACAAGTGATCAGCCCATCCTTTAAGTAGTCATTAAAGTCCTTAGGCAGCACTACCAAACAAACAAAAGAAGAAAAGTTAGACAAACAAATTTGTTATAAGTAAAGGCGGAGGTATGAGATGAGGTTTTTTACCATCACTTCGCCATCTACTGGTGAACATGCTTGGGTTGACACCGGTTTTAATTTTCCTTCCGTTCTCCCAGGCACCACTAATGAACATAAATTGAGTCTTCCAGTTCCTCTCCGACTCAAACAGATCATCCATAGCTTTGTAGTCATCACCCATGTTAAAATGATAAAAGGGGATGACGTGGTTTCTGCAAAGACTGGCCACTGCTGCGAACTGCTCATGGGAAGGGGGATTTCGGAGAGCCTGGAGGCCATGATACAGGCCATGAGCGTATACCAAGCGTTGGGGCTCAATTGGCTGGGGCAGAGTTTGATGAGATGAAAGTACTTAACGATTTCTTGGTCTAAGGGAAACCTTAACCTCCAGTTGAATAACTCAGTGAAGAAAACTATTTCACTGAGCTTGCAGTCCATCGGCGTCTCTGGATCCACCGGTATCCTCACCTTAGCATTCTCTAGGATCCCCCATTTTGTTCGCATCCGGCCCAGTTCGGTTGTATGAATGAAAGCGTAATTAAGTTTCTGCAAAGCTAGCAGGTATTTGACACTTACCTTGTGGAAGCAAGGTCCCACTTTTCCCACAAGGCTCTCCGGCAGATCCGAATGTTTTAAGCATAGCTTCTCCTTGCCCTTGTTTTTCTTGGCAGCAGCAGTCTCACTTGTTTGTCCGGAGACGTTGGACTCAAAAGGAGCTTCTTCAATGGAATCCTCCAGCACTTCTTCCATTATTATAGAAGGTTTATCTGTTGTTTTGGGGAGAGAAGAACTGGTGGTTGGCTCAGCAGGCCCTCCGGAGGGTTGGACATTACTCTCTTCTAGTGGTCTAGTCTGCGGCTGGGGCTCAGATCCGGAGGTATTTTTCTGGAGACTTGAACTGGTAGCCTCCGGATCGGACAGCTTGTCCTTTAGAATTTTAATAGGTGCTTCTGACCCAATATTTTTATTTTTATCCCCTGACTTGGAAGGCGTGGTTTTTTAAGCCTACCCTTTCACCAAGCGACCTCTTCGTTTGTCTACCAACTTCTCAGGGGAGGCGTCAACGTCTGATCCCATGGCAATAAATGCGGAAGGTCTCTTAACACTTGTAACTGCCTGCTCTGGTTCGACAACAGGCTCTGATTCCTGGACCGATGAGCCCGAAACGACTGGTGAAAGTTCGGATTGGAATAACCTCCTAGGTTTAGCACTTTTAGTTGAAGAGGAACCTCGGCCAGGCTCTGGACTTGGTGTTTCCGATTTATCAATAGGGGAAACATGGAGGCCTGCAGCAATGCGCCTTTCTCTTTCGACCTTTTGAGCTTTTTCTAACTCCGACAAGTTGAGCCACCCACCTTTTACTAGGGCGTTTCTTGCTGTGAACATAAACACACACAAAAAAAAGGGTTTTTTTAGAGATAAAAGCTTTGGAAATTAACAGAGTAGAGATAATGAGGATGATAAAATAGTGAAAAGTGAACTAATTTATAGTGAAGGGGTAAAAGGTGCTTCGATACCAAGGAGAATATGAAAGGGTAGATGCAATGATTGAGAACGGTGCTGATGTCACTCACATTAATTAAAAAGGTTACTTTTTCAAGTAAGTAGGAGCGTCGTTCTAGGAGAAAAACGACCGGTGAGACGAATCAGAGAAGGACACGTGTCCCACGATCTTTGGCAAAACTGTTTAGTTTCTGAGAAGCTTTATCAGTTCGGATAAAGTCGTTACATAATTTGAACTCTGTCCGGACATAGTTACGTGTCCATATGAACTATTTTTTAGGTCTTGCCAAAGGCCTTCGAACACAACCTAAAAAAGGGGCTACTGATGAGTCCAAATTATCACCACTCACTATGGGTACCGGACAGGGACAATTCGGATAAAATCCACCCACTGAACCATCCAAACTGAACTAATGTACTAAAAACTTAACCACATCATGACTAAGCTAATTACCTGCCTACTTATAAACTAATGGGTCTTTGAACTCGACCCAAATTGATAATCATGACCCGAAAGCCCATATGGCCCAAGGTTAAGAGTATAAATACCCAACCACTTTCATTTAATGAGGGTACTGAATATTAAATACAACCAGGCAGCTCAAATCTCTCACTACAAACTACCAAACATTAAATACTCTTGAAACACTACAAAACTTCAGACAAAATTACCCTTGGTTGAAATTAATCCACACCAACCACCACCCCACTTTTATTTATATAACTAACAAAATAAATTTTAAAAATTATTTTTCTAAAACATATTTAAATATTAATAAATATGGTAACCAATAATTATTGTAAGGACAAACGTTTTATATTAATTTATGTTGATATTTTTTATGTTTCATATGTTCGTTTAGTTGATAAATATATTCAAATAAGGGAAATTACACCTAAGGTACCCACTCATCTAATACCCAAGGTTTGATCTATTATCTCTTAATATCCATTTCAACTAACTAATTATCACCTAATACCTAACATTATTTTAATACCCTAACTACCCTCACTCTTCATGTAACCCAAATTTCTATTTCTTACTTTTATTTTATTTTATTTTTAAAAGATCCATATCTTTCAAACCAAGCTCGAAAAAAATAAATGAAAGTACCATCGCTTTTGTTTTTTTAAAATGAACAAAACTAGATCCATTGATGATATTTTTTTATTTTTTAAAAAAATAAAATTTGACCAGTAAAAACTCTGAGGAAATCGAGAGAGTTGCAAACAACTCTCAGATTAGTTTTTCAAACAACTCTTAGATTAGTATTGGTGAAGATACCAGCAGGTATATATGGACGATAATATTTTTGTCCAAATTTCAATTCGAGGTACCATAAAATAGTTGAAAGAGTATTTATCGATACTTTTCTCTTAAAATAAATTATACTTTGACCATAAAAAATAAAGTGGCTAGTGAATTCTATGATAAAGAGATCTAAATAACAAAAAATTATCATCTAAGTTTGAAAGTGTTAGATTTCTAAAGTATGGGAAGGTAAATGGATGAGGATCGGATTATTGGAGAGTTTAAAATTTGAAAATGTATAATTCAAAATATAAAAAATACTTTAAAACCATAAAAAATAAAGTGGCTAGTGAATTCTATGATAAAGAGATCTAAATAACAAAAAATTATCATCTAAGTTTGAAAGTGTTAGATTCCTAAAGTATGGGAAGGTAAATGGATGAGGATTATTCGAGAGTTTGAAATTTGAAAATGTATAATTCAAAATATAAAAAATACTTTAAAATTTATAGTAAAATATTATATTATAATTGAACTGATTGGGATTATAATTGTTATTTAATTTAATCGGAGTTACTCATCCATAACTATTTGTATACTAAATATTTTATGTATACGTTAGGATTCTTATATAAATTAAATTTATTAATAAAAATACACCCTACATTTTTTTTCAAATTATTCATATATCATTCTAATCAAATGAGTAGACACAAATATTTAATTAGACAACCCCAGTACTATTGTTGTGGCTATGGTAAATCGAGTTTAAATCTATTTTTTATAAAGTATATCATGTTGACCAGATTCCAAACTGGTAAAATATAAAAAAGGAAAATAGGTACTTTTTATTCGATATTTATAAGAATATTGAAGAATTGATCAAAATAAACAAATTAAAAAATTTACCATTTCAGTTTTTACATGCTAAAAAGTTTATATTATAACAAATTAAACTATATTATAATTTAGATTAATATATAAATCAAAATAAATTATTATTATTATTATTATTATTATTATTATTATTATTATTATTATTATATCCATGAATATGTATGTTTAAAATAAATTATACTGGGCAGTTATATGGTAATCATCTTTACGAAGATCAAAATAATACAAAGTTATTATTTGATTTTGGAAATTTGAGATCAATAAAATTAAGGAGGATAAATTGATTGGAGCTTAAAATTTTAAAATGTTATAATTCAAAACACAAAAAATATTTTAAAATTCATAGTAAATTATAAGATTAATATTATAATCATCCCGTATGTATAGGCTTACCTTAGAGAAGTTTTAATTTCAAATATGAAAACGTCCCAAAGAAAACAAGATCACAGTTACTATTTTCAATTAGAAGAGATAAATAACTGCTGACTGTCTCTTTCTATATAACCTACATTTTAACTTTAGCTTTTACATAAACACACTACAATATAATTGAGTTAAAAAAAATTGTTTATTAAGATCACTAAATATGGGAAAGTTTGTTTTTCCTTTGATTGTATGTATGTTAATCGTTGCTACGTCGATAGGTATCTCCCGATATATATATATATATATATATATATATATATATATATATATATATATATATATATATATATATTTTAATTTTAATTTGTTTGTTTAGTTTTAAAATATGCAAATGAAATTCTCTCTGTGATATTTTTGTTTTGTTTAAAATATAATTTTTTTTTTTAAATAATTAACATTTGAAAAACATTATGATGTTTTTTGTTAGTTAACGGAGAAGACGAAGATGGAAGAGCACCTTGCAACATAGATTACCGGACTGATGCAACTGTATGTAACCAACAAATTTGCACTTTAATTTGTAGTAAAGAAGCTAAATCACCCGCTCAGCAACCTCCACATGCAAAGTGTCTTAACGACCATGTATGTCGATGCTCCTTTATTGGTGGTTGTCCCCCCAAATTGAATGTTTGATACAATTTAATGTAACATCTCAATAAACATAAAGTTTATGAATTTTAATATTTAAACCTTTATGTCAAATATTCGTTTACTTTTAATTATTTTATTTAGAGTTCAATTCAATATCATTTTGCTCAAAGCTTCCATTTTGAGTTTTAAAACTTTATTTGGGCGACCAAAGCCTTAACTTGGGTGAGAATCACACAATAACCTATTCAAAATTCACATAAAATAAATTTTAGAATGTTTATGTTTATTGTTTATTATCCTCTAAGTAATTAGAGCGTTTTTACTTTCATTTTGTACTATGATATCTTTTTTATATAAGTTATTAATGACAATTAAATATTTATAACCGGTGAAATAAATGTATAATTGATACCAAATCAATACAAATAATGGATTGAACAAAATATTGGTGTTAAAACGGTTTGTAATAACATATATTAGTTCATCTTTATCAGATAAACACAAACAACATAAATTTTTTTTTTAAAAAAACTATAAAATAATAAATAGATAAATAAATAATATTTCATATTAAGTAAGCAATATTTTAAATTGGAATGTCTCATCCATATAAAAGTAAGGTCATATTGAAAAGAAAAAAAATAACCATTACTAGGTATTAAACAATTAGACCTAAATATAATTTTTGAACATATCATATAGATATTCGACCTACATATATGAATGTAATTTGAATAGATGGTATAGATATTGGTACCGTCATGTATTTTTCAATTCGAACCCTAAAGGTATCAACTAAATAAGATCAAATATACCAAACATTATTACATGCTACAAACAAGTGGTTAATGGTTACAATATTTTTGCAGAATTGACACTTATATACTAAGGTAATATGACTTTTTTGAATGTTAGACTCAGTAATAAGCCAATTGGTTAGAGCTCTCCAAACCAAGAAAGAATACTTAATTGGAGTAATATTGTTCCACGATATTTTGAACATAGATGATTGATTATTTTTCTGCCTTAAATAGTTCAAGGTCTCTTTAATGTTAAAGCTACCATCATTTGATAGGAACCAAATTATAGTGTCCTCCTCATGCTCCTTTATGGAAGTTTTTATAATGTTTTGAATGTTAGAGGGAGTAACTGAGCCTATCATTCTATCCATGTTCCATCTGTCATTAGTCCAAAATGTCTTGACTTTATCTGAAACATACCAACTATTATATTCTCTGTCATTTAGGATAATGAGAGAGGATGGACTACACCATCTATCTAGCCAGAATTCGGGTTGGCCTTTACCTAGCTTCCAAGCCCTCTTAGATTCAGCCATATTGTTGATATTAGCTAGTCTTTTCCATGTTTGAGATTTAAGCTTAGAATAGTTGACTTGAAGAGGGTGCTTATCTTTACAGTAAATGTTATAAAAGTATTTTACCCAAAGGGAGTTATTTTCTCTAAATCTAAGCCACAACTGCATGGAAATGCATCACGAATGTCTTTGAGTTTTTTGACATTGAGATCACCTTCAACAAAGGCCATACAAATATTTAACCAATTTATCCAATGAATATTGTTAACATCTTGAGTTGATCCTTACATAAACTTATTAAAAGTTTTTTCTATTCTATTAATGATATTTTTAAGCAAGAGACAGCTTTGCATCTAGTAAAAAGAAATGGCTATCAAGACTAAGTTTATTAAGGTGAGCCTTCCTATTCATTAATCTTACCCTTTATTTTCATTATCAATGGTTCATAATTAATTGATTGATTATATGTATTCAATATATTACCTAAGTAAGTAATAGGAAGACTACTGATGTTAAACCCATACTGAATGACTAAAGATGATCGTCTGTGTTAGAAAAGGTGAAGATGTTAGTCTTGTCTTTATTTATAGCTTGACCAGAGGTATCCCCGATACCTCTATAAGAATTATCCATAATTTTTTATAGTAGAAGTGAGGAAATTAGTAAATATCAGAACACCATCTGCAAAGGTCAAACATGGTATGTTTAACGGGCTTCTTGAACTAAATTTCGTAGTTTTATTGTTAGTAACTAGATCGTTGAGCCCATAATAAGAACCTCTTTAGCAATTATAAACAGGCTTCGGGATAGAGGGTCAATTTTCCTTATACCTCTTGTAGTTTTGAAATATCCCTTGACTACCCATTAATGTGAATAGAAAGAAATATAGACTTAATCATTCTCTCAATTATATAAATAAAGGTAAGTAAAAAAACCAAAATCATTAAGAACTTTCAGGATAAAACTATTGAACATTCTATCAAAGGCTTTGGTCATGTTTAGCTTGACCATAATATTACCAGTTTTGGTCTTTTTATTAAGATCACAAATTCATTTCTTTGTTGTCTTGAATATATCTTCCAGGAATGAAGCCAACCTAGACTTTATATATAATTTTAAGAAGAATTTTGACCTTATTGTCTAGAAGCTTATATATGATTTTATTCATTAATGTATACAAGTTAATTGATCTATATTCTTTCCAGGCAGTGGGGTTGATTGATTTGAGAATAAGACAGATGCAAGTAGCTATAATTCCTCGAGATATATGTTGGCGAAAGAGAAAGAATTACATTGTTGCACAAAATTCTTCTTAATGATTTTCCAACATATCTGAAATATCTAACTATTGAAACCATCAATGCGTACAACACTTGATGAGTTACGACTAGAGATGACACCATGAATTTCCTTTTCAGAGGAAGAAGACATGAGTAATTTGTTATCATCTTCATTTATCAGATTATGAATGGAGTTAAATATATTTTCATTCAACTTAGAATCGCCAACAGTATCATTATGATTTTAAGGGTAAGTTAATATACTTGTCAAATATAATTCAATGGAATTTGTTAAAAAATATCATCAGTTATCCAATCAAAACCATCCTTAATGCTAAAGATTATGTTCTTTATTCTCATCTTGCTAATATAATTATGATAGTTTGTTTACTACATGTCCCCATCTTCAATCCAATTCGAATAACACTTTTGATACCGGTAAGATTCTTCTTTTGCTAAAGTTTAAAGGTAAAGGCATTAGATTTATATAGATCAATTCTACTTTGAGGAGTGTTAGATTCCGGGTATTTTAATTCTAGGTATTTTAATTCGAGACATTTTATATTATCTTCAGCCTCCAGTACCTTGTCAAATATGTTTCCAAAGATTTGTCTGTTCCAGATTTTGAGATTCTCTTTTAGAATTTTTAAATTATTTTAAAAGACATACATAGGGAAAGAAAACATTTATTGACTATAAAAAGTTCCATTGTATTTAGGAAGTCATGATGCAATGCCCACATGATTAGAAAACTTGAATGATTTCTTAGGATTCAAACTACCGTGAGGAATATGGTTAAGCAAAGATATGTATTGTCAGAATAAGTCCTGGCCATATGAAGCAACCTGGTTTCATTCAAGTACTCAGTCCAAACAGTATTATAAAGAGTATGATCTAATCTTTTCTATTTTGTTTTGTTGGTCCATGTGAATTTAGTTCCATCATAACCGGCATCTTCTAGGAGGCAGTCTCTAAAAGTGTTATTGAAGTCCTCAATGTGATCAGAATAATTAGAGGTACATCAAATATGTTCATCGTGGAAAAATATAACATTGAAGTCTCTAGCAACGATCCATCCATTGGTTGTATTGGAGGTGTCTCTCATATTATGCCAAAGCTCAAGTTCGTTTATTCTTTGACATTTAGCATACACTATAGTAAATAAGAAGATTTTGGTCATTGTTGAGTGAGTAATCTCAGCATAAATGAACTGTTGATGGTCAACTAAAATGCTTATCCTCAATTCATCATTCCATAACAGCCAAATTTTGTTATTCATATTGGTTTTAAAATGGTTAAAACCTAAGCTAAAAATAATCTGGTCCATTTGCTCAATCTTTATAAGATGTTATTGTAATGTTATTAAGTCAATGTTTTTTTTTGAGTTTGATATATTGAAGCATTCTTAGAGAAGAGTTATTTCACATACCTCAAATGTTCTAACTTAGGATCTTAATTGTCATAAAATTTGAGTTTGAATAACTACTATGACCTTTTTGGTTGAAGAGACTTAGCTGACAAGATAACTTATTTTTACTTCCATGGATTCTTTAAGTTTTTTTATCAAGAAGATCTTAGAAACATTTTCCAACCTCTCTTCTATTCCAAATTGGAGAGGTTGGCAAGCTACCTATGTTTTGCTGATTTGGAGTGTGATTTTCCGACTCCAGGTTTTCATATTCAAAAGTATATGTGAGGTTGTATCCAGATTCAAGGGCTTGGATAACTTTAATAAGTTAATCATTGCTAATAGAGTTATAAACATCCATGCGAGTATTATTGTTAACCTTTGAGCTTACTCTTTTATTTCTCTTTTGGTTTGTTGGTTTTGGATTTAAAGGAGACAGTGTCATGATTTATGATTTCATGGGAATGTGTTGACTTAACATTTTATGAGATTTAGATTCTTCATCTAATTTAATTGAGTTATCTTTATCATTATCTTTATGATTTTTAACTATCAAAGACTTGATCATGGGAATCTTCCTTTCTTTTAACTCAGTATATTCAATAAAAGTATAATCATGTTTTTGTATTATGTCTTTTTTAGTCTTAGTAACTAGTTTTTTACAAGTCTCTTGTTTGTGACCAAGATGATGACGAAATTGACAGTAATGAGGTGGATCCTTATAGCTTATGTCTAGCCTACAACCATCATATCCTCTGAAACCAACCCAAATATGATATAGCAATTTTTTAGTTAAGTTTAGTTTAACCCGGGCATAACAAGAGTTATAGGAAACTTTGTTCTTGTCTGGAATCTAGGTCTTTAAAGGTAGGTCTATGGTTGAAGCTATAGTATGTATAATACCTTCATTTTAGAGATATTCATGTATATTTGCAATCATAATCCATATCGGGGTAATTGGAAACTCATATTTAGGGTTGAATGAGTTTGTCGACTTGAATAACCTCATCGAGAGTTCACCCATAGACCAAACATTTTTAGTCTATAGTTTGCACATGTCTGTTCTTAGAGAAATTTGTATCATCACGTGTTTTATATCCCAAACTAACATATTATATTCACCAACAAAATTCATAGCATCCAAGAACTATTTTATGATCAAGAATTCCGGCACACCTTTATAGAACTTACCAATTAAGGTGAATTTGGTATCCAACAACAGTATATCCTTATCTTTCTTTGATAACGGAGTTGATATATGATCTTTTTATCTTGTACGTCTGCTGGTATTAATTATGGATGATCCCTAGAATATCTAATCACATCAGAAAAATATTTGGTCGTTATATAATTAATTTTCCCATCTTTGTTACTTGAGTCTTCTTGATCCATCCTTGAGCTATTTTGGTTATAGTTCTCTGGTTCATAGATGTGTTTTTTTTACGGATTGGAAATGTTGCATCGATGAAGACTCTATTTTGTCTTTCTTTTCTTTAAAATATTACAGCTGTAGACTTTTGAGTTAAAAATTAAATTTGTCTTGTTGTTGTTTCGAGGAAGAATAACCTTTTGGAGCCTTATTTTCTACGTCCTTATCCATAGTGGAGAACTGGCAAGAAGCCAGAGATGCAGATGGAGAACGACCAAAAGCAAAGCTCTGTTTTATGGCTCTTAGTTTCTTGATGAAATTATGGAGCTCTTTCTAAAATTATTATTCAATGAAAAACTGTAAAACAAAATATATTAAGGTTTCTATTAAAGCCACAATTATATTTAAATTCCGCAAGTCGTATCACGACTAGCTTCTATAATTAAGAAACTAATTTAGTTTGTCCTCAATCTGATTTTATCTCAATCGTTATAATTGTGTGATTACAGATTTTTTTTAGTTTTGAGATTCAAATTATATGGTTGTATACATGTTAAGTGTGAGGTTTTATTATACCATGATTATATATTTACACATACGACCTTCTGGATATAGTAAAATCATGATTCAAAATCACTTTATACATTTTATTTATTTTGGATATCGTCGAGTCGTCAAGATGAGTATGTGTATCATTGTGATGAAGTTTACCTGATCTGACCTTTGGTTTCCACGACGAGCAATGTTGTTTGTCATGGTATCGAGAATTTTCCCCTAACGATAGACTTCACATTTTTACATTTCAGTTAATTTATGATGAGATTATTTATTTGTTAGCAATACTAAAGTTAAGCAATACTTTGAAAAAAAAAAAATCAGTTTTGACCAATAAAGAGGTTTGCATAGTATTTTTAAGAAAATCAAGTTAGTATACATAATACTTTGGTTGGACTAAGTTTCAAATCTTAACAAGTTAAATTTAAGTTTAACACAAATGCTTTCTTTCTTCTCAAATATCTAGCATTAATCTTCAGATAACCAAAATATAAATCATAATAAGATTTTCAAGTATAATGAAAATATGGTATGCTTCTCCATTAAGAATGCAAGAATATATAAGAATATATATGAGAATATATATAATTTGAACGGAGAACATAGTTAGGAATGTAAGACCCAATTGTATAAGTCTGATGATAGTCCCCATATGACATTATTTAAGCATATCATATTATATTTTCTTAGCATATAATTAAAGTATTTGTGAATTCATTGCCAAAATTCAGATGTTAGTGTTTTAGCTTTTCAGATTTATCCAAGTTTGTTAAATCTGAAATATAGTAGAGATTAAAATGTTAACGCTAGACATCATCATGGATGAATTCCACAGTGAACTTTATGAAAAAAATCAGTTATAAGTTTATCATAGGGTCATTATTATTAACGTATTTTTCTGTTCAGTTCAGTTATTATGAGATTATTTATTTGTTATCAATATTAAAGTTGAACAATAATAGAAAAAAAAATATTCAGTTTTGACAAATAGAGAGGTTTACATATTAATTTTATTTAAATCAAATCAAGTTAGTTAAATTTAGCACAACGACTTGCTTTATTCTCAAAGATTTAGTATAAATTCAGAAAGAGTATGAAAGGTTTAAGACTTGGCTTGACCAAACCAATTACTTTTACACTTTTCGTATGATCTTTATTTTAATTTTTTTCTTATATGCGTTTTCTGGATTGTAGAGCTAGAACCATCCTAATTTATTTTCATTCTGAAGATACGTTAAACTAACAAACATTATGTAAAGGCAAAACACATCTACAAATAATGATAACAATTTTATAGATGATTTGTGAAATGGATAAGTTGTATATAGTATGTATAATTAATGTTTCAATAATTTCATACATATTTATGTACTAGTTGTTAAAATAAATTTAAATCATTGAACAAATGAGGATACATTTATCACAAGTATTCATGTTATATATCTCAAAATGAGGTTGATAATATAATTTTATTAAGTCTTATTGAACCTCTTAACTACTATGACTATATAGATGTGTTTGATTTATCAAGAGAAAATATACCAAGTAAAGGAAATTAATAGGCATATAGAGCAATATAAGTTTTAAAAAAAACCCATAAAGTTATCTATAAAATATACCTATGTAGAGATGGCCAAGACTATACATACATATATATATATATAGGTTCCATTATGCCCATAGTTTATCATAGTTTAATGTTGAATATCACTGACAAGTTATAGCATTTTATAACTTGAATAAGGTATCACCTCGATAAAAGAATTAAGTGTGTCTTATATGACCTTAATGGTTACTACTAAGGACGGTATGAATTCTCATCGAATAAAATAACGAACCGTTTTGCTTACTTAAAATATGCAAAAGTTCATTCTTAAAATAATACAATTGGAATTAATTATTAAAAGTGTATACATTAAACTCAAACCATGCGGAATATCTCTTTAAAACACTTTTACATTTAGGAATGTCTGATGGAAGCGCATACAAGCCTAGGAAATGGTAACAAGAGTCTCATACACTACAAACTATTTCATTTTAGCATTTGGTCTATTATATATAATTTTAGTTAGGATCCAACGATAAAATTTATATTTGAGATAATACATCAATTTTTAGGATAAGAAGGTGTGAGGTTGAAGTAACTAGTGAAAAACATTAATTATAAAAGAAAAATAAGAAAATTCCACTCAAATTTGAACTATATGGATTTGATCTTGTATAACCAATAATATTTTAATTATTAGAATGATTATTTGCTCTACATAAATGAAAATGATTATTTCCACTATAAATCAATATTTAAAACCTTATTTAAGAATATGTAGTATTAGTTTTTGAGTAAGAACAAACTCACCATCTTCAAGAAATTGAACAAACTAAAGCTAGTAAAAGATTTTACAAAGATTTTACAAATAGAAAGAAGTGAAATCATGTTTATTTTTTTATAAAATATATTTGTATAAAATTTTCTATATAAATATTGAAACTCTTTTTGGTGAACCGAAGAATTTAATTTCATTTTTTGTAATATCATAAAGAGTTTTACATGAACATTCACATTCTTCATTATGCAACATAATAACTTAGTTTCACCTTATGTAATTTCATAAAAAAATCTATATAAAATTGAGATTGTGTATGATACAACAAAATACTATAGATTCACTTCTGTAATTTTGTAAACAGTTACGCAAGAATTCATACTAAATATTGATGTGCAATAATCCAGTTCTAGGTTCATATCCATTATCTAAAGATAAAAAACTAGGTGATTGCAAATTCATATTTGAACTATAGTTGACTCGAAAGCTAACATGATAAAATTTATACAAGGTCTTATAACACACAAGAGTTTCTCAATATCAACAGATTGACTTTTAAGTTAACCTTAATTTCATCATAGTGAAGGATTAATTCAACTGAATCATAGTATATACTAGAAAGTTGAATATTAAGCTTCATTGAATGAATATTAAAATCCCATTTTTTTTTCAAAATGGTGACATTGAGAAATTTGATATATACTACAACCCAATGAATTTATTAATTACTTATAATATGTTGCACAAGTTAACCAGCGTAAGGAAGATCAACCTAGTGGAGTTGTATTTAAATTTTGGTAAAAGTCAATGATTAGTAACATTAAGAAATTCATTTATGATATTGACAAAACATATAATAAATGATAACATGATCTCTTAAAATTATAATCTCTTCTAGCTTTGAGATGAACTTAGTAGTATCATATATCGATGTCATATTCATTACCATAAACTATAGAAACCTAGTGCATGCTACCAATAAATTAATGTTGAAGAAATTTGATATGAAATGTTTTAGGTAAGACATCTTACGTGTTGGAAATTAAGATTTATCATAATTATTCGTGATAGTCTATGAGTTTATTACAAAACACATACATTAAAAGAGTATTACAAATATTATGGTATGAAAACAACAAGCTTATAGATTTCCTTAAGACGAGATAGATGGTATTAAGCAATTTATCTTCATTTCAAAATTAGGGAGATACAAAATATTCCATATGTTTCGACAATCTTAAATTTTATATATGCTCAGGTTTGTTCAGAATTAGGTGTACATTTATGAAAATAATCCTAAGAAGATATTTTAAGTACTATGAAGATGGAAAAATTTATAATAGGACATGGACACTTAGGTATTTACAAGAACAAAGCATCGCATGTTGACATAAATGAAATCGGATCATTAAGAAGATAATTTATATGTGATGACTTTTGTGAGTTAAGTGGTTGTGAGGTCAATTTGTGTAATTTTAATATACATACTTTGTGAGAATAAAAGTTATGCATATTGAGTATCATCAAAAAAAAAATATACATACTTCTTTATAGTTATAAAAATTAAAATAAAGTAAAGAAGAACATCTTCATGATTTATTTTAGTCAGTATGAAAATATTAAAAGATGATGTTCTGTTTTTCTCTGTTATTCTTCTCCTATTAAGGTTTTAACATCTAAATTATTTCATAAACACAATATCATGTGTGGGTTCTTAAATCTACAAAATACTCAAATTTAGTAGGAGTTTACTTACTATTCAGTTTTCAATTCAGTTTTGGATTAGATTATGTTTAGTTTTAGTTCGTACTTGATTCAGTTAAACAATAAGATATCTGTTTTTTACTTCTACATCTCTTGTAAATTTTATAGAAACTAATAATGTCAATTTAGTTAAGGTGGATCTGTTGTTAATCGATATGTTGTGTAATTTCATGTTCAAATGCATCATATTCTACATACCATGAGAAGTCAAAGTTTGGTTTAGATAATTGCTGGTAATATGCCTGATGTGGGAACGATCATGCATAATATGGCTCAAATTTCTTAGTTATTATTTTTTGTTTTTTAAAATTATAAGATGTTTTAATAGATGTGATGATCCAAGTGAGAGATTGTAAGGGTATCCTAAATTAGAAGGTCTCATCCATGTATATAGAATATCTGAATTATTATAAACTATGGTCGATAAAATGAAATCACTAAAAAATATTAATAACATAATAATAGTATATAGTAAATTATGCAGATAGTAGTTAAGATTAATTGCACTATAAGGAAAAAATATATGATCCAATACTTAAACTATTAAGGTTAATGAGCCCGTTATTGTCCATGAGGAACACGAGAACATTGGATAATAATGTCACTAAATCTGTTTAATCAATGTGAAGTTATAATTTATATACAAGATCTTTAAACTCTATACATTAGGTGTTTGATATCTATAGTCATTTGAGAAAGAAAAATAATTCATAACTTTTATCTTCTTTTTTAAATATGCTTATCTCTTTAGATTGATTCATCAAAACTAATTGTTTTTTACCTTTTTCATGGGCTTAAATCAGGAAATAGTCCTTCGACTATAACGTTTTCTTTCATTTAGTCCCTCGACTAAAAAATCACCGGGAAGGGTCCCTCGACTATCCCATTTTCTTTCATTTAGTCCTTCGACTTTAAAATCACCGGTGAGGGTCCCTCGACTTTGCAAAAATTTATAAATTTAGTCCCTGATTTGGGGTTTTTTTCTTAGATTCTCGGACTAAATTTATAGATTTTTCAAAGTCCAGGGACCCTCACCGATGATTTTAAAGTCGAAGGACTAAATGAAAGAAAATGGGATAGTCGAGGAACCCTCACCAGTGATTTTTTAGTCGAGGGACTAAATGACAGAAAACGTGATAGTCGAGGAACTAGACAGCGATTTAAGCCTTTTTCATGATATAGATTTTTTTCTACAGTAAAAATAATATACATATATATTATGATTGTATTGAACCATTAATTATATTTCTATTAGATTATACATATTTAGATTATACATTTTCTTAAACTAAGTAATACATTTTTTAAATTATAAATGTTTAAACTACTTATTTTAAACTTTTTATTTTTAATTTGGCAATATCATTCTTGTTTAAATATTATATTTTATTATTTTAACGAATATCTACTACAACATCGTTAAATATATTTTAAACTTTTCATTTTTGTAGTGTTATATTTGATTTTGGTGAGGTGAAACAGAAGCTTTAAAAGTGCTTTAGATTATTATCTTTTAATAAATGTAAAGTAAATAAAAGAGTAAATTTTCATATAAAAAATAAAAATTGTATCCCTAGCTCATTGACTAAATATTTTATTTATATTGTTTAGTTACATTAGGTCCTTATTTTTAAACTAAAGACTACGAATATTCTATTTTTTTACTTATTCTTTCATTAAATTTTAGAGGATATATTGTTTTTTTTATTTCTAAATCTAGTCACGGTTGATATTTCCATATGTCACTAATTAGCATTTTCTTTTATGTATTAAAGTTCAAATTATTTATATATTAAACTCATATCAGTAGTACTTCTAGTCCTTGCGAATGGAATGAAGAAAGCGTATAAATTGAAGTTTGATAGTCCATGTAGAGACAAAATACTATTTTAGACCATTATTTTGACTATGCATTCTTGGTCTATAGTATTACTTATATAAACTCCACTTTGTTTTAACCTAAAAGATTTAGTTGAGGTTGGACAGTTACATTATAGAGATTGACTGAACTGCCATATCTATGATTATAGATTGTTTTATGTGAAAAGCCAAGATTTTCTATGATTATAGATTGTTTTATGTGAAAAGCCAAGATTTTCTATAATTATAGATTGTTTTATGTGGAAAGACAAGATTTTAAGGTTTGACATAACTTGGTAACTAATCCTCCAAGTTTTTAAATCTTTGGTTTATATGGTTGGATTGTTGGACTTTATTTGAGTGGATACGATAAGTTATACATTTAATAATTACACTTGTAAAACATGAAATATTACACGTTTAAGTGACGGTTTGGAAGATTCTGTTAAGACACATGTCCCATATGCAGTCCAACCTTTGGGCTTGTTTTTTTTACCATTGTGCGTTTATGTTAGTCCTTGGATAATCTTTGTCTAGATGGTCATGATGAAACATGTTTCTTATTTAAATAATAAAGATGTTTGGTCAAACTCCATATTGGGCATTTATGTTAGTCAAACATCATAAAAGTGTTTGGTCAAAATCCATGTTCGTTTAAAATCTAATGGATCATGTTAAGAAGTATTAGTATGCAATTTATTAACGATGGTGACTCCTAAAACAGTGGTAGTTCAAGAGGTTTAACCACTAGTTGTCAACATAGATCCTATCTTGGTGGTTTCACTACCCACTTTATAAGAAATTTTATGTATTCACCTGTTAAAAACAAAGAGAGAAGTAGTCGCAGGAAGCGGCTAGGGTTTTGTGTTTATTAGAAAATGTTCCTTTTGTATTGAACTGTTTTTTTATATGTAAACCCAAGTAAGGCTCTCAATATATAGAGAACTTAGAGGCCTATACAAGGAAACTTAATACACTGAATATTCTAACACAAAGTGTTTTTTCTCCTTGTAAAAGTGTGTCTCCTAGTTGCTCCATCAGGTATATATTCTAACACTCCCCCGCAAGTTGTGTAGTGGGATCACCAATACCCAACTTGGATAAAACTGATTCGAATGTTCTTGCAGCAACCACTTTTGTCAGGATGTCTGCCAGTTGGTCTTCGGATCTAACAAACGGAAGTTCGACTGTCCCATCTTCAATCTTTTCTTTTATGAAGTGCCTATCTATTTCAACGTGCTTTGTTCTATCGTGTTGTACTGGGTTCTCTGAAATCTTAATTGCAGCTTTATTATCGCACATTAACTGAGTTGGACACTTCAGAGGGGATCCAATTTCTTTCATTATCTTCTTTAACCAAAGTATCTCTGTAATCCCCTTAATGATTCCTCTAAATTCTGATTCAGCACTTGACAGTGATACCACTTTCTGTTTCTTACTCCTCTAAGTCACCAAGTTACCTCCAAGAAGAGTAAAGTAGCCAGCAGTTGATCGCTTGTCGTTAGGATTCCCTCCCCAATCAGCATCTGTGAATACTTCAACATCAAGGTGTCCATTTTTCTTAAAAATTATGCCTCTTCCTAGTGTGCCTTTGAGATATTGAATAATCCTCATTACTGCCTCCATATGGTGTTCCTGAGGATGATGCATGAACTGGCTAACTACTCCCACCGCGTATGCAATGTCGGGTCGAGTGTGAGCCAAGTAAATCAATTTTCCCACCAACCTTTGGTACCTTTCTTTACTCGCTGGTCTGCCCCCTTCAATTATCTTTAGTTTGTGATTCACAACCATAGGAGTGTCATTTGGTTTGCAATCCACCATGCCAACTTCAGCTAATAAATCCAATATATATTTCCGTTGGGAGATATAAATCCCTCCTCTTGACCTAAGAACCTCGATTCCTAGGAAATACTTTAATCCCCATGTCTTTCATTTCAAACTCCTTGAAGAGGTTTTTCCTAAGAGAGCTAATTTCTTATTCGTCATTCCATGTTATAATCATATCGTCGACATATATTATAAGACAAGTGACTAATTCTCCTCTCTTTTTGTAAAACAAGGTATGATCCTCATTACTCTGTTTGTAGTTATACTGCTTCATTGCCATTGTAAATCTCCCAAACCAAGCACGAGGAGACTGTTTGAGCCCATATAATGTCTTTTTCAGTTTACATACCTCATTTTCTTGAAAACCATCAGGGAACCCTGGTGGGGGTTCCATATATACCTCTTCTTCCAAGTCTCCATGTAAGAAAGCATTTTTTACATCAAATTGATGAAGAGGCCAATCTTTATTCGCGGCTATTGAAAGTAAAACTCTGATAGTGTCAATCTTTACAACCGGAGAGAATGTTTCAGAGTAGTTTATACCATATGTTTGTGTATATCCTTTGGCAACCAATCTTTCCTTGTGTCGCTCAATGGTGCCATCGGATTTATATTTTATATTAAATACCCATCTACACCCGACTGCTTTCTTCCCTTGTGGTAACACACAATTCTCCCATGTACCATTCCTTTTTAGAGCTTCAATTTCGGTATTCATTGCCTCATGCCATTCAGTCATCTTCTTAGCTTCTTGAGATGTTTTAGGGATTTGTTCAGAGAGAATAGTAGCTGAAAATGCCTTTGCAGTCTTCGTCATTCCTTTCCTGTTTGTTTTTACCGGATATGTAGAAGCACGAGGAACGTGTTCCGGTGAATACCGGTCAGGAGGAACCCCTCTATTTTTTCTTGGGGGAAGAACCAGAGTTTGAGTTTCAACAAATGAACTTCCTGAAATGTCATGGTCAGTAGAATTTTGTGAATTATGACATTGTAAATTGTTTACCTCTTGATGGATATTTTCTTCGGCTGATTCGCTGGTAGTATACATGGTATTTATTTCTTGTTGGACATTGCCTTCGGGAGAATCATTGGTGGTAAGAACTGTCTCGTGAGTCTCCTTTATGTTGGAAGAGGCGTGTTCAGTGGCGCCATCTACCGACTCTGTCGGCACATCCTCAAAGTAACTTTCATATAGAAACCAGTCGAGTGATTCACTTACTTTCTCCCCCTGAGCACGAGATTGGTGGTAAAAAAATAATCAGATTCTAAGAAGTCCAGTCCATGGTGACATGGATTCGACGAGTAACCGGATTGTAACACCGATAACCCATTTGATGGACACTGTACCCAACGAATACACATTTTTCAGCACACAGATTAAGTTTGTTTCGACTAGTTTTAGGGATATGAACAAACACCGAACAACCAAAGACACGAGGTGGTAAGGTCATAACAGATGGAATTGTATCTTGGATGGCAAGCACTTGTAATGGAGTTTTATTTCCTAGACATCGGGTTGGTAGACGATTTGTAAGATACATGTCTGTAGCAAGAGCTTCTGGCCAAAGAGAATGAGGAACTCTAGATTCAATCATAATAGCACGAGTTTTTTCAAGTAAAGTACGATTTTTTCGTTCTGAAGTACTGTTTTGTTGAGGTGTGTTTGGACAAGTGGTTTGATGGATAAGACCATTTGTTTTGAAAACAATTATGCATTGTTTGGTTAACAAACTCTGTTCCATTATCAGAACGGAGAATCTGTATTTTTTTTCAAATTGAGTCAAAATCATTTTGTAAAAACAAACAAATATTTATGGTGCTTCCGATTTATGTTTCATGAAGTATATCCAAGTCATTCTTGAGAAATCATCCACAAATAAAACAAAGTATCTGATTTGATTGTAAGTGGAATTTGGTGCTGGACCCCAAACATTAGAATGGATTAGTTAAAAAATATAATCAACTCTAGTATTAATTTGATTAAATGAGACCCTACGATTTTTTGCAAGAATGCAGGTTTCACATTTCTCATGAATGGAATTATTCAAAAAAAGACTAGGAAACACACTTTTAAGATAGCTAAAAGAAGGATGACCAAGTCGCCGGTTCCATGACCAAAGTTGCTTTTCGGTTGTTCTGTGAGCAAGCATGACATGTCCCTTATGAACTACCTCATCAACATAATAGAGACCTCCTTGTTCAGTACCACACCCAATGATCTCTTTCGTACGAATGTCCTGTAAAATGCAAAAAATGGATACATAAGAACCACACAGTTGAGTTGTTTTGTCACTTGACTAACAGATAATAACTTTAAGGATAGTGAAGGAATGTAGAGGCAATTTTTAATTTCTATATTTTCCAAAAAAATAATTGAACCTCCCCCTTTGACTTCACAAATTTCTCCACTAGCAGTCTCAGTATGGGACTTCTTTGGAGATGACATGTCATCAAAGTCTTTAGGATCATAAGACATGGTGTCCGTAGCCCCGCAATCAAAGATCCAATTCATTGATTTCTCAAACCCTTTACCTCCAAGTTTTTCATAGGAGTTCGCCGCCATTCCTCCAAAACCAGTGCCACTTCCTTGCTCATTTTTAGTCGGATCTTCACCGCTACTTGTAGACGAAGCCCGTTTGACATTAGATCTGAAATACTGGTCATTTTTCTCCTTATGACCGTCCTCCCACCATTCTGGATAGCCAACCAGCTGGAAACATGTCTCTTTAGTATGTTTCTTCATCCCACAATGAGTGCAATACAACTTGAATTTATCTTCTTTCTCTTTTGATCAGAATTTAAACCTTTGTGCATAATCATTAGCAGCCAAACCCATTCCAATTTCAATCGAGTCACTATCAGAAGAACTTGATTTTAGTATATTAAGCCTGGTTACTTCCCTTCGTATTGTAGCATATGATGTTTCCACAGAAGGAAGTGGATCCTTTTTCAGGATATCTCTCTTGACTGGTTCCAGCTTGTCATTAATCGCCATTAGCAATTGATAGAGTCTTTGTTCTTGAGTCTTCTTATTGTAGATTTGAATGTATTATGGGTCTTTTATAGGGTTCGGATCTCGCCTATCTATAGACATCCAGATATTCTGCAGTGTGTTCCACAAGTCTTCTAGTGTATCGGACCCTTGCCTTAATGAATTAGCCCTCTTATGAAGGTCAAACACCTGTAACGAATCTGTACGAGAACCGTATGTGCTGGCTAACCCATCCCATAGGGATTTTGTAGTGGGATATTGCGAGACATTATTCACCAAGCTGGATTCAAGATTCTGGATAATCCATGTAAAAATACATCGATCATCTTGTTCCCACCTTGTATATGTTTTGTCAGTTTTAGATGGAGGTGTTGCCTTCCCTGTAATGTGAGAACCACTCCCCCTTCCCCCAATTTCTTTCTTCATGATGTTTGTCCATAGGGCATAGTTTTCACCATTGAGTTTAATCCCTAGGGATACATTCTCAGGGTTAGTTGTTTGTTGTTGTGTTCCGAGACCATTTTTCAGAATGGCAGCAATCTGCATTGTTAATTCATCAGGGATTTGACTGACCACGACTTCATTGCCAGCCATCTTTGTTGAGGATGTTCAGAGTTCCCAGAATCACACGTGCTCTGATACCATGATAAAAACAAAGAGAGAAGTAGTCGTAGGAAGCGGCTAGGGTTTTGTGTTTATTAGAAAATGTTCCTTTTGTATTGAACTGTTTTTTTTATATGCAAACCCAAGTAAGGCTCTCAATATATAGAGAACTTATAGGCCTATACAAGGAAACTTAATACACTGATTATTCTAACACAAAGTATTTTTTTCTCCTTGGAAAAGTGTGTCTCCTAGTTGCTCCATCAGCTATATATTTTAATATCACCTTTTAATGAGCACTCTGGTTTATTTGGTTTTGTATGTGAGGCTTTCAGATCTCATGTTTGGTAACCCTTAAATTATGGTTGCTTGGGGATATGAAGCTACAATCGATTCATGCTCTGGATAATATTTATATTGATTTACTTTTATTTTTTAATCAAAGTGGTAAAAGTGTAGTGCGGTCTCTTTACTCAAAACATGATCCACCCTCTCCAAGTGTAGTGAATATGTACAAGTGTATGGTGATTTTCCTTCTCTCTGAGCACGAGACTCTTACAGACTATCTCGATTATGAGACAGTCTTTCTCATATCTTTGGTTGATGTGGGGATTTGTCTATCCTAGTAAGTTTATTTTTATCTTTAGAATCTATTGTAGGATTCTATTATAGAATTTGAAGGTTTTATTTTTTATTTTTCCTTAAAATAGATATATTTTTATGTTTCAATAAGCATGATTCGAGAAAAAAAATTAACATTTAGGTGAGATTTCCTAAATATAAGAGGGAAAGTTACCATGCATTTTGTCTTTATGGGAAAATTTCTTACATATGGCTACTGACCGACCGAAGATGGATCTTTCCAATTGAGTCCATCTGGTGCTAATGCTATGAAGGATATGATTGTTTTCGCTTTATTTTCTAAATAAAAAGAAGGGTCTAGCTCGCATAACCAGGAGGCTGCATCTGCCCATCCAAAGCTTAATAGAAGTTCCTTATGTAAAAAAAACCAAAAGTGGAAAAGTAACCCCCAAACCTATTGAAGTAGAGAGAAAGAGGAAGAATTCTATGATGGAATATGATAATATCCTAAGAATGACCAAGATTGATGTTGATTTTGGCTGAATATTGGGGTTTTTATAATGAAAAAAGAAATAAGTAGAATCTAAAAAGGATCCTAGTAGGAAGAAAAAATTCATGATGAACCGTAATGGTGGTCTAAATCCTATGAAACCATCTTATGACCCCCCCCCCCCTCATACAGTACATTTGTTGAGAGAATATACTTATGTTGGGACTTTTATTGTACCATGGAAGAGGGAATTTCTCATTCTCCCGCTGCTAACTTGGAATATTTTTCTCATACCTTCACATTTGTTGTGATCATAAATAGAGAGATCATTTAAAATTCCCTCATCTTCTTATATGAGAAGTTTTTTCCTAGGGTGTAAATCATCAACTGGTCCCGATATACCATTATAAAGTGGGATGAATTATCTCACAAACAATGGTTTATGTTCGGGGTCGAACTATGGTGCTGGAGCTCTGTGTGATTGACTTAATAGTTCAATAAGTCGATCTTAAAATTGAGGTAAGCGGTGTTCTTTTCTCCTTTGACTATCTGTGAATTAGTTAATGTTAATAAAATTTGAACTTGGTGACAACCATCTTTAATGGCTTCGAAATGATGGTGAGGGTAAAAGTAGATGAAAGGCATAAATGAAAGATCTGTGTTTACAGCTTTGTATGATGGCTGAGCTCGTAGATAATCAGAGGCACTAAGACAAGATAATCACATGTGGAAGAAAGGTTTGATCTCCATCAAAAGAATCATGAGGATTTGGAAGTTATTATGAGCACGTGTTTGTTGTTAAGAAAATAATGAAGAAATATACAGATTTTCGGGTGATCGATTAAGAAACACTAATCACCAAACTGAAGGGAATTGAACCCTCGGTGGCCATTTACTAAAACAGATTCATTGAGTTAGAATCAATTTTATCCAAAATGAAGTTAGACAATATAAGATCATAGAGTTACAGATGTAGTTCTTGACAACTCAAATTGCAATAATAAGAGCCCAAAACTTGTTGGATTTTTTTACCATCCTTTTTTAGAAAGAATATGGTTTAAATAATTTTCATCAAACAAAGATTCAGACCGTAGATTTGAAGACCGTCGTGGATTACATGATAAAATAGAGGATACGTTTTTTTTTGTTCAATAGAACTTGGCTAAATTTGGATCTGGGGGTCTTCTTGGAGCTTATATATCACGAGCAATGACATGCATGGGTAGAATGGTCCTCTGATGATACATTTGAAGATTTTGAATATGGTGAATGAAATAAAGTGATTGAGAGGTTTTTCAAAAAGTTGATTAAGTTTCATCCTCCATTTTAACCAACAATGAAAAGGTAATGGTTCTTCCACGCTATTGGAGTAATTTTAGGGAAGAAGATTTTTCTCATAAAACAATTGATGGATTAAAAGAGATTCCACCACCCAAATTCTCTTATTAAGAAGAATATTCCATGCATCTGGGGTACTGATGTAGAGGAAGGTTTTCAATCATCTAACAGACCTTACAATCGATGAAGGATAGAAAGTTCCTCATGTCGAGGCTATTGATGTAATAAAAGTTATTCTCTTACCCTATGGTACTAATGAAGAAGTCGTCCCGTAATTCAACAATTTGATGAAGAAATGTCATTTTGCCCATATATTTAAGTTTTTATTACTTATTTCATTTCTTTATAAAATACACCAAGTACTAAAGTCCTCTGGTAAAGGCAATGTTTATATGACTGAGGCTTTTTATGTAGCTAAGGTCTTTAAGTAATGTAATACATTTTACTTACTTTTTGTATTGATTGAAAATACTTTTAAGTGCGTTTTTTTTCTTACTTCTTATAAGGTCTTTTTTTAACGTGCTTGCCTTTTGAAGGTTCATGCTATTATTTTATTTACTTTGTGTATTCTTGAAAATACTTGGTATAGTAATACGATATATCACAAGTGTACGATTTTCGTTCTAGTTTCACGAATATTTTACGAATCGAGTTTAATCAAACATAAAGATTTTATTTATTCTTACATAAATATTTATACTAATTTATACAGATTTTAATATTAGAGATATAAAATTCAATGTTTGATCCAGATATATCAATGTTAAAAACAATGTTATTATTGAACATGTTAAAAATAAATCATTATTCGTTTTGTATGTAATATGAAAATAAAGTAACCATTTGTATAATTTTGAGATATATCAATGTGAAAAACAATTACAAGATCATTGAACATGTATTAATAAATTATTATAAAGTTTAAACAGTTAAATCACTTTGATCTAAGTATATATTTCAAAGTCACATCTCCTTCAGAGTGTTTTCTCTGTATGTGGATCACCGACAACTAACCTTCTTATATAACTTGAGGTAACTCTAGTCCCCTGCGCACTAAAATTGAGTCATATCATGGTCATAGCGCACTACTCATTCAACCAAGTGCTGTTATTATTTTTTGGAAATTAATTTTATTCATCGATCTCTACCTAAATCTAACAACAATAAATTGAACCCATAAATAATTAAAGGTACTTCATTCAATAATAATACTAAAAATATTTTAAAAAAATTAAATTAGTTTAGAATAAAATTGTATATACATAGGTTATATAACTCCATAATATAAAAATCAGCTTTCGCTAATCACGTTCTTAGCAAAAACAATTCTAAGATCTAGAAATAAACGATAAAAGATGAGATATTTAAATCTTTATAATTATGTCTACTTATAATCATAAAATAATCATTAACTACTAATAGATTTTTTTTTAATTTATAATTGATTTTGACTTTATCTCTTTTTTTAATTTAATCTTATTTTGTTTTTACCGAATTCAATCCATTTTACTCTTTTTATTATAAATCTCACAATCTTATTTAAAATACAAAAATAAATAATAAAATAGTAATATATCAACTATTAATTTAAACAAAAAATTAAATTAGTGTAAAAGTATAACAAAATCATAGATAAATATCATTTATAATACAATGTGTTCATTAATTTATAAAAAGTATTACAACCATGTTATCTTTTTTGTTATTTCATTAAGAAAAGAAACAATATTACGATTGGTATAATTTTATATGATTTCTCACAATGGTAAATGTTGGTGAATCTTTTTTGGGTTGATTATTTCTGAAGAAAGAGGTTAGGTGGTCTGGTTTAAATGTCTTATGTACATTTTTCTTCTGGCTCGGAAGCCTACTTCACATTAATACTATCTTTTAGAAGCCTACTATCTTAGTCTGGCTTGAGACTATATTGCTTATCGGTACTGTAGCTCTCAAGTTTTATAGAATATCACTCAGGTTAAAATATATAAAAAAAATTATTAATAGATTTTACCTTGTTAAAACTTATTCGCGCCACTAAAATAAAAAATAGTACACAGATTTGACGATTGGTTCATACTCGACTTGCTCAAATATTGTAGCTTCGGTTCTATAGGTAGAGGATAAGTTTATCTTTCTTTTTATTTCCTTATCTCAAAACATAGAGGACCACAAACTATGAATCAGTAATGAGCTTTATATGTCAGACAACACAAATATGAATGATCCAAAATCCCATTATTGCTGCTTTTTATTCAACTTTGTTGTTTGAAATAGTTAATCTAAAATTGATTGATTGGTTAATATGATCCCCCGAAGGAGATGTAAGTTATATATTTTCTCTAGAGCCAAGATTTGTTTAGCCTATATCGCATCAGACTATTTATATGGGTTCAAGTGTCCTCTAAAAAAGTAAGCCTTTATGTTTGGAACTCTTTGAGGAAGTCTACCATGGTGTGTGCTTTTACAGAACTTACGGGTTTTAACTAGATGTTGTAGTCTCCAAGTTCTAGTAACCTATTATATCAGGCTTCTGAAAAATATTACTTGGAAGGAAATATTTTGGACTGTAATTGTATGTACTTATAAATATAACCTTATTTTCTTAACGACCTCTATTAATGCTAGCGTGAATTTATCCAGTTGTTAGGTACCCAGTCTCAACATAAAGAATGGTATTTCTTACATATTAAATGGATATACATGTGGTATTTTCTTCTTTTACTAAAATAATATCGACAACATGGTTACATACCGCCATGTACATGTATAATGTTTCACCTGAGTTCGGTTTGGATAAGAATTCAGTAAAAGCCAAACATTGTTTAATTTGTGTGAATCTGATGTCCACTTGAATGCTCGTCCCTTTGTTAAGACTTTGAGAGAGGAGGGCACTTGCCCTAGAATATGAAGGTGAATTGATTAATCACAACCAACATTAGTTAAAGTATCTCGATCTCCTTGATGTTTTGTGGCGGTCCCATGACTGCTAGCTGTGGTTTTTATTTTTGGTATGATTAAGTTCCTTTTTCACTGACCAAATATCCTAAGATTTTCATTGATCTCATTTCGAAAGTGTATTTTTTTATTAAGCTTTAAGTGTACTACTCGAAATTTCTAAAGGTTTCTTTAAGTTTGATCAGGTGGTTTGTGTTTTCTCTATTTGTTACTAGCATATCATCGATGTATACATGTATGTTTTATCTGATCTGGCTAGAGAACGCCTTGTTTATCACTATTTGATATATTGCACCTGTTTTTTCAAATAAAAACAATTACTTTGTAGTATTGTAACCCTGTTTGGTTATAAATGCAGCATGTTAATTGTTTTCTAGATGCATTGGAACCTGATTTTACCCAGAATAACCATTCATCGATGATAACATCATATTGCTCGTTGTGGCATCTTCTAGTTGATCCATATATTTTATCGATAGTGTATTATTTGTGCATGATTGTTGAGATTGATGAAGTTTACACATGCACCATTTGTTGTTTTTCTCTTACACCAAGACCTAATTAGTAGTGTAGATAGGGTAAAGAGCTTCTCTAATGTGATTGATGTAACGTAGTTTAGTGATTGTAGCTATAATTGTTTTGGGTTTCTCTTGAGATAAAGGGAAAGACCTTTGCTTTATTGACCTGAAGTTACTGTCTCTGGCCAATTTAGAGCATACAATTGTAGTTGGTACTTTAGTTACATCATACACAGACCAAGCAAACACATGAAAATTATTGGATAACAAAGTTAGTAATTTTATTAGGAGGACCCTTTGTAAGTCATGGTCAATCTAGACTACATATTCTACTCTTAATGTGTATCTTTCACATTTCCTTCTAGTTAAACTATACTAAGAGACTCCCTCAGACCATCTATATCGCCTAAGACTATGAGGGTATAACTAACTGTTATTTGTTGTCTCATGGAAGCAACGTAGAATTATATTATAATGTGTTTATTGCTTCCAATTATTATCGTCATTCCACTAATGACGTGTCGAATGGTGTACTTTATTTGATTGAGCAATGGTCTTCCAAAGATGATATTGTACGATGAATATACATATATCACCATAAAAATATTTTGTATTTGATAAGGCTATATTCAGGATAGTAATAAAAAAGCATGAGGAATATATTTATTACAAAATTACACTAAAAAATATTGTACACGATATTTACTTAAAATATGTAATGAATAAAAGTAAATATGGTGATACATGGAGCTTTTCTATAAACATGAGTTAAAACTTTAAATGTAGGAGGTATTTTTTTATAAAATAAAAATAATTCATATTTTTCTCTCAATTGTTTCTTATAATTTTAGTCTTAATTTCTATTTGGAAAACTTACATGGTGTTTGAAAGGTTGTTTGTCTCTTCAAATTGACGTCGTTTAGGAAACGTTTTATATTTTTTTTATTTTCTAAAAAATAAAATCGTTTTGCTAGAGTTGGAATAAGCTTAAAAAAATACAAAAATAGTGTGGTTATGTGAAGAGTCAAAATCGAAAGAATCTACGGTCAACGCATTGTCATTGTCGTTCTACTAAAATCAATGCTAGAGATAAAAATGAATTAGTAATATATATGTCACAATTACATAAAGATAAATTGACGTTGAATGTTAACGAGAAGAATACCAATCCCAATTTCAATTGGACAAATCTGATAACTTTTTCTCACCCTATTAATTTATTTCATTGTTTTAAATTAGAGTTTTGTATCTAATCCGTACACACTTAAAGAAAAGTTGATTTAATATTTAAAAAAAAAAGATTTTGTTTTATTTACTCTCATGTTTGAGTCATTTGACTATTCTTATTTGAAATAAATGATATATTTTCTAAAAGATATTTAGGAATCTTAAAAACAATAATGGTGAGTAGATGAAAAAATTCAAAAAATATTCAAAAATATGAATTAAATATAAATACAAAAATCTAAATTAAATTAATGTACTGATATTCAGTAAAGAAACCGTAAGAGATGATTTCAAAATCAAAATGTGTACTAAACACAAACATTTATACTTAGAGCGTGTGAAAAGATTATTTCATATTCAATGAAATATATTCTATATACACTATATCCCCCCTAAAAATATTATCCATACGCAATAGTCTTATTTGTTGGATTTAAGGTCAATTGTGACTCTAGTAAAAGTGTATCCTCCAACTATTGTAGCAACTGCTTATACGTTTGGATTGGGTTTTAAATACTATTCATTACAACCCTCGTAGGAGGCCAAGTTTCTACCACTCGAGGTAAGTGGAAGCTTTTCCTGAGAAGATTCGGCATGTGGTGTGCACCAGGTTAATTCTAGTCATGGGAGGCTGGACCAATGATAAAATTATTAAGTTTATAAATATCAATGATATTTTGAATTTCATCTTTCGTGGTTTGAGATTTTGTTATTCGATGATATTTCTCGTTATAGTACTCGTAGAATTTGTTAGGATTTTTCTTATATCCGGGGATCCATATTTTCTTAGGTTTTTGAAAAGGACCATGTGTTTTACACGATCATAGATAATTGTTATCATCTGAGTGAGTTCGATGTATAAAAAATCCAAACCCATGATGGATTTTTTTTCTAGCCTTTGTCATTTTTTACAATGATTTTCTACATGACTATTCATAAGGGTATCTACTTTTTTGGATTGGATAAACGAGAAGTAGTTCATATGAATTTTTAATTTTTAAGTTGACTGATATGAAGTAGCTCACACAGTCACACGGGTTTGTAAGTTGAGTAATATGAAGGTTATGTGTTTCCTTTACTTCCTTATACGTATGATCTCATCAACTTTGATTCGTTTCTCAAGTTGGGATAAGAGTTAGCTAAATTTCAAAGCTTTTCATTTAATTATATAGCAGGCCAAGAGGTCGGGAGGATGTCATATCTATAGGCAATCCATGCTATTAAATCGTGACAATTATCTAAATTGTTATTTTACCGACAGACTTTTTTTTTGTAGTACTTTATCTTCTAGTATTTGCGAAGTTAGTGGGTACACAACTAGATTGTACTTTGTGTTGTACTTTTCCATGTACAGTCGTTGTAGTTTGACATATCTAAGATTTACGGTTGACCAGCAGGGTTCGGCATCCGATATAGCCAAGGTCAATGTGGGTCTTGATTGGGGGTACTTTTGTGTGGGGATTTGGGGTGTTTCTTAGTGATTTATGTAACTTTTTTATGGATCTGTATTAGGCCATCCACAGCAGTGGGGATATTTCATCTCCCAAAAGCGCGCCACATCAGCGCCACATCAGCATACTCTCCAAATAATTCTGCAAAAATTCTCATTCCCCACAGCAGTGCATATTTATCTTTCAGCATACCCCACCATATTTCTCTCTCTTCCACATCATTCTATCATACAATATCCTACCATATATTTTTATTTATCTTTTTTATTATTTACTATATATTTAGAATAAAATTATATATATTAAAATAAATAATTTTTTTTAAATTAACATAATATATTTTCTTTACAAATAAAAACTATAAAATTGAAATAATTAAAAATATAATACATAATATATATAGTATATTTTAAAATCAAAGTTAAAAATAAAATTGGTTTGATTTCCGAAAAAGCTTCAACTTTTAATAGAATAAATAATTTACAAATTTAATAAAATATATTATTGATCACCTAAATTTATTTGTTTAATTTTTATTTACCAAATTATTACTTAAATTATCGATGATTTAATTTTTCGTTGTCCGAATCAATCAAACCAAGTCTCTATTTATAGATCTCAAGAAATTATGAATCATGGTATAATTTATTTATTTTTTTAACTTACAAAAATGTTCCAAAAATTGTTTCATAAATACTTAATAAAAATAACTTAAAACATTTCGTTGTCCGAATCAATCAAACCAAGTCTCTATTTATAGATCTTAAGAAATTATAAATCATGGTATAATTTATATATTTTTTTTACTTACAAAAATGTTCCGAAAATTGTTTCGGAAATACTTAATAAAAAAAACTTAAAAGATTTCGTTGTGCGAATCAATCAAACCAAGTCTCTATTTATAGATCTCAAAAACTTATAAATCATCGTATAATTTATTTATTTTTTTAACTTACAAAAATGTTCCAAAAATCATTTTGAAAATACTAAATAAATAAAAAACTCAAAAAAATTCGGTGTCGGAATGAAACAAACCAAGTCTCTACTCGTAGATATCGAAAAATTATAAATAATGGTATACTTTTTTTAATGTTTTGACCAACCATTTCATTTTTAAAACCATTTTTCTAAAAAAAAGTACATTAGAGCATGCCAAATGGCATGCTGCAATTGGTTCTTTAAAATATGGATTGGAATTCATCATTTGAACCCCAAACCATCTTTTGCAGCTAGTGTGTATCAAATACACGCTGCTGCTCATCGTCTTAGGTTCATCATGGTTTATTTACTCTACTACGGTGATGATTTGAAAGAGTTTGTCTGTGGTGAACCAATTAAGAGCAATTTCATCGACATTTGTGACATTACCTCTTACGGACTAATCCTATTTAAAATGGATATTTGAAGCGCCTAGGCCATAAGAACTCCTTTTGAGGGCTCTTTACTTGGTGGGTGCTTGAAGAGATAACGGTAGTGTGGTCCTAAGTAGTCGAGTATTGCTCGTGAAGGTAATGAATTTACAAGTATAATCCTTAATTGTCCATGACGTCCATTATTTGTCTAATTTGAGGGGTTCTTTTATGTCGCTGCATTGTGTATGTCCATTTGTTTCCTTATTTAAAGAATTGAATTTGATGGATCCTTAGTTATTGAAAAATCGGATTTTGGAGTGGAAGATTTCGATATGGCCGAGTTTTAGGTTATGATTTTTTTTGAAGAAAAATATACTGATTTTTAAGGAAATTTAGTTTCTCACATGAAATGTCAATGATGAGATGATATTTGATCCGTGCTTTCTTCCGAATAGAAGGTTTAGAAATGATTTACGTTTTTATAGTGCCTAAAAATAAATAAAAAAATTTAATGCTAAAAAAAAAACCCGTATATTTAACTCTTTAGTTAGAGTGGGTGATATGTCAACACCGCAACAAAAGTAAAATGAAGAATGAAGCTATATCAGTTTTGTAATTTATCAACTACATCAATTACATGTTGTTATCTCTAGATTACTCTAACTTTTTGAAGTTTAAGCACCAGAAACACAATGAATAAGAAGCAATAACTTTTGGAAGCATCAACCACATAAAAATAAGAATAAAATTTCCTACTTATCCTGGACTACACCTGCTAAAAGTAAGATTAAAATTAATACAGACGCGAGTTGTTCTTTCGATGGTGAAGCGATTGGAGCAACTATAATCAGAGATAGTGAATGAAAATTTATACGTTTATAAGGCAACAACTATGGAAAACTATCAACTATAAAGGATGAAGCTAGAACTATCTATAATGGGCTTCAACTATGCAGAATCAAAGGAATAAGGGAAGTAGACATTAAAACTGATTTTGAGATACTAGTTAACTTAATTTCAACTCGAATCTATCCTAATCAGCTAAAGTTTCATCAAGTCTCATATTACCAATAACATGTTTATTCGTCATATATATAGAGAACAAAATCGAGCAGCTGATTGGCTTGCTCGATGGACACAAAAATGCAAAATGAAGATGGACTACATGAATTTCGTACCTCTACCTGAATTGGCAGCTATAATATATCTAGAAAGTCTGCAAATAGGTTACATTAGAGTTGACTAATGTTTACTTGTATGAAATCTCAGGAACATTCAAACTGCTTATATGCCCATAAAATCTGGAAGTACTACAAGCAATCCAGCTCCCTCTTCAAAGCATTGCAAGGATAGCAAGTTGATGTCTCCATCTCTGTTTCTTCTGGAGAACGGAGCATTTAAGCACTCCAAAAATTGAATCAACAAATCTCCAATAGGTCAATAAGGAAGGAAGCTATGATAAAAGAAAAATGAGAGAGATGATTTACCATGAAACAAACTCTATTGAGAATTCGAGTTTGAAAGAGGGAAAAAAATTCGAAATCTGACGCCTTGCCATTTTTCAGATTAGCTAATAGGACAAATTACATTAAACCCTTCTAAACTTTTGTCTTTTCTAATAAGATCCTAAATCTTTGTAAACCTCAAATGAAATCCTTGATTATTAATAAAATTGTATTTTAGTTAAAAAAAAGTACACAATTTCAAGCCCTTAAAAAAAACTCTTTAGTTACAAATATTATTTATATTATTTGGTTACATAGAATTTTGTCTTTAAATTAAAAATAAGACTTATATCAATTAGAATTTCTAAATTAAAGGGCATAAATATTTTACCTTTTATTTATTTTTATTTTTATTTTTTTAAAAAAAACTGTTCTTTATTTCTAACTTTTATGCCTAGCAACACTAATAAATTATTTATTTATTCAAATCCAATTCTTACTCTTTTTAAATAAATGTGTTTTGATATTATATAAATACTATTAATATTTCATGGATTGCTTATGAATGAACGTTTTGAGAAATTCTTTTTTATTCCAAATATTATCGTTTTATATTATTCGCATCACAATAAATATTTTGTAACCAATTAAAATCACTTACTTCTCATCTTATATAAAAAATATGCAATATTTATTCATATTTGACCAACATACTTTACTTATTTAATGTTTTTTATAAAAAAAATATATAATAATAATTTTTTTTATTAAGTGTGCCTCCCCAAAACTTCTGTTAATACTGGAGTATACACTTCGAATGATATCAAAGTGTACGGAAATAGCCTCCGAATTAGTTGAGTATGGTGTGCTTGTGATCAAAGGTCACGGGTTCGAGTCCCTCTAGATACGCTTTCTCGGCTGAGCCTATTACTTTGTGTGATTTACCTTCTAGCGTTGGTTTGCAGGCTATTGCGTCAGACTGAGGGTTTACCCTGTGCGCACTCATTGCACTCTGAGTAGCGGCTGCGGGTTCCCTCCGGAAAAAAAATACAAAAATACTTTGAATGTTTTCGGTTTACACCTTAGCCAAACATTTTGAAGAAGTTTTGGACAATATCTAATAAATTATTAATAAATGATGGGTTTGACTAATCAAATAATCTGGAATGCCAATCGATACATTTAGAACATAGAAATATATTAATTTATGAATATGAATACAGTCTTACTCCTCATTAAAATGGTCCTTACTTCTTTTTCATTAATTCTCTCTCGCCTTTTGTACAACAAAACATCACAATATCTCTTCACGTAAATTTGACATAACTTTTATCAACCCTTATCAAAGTGTCCGTCCATTGGAAAAAAAATTCAAAAACAAAAGTTGGAACTCTTGTCATTTTTAGATCATGTTTGATTTTTCACAGGGACGTAATCCTACACAAAATTGGTCATTTTTTAAAATGTTTCATTACGGTGGAAATAGACGAGCTACAATTCTCGTAGATAGTGAAAATTATGAATATTCAAACTTTTATCAACGATCTATGAGTTTTGAAGTTGACATAACCGTTTTCATAATTTCGGTAAATCGAGGACCAGACAGATACCGACAATTAAAATGAAGCATTGAACCATTCTAAAAAATATTATCACGCATAAGAAAATATTCATCTGGCAAACTCCGTTGCTCACATCATAGTCGATATTTTCCTAAATATTTTTCATACTAATGAACATTAGATGTATCTCTTGCGGGGAATATGGGTATTACTTATTTCATCTTTGATGTATCTCTTGTAGGGAATATGGGTATTATTTATTTGACCTTTATATTTAAGTCAAAAAAATTAAATATTTACACTTATATGATATTGTCGCTTTGGACCTGAAGACCCGCACGACTTTGTTTTTTATCCACTTCCAAAGGACCACAAACATCAGAATATACTAACTTCAGCTTTTCTTTTTTTCTTTGGACTTCTTAGAAAATGAAACTCTATGTTGCATTCCTTAATTGATTTATCTACATGAATGAATGACTAACTTGCCAAGGTTTTCATCTTCTATTCACTCATGCGTCATAGTATTCGATGCCACAAGTTAGGAGAATTATTTTCTCGACTGGATTCAACTCAAAAGAAAATATATCCAAATATATTATATACAAAGAGCAACACAAATATATTTTTTCCACGTACCATCACGAGTAGTGTGACAACAATCTTCTTGATCAAGGAAATTTTTAGACAATAAATTCATATGTAAATCATGAATATGACACATGTCCTTTACTGTAAGTATGTAGCTAACACATCTATTCACACGAATATCATTCAACCAAAAATGCTAGTTGAACTCTGATTTCCCATCTTGGCAATGTCAAAATTTCCACTTTTTAGTTCAAAATATATCCCATATTAGAAACAAAATAATGGTAAGCACATGTATCTATAAGTAACTCTGAATCTAAACCATCAACATGATAACACTCACCAATATCACATATCAATGATGCATCATCATTACTTTTAGAAGTAAAAGTTGATGTATATTTATTATCACTTTCATTTTGTGAATCTAACTTATTATATTTTTATTTCTTCCATCGATAACAGTACTTCTGTATATGAATAGGCTTGCTATAATAGTTTCATGTCATATTTTATTTCTCATCTTTAGATTTGGATCTTCCCTTTTGAGTTACCATAAAATTTAGGATCTCTGCTCTTGACTCTTCTTATATTCTCAGCAACAAGAACTTGTGAATTGTCAACTCATATCTTATTTCTTTTAATCTCTTCATTGAACATGATTTCTTTGACAAAGTTCAAAGATAAAACACCGTGTGGAGCAGATTTGTTAGTCACAACAAAAATCTCATAATTTTATGCTAACGGACTCAATAGGAACAAAGCTTGTAGCTCATCATCAAGAAGAATCTTCATATTAGTCAATTTGTTAATGATATCATCGAAATCACTAAGATATTCATAAACTAACTTACCCCTTTTTAATTTCAGATTAACAAGTCTTTTGGTAAAAAAAAATGTTATTAACGATCTTTCTTTCATAAAGAATTTTCAATTTCTTCCAAAAATTATACGGTTCAGACTTTTAAGAAAAATGGTCGGTGATGCTAAGATCAACCCATTGTCAAATAGTTCCCAAGAACTTACTTTTCAACTTCTCACAATCCTTTTCTTATGTGTCTTACGGTTTTTACCGGTTTACAAGAGTTATCATCAACATATTTAACTAGCTCAATCAGATCGAACAAATATTTACAATATAGCATATCCTCCATCATAAGTATACAAATAGAATAGTTTGTTGATGTTAACTTAATCATGAAGTTGTTATGACTATAATTCATATTCTATAAATAAACAAATAGCTCTGACACCAAATGTTGGGAATATGGATATTGCATATTCCACCTTCGTATATAAGTCAGAACAATTTGATTTCCATACTAGTATCATATTATCCAATTTGAGTGTGAGGCTCGTATGTTTTTGTTGTTGGTCCACTTCCAAACGACCACAAAGTCAGAATATACTAACTTGATCAACAAACTCCGAAAGCACGCATAGATTTTTGAGTTGAAGGCTCGCGTGGATTTGCTTTTGGAATCATGAATATCTAAAATTTGATCAACGAGATATGACTTCTTAAGTTGACATGACTGTGCTCATAACTTTGGAAGATCGATGACCATACAGATACTAACAATGGAGATGATGCGTTGAACTCCTCTAAAAAGTATTTTCACGCCCAAGAAAAACTTCACCTTACAGAACAGTGGCTCACATCATTGCTGATTCCTAACCACTATCAATAATTTTCAAACTATTGAACATACTAGACGTACCTCTAACCATGTTGAATTATCAATGCTAATAAATCTCATAAACTATTTTTCGGCGTTCATCCACTAATCCATATGATTTGTAGTTCTAACTTTAATTATATCCTTTATATATCCTTTTTTGCTTCTATAGTCATAGAATGAGATATTCTTGTACAATTCAATCATTTTAGTATGGATAAGTATAATAGAACTCATAACCGCGAACATAACATCAAAAAATTCATAACGAGATATTAAGATTTGACAATGGAAATATATCGATGTGTCAAGTTTTCTCTTAATTTTAGAGATAGAGTTTTCAACTAAAAGCAAGATCATAAGAAATGAGGAAGATTAAATCATTACTTCTTAATGAGATCCTAAGATGCTATTCAAAATATTTTATTATATTTTTATTATTATATATTAGTTATTATTATACTTTGATTATAATCTATAAGTACTACAACTGTTGTTATATTTTTATTATAACACATAGTATGAGTGTTATTATTGTTTGATAAACAAATTGTTATATAGTTTGTATATTATCATCTAAGAGTAATATATGTCTTTTATAGTTTTATTATTATATATTGATTATTATTATGGTTTGAATATAATTACTACAAGTGTTGTTATATTTTTATCATTACTTACTAGCAATAAACAAATTATTGTAGTTTGATTATCAGAGAACTTGTTATTGTTTGTTTATTCTATAAATGGTAAAAAATTATCATAAGTTGTTTCCTTATCAGATTGAAGTATAAATTATAAATTATATTGATTTAATCCTTTCACAATTTATACTCTTGCAAGGTAAGAATGGTAAAAATATTCTCAAATTGAACTATCCTATTAGAAAATCTATCAAAACAATTATTATAATTTTTCAAACTATAAAAAAATACAATATGGAGCCTAATGGATAAAGTTTGCACTAATGACAACCAAATTGAAAATTGAAATTATTGTTAATAAAACTATGTCATATTTCAGAGAACTTCGTTATATTAACTATAATGTAATTGTAAGATCATAATAATAATTTTGATTATATTATCTTATAATGTGAATTATAAGCTAATCTCAGAAATTATTCGAAATATGACATAATATCTTAACAAGAATGTTAATTTGAATTTGGTAGTCATTTTATCCATTAGACTCTGTAGTTTTTTTTTGATTTGAGAGATTATAGTATGAAAAAACTATTAAATAAAACAAATACCAAACAATCACATAAATAAAAAAATCCAATCTTCAACATTTAAAAAAAATAGTTGTTGCAAATGGGATATCTGATTTTATATTATATAAAAAAAGGACAATCAGATATCCAATTTGTTAAAAAAATCTTTTTTTTAGCGAAAAACAAATGTTATAAATATGATATTTTTTTTCATTTGAAAGATAAACTATTTAAAACATTTAAAGATATATATATTAGAAAGATATCATAAATTAATAGTTGAAAGATCTAATAAACTATTTAGAATATCTAATATTTGAAAAGTATTAATTGAAAAAACTAATAAAATATTATATATTTGAAAGAGATAAATATTTAAATATTTGAACAAGTTCAAAGATATATTTTAAGAAAAAAGAAAAAGAAAGAGTTGCTCCTCCAAGAAAAGTCTTCTTGATCTCAGAGTTTCAAGCATCTGCTAACTTGAGAATATATGTCAGAGTTTCAAGCATCTGCTAACTTGATCTCAGAGTTCCAAGAAAAGTCTTCTCCCAGTTATTGTCTTGTGTGTCTTACGATTTTACCGGTTTAGGAGAGTTTCCATCAACATCATTAACTAGCTCAATCGGATCAAACAAATCTTTACAATATATCATATTCTCCATCATCGGTCTCCAAATAGAGTAGTTTGTTGATGTTAATTTAAACATGAAGTTGCCATGAATATAATTCTTATTCGCAAAAAAAATCAATAGCTCTGACACCAAGTGTTGGAAATATGGATATGACATATTCCACCTTCGTATATAAGTCCGAACAATCCGATCTCCGTACTAGTATGATATTATCCGCTTTGGGCACGAGAACCGTATGGCTACGCTTCTGACCCACTTCCAAACCACCATAAAAATCAGAATATACTAACTTGATCAACAATCTCTGAAGGCTCGTGTGGATTTGCTTTTGGAAATCATGAACATCTAAAATTTGATCAACGAACTATGAGTTCTTATGTTGGTATGACCGTTCTCATAAATTTGGATATCGATGACCATACAGATACCGAGAATGGAGATGATGCGTTGAACTCCTCTAAAATATATTATCACGCCCAAGAAAACGTCACCTTGCACAACCCATGGTTCACATCATTGATGATACTCTCCTAAGTACTATGGTAAAATAAAGCTAGTAATATGTTCGATTAGTGACCTCTACTTGCCCATTTTCTTGTGGATGAAAAGGATCTGAAAAATACTGTTGTATCCTTCGAGACTTACAAAAAATCAAATCTTTGTTATCGAATTAAGGCCCATTATCAGTACTGATTTTCATTGGAACTCCAAAACGGTAACAAATATTCGACGTGATGAATCTGATTACATCTTTGGCTTTTGTTCCTGCTAATGGCTCTGTCTCAACCCATTTAGAGAAGTAATCTACCACCACGATTATCGTTTGACCCCCCCGGAAGGCATTGGAAGAGGACCCACAAGATCAATGCCCTATTTGTCAAACGATAATGCTCTGATATACATTCAAGGGGAACTCGTGGCTTATGAATTAGATTATCAAATTTTTGACAAGTATCACATTTTTTAACCAATTCCCTTGCATCAGAAGAAATTGTAGGCCAGTGGTATCCTGTCAAAAACACTTTCGAGATTGATGCTTTATACCCACAATGCTGCTTTATACCCACAATGCGCAGACCCTTCGCTATCATGCAACTCTGATAATTTCATTTGCGATTCAATTTTTCTCAAACATCAGAACAAAGGTCTACTGAAAGATTTCTTATACAAGACGTCTTCAAGGATCATATACCCATGAAATTTGAAACGTATTATTTTAGATAATTATTTGTCAATTGGTAACTTATCATTCTCTAAGACATTGATGATGTCTTGCCTCCAATATTCAGTCTCACAAATGGATACTTGAATGTCTTCGTCAATAATCCAAATTATTTTCTCCGAATGTTTAATAATTGACAAATTTTCCAACGTAATGATCCACGGATATTTCTCAGAATATGGAACGGTTTCCAAAGACTCTACCACAAAGTCTTCTTCTCTTCGAACATGCTCATAGTTAATTTTTTAAGCTTAAATATAGGTGTTTTAGCGATTTCAAATACTTTACTAGATGATCATTTCGAGCTTCGGATTGTCCAGATGCATGATTAACGATGAGCTGTGAATCACTGACTAGCTTAACTTTTTTAGCCCCACAGATTTGTGCAAGCATTAATCTTGCTAGAGTTGTCTCATATTCCGCTTCATTATTGGTGGTTTAAACCCAAAGCGAATAGCCTGATACATTGATATTCCTTCTGGAGAAACCAACTGTATCCCAGTCCAACTTCTTGATGAACTTGAGTCGCTATCTATTCAGATTATCCACTTTTCCTCAAAATTGTCTTCATCAATATCCATATTTGATCGCTCATAATGAAACTCGACTAAGAAATTTGTTAAGGCTTGAGCTTTGACCGCATTTCTAGGTTCAAACTCAATATCAAAATCTTCTAATTCAACTGACCACTTGGTCATTCTCCCCGAGATATCAGGTCTCTGAAGCATATTTTTTAATGGAAAAGATGTTCGTACCATGAGAGTGAGCTTGAAAATATGGCCTCATTTTTTTAGCAACAATTATTAATGCAATAGCCAATTTCTCTAACTTCAAATATTGTTTTTCTGCATCCAATAAAATTTTGCTGATATGGTACACTTGTTTTAGAACATTATCTTCTTCTCGGACTAACATAACACTTAGAGCACAATCTGAGGCTGTTATATAAACAAATAATATTTCCCCCGGAAAAGGCTTTGTGAGGATTTCTGGTGAAGAAAGGTATTCTTTAATCTGATGGAAATCCTCTGAACATTCTTTTCTCCAGTTGAAACAATTTGTATGCGTTAATACCTGGAAAAAGAAGCGCATTTGTCCAAAGAGCGAGATATAAATCTATTCAATGCTGCCAAAATTCTTGTTAATATTTGAACTTCTTTTATATTCTGAAGGGGAGTCATAAACGTTAAAGCTTTTAACTACATTACATCGGGTCTAATCCCTTTCTCACTTACTATATATCCAAGGAACTTTCCTGATCTGACCCCAACTTTCCATGTTTTAATTTCAAGTTCACCCTTTTCAAGTTAATAAAAATTTCATGTAGAATCTAGATCATTAAAATGATCTTTATCCTCAGAAATTTTTACCAACATATTGTCAATATATACTTCCAAAGTTTCGCCTAATTTGTGACTTGAAGGTTTTGTTCATTAGACACTGATAACTTGCCCCCCGCATTTTTCAACTCAAGCGACATTACTTTATAATAGTGCAAACCTCTTCCAATGATAAACGAAGTGTTTTCTTCATCCCTCAGATCCATCTTGATCTGATTATACCTTGCATTAGCATCCATAAAAGAAAGCAACTGGTTTCCTGATGTGGAGTCTACCAGTTGATCAATCCGCGAGATAGGAAAAGGATATTTTAGACAAACCCTATTTAAGTCTGTGAAATCTGCACACATTCACCATTTGTCATTCTTCTTTTTGACAAATACTGGGTTTGCTGCCCACAAAGGATATTGTGATTCTCAAATATGCCCTACACTGGATAGACGCTTTACCTCTACCACTATCGCCTCAGATATTTTGTGGGAGAAAGGTCTCATTTTCTGTAAAATTGGCCTTACATAATTTTTTATCGAACTTTGAGGAACACATATCCAACTTTTCCGGGGGAACACCAGTGCGTCCTCGGAACACCAGGAACACATATCCAACTTTGAGGATAAAAATTCAATCAAATTTTTTCTTAAAATTGGACATAACATTGCTCCAATCTTCAAAATATTTCCATCTGGGTACATATGATCTTCATAATTTTCATTAGGAACCAACAAACTGGGAGAATCCCTTGGTTCATCAAAAGGGTTTGGCTCCAAGGAAGTCCCTGCTAGTTGTTATGCTTTCTCTGGTTCGTTCCTCCGAAATTTCTTCGAAGATAAATCGATACGTTAACATTCTCTTGCCATTTTTTGGTTGCTTTTAATTGTCCAAAAATTGTTCCTCATAACATACTTTAGACAATGATCAACTGTAGAGATAATAGCATACATCTTTAACAACCAAGACCTCCCAAAGATAGCATTGTAAGATGTAGGAGCATCTACTACAATAAACAAAACTTCATCTTATTTTCTAAACGGTCCCCGACCTAGTTCAACCATACTTTGCAACCACTTCATCATTCACGCCTTTAAAAGTCTAAGAGAAAACCCTAGACATCAAGTTGTCATCATCATCAAAATTAATCATAAAGTTTTTGAAATGTTCAATATGGTTGTGAGGATCTTGTGTCACATCAAATGTTTCCAACTTAGAGATGTGAAAATGCTTTGGAAGGTTGCCAGAAAATATCTCTGCGGACATAGGAGAAGACCTCCAATTATGGCATGCTCTTTAAACATTGGCTCTTGGACCCTCATGAGCCATCGCATAGAGACCTTCCTCGGAAGGAGTTGTGTATTGATTACTTACACAATACTCAAAAGATTGGTTTTGAACATACACGACGTTATGTTTCTTTGCATGATCTTTTGAAACCTGTTTTTTCCCTTTCAAGTATTTAGTCTGATGACCCGCTCGATGTTATTTTCTATATTTCTTCGCATATTTATTTTTATATCTTTCTTCCTATTATAATCTCTTTCCAATGAAGATTCGCTTGAATCATAGAGTGAATAATCACTTGACTCAGACGATTCATACATGTACCTTGGCTTTAGCTTTTTTCTCGAAGAATATCGACAATGCCTCTGGTATCTGTCCTTCCTATCGATTCGGTGATGGTGATCTGATTCATCTTTCTCAGTTTCATTTTCTCTTCGGACATCAGACCAATTTTCTTAGAAGGTATCGCTGCATCTCTTTCAGAGTTAGGTTTTTGATTTCTTCGAACAATTCATTTCTCTGAGCGACCAGCATACACTCTTCTAAAATTTCACCTGCATGTTGATCATCATGTTGTTGATCGATTTCCATATTATTCTCAACAAGGTTTTTTCGAACTTTTTTCAATCGTTAAATTATTCTTCATGTCTAATTCTTCTCGAATTTTCATCATCTTCCTTTCAAAATTTCAACAAGATTTTGGAAGACGATTCTGGGTACCAAATTGTTCCCACAGACGGCGCCAATGATAGTTTCAGAAATCTTTGGATGAGGTTTTAGAGTAAAACAATGTTTAGAGGACTAAATTCGTGATTCAAATTACTTAGTTAATATTTTCGAGAGAAAAAATTATCTTTTTAGAGAGAGAAACTAAAGAGTAATAATTTTGTAATCATCAATCAATCACCCTTTCCTAAAAAGAGGTGGTTCTTTTACAGTACATATAGTAGGCTCCACATGTCTAACAATTTACTAATTGTGGTCATATCCTTAAGTCTATTGTTTGCTATAAACTAGTCCTTCTACATTACATGATTATCAATTTCTCCTAAGAGACTTTCTTTATTAACAAAACACTCCTAACTTTCTAAGATCTTTATTATTTCCTTATCAATTATAATTACTACAAGTGCTGTTATATTTTGATCATTATTTACTAACGATAAACAAATTATTATAGTTTGATTATAATATAACTTTTTATTGTTTGTTTATTTTATAAGTGGTATAAAATTGGGATAAGTTTCATTATTAGATTGAAGTATAAAATACAAATTTAATTGATCTAATCCTTCCATAATTTATACTCCTGCGAGTTAGGAATTTTACAAATATTCTCAAATTGAACGACATTATTACAAAATATTTCAAAACAGTTATTATAATATTTCAAACTAAAGCAAAAATATTATGGAGCCTAATGGATAAAGTTTACACTGATGACCAGCAAATTTGAATTTAAACTATTGTTAATAAAACTATGTCATTTTTCAGAGAACTCTGTGATATTACCTATAATATAATTATAAGAGAATAACAATAATAATAATAATAATTTTGATGATTTTTATTCTATATTAACAATGTGTATTATAAGATAATATCAAGATTTATTCGAAATACAACATAGTATATCAACAATAATGTCAATTTCAGTTTGGTGGTCAACCGTGTAAACTTTATCAACCAGACTATATAGTTTTTTCCTTGATTTGAGAGATTATAGTATGAAAAAACTAGTAAATGAAACAAATACCAAACAATCACATTAAAAAAGAATATACCAAACAATGGAAGATTATATGAGAATAATATAGAAGAATATCTTAGTTTAAAAATTATAGTAGTAACTGTAGTAATTGATTTTGAAAGATTTTGGATGAACAATATTATTAGGGAGATGATATGAGAGATGAATGATAAACTAATTGAGTTTTTTTTTATTTAAATAAGAAACTAAAAAAATCAGATCAAATTAGATATCTGATCTCACTAACGACTATTTAAAAAATATTACTTGATTAAATCAGATATCTGCAACATTTTAAAAAACAATAGTCGTAGCAAATCGGATATTTAATTTTATATTACATCAAAAAATAAGGCAATCAAATATCCAATTTGCTAACAAAATCATTTTTTCAGGGAAACAAAATCTTAGAAATATGATATTTCGTGTTCATTTGAAAGACAAACTATTTAAAACACCTAAACATATATAGTAGAAATATATCATAAATTATTAGTTAAAAGACCTAATAAACTATTTAGAATATCTAATATTTGAAAGGTATATATTATCTAAAAATTCTAACAACCTTAATGACATAGTTTAAGGTCCATGCTAGAAATAAGACACATTTTGAAAGATCTTTCACCCTACCCCTTCGTTTTCAAACTCAAACTTAAAATTCCTAAATTATCCTTCTTCCTCTAAGTAATTAAGCTCATGCAATTTATCCTCAAAATCAGCCCAAAATCTAAAATCCATCCACTGTTACCCTAAATCCACAAGCTTTCTATCAATATTTACTACCCTAAACCCGTTAAACCCTAAAGGTTACAATGTTTTACCCAAACCCATAAAACCACCACAAAGAGTTGGTAGACGAGGAGGGCTTACCGCATGAAGGTAACTAGCTAGACTTTGTTTTACATTTTTTGGTCTGGTCGCACGAACATCGCACGATGAAAATCGTCGTCGCCGCAAGAACGTACGACATTCATGCCCTATGCGTCGCATATCTTCATGCAATTATGTTCAAATGTGTCGCGTGCGACGGCTTAGAAGACATGTCTCGTGTGACTGCACTGTTAGAAAGACTTATAGTCTGCAATGTTATATTTTGTAGGAGGAACTTTCCCAGCCTCCATTTATGGATGTTGACTACACTAGAATATTCAAAACGGATAGGTTATTTACGAAAGACGAATTAGATGCTTTTGTGGACATTGAATTGAAGAAGATTAAGTTCGTCACGATTACAAAGCTCTACGATAACGGGAAATGGGGAAAAACTCTTAGGTTAGATTACGTTTATGAGTGGTACGGTGTATTCGTATCAAAAGCGAAGCCGGAAACGTTACGAAAGTGGAAGACATCAACGAAGAAATGTAATTGTCTGTTTGGGTTAAGAGGTTATCTGATCGATGTACTAGCCATGAAATGGCGTTTGGAGGTGATAAACGGTATGCATAATCACGAACCCTACATTCTCTTAGACGGTCATTTCTGTGCTTGTAGGCTAAAACGGGATGAAGAGGAACTAGTTCGTAGTTTGTCTCACCTCTGTTCGCGTTCTAGGGAGATATATAGCGATTTGAAGTACCAATATCCCGAGAACATTTCGAACATGCGTGCAATCTACAATTGTCGCCAAAAAAATTGGGATGTTGAGCCCGGGGGACAAACGCAAATGCAATATTTGTTGACGAAATTGAAGGAGAATAGATACTCCACGTGGTAGCGTTTGAAAGACGATTCAAAGGTGATCACTTTTTTTTTCGCATATCTTACGAACATAGACTTATTACGTATATTCCCTAATGTGTTATTCCTGGATTGTACGTACAAGACGACTAGGTATAAGATACCTTTATTAGAGATTGTTGGTTTAACGTCGGCTTCCATTACATTTACCGTTGCGTATGTGTTTTTGAGTGAAGAGAAGATAACGAATTATGTATTGGCTTTGGAAATTGTTCGTGGTTTGATTATGGATAGCATGTGCGCATTTCCGAGAATTATTGTTATCGATCGAGAGTTAGCTCTCATGCGAGCAATCGATAATATTTTTCCGGGCACATATCACTTGTTATGCACGTGGCATATTAGTAAGAACATTCTTGGGACGGTCTGAAAGATATTCCACGATGATGTGGTTGCAAAACAATTTGTTGAATTTTATGGTTACGTTGTCGGAGCTAACACGGTTGAGAGCTAGGAAAAGAATCTAGTTATATTGAAGCAGATGTTTACCTCTCAACCCAAGTTTTTTGCATACGTTATAGACGCGTGGATAACGAAATATGGTGACAAGTTTCTTGCGTATCGAACGAACAAGATACAAAATTATGGCCAAACAACTACGTATATGTTTGTCCTTTTATCCAATTTTTTATTTAGCTATTATATCTCTTTTAAAATAAGTTCATAATTTTGTACTTATATTATGTAGGGCGAAGGGTGCGCACTCGTCCCTCAAAAAATACCTTGGGACGAATCAATGCAATTTTGAGCTTTTTTGGGAAAACGTACACAATTTATTAACGAAGCAGCATGTGGGGATCGTTGAATCGTTCGAGCGAAGTAAGATTTGAACAATTCTCGGTTTAGATGGTATTTTGACCCAAAATCTTAAAGGTCATGTGTCACATGCAGGTCTAAAGATATTGATGTTTGCTATTGTACGTGCTAGAAATATAGGAGTAGATCGGGTAGCATGTGGACGATATTTCCTTTGGAAAACACATGGGTTACCTTGTGCATGTGAAATTGCATCTATAGCTAGTGATGGTAGGTGCATCCTTTTAGAAGATATGGATGTATTTTGGAAAAAATTAGATATTGTTCATAGAGATCCTAGTTCTCGTGAGGAAGAATTGCAATAAAACAATTTCCATAATTGACAACTCCATTAGTAGTTTCCGCCCCGACCAACAAGACCACATTATCAATCGGGTAATGCAAATTTTGAGGCCCGAGACTAGTCATATTCAAGATCCTAAAGAAGCGGTTAGAGCTAATGGTAGGCCAAAGGGAGGCGTTGATAAATCGACTAAACGGAACCTTAGTTCGTGGGAATTATCTCATTGAACAAATCGCTAGTGCTAGTACTCCGGCTAACTCGATAGGTAGTACACCCGTTAACACGTTAGGGAGCACGACCATATCCAACGTGGTTCCCTTCGTACCACCCAAATCTCCACTAGAAAAAAAGAAAGTTGGAAGGCCAAAGAAAATTATAAAGGATGGGAAGTTAACATTATATCTGGATTGCATCCCAGCATTTTTACACACTTACATTATAAAGTTAGTTGATGTTCTTCTGGACGGACAGTGCGGATATCGTTTCGTAGCTCATTCAATATACAATAATGAAGATAGATGGGAGGATGCTAGATGCGATTTGTTGAAAGAGTTACGAGAAAAACGTGTATATTGGTTGGATGTATATGGTTCGCCGAAGGTGTTTGACGATTTGGTACGTAGGTTGGAGCCCAACCCTAGTAGCCACTATTGGATGAGATGTCTAGATTTTGGACTAGTCATTGCGACACGGTATCAATGCATGGTGTACCATGTATCGCAAGCAGCGTCCTTAACGTATATACCAATCCGTGGACGCCCACCCGTCAACAATTCAACGATCATAGAAGTTGGGATTGCTTTCATACATGGATGCCACTTTGCAAAAAGTTTGGTTGTATTTTGTCAAACAGAAAGCTTGCGTCCCACGGCCTAATTGCGATGTGTATGTTTAATCTATCGCATGCGACGGTTTTATTTATATGTTGTCCTCAATTCCAATAATTGTGATTCAATTTAAAGTATCTGCACATACAAATGCATAAAAAGCGAGACATTAGAACTTTTAAAACATGAGACTCTTAATTAATCGAACAACACCATAACGAAACATAAAGACTGATTAAAACATAAAAACATGGAAAAACAATTACAAAAACAAGATTATTCATTCGTCAAAGTCATATCCCATGTTATCGTCCGACTCATCCCCTTCCTCCATTTCCGCAATCATATCCTATAGATACACCACCATATCCCTTGTAATGTAGTCTACGACAGTCATGTTCCAGACAGCGGCCACTTCTTGCTTAATCTTAAATGACAAGAAGAGTAAACGTTGTAGCGGTTGGCAAAAAAGGTACCTGTTTTTTATTTGGTCACGACTGCGCACAACAAGTCCTCTTGTTCCAACACGTCCATAACCGAAGTACATCATGCATAAGACCCAATAAAAGAATGCATCACTGGTATCTTCTCCCATCTCACGTTTGGCAACTTTCACTGCTTGAAGCATTTGGTAGTCTTCATCAACATTGAACTCCATATAGAAATGTGTTTGTGTTTTTTAGTTGTTTCTAAATGCTTGTTTTGTTGTCTTGTAAGAATTCTTAATAACTTCATTTTATAGGGAAAACATGTGGGGTACCTTCTTAGGTGGGAAATTTTTATTGGCGGGAAGTCACAATGGCGATAAATATTTTAAAGGGAGTTACTTTTGGAAATGCCCCTCGTACAATGCAAATATCCCTTACTAAGGGAGTTGTACAGCTGCGTTAATACCAATTGACCCTAATTGAACCTATTCATACCCTGGTACTGGTTCACGAACTTGAGGTAATTTAAAGGAATGTTATTGTCGGTTTTGTTGGCACAAATGGTGGTCCCTAACAAGAATAGTATATAGGCACGGGTGGCATGATCTACTCTCTCATACGTGATCTTACTATCACTATATTTGTCACCCGTAAATATGTTGCACATCCAACAAAGATTCGTGCTACTAGTATTCCTAAGATTCTTATTTAAATCTACTGGTCGTACACCTAGCATGCTAGCATAAGTCTTGCTCCCGCCCAACCTTGGATTCAAACGCTATTACATCAAAAGGCATACATATGACTGGTAATCCAGTGATGGCGTGGACGTCATCCAAAGTCACAGTCATCTCTCTAAACGAGAAATGAAATGAAGAAGTCTCCTCATGCCATCGCTCGAGGAATGCCTCAACAAAATGGAGGTTGGTATGCCAGCGGGAGAGTGCGTCCACGATAGGGCCAAAGATAGCCTCCATTACCTTTATCCGTACCCTGCTCTGCTTTTTAAAGTCCCATCTGCGGAGACTATTATACATGGTGAAGCATCGCATGTAGACCTTATCCTGCATTATGTATCAAACACGTAAGTGCATAATAAAATAATAAACAAATTATATATTAAAGTTAGAGAATTAAAACTTACATCTCCATGATAAAAACTAAATGCCTCGTGTTGGGCGTAATCGGGATAGAGAGCCGGGACGTGTGGCATCACTGACAAGAACTCGTGATCCTCGACCTCGGATGTGCAAGGTACGTTGGGTGCATCGTCCTCATAACGTGCATGTGATCCTTTCGGTTCCTCCAGCCATTATGTCCCCTCCATATCCTTCGCTCCCTCCGATGCATCCTCTTTGTCGTCAACGTACGAAAGGTCAGGTGTCTGGAAAGACGAACCTGCACCGCCTGCTACCGGAAGCCATACAAATCTCATCGTCACTTGGACGATGACAGAGACGTCGTTTCGTCTGACTACTAGCAGTTTGTCCCTCAGTGGGACCAGCCTTCACATGCTCAGGGGAAACATTAGATTCCTCTACCTCACGCGCCAAACGCACCTCTCGCGCCCGCGCTTTATCCTTTTTAAACGGATTTTGACGATGGTATTGATACGGCCCATCCTGTAAAAACAACATAAAGTAATAGATTTTAGTAAAACAAATAAAAAAAATTGTAAGTATATATGTCGCATGAGACAACTTAAGTATGTCTGTCGCATGAGATAACTTAAGTATATCTGTCGCATGCGACTAGGTAAGTATATTTTTTACATGCGACTAGGTAAGTATGTATGTCGCATGCGATAGAATTACCACCCTGGTCGCATGCGACGAACTATCACCCTGACCGCACAATCGTGCGACGAGATGAATTCTGGTAGCACTACCGTGCGACTAGGTCATTCCGAGATCCAAAATCTAAATCTTATCAAAACACAATCATTTTCAACAAAATCACACAGAAAAATAAAGATCCTAACATAACTAACAACAATACAACACTAATCTAACAAAACAATACATAAAATCATGCAAAAAATCGAACTTTTTAAAATGAAACCTAAAAACCCTATTTTCCATACTTTATGTCTAACGAAAACTAAAAAAAAAATATAGCAGGAGGCTTGTATTTCTTACCTCTATGTTATTTTGAGTTTGGAATCTTGAAAAAATCAAGTTTTGTTTTCGGTCGATCCTTGAGTGCTTGAGAGGTTTTTAGAGAGAGAGAAAAGAGAAGAAAAAATGGTGAGAGATTTATCAAAGCCTTTTATACCTAGGTTTTCTCAGAGGGGAAAATTTCTCCAAAATTAAGTGAGATATATATCGAAAGGGTGTAAGATCTGGCGGTGTAAGATCTATAAAAATATGTTTTATCTCTAGCCTCACCCATAGTTTAAATATATAATAAAACATCAATTAAAAAAACTAATAAACTATTTAAAATATTTAATATTTGAAAGCGACAAAAATTTAAAGATTCCAACAAGTTTAAAGATATATTTTAAGAAAAAGGAAAAAGAAAGAGTTACTCTTTCAAGAAAAGTCTTCTTGATCTCAAAGTTTCAAAAATCTGCTCTTTGCCCAATGCCACGGTGACCAGTTGACTGCTAGTTTCCGCCGAATGACTTCATGTTGAACAGAGATGACTCTTTATCCCAGCCAACACCTCTGATTTTAACCTCAACCACTGCAAAACAAAGGTTCAACCCAAATTCTTCTTATTCTTCTTCTTCTTCTTCTTCTTATGTTTTAAGAAACAAAGGTTCAACCCAAATTCTTTCATACCTCGATAAGCTGGAAGATTAGTTCCCACATTTGTACCACAATAAGGATACTTAGACGATATGAAATGAAAATTCATTCTTCATCCCTGAAATTATCTTAAACATAAGAATAAATCCAACATTCGATCAATTTACCTCACAAAACATAAAAAACACTAAATCTTTTATAAAACCATAACACTAATTTATCATCCAAATCATATGCACATGCAACACAGATTAAATCAAAGGAATTTCTACATGATAACGTCAAGATACAAGATAAAATGAACCATTTGTCAATATAATTCTCCGTCCAAGACAAGGAAAGACTTCTGCATAATTTAAAACATACTTGATTTGGCAAATTCTCAACAGGTAAACCCCAAATGGTTATCACACATAAATTTTTAGACAGATTTGGTTTCTTAGGAGAGTTCAGTCTCTATATGTGGAACTCAAGGCACGTCCTGATGGAATTTGATCAACAAGAGGATCTAATAAAGATATGGAGAATAAATGTTTGAACCATAATGCAACAAACAATTAGACTGCTAAAATGGAAAAAACAAATTCAACTATAGTATAGAATCTTCAATAACTCCTGTATGGATTACTTTACCCAATCTACCAGAGTTTATGTTTAATGATGATACTATTATAGATATTGTAAAGTTTATAAGCAAGTCATTAACTATCTGGGATCCGCCTAAAAATAAAGTAAGGTTAATTGTAGTAAAAATGGACTCAACTTGATATCTTAAGGAAACTCATCAACAAATATTGGATTAGATTTGGAGACAATGATGGTTTATGGAAAGACATGTTTTATGGTGACATGTTATCTTACTACTCTATATGCATACACTTAGGCCACAATCAATCAGAATATAAGAAACAAATGCCACCTAAAGCATGATAAAACTCAACCTCGATCTCCTGCTAAATCATCCAATCAACTTGGAACTTGGATTTCTGAAGTGAAATTTATCATCATCAAAGAAGCAAATTTATTTAGGAAAAAATGCAATCAAGATGAAACAGCATTTATACGAAGAAAGACTATATGACAGATCAGAAATCACATAATCAAACCCTAAGTGTTGTAGGAACTTAACCAAAAGTAAACTCATTTTTGAATAAATAACATGTCACATAGTTAAAAAAATTACAAAGTTAATTACTAACAAAAATGAAATGTCAAAGAAAATACAAAGATTAGATATACTTAAATCATTCAAGATTTCCCTGTCATAAGCAAACTTTAACTAGGAAAAGAATTCAATAATGTTTTAAGAAAGAAAATAAAGAAGACTAAACTTAACAAATTTAAAGGTCCAATCTCTACTAAAGCTCCGCAATATAAAAGGTTATGCGGGTCCTTCACATAATCTTCAAATGACCATCATAATTCTTAAGTGGAATGTGAGGGGTTTGGGAAATAAAGCAACTATTAGAAGGCTGAAGTAAATTAAAAGGTCTGAAAATATTCATGACTATTCAAGAGCCTATGATTTCAGTAGATAATTTAGACATAAGAGCAAAAAAACTTAGTTTTCAAGTTAGTATAGCTAGCATCACCAATAATACTTGGATTTTATAGAAAGATGAATTTATTGTGATGTCATTACTAATCAAGAGAAACTTCTTTACTAAAAATAAGCATCATTTCATTAAAAAAATCCATTGATGTATGTGTTTAATGAAATTAGGGAATAAAAGGTCGCTCTGTGGAATAGTTTAAGAGATCTAGATGTAAAATCTAAGGAATAAATTGTCGTGGGGATCGTAATATAATTTTAAACTTTCAAGAACAATTATCCTTCTTAACCTTATGTTTGAGAAGCATTAATGACTTCAACAATGTTATACAAGATTGTCATCTAGAAGATGTTGATTATTATGGCTCTAAGTTTACTTGGACTAATAATAGATAATGGAAGAGACTTGATATATCTCTTTAATACTCATCTTGGATGGACTATTTTGATAATACTAAAGTAAATCGTCTTTCAAGAACAAGATTCGATCACTCACCCTTGAGTATTTCTATTTTAGTTTATTAAAACAAAATCAAATATACATTTAAATTTCAATATATGTGGACTATGCATCCTAATGTTTGAATTATGGTGGAGAAAAAGTGGAAAGAGGACATGCATGGGCCATCTATACAAGTTTTCCGGAATAAACTGAAACGATTGAAACACAAACTTCAAATATGGAACTGTGAGGTATTTAACAATGTCTTTAATGCAAAAAATAAAGCAAAAGAGAAAGCTAAATTTTAGGAAATATCCTTTAAGAAAACCAAGAGTATAGAAGACAAAATTAACCTAGCTATAGCTGAAGCCACTTACCTACAACTAATGGCTAGAGAAGAATCGTATTGGGAGAAAAAATAGTATCAATGGTCAAAGAATGGGGACCGAACTCTTTAAGATTTCAAAATTATGTCGAGAAAATAAGGTTAAAACAAAATTCATGGCATATTGAATGGAGACACGTAGATTAAAGAACAAACTAAATTACAAAATTTTGCTGAGAATCATTTCAAATCACATTTATCAGACCAATCTAATCAAAATGAACCAGATGATCTTCTTAACATCATACCAAAACTTATTACTAAAGATGATAACAACAAAATTTGGAGTTACCTTCAGAAGATGATATACATTATTAAATTCTTAAGCTCAAACAATGTTGCTGGAATAGATGGTTATAAGGCTAATTTCTTTCGACATTAGTGGTTCATAATATCTAGGATCTTTGTAAGTGTTATAATATCTTTTATTATTGGTCACCATATCCCTCAAGAAATGTATGCTACTTCTATTTTCTTAATTCTTAAAATGGACTTCTATCAAACGTGGAATGAATTCAGACCAATTAGCTTCTGCACATTTCTTAATAGAATCATATCCAATATATTAACTGATAGATTACGCATCATTATCCTTATAATTATATTTGAGGAGAAATGAGGCTTCATCAAAGGTAGGAATATACATGATAATATCTTATTCTCTCAAGAATTATCTCAAAATTTAAATATCAAAGTCAGAAAGGGGTAATGTTATGGTCAAAAACGTCAAGATAGGATCCAAGATGACTTCAGAGTTAAAGAGTAAAATGTTAGATTTCTTGAAGGACCATCAACATGTCTTTGCTTGGAGCAATGCTGATGTGACCGGAGTACCAGCAAACATTATATCACACCAGTTATCCATCCGAAAAGACATAACACCTGTTGTACATAGGAGGAGAGCATTTTCTAAGGAAAAGGTTGATGTTATAGTTCAAGAGGTTGACCGACTTACTAAAATGGGGCACATAAATGAATCTCAATACCCTTTATGGACAGCCAATCCAGTGTTGGTAAAAAAGAAGAATGACAAGTGGTGTATGTGCATCGATTTTACGGATCTCAACAGAGCTTGCCCAAAAGATTTGTATCCAGTCCCCCGAATTGATCATTTGGTGGATTTTCCATCTTGGAACAAGCTGTTGTCCTTTATGGATGCCTTCTCCGGGTATAATCAGATTCAAGTAGATCTGAAGGATGAGGAACATACTACATTTGTTACTGATATGGGCCTCCATTGTTAAAAGGTGGTGCCGTTCGGATTAAAAAATGCTGGGGATACTTGTCAGAGGTTAGTAAATAAGACTTTGGCTGATCAGATTGGAAGAAATATGGAAGTTTACATCGATGACATGATGGTTAAAAGTATGGATGAAAAACTATACTTGACAGATCTCCAAGAAACCTTTGCCAACTTGGTAAAAGTAAATTTAAAATTGAACCTAGAAAAGTGTATATTCGGAGTGCAGTCCGGCAAGTTTTTGGGGTATGTAATAAGTGAGAAAGGGATCCAGCCTGATCCAGACCAGCTTGATGCTTTATTGCAAATGGAGCCTCCTCGAAATAAAGAGGTACAAAGATTAACAGGGAGGTTAGCTGCTCTAAATCGTTTTATTTCGAGGTCTTTAGACAGGTATGCCCCGTTTTTTCAAACTTCGAAAGGTGCAAATGACTTCAACTGGTCCCCATAGTGTGATGAGGCATTCGATGATATTAAGAAGCATATGTCTTCCCCCAAGACTTTGTTTAAACTTGTTGATGGAGAAACCCTTTATGTATATTTAGCAGTTTCTGATTGTGCAATAAGTGCAGTATTGGTAAGATAGGTGGGCAATGATCCTCGTCCGGTGTACGATATTTGAAGCTTGAAAAGTTGGCATTAGCTCTGGTGATTGAAGCAAGGAAAATGAGGCCCTATTTTCAGGCTCATTCTATCATTGTCCGAACATCTTTTCCTCTGAAAAACGTTCTCCAAAAAGCTGACATTTCCAGTAGAATGACCAAGTACCTATCCTGGCGGGGAGGTTTTCGTGAGGTGTCTGGGCTTTTTAATAAAATTCGATGCCTTCTCAAAAGATTCTAAGTGTTTCAGTTAGTGTTTTCTTTGAATATTCCTATCAATGATTAAATTAAATTAAATTGGTAGAGTGATGACTACTTAAACATTTGTCATCGGAGAATTTAAACACTCTCACTTTAAAATGTTTATGAACTAACTAAGGGCTGTTTAAACATTAGCCACCAAAGTTGAAAAACTATGAAAATAATGCAAGATGTGTGCAAAATAAAACTGCCCGTTAAAATATACGAAGTGCCTTGGCCACCCAAGGACTTTGAGTTTTTAAACAAAAGGGTTTATCCGGACAAGAGTCGGACAATTACAAAAAATGCCTTGGCCATCCAAGGACTTTTATTCAATCACAAAAAATTAAAAATATAATTGAGACTTTAGGACTGAGCTTTATTGGATGGCTCAACCTCACTTGGTTTCTTCTTCTTGGGGTCATCATCTTCTTCATCCGGACTCTCCCCGGTTTTTTCCTCTTCATCGGTTGTGTCGTCCCAGCCACTAGAGTATTTATTCCTGTCACCCTCAGCCATCGTATGGAAGGGAAGGTCCTCGTACTCTACAAACCTCCATATTTCTCCTAGCGTCCTCTTTGGAAATTTCTCATGAAAGAGCAGGACCATGTCTGACTTCACTTTGGCATACTTTTCCTCCTAAGTGTCTATCACTTTGTTGGTATAAGCATCAATCCTAGCTTGGATTGTCTTCTCTTGCTCGTTCAACAAATCAGCTTTCTCTTCTGCACCCTTGGACACAGTGTCCTCGAGCAAAATCTTGTCATTGGTTAAAGTCTGAATGACTTTATCCTTAACATTCATCTCCTCTTTTGAAGAAGAAAGATTTTTCTCAAAGTCGGATTGCTTTAATTGGAGATCTTTGATAATTCCCTCCGAAGTGGCCAACTTTGTGGCCCATCCCTCCTGATTTTTCTTCAACTCCTCAATTTCCCTATTCAATGCATCATTATTTTGATTGGCAGAGAGGAGGTCGTTAGACAGTTTCTCCTTGTCGGAGGTGAGTGTATTGATGATGGCTGACTGATTTCGCACTTGCTTCTCTAAGGTAAGCACTGGCTGGATATTGCTCAGTAGGGAGTGAGTGATGACATCTCTCTTACCTGAGACAGAAAAAGACCTACCATTAAATGTGACCAGGTTCGAAGAGCTTGGGGGGAGGTATGGCCCAGCAAAATCGTCTTTGGGGAGGTTTTCGAAGTAAAACCCAATCCCTTCAAGACCAGTGATGTCGACACCGTCGATGTTGATATCCCCTCCTGCACCCCCTTCGGTTTGAAAGTCACTAGGGATCTCTTCTGCTTGAGTAGGGTCGGTTGGGTCAACAGGAGGAAGAGGCTCCGGAGGCCGGAGAGCAACTTCATAACCTTTGGAGGTTTTCTTTTTCTTGGCCTCCCTATCCTTGCCTTCAGCTCCTCGTTTCCTGTCTTTCCTAGGAGCCTTTGAGGGTTTTGGAGATCCAATCACTTCTCTAGTACTTTCATGCTCCACTACTTGTAGAAGAGCAGCATCAATCTGTCCTTGGTCTGCCCCCCCTAGGTTTGTTAGAACAGCTTCATCCACTTTGGTAGGATTGGCTTCAATCATACCTCGCTTGCCTTTGCCTTTCTTTCCCTTCATCTTGCTTGGGGCTTTAGCTCTGCCTGGCAAAGACAGCTTTCCATCCTTGGCATCTGTTCTCCTAAGGATTACTTCCGGAGGGGGTGGAGTGGTTAATTCCTCCCAAGATAAATCCCTCCGGTCAATGGTATTCCATAGGTAGGATCTTGTTAGATTGCCTCCGGTAAAAGCATTTTGGAAACGGTTTCCCCACTTCTCAGCAGCCCAAGCATTTAGCTTGGAACAAGTGATCAGCCCATCCTTTAAGTAGTCATTAAAGTCCTTAGGCAGCACTACCAAACAAACAAAAGAAGAAAAGTTAGACAAACAAATTTGTTATAAGTAAAGGCGGAGGTATGAGATGAGGTTTTTTACCATCACTTCGCCATCTACTGGTGAACATGCTTGGGTTGACACCGGTTTTAATTTTCCTTCCGTTCTCCCAGGCACCACTAATGAACATAAATTGAGTCTTCCAGTTCCTCTCCGACTCAAACAGATCATCCATAGCTTTGTAGTCATCACCCATGTTAAAATGATAAAAGGGGATGACGTGGTTTCTGCAAAGACTGGCCACTGCTGCGAACTGCTCATGGGAAGGGGGATTTCGGAGAGCCTGGAGGCCATGATACAGGCCATGAACGTATACCAAGCGTTGGGGCTCAATTGGCTTGGGCAGAGTTTGATGAGATGAAAGTACTTAACGATTTCTTGGTCTAAGGGAAACCTTAACCTCCAGTTGAATAACTCAGTGAAGAAAACTATTTCACTGAGCTTGCAGTCCATCGGTGTCTCTGGATCCACCGGTATCCTCACCTTAGCATTCTCTAGGATCCCCCATTTTGTTCGCATCCGGCCCAGTTCGGTTGTATGAATGAAAGCGTAATTAAGTTTCTGCAAAGTTAGCAGGTATTTGACACTTACCTTGTGGAAGCAAGGTCCCACTTTTCCCACAAGGCTCTCCGGCAGATCCGAATGTTTTAAGCATAGCTTCTCCTTGCCCTTGTTTTTCTTGGCAGCAACAGTCTCACTTGTTTGTCCGGAGACGTTGGACTCAAAAGGAGCTTCTTCAATGGAATCCTCTAGCACTTCTTCCATTATTATAGAAGGTTTATCTGTTGTTTTGGGGAGAGAAGAACTGGTGGTTGGCTCAGCAGGCCCTCCGGAGGGTTGGACATTACTCTCTTCTAGTGGTCTAGTCTGCGGCTGGGGCTCAGATCCGGAGGTATTTTTCTGGAGACTTGAACTGGTAGCCTCCGGATCGGACAGCTTGTCCTTTGGAATTTTAATAGGTGCTTCTGACCCAATATTTTTATTTTTAGCCCCTGACTTGGAAGGCGTGGTTTTTTAAGCCTGCCCTTTCACCAAGCGACCTCTTCGTTTGTCTACCAATTTCTCAGGGGAGGCGTCAACGTCTGATCCCATGGCAATAAATGCGGAAGGTCTCTTAACACTTGTAACTGCCTGCTCTGGTTCGACAACAGGCTCTGATTCCTGGACCGATGAGCCCGAAACGATTGGTGAAAGTTCGGATTGGAATAACCTCCTAGGTTTAGCACTTTTAGTTGAAGAGGAACCCCGGCCAGGCTCTGGACTTGGTGTTTCCGATTTATCAATAGGGGAAACATGGAGGCCTGCAGCAATGCGCCTTTCTCTTTCGACCTTTTGAGCTTTTTCTAACTCCGACAAGTTGAGCCACCCACCTTTTACTAGGGCGTTTCTTGCTGTGAACATAAACACACACCAAAAAAAGGGTTTTTTGAGAGATAAAAGCTTTGGAAATTAACAGAGTAGAGATAATGAGGATGATAAAATAGTGAAAAGTGAACTAATTTATAGTGAAGGGGTAAAAGGTGCTTCGATACCAAGGAGAATATGAAAGGGTAGATGCAATGATTGAGAACGGTGCTGATGTCACTCACATTAATTAAAAAGGTTACTTTTTCAAGTAAGTAGGAGCGTCGTTCTAGGAGAAAAACGACCGGTGAGACGAATCAGAGAAGGACACGTGTCCCACGATCTTTGGCAAAACTGTTTAGTTTCTGAGAAGTTTTATCAGTTCGGATAAAGTCGTTACATAATTTGAACTCTGTCCGGACATAGTTACGTGTCCATATGAACTATTTTTTAGGTCTTGCCAAAGGCCTTCGAACACAACCTAAAAAAGGGGCTACTGATGAGTCCAAATTATCACCACTCACTATGGGTACCGGACAGGGACAATTCGGATAAAATCCACCCACTGACCATCCAAACTGAACTAATGTACTAAAAACTTAACCACATCATGACTAAGCTAATTACCTGCCTACTTATAAACTAATGGGTCTTTGAACTCGACCCAAATTGATAATCATGACCCGAAAGCCCATATGGCCCAAGGTTAAGAGTATAAATACCCAACCACTTTCATTTAATGAGGGTAATGAATATTAAATACAACCAGGCAGCTCAAATCTCTCACTACAAACTACCAAACATTAAATACTCTTGAAACACTACAAAACTTCAGACAAAATTACCCTTGGTTGAAATTAATCCACACCAACCACCACCCCACTTTTATTTATATAACTAACAAAATAAATTTTAAAAATTATTTTTCTAAAACATATTTAAATATTAATAAATATGGTAACCAATAATTATTGTAAGGACAAACGTTTTATATTAATTTATGTTGATATTTTTTATGTTTCATATGTTCGTTTAGTTGATAAATATATTCAAATAAGGGAAATTACACCTAAGGTACCCACTCATCTAATACCCAAGGTTTGATCTATTATCTCTTAATATCCATTTCAACTAACTAATTATCACCTAATACCTAACATTATTTTAATACCCTAACTACCCTCACTCTTCACGTAACCCAAATTTCTATTTCTTACTTTTATTTTATTTTATTTTTAAAAGATCCATATCTTTCAAACCGAGCTCGAAAAAAATAAATGAAAGTACCATCACTTTTGTTTTTTTAAAATGAACAAAACTAGATCCATTGATGATATTTTTTTATTTTTTTAAAAAATAAAATTTGACCAGTAAAAACTCTGAAGAAATCGAGAGAGTTGCAAACAACTCTCAGATTAGTTTTTCAAACAACTCTTAGATTAGTATTGGTGAAGATACCAGCAGGTATATATGGACGATGATATTTTTGTCCAAATTTCAATTCGAGGTACCATAAAATAGTTGAAAGAGTATTTATCGATACTTTTCTCTTAAAATAAATTATACTTTGACCATAAAAAATAAAGTGGCTAGTGAATTCTATGATAAAGAGATCTAAATAACAAAAAATTATCATCTAAGTTTGAAAGTGTTAGATTTCTAAAGTATGGGAAGGTAAATGGATGAGGATCGGATTATTGGAGAGTTTAAAATTTGAAAATGTATAATTCAAAATATAAAAAATACTTTAAAACCATAAAAAATAAAGTGGCTAGTGAATTCTATGATAAAGAGATCTAAATAACAAAAAATTATCATCTAAGTTTGAAAGTGTTAGATTCCTAAAGTATGGGAAGGTAAATGGATGAGGATTATTCGAGAGTTTGAAATTTGAAAATGTATAATTCAAAATATAAAAAATACTTTAAAATTTATAGTAAAATATTATATTATAATTGAACTGATTGGGATTATAATTGTTATTTAATTTAATCGGAGTTACTCATCCATAAATATTTGTATACTAAATATTTTATGTATACGTTAGGATTCTTATATAAATTAAATTTATTAATAAAAATACACCCTACATTTTTTTTCAAATTATTCATATATCATTCTAATCAAATGAGTAGACACAAATATTTAATTAGACAACCCCAGTACTATTGTTGTGGCTATGGTAAATCGAGTTTAAATCTATTTTTTATAAAGTATATCATGTTGACCAGATTCCAAACTGGTAAAATATAAAAAAGGAAAATAGGTACTTTTTATTCGATATTTATAAGAATATTGAAGAATTGATCAAAATAAACAAATTAAAAAATTTACCATTTCAGTTTTTACATGCTAAAAAGTTTATATTATAACAAATTAAACTATATTATAATTTAGATTAATATATAAATCAAAATAAATTATTATTATTATTATTATTATTATTATTATTATTATTATTATTATTATTATATCCATGAATATGTATGTTTAAAATAAATTATACTGGGCAGTTATATGGTAATCATCTTTACGAAGATCAAAATAATACAAAGTTATTATTTGATTTTGGAAATTTGAGATCAATAAAATTAAGGAGGATAAATTGATTGGAGCTTAAAATTTTAAAATGTTATAATTCAAAACACAAAAAATATTTTAAAATTCATAGTAAATTATGAGATTAATATTATAATCATCCCGTATGTATAGGCTTACCTTAGAGAAGTTTTAATTTCAAATATGAAAACGTCCCAAAGAAAACAAGATCACAGTTACTATTTTCAATTAGAAGAGATAAATAACTGCTGACTGTCTCTTTCTATATAACCTACATTTTAACTTTAGCTTTTACATAAACACACTACAATATAATTGAGTTAAAAAAAATTGTTTATTAAGATCACTAAATATGGGAAAGTTTGTTTTTCCTTTGATTGTATGTATGTTAATCGTTGCTACGTCGATAGGTATCTCCCGATATATATATATATATATATATATATATATATATATATATATATATATTTTAATTTTAATTTGTTTGTTTAGTTTTAAAATATGCAAATGAAATTCTCTCTGTGATATTTTTGTTTTGTTTAAAATATAATTTTTTTTTTTAAATAATTAACATTTGAAAAACATTATGATGTTTTTTGTTAGTTAACGGAGAAGACGAAGATGGAAGAGCACCTTGCAACATAGATTACCGGACTGATGCAACTGTATGTAACCAACAAATTTGCACTTTAATTTGTAGTAAAGAAGCTAAATCACCCGCTCAGCAACCTCCACATGCAAAGTGTCTTAACGACCATGTATGTCGATGCTCCTTTATTGGTGGTTGTCCCCCCAAATTGAATGTTTGATACAATTTAATGTAACATCTCAATAAACATAAAGTTTATGAATTTTAATATTTAAACCTTTATGTCAAATATTCGTTTACTTTTAATTATTTTATTTAGAGTTCAATTCAATATCATTTTGCTCAAAGCTTCCATTTTGAGTTTTAAAACTTTATTTGGGCGACCAAAGCCTTAACTTGGGTGAGAATCACACAATAACCTATTCAAAATTCACATAAAATAAATTTTAGAATGTTTATGTTTATTGTTTATTATCCTCTAAGTAATTAGAGCGTTTTTACTTTCATTTTGTACTATGATATCTTTTTTATATAAGTTATTAATGACAATTAAATATTTATAACCGGTGAAATAAATGTATAATTGATACCAAATCAATACAAATAATGGATTGAACAAAATATTGGTGTTAAAACGGTTTGTAATAACATATATTAGTTCATCTTTATCAGATAAACACAAACAACATAAATTTTTTTTTTAAAAAAACTATAAAATAATAAATAGATAAATAAATAATATTTCATATTAAGTAAGCAATATTTTAAATTGGAATGTCTCATCCATATAAAAGTAAGGTCATATTGAAAAGAAAAAAAATAACCATTACTAGGTATTAAACAATTAGACCTAAATATAATTTTTGAACATATCATATAGATATTCGACCTACATATATGAATGTAATTTGAATAGATGGTATAGATATTGGTACCGTCATGTATTTTTCAATTCGAACCCTAAAGGTATCAACTAAATAAGATCAAATATACCAAACATTATTACATGCTACAAACAAGTGGTTAATGGTTACAATATTTTTGCAGAATTGACACTTATATACTAAGGTAATATGACTTTTTTGAATGTTAGACTCAGTAATAAGCCAATTGGTTAGAGCTCTCCAAACCAAGAAAGAATACTTAATTGGAGTAATATTGTTCCACGATATTTTGAACATAGATGATTGATTATTTTTCTGCCTTAAATAGTTCAAGGTCTCTTTAATGTTAAAGCTACCATCATTTGATAGGAACCAAATTATAGTGTCCTCCTCATGCTCCTTTATGGAAGTTTTTATAATGTTTTGAATGTTAGAGGGAGTAACTGAGCCTATCATTCTATCCATGTTCCATCTGTCATTAGTCCAAAATGTCTTGACTTTATCTGAAACATACCAACTATTATATTCTCTGTCATTTAGGATAATGAGAGAGGATGGACTACACCATCTATCTAGCCAGAATTCGGGTTGGCCTTTACCTAGCTTCCAAGCCCTCTTAGATTCAGCCATATTGTTGATATTAGCTAGTCTTTTCCATGTTTGAGATTTAAGCTTAGAATAGTTGACTTGAAGAGGGTGCTTATCTTTACAGTAAATGTTATAAAATTATTTTACCCAAAGGGAGTTATTTTCTCTAAATCTAAGCCACAACTGCATGGAAATGCATCACGAATGTCTTTGAGTTTTTTGACATTGGATCACCTTCAACAAATGCCATACAAATATTTAACCAATTTATCCAATGAATATTGTTAACATCTTGAGTTGATCCTTACATAAACTTATTAAAAGTTTTTTCTATTCTATTAATGATATTTTTAAGCAAGAGACAGCTTTGCATCTAGTAAAAAGAAATGGCTATCAAGACTAAGTTTATTAAGGTGAGCCTTCCTATTCATTAATCTTACCTTTTATTTTCATTATCAATGGTTCATAATTAATTGATTGATTATATGTATTCAATATATTACCTAAGTAAGTAATAGGAAGACTACTAATGTTAAACCCATACTGAATGACTAAAGATGATTGTCTGTTAGATAAGTTAGAAAAGGTGAAGATGTTGGTCTTGTCTTTATTTATAGCTTGACCAGAGGTATCCCCGATACCTCTATAAGAATTATCCATAATTTTTTATAGTAGAAGTGAGGAAATTAGTAAATATCAGAACACCATCTGCAAAGGTCAAACATGGTATGTTTAACGGGCTTCTTGAACTAAATTTCATAGTTTTATTGTTAGTAACTAGATCGTTGAGCCCATAATAAGGACCTCTTTAGCAATTATAAACAGGCTTCGGGATAGAGGGTCAATTTTCCTTATACCTCTTGTAGTTTTGAAATATCCCTTGACTACCCATTAATGTGAATAGAAAGAAATATAGACTTAATCATTGTCTCAATTATATAAATAAATGTAAGTAAAAAAACCAAAATCATTAAGAACTTTCAGGATAAAACTATTGAACATTCTATCAAAGGCTTTGGTCATGTTTAGCTTGACCATAATATTACCAGTTTTGGTCTTTTTATTAAGATCACAAATTCATTTCTTTGTTGTCTTGAATATATCTTCCAGGAATGAAGCCAACCTAGACTTTATATATAATTTTAAGAAGAATTTTGACCTTATTGTCTAGAAGCTTATATATGATTTTATTCATTAATGTATACAAGTTAATTGATCTATATTCTTTCCAGGCAGTGGGGTTGATTGATTTGAGAATAAGACAGATGCAAGTAGCTATAATTCCTCGAGGTATATGTTGGCGAAAGAGAAAGAATTACATTGTTGCACAAAATTCTTCTTAATGATTTTCCAACATATCTGAAATATCTAACTATTGAAACCATCAATGCGTACAATACTTGATGAGTTAAGGCTAGAGATGACACCATGAATTTCCTTTTCAGAGGAAGAAGACATGAGTAATTTGTTATCATCTTCATTTATCAGATTAGGAATGGAGTTAAATATATTTTCATTCAACTTAGAATCGCCAACAGTATCATTATGATTTTAAGGGTAAGTTAATATACTTGTCAAATATAATTCAATGGAATTTGTTAAAAAATATCATCAGTTATCCAATCAAAACCATCCTTAATGCTAAAGATTATGTTCTTTATTCTCATCTTGCTAATATAATTATGATAGTTTGTTCTCTACATGTCCTCATCTTCAATCCAATTAGAATAACACTTTTGATACCGGTAAGATTCTTCTTTTGCTAAAGTTTAAAGGTAAAGGCATTAGATTTATATAGATCAATTCTACTTTGAGGAGTGTTAGATTCCGGGTATTTTAATTCTAGGTATTTTAATTCGAGACATTTTATATTATCTTCAGCCTCCAGTACCTTGTCAAATATGTTTCCAAAGATTTGTCTGTTCTAGATTTTGAGATTCTCTTTTAGAATTTTTAAATTATTTTAAAAGACATACATAGGGAAAGAAAACATCTATTGACTCTAAAAAGTTCCATTGTATTTAGGAAGTCATGATGCAATGCCCACATGATTAGAAAACTTGAATGATTTCTTAGGATTCAAACTACCGTGAGGAATATGGTTAAGCAAAGATATGTATTGTCAGAATAAGTCCTGGCCATATGAAGCAACCTGGTTTCATTCAAGTACTCAGTCCAAACAGTATTATAAAGAGTACGATCTAATCTTTTCTATTTTGTTTTGTTGGTCCATGTGAATTTAGTTCCATCATAACCGGCATCTTCTAGGAGGCAGTCTCTAAAAGTGTTATTGAAGTCCTCAATGTGATCAGAATAATTAGAGGTACATCAAATATGTTCATCGTGGAAAAATATAACATTGAAGTCTCTAGCAACGATCCATCCATTGGTTGTATTGGAGGTGTCTCTCATATTATGCCAAAGCTCAAGTTCGTTTATTCTTTGACATTTAGCATACACTATAGTAAATAAGAAGATTTTGGTCATTGTTGAGTGAGTAATCTCAGCATAAATGAACTGTTGATGGTCAACTAAAATGCTTATCCTCAATTCATCATTCCATAACAGCCAAATTTTGTTATTCATATTGGTTTTAAAATGTTTAAAACCTAAGCTAAAAATAATCTGGTCCATTTGCTCAATCTTTATAAGATGTTATTGTAATGTTATTAAGTCAATGTTTTTTTTTGAGTTTGATATATTGATGCATTCTTTTCTCTATCGTTTTCGATTCCAACTCGGGTTATATGTATAACCATGATTCTGTTCTTGGAAGAGTTGATACTTTGATGTTACATGACTCGGTGACTTTCACTAGTGATTGTAATTGTGATACAAGATTGGGTAGGAATGATTATATGCAGATTCCAGATTTTGTGGGCTCTAAAACTAGGTCTTCACTAGTTAATACCGTTGTGTTTAGTTCTTGTTCATGTGCACCTAAGGTTTTTGATGAAATGTCCAAAAGAGACAGTTTCGTGATCGTTATATATGCTACGTATGGGATGGAGAGTTTGGGTGTCAAGAAATCCCAAGCTTCTGCTATCACACGATATTGCAGATTTTTGTTGTTTGGTTTCGAGGAGAACGAGTTTGAGTTGCAGATGAATAAGCTTCTACCTATAACTGCTGTTAGTTCTTCGGATTTTGTCTCTTTTGATGGTATCCTTCCTATAGGAGTGAAAGGTAGAAACATCAACTGTTGGGCACAACAAACCTTAGTGGAATTGGCAATGCACATTGCAGATACATCCGGGACCTATGATATTCAGGAGTATAATACCTCCTGCAATGTGTTTCTCATAATGTCACTATTAGCCAATTTGATTCCGGAAGAGCATCCACAGTTGGAAAAATATGTTCAGGCACCAACAACAATTGGCATATTAAATGCATGTCTTGCTGTCACTGGTCGCGGGGCTCCTGCACTTCATAACTCGAGGTTTGCGGGTTCTTGCTCAAGCATATGGAAACGAAATTCTTATTGGGATACCCGTCCTTCCTCGAGAAGCAATGAGTATCCCCTTTTTATTCCACGCCAAAATTATTGCTCTACTAGTGGAGAAAACTCATAGACTAAGAAAAGTTCGAGTAACTTCGGAATGGAATCTAATAGAAGACCGCACCTGGATTCTTCTGGTAGTAGTAGCTTCAGTTATACTTCGGCCTCAACACATTCTCTTGAAACAAACAAGGAGCTACAGAAAGGGATTGCTCTTCTCAAGAAAAGTGTGGCTTCTATCACAGCATACTGTTACAATTTACTGTGTCTAGAAGTGCCTGCTGAGATGTCTCCTTTTGAAGCATTTTCCAAATTACTGGCTACCTTATCCTCATCAAAGGAAGTTCGGTCTGTGTTTTCCCTCAAAATGGCTAGTTCCAGGTCATGTAAGCAAGTACAACAACTAAACAAATCTGTGTGGAATTCCGCCATGGGATCTAGTGCCTTGCTGGAGAGTGCTCACACACTACCTATAAGGAGGAACATAAGTAACAACAACGTTCCTAATTCTGCCGCTAGCTTTCTTTCTGAGATTTCTGGTATCAGAAAATATGAAAACCTAGTTGACGGATGGGATCTAGTGGAGCATCCAAACTTCCCACCTCCACCATCTCAGATTGAAAACGTTAAGCTATTGCTCAAGACCAAGCTTATCGAGTGTGGTGAGGCAATCATCTACGTTAAACCTGAGCAGTGGGTGATGTCGGGATCTGGCGATGAATGTGTTGTGACACTTACAGATCAATGGTACATCACATCTGGTGAATCAAAATGGACTAAGTTGACAGAGGAGTGTTTATCAAACATGAATATTTACTCTGACGAGACACGACATGGCTTCGAGCATATTTTGAGTTGATTCAATCAGTGGGCTTGCTCGCGATCTCTTGCATTTGGAACCCGCATCCCTTGGGACGAACACTTCCTTGTTGATCCGCTATCTGTTTTCACTCTTTACATGGCCTATTATACAGTTTCCCACTTGTTACATGAAAGAGATATGTATGTAGGCGGTGTTTCTTCAGTCCTTCATGACCAACTGATTGATGAAGGGTGGGATTATATTATATGTGACAGTCTTGTCCCAACAGCATCGACGATACCTCCTTCTCTTCTCCATAAGATGCGGAGGACTTTGTGTTCAGTAGATTTTATGAGTTTCCCAATGATTGATTATTTGCTTACGGAACTAATTTGGATCAACGGAACTACTGTCATTGTTGCTCACCGTTTAGGCACAATTAAAAATGTTGATGGTATCGCTCTCAATCGTATATTTATTCCAATATTTGATATTCGACGTTTTGAATTCGAGGTCGAATTCTTTCCAACCGAGACAGGATGATGTAGGCAGAAGGCTTCGATAAAATCTATTTAAATGTTTTAGTTTTATTTTTATTTTATTTTATTTTTTATACTTTAAGGATTTATTAAAGATAACAAATTAAATCTGAATGTAATCAAATTTAATAGGATATTATTTTATTACATTTATTGTTTTTCCATATTTTGTATTAGAGATTTGGGCGATTCCTATTTAAGGCGTCTCAAACCCTATTTTTGTGGTCAGAATTGTTTTTGATTAATAAAAAAAATAGGGTTTTATCCCTTTTAGGCTTCTCTGTGTTGCACTCTCCATCATAGCTTTCACTCTCCATCAGAATGTCTGATGGAAGCGCCTACAAGCCTAGGAAATGGTAACAAGAGTCTCATACACTCTAACTATTTCATTTTAGCATTTGGTCTATTATATATAATTTTAGTTAGGATCTAACGATAAAATTTATATTTGAGATAATACATCAATTTTTAGGATAAGAAGGTGTGAGGTTGAAGTAACTAGTGAAAAACATTAATTATAAAAGAAAAATAAGAAAATTTCACTCAAATTTGAACTATATGGATTTGATCTTGTATAACCAATAATATTTTAATTATAAGAATGATTATTTGCTCTACATAAATGACAATGATTATTTCCATTATAAATCAATATTTAAAACCTTATTTAAGAATATATAGTATTAGTTTTTGAGTAAGAACAAACTCACCATCCTCAAGAAATTGAACAAACTAAAGCTAGTAAAATATTTTACAAAGATTTTACAAATAGTAAGAAGTGAAATCATGTTTATTTTTTTATAAAATATATTTCTATAAAATTTTCTATATAAATATTAAAACTCTTTGTGGTGAACTGAAGAATTTGATTTCATTTTTTTAATATCATAAAGAGTTTTACATGAATATTCACATTCTTCATTATGCAACATAATAACTTAGTTTCACCTTATGTAATTTCATAAAGAATTCTATATAAAATTGAGATTGTGTATGATACAACAAAATACTACAGATTCACTTATGTAATTTTGTAAAGAGTTACGCAAGAATTCATACTGAAAATTGATGTGCAATAATCGAGTTCTAGGTTCATATCCATTATCTAAAGATAAAAAACTAGGTGGTTGCAAATTCATATATGAACTATAGTTGACTCGAAAGCTAACATGATAAAATTTATACAAGGTCTTATAACACACAAGAGTTTCTCAATATCAATAGATTGACTTTTAAGTTAACCTTAATTTCATCATAGTGAAGGATTAATTCAACTGAATCATAGTATATATTAGAAAGTTGAATATTAAGCTTCATTGAATGAATATTAAGATCCCATTTTTTTCAAAATGGTGACATTGAGAAATTTGATATATACTACAACCCAATGAATTTATTAATTACTTATAATATGTTGCACAAGTTAACCAGCGTAAGGAAGATCAACCTAGTGGAAACAGTTGTATTTAAATTTTGGTATAAGTCAATGATTAGTAACATTAAGAAATTTATTTATGATATTGACAAAACATATAATAAATGATAACATGATCTCTTAAAATTATAATCTCTTCTAGCTTTGAGATGAACTTAGTAGTATCATATATCGATGACATATTCCATTACCATGAACTATAGAAACCTAGTGCATGCTACCAATAAATTAATATTGAAGAAATTTGATATGAAATATTTTAGGTAAGACATCTTACGTTTTGGAAATTAAGATTTATCATAATTATTCTTGATAGTCTATGAGTTTATTACAAAACACATACATTAAAAGAGTATCACAAATATTATGGTATGAAAACAACAAGCTTATAGATTTCCTTAAGACGAGACAGATGGTATTAACCAATTTATCTTCATTTAAAAATTAGGGAGATACAAAATATTCCATATGTTTCGACAATCTTAAATTTTATATATGCTCAGGTTTGTTCAGAATTAGGTGTACATTTATGAAAATAATCCTAAGAATATATTTTAAGTACTATGAAGATGGAAAAATTTATAATAGGACATGGACACTCAGGTATTTACAAGAACAAAGCATCGCATGTTGACATAAATGAAATCGGATCATTAAGAAGATCATTTACATGTGATGACTTTTGTGAGTTAAGTGGTTGTGAGGTCAATTTGTGTGATTTTAATATACATACTTTGTGATAATAAAAGTTATGCATATTGAGTATCATCAAAATAAAAATAAAAATATATATACTTCTTTATAGTTATAAAAATTAAAATAAAGTAAAGAAGAACATCTTTCATGATTTATTTTAGTCAGTATGAAAATATTAAAAGATGATGTTCTGTTTTTCTCTATTTTTCTCTATTATTCTTCTCCTATTAAGGTTTTAACATCTAAATTATTTCATAAACACAATATCATGTGTGGGTTCTTAAATCTACAAAATACTCAGATTTAGTAGGAGTTTACTTACTATTCAGTTTTCAATTCAGTTTTGGATTAGATCATGTTTAGTTTTAGTTCGTACTTGATTCAGTTAAACAATAAGATATTTGTTTTTACTTCTACATCTCTTGTAAATTTTATAGAAACTAATAATGTCAATTTAGTTAAGGTGGATCTGTTGTTAATCGATATGTTGTGTAATTTCATGGTCAAATGCATCATATTCTACATACCATGAGAAGTCAAAGTTTGGTTTAGATCATTGTTGGTAATATGCCTGATGTGGGAACGATCATGCATAATATGGCTCAAATTTCTTAGTTATTATTATTTTTTGTTTAAAATTATAAGATGTTTTAATAGATGTGATGATCCAAGTGAGAGATAAGGGTATCCTAAATTAGAAGGTCTCATCCATGTATATAGAATATCTGAATTATTATAAACTATGGTCGATAAAATGAAATCACTAAAAAATATTAATAACATAATAATAGTATATAGTAAATTATGTAGATAGTAGTTAAGATTAATTGCACTATAAGGAAAAAAAAATATTATCCAATACATAAACTATTAAGGTTAATGAGCCTGTTATTGTCCACGAGGAACAAGAGAACATTGGATAATAATGTCACTAAATCCGTTTAATCAATGTGAAGTTATAATTTACATACAAGATCTTTAAACTCTATTCATTAGGTGTTTGATATCTATAGTCATTTGAGAAAGAAAAATAATTCATAACTTTTATCTTCTTTTTTAAATATGCTTCTCTCTTTAGATTGATTCATCAAAACTAATTATTTTTTACCTTTTTCATGGGCTTAAATCAGGAAATAGTCCTTCGACTATAACGTTTTCTTTCATTTAGTCCCTCGACTAAAAAATCACCAGGGAGGGTCCCTCGACTATCCCATTTTCTTTCATTTAGTCCTTCGACTTTAAAAACACCGGTGAGGGTCCGTGGACTTTGCAAAAATTTATAAATTTAGTCCCTGATTTGGGGTTTTTTTCTTAGATTCTGGGACTAAATTTATAGATTTTTCAAAGTCCAGGGACCCTCACCGATGATTTTAAAGTCGAAGGACTAAATGAAAGAAAATGGGATAGTCGAGGGACCCTCACCAGTAATATTTTAGTCGAGGGACTAAATGACAGAAAACGTGATAGTCGAAGGACTAGACAGCGATTTAAGCCTTTTTCATGATATAGATTTTTTTTCTACATTAAAAATAATATACATATATATTATGGTTGTATTGAACCATTAATTAGATTTCTATTAGATTATACATATTTAGATTATACATTTTCTTAAACTAAGTAATACATTTTTTAAATTATAAATGTTTAATTTGGCAATATCATTCTTGTTTAAATATTATATTTTATTATTTTAATGAATATCTACTACAACATCGTTAAATATATTTTAAACTTTTCATTTTTATAGTGTTATATTTGATTTTGGTGGGGTGAAACAGAAGCTTTAAAAGTGCTTTAGATTATTATCTTTTAATAAATGTAGAGTAAATGAGAGGGTAAATTTTCATATAAAAAATAAAAATTGTATCTCTAGCTCATTGACTAAATATTTTATTTATATTGTTTAGTTACATTAGGTCCTTATTTTTAAACTAAAGACTACGAATATTCTATTTTTTTACTTATTCTTTCATTAAATTTTAGAGGATATATTGTTTTTTTATTTCTAAATCTCTGTCACTAATTAGAATTTTTTTTTTATTAAGGTTCAAATTATTTATATATTAAACTCATATCAGTAGTACTTCTAGTCCTTAGCGAATGGAATGAAGAAAGCGTATAAATTGAAGTTTGATAGTCCATGTAGAGACAAAATGCTACTTTAGACCATTATTTTGACTATGCATTCTTGGTCTATAGTATTACTTATATAAAGTCCACTTTGTTTTAACCTAAAAGATTTAGTTGAGGTTGGACAGTTACATTATAGAGATTGACTGAACTGTCATATCTATGATTATAGATTGTTTTATGTGAAAAGCCAAGATTTTAAGGTTTGACATAACTTGGTAACTTATCCTCTAAGTTTTTAAATCTTTGGTTTATATGGTTGGATTGTTGGGCTTTATTTGAGTGGATACGATAAGTTATACATTTAATAATTACACTTGTAAAACATGAAATATTACACGTTTAAGTGAAGGTTTGGAAGATTTTGTTAAGACACATGTCCCATATGCAGTCCAACCTTTGGGCTTGTTTTTTTTTACCATTGTGTGTTTATGTTAGTCCTTGGATAATCTTTGTGTATATGGTCATGATGAAACATGTTTCTTATTTAAATAATAAAGATGTTTGGTCAAATTTGTTTCTTATTTAAATAATAAAGATGTTTGCTCAAACTCCATATTGGGCATTTATGTTAGTCAAACATCATAAAGGTGTTTGGTCAAAATCCATGTTCGTTTAAATTCTAATGGATCATGTTAAGAAGTATTAGTATGCCATTTATTAACGATGGTGACTCCTAAAACCGTGGTAGTTCAAGAGGTTTAACCAATAGTTATCAACACAGATCCTATCTTGGTGGTTTCACTATCCACTTTGTAAGAAATTTTATGTCTTCACCTGTTAAAAACAAAGAGAGAAGTAGCCGCAGGAAGCGGCTAGGGTTTTGTGTTTATTAGAAAATATACCTGTTGTATTGAATTGTTTTTTTATATGTAAACCCAAGTAAGGCTCTCAATATATAGAGAACTTAGAGGCCTATACAAGGAAACTTAATACACTGAATATTCTAACACAAAGTATTTTTTCTCCTTGCAAAAGTGTGTCTCCTAGTTGCTCCATCAGCTATATATTCTAACACTACCCCTCAAGTTGTGTAGTGGGATCACCAATACCCAACTTGGATAAAACTGATTCGAATGTTCTTGCAGCAACCGCTTTTGCCAGGATGTCTGCCAGTTGGTCTTCGGATCTAACAAACGGAAGTTTGACTGTCCTATCTTCAATCTTTTCTTTTATGAAGTGTCTATCTATTTCAATGTGCTTTGTTCTATCGTGCTGTACCGGGTTCTCTGAAATCTTAATCGCAGATTTATTATCGCACATTAACTGAGTTGGACACTTCAAAGGGGATCCGATTTCTTTCATTATCTTCTTTAACCAAAGTATCTCGGTAATCCCCTTAACAATTCCTCTAAATTCTGATTCAGCACTTGACAGTGATACTACTTTCTGTTTCTTACTCCTCCAAGTCACCAAGTTACCTCCAAGAAGAGTAAAGTAGCCAGCGGTTGATCGCTTGTCGTTAGGATTCCATCCCCAATCAGCATCTGTGAATACTTCAACATCAAGGTGTCCATTTTTCTTAAAACTTATGCCTCTTTCTGGTGTGCCTTTGAGATATCGAATAATCCTCATTACTGCCTCCATATTTTGTTCTTGAGGATGATGCATGAACTGGCTAACTACTCTCACCGTGTATGCAATGTCGGGTCGAGTGTGAGCCAGGTAAATCAATTTTCCCACCAACCTTTGGTACCTTTCTTTACTCGCTGGTCTGGCCCCTTCAATTTTCTTTAGTTTGTGATTCACAACCATAGGAGTGTCATTTGGTTTGCAATCCACCATGCCAACTTCAGCTAATAAATCCAATATATATTTCCGTTGGGAAATATAAATCCCTCCTCTTGACCTAAAAACCTCGATTCCTAGGAAATACTTTAAACCCCCAAGGTCTTTCATTTCAAACTCCTTGAAGAGGTTTTTCCTAAGAGAGCTAATTTCTTCTTCATCATTCCACGTTATAATCATATCGTCGACATATATTATAAGACAAGTGACTAATTCTCCTCTCTTTTTGTAAAACAAGGTATGATCCCCATTACTCTGTTTGTAGTTATACTGCTTCATTGCCATTGTAAATCTCTCAAACCAAGCACGAGGAAACTGTTTGAGCCCATATAACTCCTTTTTCAGTTTACATACCTCATTTTCTTGAAAACCATCAGAGAACGCTAGTGGGGGTTCCATATATACCTCTTCTTCCAAGTCTCCATATAAGAAAGCATTTTTACATCAAATTGATGAAGAGGACAATCTTTATTCGCGGATATTGAAAGTAAAACTCTGATAATGTCAATCTTTGCAACCGGAGAGAGTGTTTCAGAGTAGTTTATACCATATGTTTGTGTATATCCTTTGGCAACCAATCTTGCCTTGTGTCGCTCAATGGTGCCATCGCATTTATATTTTATATTAAATACCCATCTACACCCTACTGCTTTCTTCCCTTGTGGTAACACACAATTCTCCCATATACCATTCCTTTTTAGAGCTTCAATTTCGGTATTCATTACCTCATGCCATTCAGTCATCTTCTTAGCTTCTTGAGTTGTTTTAGGGATTTGTTCAGAGAGAATAGTAGCTGAAAACGCCTTTGCAGTCTTCGTCATTCCTTTCCTGTTCGTTTTTACCGGATATATAAAAGTACGAGGAACGTGTTCCGGTGAATACCGGTCAGGAGGAACCCCTCTATTTTTTCTTAGGGGAAGAACCAGAGTTTGAGTTTCAACAAATGAAATTCCTGAAATGTCATGGTCAGTAGAATTTTGTGAATTATGACATTGTAAATTGTTTACCTCTTGATGGACATTTTCTTTGGCTGATTCGCTGGTAGTGTCCATGGTATTCATTTCTTGTTGGACATTGCCTTCGGGATAATCATTGGTGGTAAGAACTGTCTCGTCAGTCTCCTTTATGTTGGAAGAGGCGTGTTCAGTGGCGCCATCTACCGACTCTGTCGGCACATCCTCAAAGTAACTTTCATATAGCAACCAGTCGAGTGATTCACTTACTTTCTCCCCCTGAGCACGAGATTGGGGGTAAAAAAAGATAATCAGATTCTAAGAAGTCATAGTCCATGGTGACATGGATTCGACGAGTAACCGGATTGTAACATCGATAACCCATTTGATGGACACTATACCCAACGAATACATATTTTTTCAGCACACGGATTAAGTTTGTTTCAACTAGTTTTAGGAATATTAACAAACACCGAACAACCAAAGACACGAGGTGGTAAGGTCATAACAGATGGAATTGTAACTTGGATGGCAAGCACTTGTAATGGAGTTTTATTTCCTAGATATCGGGTTGGTAGACGATTTGTAAGATACATGTCTGTAGCAAGAGCTTCTGGCCAAAGAGAATGAGGAACTCTAGATTCAATCATAATAGCACGAGTTTTTTCAAGTAAAGTATGATTTTTTCGTTCTGAAGTACCGTTTTGTTGAGGTGTGTTTGGACAAGTGGTTTGATGGATAAGACCATTTGTTTTGAAAAAAATTATGCATTGTTTGGTCAACAAACTCTGTTCCATTATCAGAACGGAGAATCTGTATTTTTTTTCAAATTGAGTCAAAATCATTTTATAAAAACAAACAAATATTTATGGTACTTCTGATTTATGTTTCATGAAGTATATCCAAGTCATTCTTAAGAAATCATCCACAAATAAAACAAAGTATCTGATTTGATTGTTAGTGGAATTTGGTGATGGACCCCAAACATCAGAATGGATTAGCGAAAAAACATAATCAACTCTAGTATTACTTTGATTAAATGAGACCCTACGATTTTTTGCAAGAATGCAGGTTTCACATTTCTCATGAATGGAATTATTCAAATAAATACTAGGAAATAGACTTTTAAGATAGCTAAAAGAAGGATGACCAAGTCGCCAGTGCCATAACCAAAGTTGCTTTTCGGTTGTTCCGTGAGCAAGGATGGCATGTCCCTTATGAACTACCTCATCAACATAATAGAGACCTCCTGTTCAGTACCACACCCAATGATCTCCTTCGTACGAATGTCCTGTAAAATGAAAAAAAATGGATACATAAGAACCACACAGTTGAGTTGTTTTGTCACTTGACTAACAGATAATAACTTTAAAGGTAAGTGAAGGAATGTAGAAGCAGTTTTTAATTTCTATTTTTTCCAAAAAAATAATTTAACCTCCCCCTTTGACTTCAAAAATTTCTCCACTAGCAGTCTCAGTATGGGACTTCTTTGGAGATGACATGTCATCAAAGTCTTTAAGATCATAAGACATGGTGTCCGTAGCCCCGCAATCAAAGATCCAATTCATTGATTTCTCAAACCCTTTACCTCCAAGTTTTTCATAGGAATTCGCCGCCATTCCTCCAAAACCTGTGCCACTTCCTTGCTCATTTTTAGTCGGATCTTCACCGCCACTTGTAGACGAAGCCCATTTGCCATTAGATCTGAAATGCTGGTCATTTTTCTCCTTATGACCGTCCTCCCACCATTCTGGATACCCAACCAGCTGGAAACATGTCTCTTTAGTGTGTTTCTTCATCCCACAATGAGTGCAATACAACTTGAATTTATCTTCTTTCTCTTCAGATCGGAATTTAAACCTTTGTGTATAATCATTAGCAGCCAAACCCATTCCAATTTCAATCGAGTCACTATCAGAAGAACTTGATTTTAGTATATTAAGCCTGGTCACTTCCCTTCGTATTGTAGCATATGATTTTTCTACGGAAGGAAGTGGATCCTTTTTCAGGATATCTCTCTTGACTGGTTCCATCTTGTCATTAATATCCATTAGCAATTGATAGATTCTTTGTTCTTGAGTCTTCTTATTGTAGATTTGAATGTCTTATGGGTCTTTTATAGGGTTTGGATCTCGCCTATCTATAGACATCCAGATATTCTGCAGTTTGTTCCACAAGTCTTCTAGTGTATCGGACCCTTGCCTTAATGAATTAGCCCTCTTATGAAGGTCAAACACCTGTAACGAATCTGTACCAGAACCGTATGTGCTGGCTAACCCATCCCATAGGGCTTTTGCAGTGGGATATTACGAGACACTATTCACCAAGCTGGATTCAAGATTCTGGATAATCCATGTGAAAACACATCGATCATCTTGTTCCCACCTTGTATATGTTTTGTCAGTTTTGGATGGAAGTGTTGGCTCCCCTATAATGTGAGAACCTCTCCCCCTTCTCCCAATTGCTTTCTTCATGATGTTTGCCCATAGGACATAGTTGTCACCATCGAGTTTAATCCCTATGGATAAATTCGCAGGGTTAGTTGTTTGTAATTGTGTTCCGAGACTATTTTTTAGAATGACAGCAATCTGCATTGTTAATTCATCAGGGATCTGACTGACCACAACTTCATTGCCAGCCATCTTTGTTGAGGATGATCAAAGTTCCCAGAATCACACGTGCTCTGATACCATGATAAAACAAAGAGAGAATTAGCCACAGGAAGCGGCTAGAGTTTTGTGTTTATTAGAAAATGTTCCTTTTGTATTGAACTATTTTTTTTTATATGCAAACCCAAGTAAGGCTCTCAATATATAGAGAACTTAGAGGCCTATACAAGGAAACTTAATACACTGAATATTCTAACACAAAGTATTTTTTCTCCTTGGAAAAGTGTGTCTCCTAGTTGCTCCATCAGCTATATATTTTAACATCACCTTTTAGTGATCACTCTGGTTTATTTGGTTTTGTATGTGAGGCTTTCAGATCTCATGTTTGGTAACCCTCAAATTATGGTTGCTTGGGGATATGAAGCTACAATCGATTCATGCTCTGGATAATATTTATATTGATTTACCTTTATTTTTTAATCAAAGTGGTAAAAGTGTAGTGCGGTCTCTTTACTCAAAACATGATCCACCCTCTCCAAGTGTAGTGAAATATGTACAAGTGTATGGTGATTTGCCTTCTCTCTGAGCACAAGACTTTTACAGACTATCTCGATTATGAGACAGTCTTTCTCATATCTTTGGTTGATGTGGGGATTTGTCTATCCTAGTAAGTTTATTTTTATCTTTAGAATCTATTGTAGGATTCTATTATAGGATTTGAAGGTTTTATTTTTTATTTTTCCTTAAAATAGATATATTGTTATGTTTCAATAAGCATGACTCGAGAAAGGAAAATTTTTAACATTTGGGTGAGATTTCCTAAAAATAAGAGGGAAAGTTACCATGCATTTTGTCTTTAATGGGAAATTTCTTACATATGGCTACTGACCGACCGAAGATGGATCTTTCCAATTGAGTCCATCTGGTGCTAATGCTATGAAGGATATGATTGTTTTCGCTTTATTTTCTAAAGAAAAAGAAGGGTCTAGCTCGCATAACCAGGAGGCTGCATCTGCCCATCCAAAGCTTAATAGAAGTTCCTTATGTAAAAAAAGACCAAAAGTGGAAAAGTAACCCCCAAACCTATTGAGGTAGAGAGAAAGAGGAAGAATTCTATGATGGAATATGATAATATCCTAAGAATGACCAAGATTGATGTTGATTTTGGCTGAAGATTGGGGTTTTTATAATGAAAAAAGAAATAAGTAGAATCTAAAAAGGATCCTAGTAGGAAGAAAAAATTCATGATGAACCGTAATGGTGGTCTAAATCCTATGAAACCATCTTATGACCCCCCTCCCCCCCCCCCCCCTCATACAGTATATTTGTTGAGAGAATATACTTAGGTTGGGACTTTTATTGTACCATGGAAGAGGGAATTTCTCATTCTCCCACTACTAACTTGGAATATCTTTCTCATACCTTCACATTTGTTGTGATCATAAATAGAGAGATCATTTAAAATTCCTTCATCTTCTTATATGAGAAGTTTTTTCCTAGGGTGTAAATCATCAACTGGTCCCGATATACCATTATAAAGTGGGATGAATTATCTCACAAACAATGGTTTATGTTCGGGGTCGAACTATGGTGCTGGAGCTCCGTGTGATTGACTTAATAGTTAATAAGTCGATCTTAAAATTGAGGTAAGCGGTGTTCTTTTCTCCTTTGACTATCTGTGAATTAGTTCCCGTTAATAAAATTTGAACTTGGTGACAACCATCTTTAATGGCTTCGAAATGATGGTGAGGGTAAAAGTAGATGAAAGGCATAAATGAAAGATCTGTGTTTACAGCTTTGTATGATGGCTGAGCTCGTAGATAATCAGAGGCACTAAGACAAGATAATCACATGTGGAAGAACGGTTTGATCTCCATCAAAAGAATCATGAGGATTTGGAAGTTATTATGAGCATGTGTTTGTTGTTAAGAAAATGATGAGCAAATATATAGATTTTTGGGTGATCGATTAAGAAACACTAATCACCAAATTGAAGGGAATTGAATCCTCGGTGGCCATTTACTAAAACAAATTCATTGAGTTAGAATCAATTTTATCCAAAATGAAGTTAGACAATATAAGATCATAGAGTTACAGAGGTAGTTCTTGACAACTCAAATTGCAATAATAAGAGCCCAATTCTTGTTGGATTTTTTTACCATCCTTTTTTAGAAAGAATATGGTTTAAATAATTTTCATCAAACAAAGATTCAGACCATAGATTTGAAGACCATCGTGGATTACAGGATAAAATAAAGGATACGTTTTTTTTGTTCAATAGAACTTGGCTAAATTTGGATCTGGGGGTCTTCTTGGAGCTTATATCTCAAGAGCAATGACATGCATGGATAGAATGGTCCTCTGATGATACATTTGAAGATTTTGAATATGGTGAATGAAATAAAGTGATTGAGAGGTTTTTCAAAAAGGTGAATGAGTTTCATCCTCCATTTTAACCAACAATGAAAAGGTAATGGTTCTTCCATGCTATTGGAGTAATTTTAGGGAAGAAGTTTTTTCTTCTAAAACAATTGATGGATTAAAAGAGATTCCACCACCCAAATTATCTTATTAAGAAGAATATTCCATACATCTGGGTACTGATGTAGAGGAAGGTTTTCAATCATCTAACAGACCTTACAATTGATGAAGGATAGAAAGTTCCTCATGTCGAGGCTATTGATGTAATAAAAGTTATTCTCTTACCCTATGGTACTAATGAAGAAATCGTCCCGTAATTCAACAATTTGATGAAGAAATGTCATTTTGCCCATATATTAAAGTTTTTATTACTTATTTCATTTCTTTATAAAATACACCAAGTACTAAAGTCCTCTGGTAAAGGCAATGTTTATATGACTGAGGCTTTTTATGTAGCTGAGGTCTTTAAGTAATGTAATACATTTTACTTACTTTTTGTATTGATTGAAAATACTTTTAAGTGCGTTTTTTTTCTTACTTCTTATAAGGTCTTTTTTTAACGTGCTTGCCTTTTGAAGCTTCATGCTATTATTTTATTTACTTTGTTGTATTCTTGAAAATACTTGGTATAGTGATACGATATATCACAAGTGTACGATTTTCGTTCTAGTTTCACGAATATTTTACCGATCGAGTTTAGTCAAACATAAAGATTTTATTTATTCTTACATAAATATTTATACTAATTTATACAAATTTTAATATTAGAGATATAAAATTCAATGTTTGATCCAGATATATCAATGTTAAAAACAATGTTATTATTGAACATGTTAAAAATAAATCATTATTCGTTTTGTATGCAATATGAAAATAAAGTAACCATTTGTATAATTTTGAGATATATCAATGTTAAAAACAATTACAAGATCATTGAACATGTATTAATAAATTATTATGAAGTTTAAATAGTTAAATCACTTTGAACTAAATATATATTTCAAAGTCACATCTCCTTCAAAGTGTTTTCTCTATATGTGGATCACCGAAAACTAACCTTCTTATATAACTTGTTGTATCTCTAGTCCCCTACGCACTAAAATTGAGTCATATCATAGCGCACTACTCATTCAACCAAGTGTTGTTATTAATTTTTGGAAATTAATTTTATCCATCGGTCTCTACCTAAATCTAACAACAATAAATTGAACCCATAAATAATTAAGGTATTTCATTCAATAATAATACTAAAAATATGTAAAAAAAATTAAATTAGTTGCAGACAATTCGGTGAATTAGTAGTTTGGAGCTCCGGTGTCAGTTTTTTACCCACAGCACCTTGTTTCGAAGGAAACGACGTCACGAACGCAAGTCACCAGCTTCGCTCGTGAGCTATGGGCTTTTTTAGGCATCCGGGCTCATCTATCCTCTTTTTTCGCACTTTTAGTACTTTAGGCTATTTTTGTAATTTTCCTATTTTTAGTTTTAGGGTTTTGTTTGAACTCTATATAAACCTATCTTCTATTCATTTTTAGGGGAACTATTTTGATTAATTAAACAAATTAGGGTTCATCCCTCTTTTAAGCTTCTGCTACGTTTCACTCTCTTTCATTTGGTATCAGACACAGGCAGTCCTGCGCGATGGTACGAGCAAGAACCAGCGGTCGCGGTGGCGCTAGAGTGTACCGAGATACAAGTGATGCAGATGAGCGTGAAGATGCTGACCTACGCCGTCAGGTAGCCGATCTGACCCGGCAGATGGCTGTTCTTACCGCCAAGCAACAAAGCACGGAGGGTGAAGGTATGGTTAACCCTTTTGGGAAGGGGAGCGACCAGCCTACTTCTAACCCACGCCGCTGGGAGCTTGGGTTCAAGATAGACGTCCCGGATTTCGATGGCAGCCTTAAGGCGGAGGCACTTATCGACTGGCTATCACAGATTGAGGAAGTCCTAGACTTCAAGGAGGTCCCGGAGGAGAGAAGAGTTGCATTGGTCGCCATCCACCTACGCGGTAGGGCACAGGCTTGGTGGCAGCAGGTAAAGCAGAACCGCGCGCGTGCAGGCAAGGATAAAGTCCAGAGTTGGGAAAAATTCAAAAGAAAAATCCGCAAGGCTTTCCTTCCCTACAACTTCGAGCGGGAACTCTACCAGCGACTGCAGAATCTTCGTCATGGGCCCCGATCTGTTGATGAATATACCGAAGAATTTTATCAGCTGCTGGCTCGCACAGATGTGACCGAGTCGCCGCACCAGCGGGTCTCCCGCTACATTGGCGGGCTACGCCTCCAACTTCAAGACACGCTGAATATGTTCGATCCAGCCTCTGTTTCCGAAGCCCATCGGCGTGCCCTCCAGGCAGAAAAACAGTCGGCTCGCCGACCCCAGACTGGCGTAAGGACCGGTGCTCCTTCAGGGATCCCTGTGTCCAAACCAGCTTTCCACCCGACACCTGATACGCTCCCTCCTGGGCGCCGCCCAACACCTGACCCGATACCTCCTGGGCGCGGAGCACCAAGCCGTTCTTCCAGCAATTTACGGTGCTATGGCTGTGGCGAATTAGGGCATCGTCAGGTCGAGTGTCCCAATGCTGCGGGTGCTAGGGGTCTGTTTTCACAGGAGACGTTTGAACCAAGTCCTATTGTTCTTGATGGTCCTCCAAAATTCGATACCTACGATGATGACTTGCCTGAGGATGCGGAAGAAATCGTGACTGGCGATGTCGGAGCAGCGCTGATGCTACGCCGTACTTTCCTGTCTCCTCGCGTCCCGGAGCAGAGCGACTGGCTGAGGAGTAACGTGTTCCAGTCGACGTGTACGATCGGCGGGAAGGTGTGCACCTTCATCATTGATGCTGGCAGCTGCGAAAATGTCGTCTCCGAAGCAGCGGTTTTGAAGCTAGGGTTGAGGGAAGAATCGCATCCTAAGCCGTACAAGCTCGCCTGGTTAAGTAAAGGTACGGATATTACCGTCTCCAAGCGTGTACTCGTTTCTTTTTCTGTAGGGCAAACATACCATGATGAAGTCTTCTGTGATATTGTCCCTATGGATGCTTGTCATCTACTGCTTGGCCGTCCTTGGGAATTCGACCTGTCTGTTCTACATGATGGGCGGGCAAATACCTACTCCTTCCTCTTTCGGGGAAAAAAGATCGTTCTTATGCCTTCGAAGCCTCGACCCCTGAGCATTCACTCTACTCCTCCCTCATCGACGTTGCTGTCCCGGGCTTCTTTTCAGACAGCTATGGAAGAGGCTGGCGTAGTTTTCCTACTGTTCTGTGACCCTGCTGTGCCTCTTTCCAAGGCAGACCATAGTCCTGTCATTCAGTCTCTATTGCAGGAGTTTGCCGATGTGTTTCCAGTGGATTTACCACCCGAATTACCTCCTCTGCGGGATATTCAACATCAGATCGATCTGGTCCCTGGTGCTGCCCTCCCAAATCGACCCCACTACCGAATGAGCCCAAAGGAGCATGAGGAATTACGTCGACAGGTGGAGGATTTGTTGGCAAAGGGACATATCCGGGAAAGTCTCAGCCCTTGTGCTGTTCCGGCATTACTGACTCCGAAGAAGGATGGCTCTTGGCGTATGTGTGTGGACAGCCGAGCTATTAACAAGATCACTGTTCGCTACAGGTTCCCTATACCGCGCCTCGATGATCTGTTAGACCAGTTGGGTGGTGCTTCTGTATTTAGTAAACTGGATTTGAAGAGTGGATACCATCAGATTCGGATTCGTCCTGGTGATGAGTGGAAGACGGCGTTTAAGACGCGTGAGGGCTTGTTTGAGTGGATGGTGATGCCGTTTGGCTTGTCCAACGCGCCTAGCACATTCATGCGTATCATGAATCAGGCATTGCGGCCTTTTATCGGTAAATTTGTTGTTGTTTACTTTGATGATATTCTTATTTATAGTTCGAACCATTCTGTGCATCTATCCCATTTACGTGAGGTGTTATTGGTGTTGCGTCGAGATAAGTTTTATGCTGCTCCTGCCAAATGTTCTTTTATGTCCCCAGCTGTACAATTTTTGGGTTATATTGTTTCTGTTGACGGGTTACGAGCTGATCCGAGCAAAGTTGCTGCTGTAGACCAGTGGCCTCGACCTTCTTCCATTACCGAGGTTCGTAGTTTTCATGGTTTGGCATCGTTTTATCGGCGTTTTATTCCCCATTTCAGCAGTATTATGGCCCCGATTACGGATTGCATGAAGGGCACAAAATTTAGTTGGTCCGCCGATGCTGATGCAGCGTTTGTAGAAGTTAAAAGGCGTCTTACCACAGCGCCTATTTTGGTGCTGCCTGACTTTTCCCAGCCATTCGAACTTCATTGTGATGCGTCTAAAGTTGGTATTGGGGCAGTTCTTTCCCAAACAGGGCGTCATGTGGCTTTCTTCAGTGAGAAATTGGCAAATGCCAAACTGCGATTTAGTACTTATGATATTGAATTTTATGCGATCGTTCAGGCTATCAAACATTGGCGTCATTACTTGTTTCAGCATGAATTTGTGCTATATACTGATCATGATTCTTTGAAGTACCTTGGTAGTCAAGACAAAGTATCTCATAGACATGCTGCTTGGATAGCTTATTTGCAGCAGTTCACTTTTGTCATCAAGCACAAGGCTGGTATTACGAATCGGGTTGCTGATGCTTTGAGCCGACGTCACACTCTGTTGACTGAGATGCGCGTTCAGGTTCCTAGCTTTGATTCTTTTGTTGACCTTTATGTTACTGACTCTTTCTTTTCTCGGGTTCTGCAACGGATTCAGCAGGGCGAACATTCTGATTTTGTATTAGAAGATGGTTTTCTCTTTCGTGGCATACAGCTGTGTATCCCTGACTGTAGTTTGCGTCCGCGGCTGATCCAAGAACTGCATAATGAAGGTCATGTGGGCCGTGATCGAACATACCAGTTGCTGTCGTCCTCCTATTTTTTGCCATCGATGCGGAAGGAAGTTGGTCGTTTTGTCGCCCGTTGTCGAATTTGTCAGTTGGCCAAGGGAACATCTACAAATGCAGGTCTTTATTTACCCCTGCCGATTCCGGCTCAACCTTGGACCGACATCAGTATGGATTTTGTTCTTGGTTTACCCCGGACTCAGCGTGGATTCGATTCTATTTTTGTGGTGGTTGATCGTTTTTCTAAGATGGTACACTTCATTCCCTGTAAAAAAACATCTGATGCAGTGTGTGTTGCGCAGCTTTTCTTTCGGGAGATTTATCGTATTCATGGCCTTCCCAGTACTATTGTTTCTGACCGTGACACTCGGTTTGTGAGTCATTTTTGGCGCAGCTTATGGCGTATGGTGAATACACAGCTCAACTTCAGTAGTGCTTATCACCCTCAGACGGATGGTCAGACAGAAGTGGTCAACCGTTCTCTCAGTAACTTGTTGCGCAGTCTGGTGGGAGATCATCCGAAGGCTTGGGATCAGCGCTTACCGCAGGCGGAGTTTGCCCATAACCATGCTCTTAATAGATCCACGGGTTTTTGTCCTTTTCAGGTGATGTATGGTATTGTGCCTAGGGGTCCAGTGGACTTGTTAGCCCTGCCTAGCAAGATTCGTCCTCATACAACTGCTGAAGAACTTGTCTCACAGATTTGTCAAACACACCAACAGACTCATGATCAGTTGGTCTTGAGCACCGCCAAATATAAGTCTCAGGCAGATTCTCATCGTCGTCCTGTTCAGTTCGAAGTTGGTGACTATGTATGGGCTGTTTTGACAAAGAATCGGTATCCTGCTGGTGAATACAATAAACTAGCCGCTAGGAAGATTGGTCCAGTAGAGATTGTGGAGCGGATCAATCCGAATGCCTATCGACTACGTTTGCCTAGCCATGTCCGCACAACTGATGTTTTCAATGTTAAGCATCTGATTCCTTATGCAGGTGATTCTTCTGATGGGGAGACCGGGTCAGATTCGAGGGCGAATCTTTTCTATCCCGGAGGGAATGATGCAGACAATTCGGTGAATTAGTAGTTTGGAGCTCCGGTGTCAGTTTTTTACCCACAGCACCTTGTTTCGAAGGAAACGACGTCACGAACGCAAGTCACGAGCTTTGCTCGTGAGCTATGGGCTTTTTTAGGCATCCGGGCTCATCTATCCTCTTTTTTCGCACTTTTAGTACTTTAGGCTATTTTTGTAATTTTCCTATTTTTAGTTTTAGAGTTTTGTTTGAACTCTATATAAACCTATCTTCTATTCATTGTTAGGGGAACTATTTTGATTAATTAAACAAATTAGGGTTCATCCCTCTTTTAAGCTTCTGCTACGTTTCACTCTCTTTCATATAACTTGTTGTATCTCTAGTCCCCTACGCACTAAAATTGAGTCATATCATAGCGCACTACTCATTCAACCAAGTGTTGTTATTAATTTTTGGAAATTAATTTTATCCATCGGTCTCTACCTAAATCTAACAACAATAAATTGAACCCATAAATAATTAAGGTATTTCATTCAATAATAATACTAAAAATATGTAAAAAAAATTAAATTAGTTTAGAATAAAATTGTATATATATATAGGTTATATAACCCCATAATATAAAAATCAGCTTTCGCTAATCACGTTCTTAGCAAAAAAAGTTTCTAAAATCTAGAAATAAACGATAAAAGATGAGATATTTAAATCTTTATAATTATGTCTACTTATAATCATAAAATAATCATTAACTGCTAATAGATTTTTTTTTAATTTATAATTGATTTTGACTTTATCTCCTTTTTTAATTTAATCTTATTTTGTTTTTACCGAATTCAATCCATTTTACTCTTTTTATTATAAATCTCACAATCTTATGTAAAATACAAAAATAAATAATAAAATAGTAATATATCAACTATTAATTTAAACAAAAAATTAAATTAGTGTAAAAGTATAACAAAATCATAGATAAATATCATTTATAATACAATGTGTTCATTAATTTATAAAAAGTATTACAACCATGTTATCTTTTTTGTTATCTCATTAAGAAAAGAAACAATATTACGATTGGTTTAATTTTATATGATTTCTCACAATGGTAAATGTTGGTGAATCTTTTTTGGGTTGATTATTTCTGAATAAAGAGGTTAGGTGGTCCGGTTTAAATGTCTTATGTACATTTTTCTTCTGGCTCGGAAGCCTACTTCACATTAATACTATCTTTTAGAAGCTTACTATCTTAGTCTGGCTTGAGACTATATTGCTTATCGGTACTGTAGCTCTCAAGTTTTATAGAATATCACTCAAGTTAAAATATATATAAAAAACTATTAATAGATTTTACCTTGTTAAAACTTATTCGCGCCACTAAAATATAAAAAATAGTACACAGATTTGACGATTGGTTCATACTCGACTTGCTCAAATATTGTAGCTTCGGTTCTATAGGTAGAGGATAAGTTTATCTTTCTTTTTATTTCCTTATCTCAAAACATAGAGGACCACAAACTATGAATCAGTAATGAGCTTTATATGTGAGACAACACAAATATGAATGATCCAAAATCCCATTATTGCTGCTTTTTATTCAACTTTGTTGTTTGAAATAGTTAATCTAAAATTGATTGATTGGTTAATATGATCCCCCGAAGGAGATGTAAGTTATATATTTTCTCTAGAGCCAAGATTTGTATAGCCTATATCGCATCAGACTATTTATATGGGTTCAAGTGTCCTCTAAAAAAGTAAGCCTTTATGTTTGGAACTCTTTGAGGAAGTCTACCATGGTGTGTGCTTTTACAGAACTTACGGGTTTTAACTAGATGTTGTAGTCTCCAGTTCTAGTAACCTATTATATCAGGCTTCTGAAAAACATTACTTGAAAGGAAATATTTTGGACTGTAATTGTATGTACTTATAAATATAACCTTATTTTCTTAACGACCTCTATTAATGCTAGCGTGAATTTATCCAGTTGTTGGGTACCCAGTCTCAACATAAAGAATGGTATTTCTTACATATTAAATGGATATACATGTGGTATTTGCTTCTTTTACTAAAATAATATCGACAACATGGTTACATACCGCCATGTACATGTGGTATTTGCTTCTCTATTTGTTACTAGCATATCATCGATGTATACATGTATGTTTTATCTGATCTGGCTAGATAACGCCTTGTTTATCACTATTTGATATATTGCACCTGTTTTTTCAAATAAAAACAATTACTTTGTAGTATTGTAACCCTGTTTGGTTATAAATGCAGCATGTTAATCGTTTTCTAGATGCATTGGAACCTGATTTTACCCAGAATAACCATTCATCGATGATAACATCATATTGCTCGTTGTGGCATCTTCTAGTTGATCCATATATTTTATCGATAGTGTATTATTTGTGCATGATTGTTGAGATTGATGAAGTTTACACATGCACCATTTGTTGTTTTTCTCTTACACCAAGACCTAATTAGTAGTGTAGATAGGGTAAAGAGCTTCTCTAATGTGATTGATGTAACGTAGTTTAGTGATTGTAGCTATAATTATTTTGGGTTTCTCTTGAGATAAAGGGAAAGACCTTTGCTTTATTGACCTGAAGTTACTATCTCTGGCCAATTTAGAGCATACAATTGTAGTTGGTACTTTAGTTACATCATACACAGACCAAGCAAACACATGAAAATTATTGGATAACAAAGTTAGTAATTTTATTAGGAGGACCCTTTGTAAGTCATGGTCAATCTAGACTACATGTTCTACTCTGAATGTGTATTCTTTCACATTTCCTACTAGTTAAAATATACGAAGAGACTCCCTCAGACCATCTATATCGCCTAAGACTACGAGGGTATAACTAACTGTTATTTGTTGTGTCTCATGGAAGCAACGTAGAATTATATTATAATGTGTTTATTGCTTCCAATTATTATCGTCATTCCACTAATGACGTGTCGAATGGTGTACTTTATTTGATTGAGCAATGGTCTTCCAAAGATGATATTGTACGATGAATATACATATATCACCATAAAAATATTTTGTATTTGATAAGGCTATATTCAGGATAGTAATAAAAAAGCATGATGAATATATTTATTACAAAATTACACTAAAAATATTGTACACGATATTTACTTAAAATATGTAATGAATAAAAGTAAATATGGTGATACATGGAGCTTTTCTATAAACATGAGTTAAAACTTTAAATGTATGAGGTATTTTTTTATAAATAAAAATAATTCATATTTTTATCTCAATTGTTTCTTATAATTTTAGTCTTAATTTCTATTTGGAAAACTTACATGGTGTTTGAAAGGTTGTTTGTCTCTTCAAATTCACGTTGTTTAGGAAACGTTTTATATTTTTTTTATTTTCTAAAAAATAAAATCGTTTTGCTAGAGTTGGAATAAGCTTAAAAAAATACAAAAATAGTGTGGTTATGTGAAGAGTCAAAATCGAAAGAATCTACGGTCAATGCATTGTCATTGTCGTTCTACTAAAATCAATGCTAGAGGTAAAAATAAATTAGTAATATATATGTCAAAATTACATAAAGATAAATTGACGTTGAATGTTAACGAGAAGAACACCAATCCCAATTTCAATTAGGCAAATCTGATAACTTTTTCTTACCCTATTAATTTATTTTATTGTTTTTAAATTAGAGTTTTGTATCTAATCCGTACACACTTAAAGAAAAGTTGATTTAATATAAAAAAAAATTTGATTTTGTGTGATTTACTCTCATATTTGAGTTATTTGACTATTCTTATTCGAAATAAATGATATATTTTCTAAAAGATATTTAGGAATCTTAAAAACAATAATGGTGAGTAGATGAAAAAATTCAAAAATATGCATTAACTATAAATACAAAAATCTAAATTAAATTAATGTACTGATATTCCGTAAAAAAACCGTAAGAGATGATTTCAAAATCAAAATGTGTACTAAACACAAACATTTAGGGTGAAGTTATTTCCTCCATAAAATTTATTATTTCCTCCATCATTCATAAAAAATCTCATCTTGTTATTTCCTCCATAAAGGAAAATCCTAATTTATCCTTGTTTTAATTTTACACCAAAAATCCAAATTTCTACTGTAACTATCCACCTTCACCTCTTCTCTTCTAAACCTAAAAAACCCTAGCCACCAAACAATTTTGAAGTAGTTTCTAGAGTTCCAAAGATAAAATCTATCGTTAATCTTATTTTTATTTTAAATATATGGGTTGACATATCGAATAAAATCTCTTTTTAAATCTATTATTTTTTTGCATAATGAGTTATAGGAACTCTATATGCAGAAAAAAACTTGTTTGTTATTTAATAGAGTTTCTGCGAGTTACTAGTTTAATCGTTTTTTAATATCAATTTCTGGTTTAATTGTTTCTTTCCTGTATATTGAGATCAAAATATAGATTTTTTATGGTTTGATTAGTGTGTGTTGATTGGGTTCTTTTTTAAAATATTATATGTGATTCGGAGTTCCTTTTTTAAAATATTATATGTGATTCAGAGTTCCTAACTCTGAATCACATGCTTTTAAAAAAAATATGTTATTCGGAGTGGTTGTCACGGAATTACATTTTTTTTTACATGTAATTTTATGACTAATCTTAAAAATAATTGAGTTTTTATGTTCTTATGGTTTAATTTTAGAAGTTAAATCATATATGTTTGGTGTAATTTATCTCAACGATGTGTTTGTTATAATAATGGTTTAATAGTGGATAGTGGCATCAAATTATAAATTAGAAAGTAAATAAAGAGCAAGAAGGTAAAAACAAATGTTCAGTGTTTTATTAAAAATTTAAAAGGGAGGAAATAATAAATCTTATGGAGGAAATAGCTCCACCCAAACATTTATACTTAGATCGTGTGAAAAGATTATTTCATATTCAATGAAATATATTCTATATACACTATGTCCCCCCTAAAAATATTATCCATACACAATAGTCTTATTTGTTGGATTTAAGGTCAATTGTGACTCTAGTAAAAGTGTATCCTCCAACTATTGTGGCAACTGCTTATACGTTTGGATTGGGTTTTAAATATTCATTACAACCCTCGTAGGAGGCCAAGTTTCTACCACTCGAGGTAAGTGGAAGCTTTTCCTGAGAAGATTCGGCATGTGGTGTGCACCAGGTTAATTCTAGTCATGGGAGGCTCGACCAATGATAAAATTATTAAGTTTATAAATATCAATGATATTTTGAATTTCATCTTTCGAGGTTTGAGATTTTGTTATTCGATGATATTTCTAATTCTAGTCATAGGAGGCTCGACCAATGATAAAATTATTAAGTTTATAAATATCAATGATATTTTGAATTTCATCTTTCGAGGTTTGAGATTTTGTTATTCGATGATATTTCTAGTTATAGTACTCGTAGAATTTGTTAGGATTTTTCTTATATCCAGGGATCCATATTTTCTTAGGTTTTTGAAAAGGACCATGTGTTTTACACGATCAGAGATAATTGCTATCGTCTGAGTGAGTTCGATGTATAAAAAATCCAAACCCATGATGGATTTTTTTTCTAGCCTTTGTTATTTTTTACCTTGATTTTCTACATGACTATTCATAAGGGTATCTACTTTTTTGGATTGGAGAACGAGAAGTAGGGATGGCAATTTTTTTCGAATCCACTGGTACCCGAGCCGACTCGATGGGATGGTTTATGGGTTTTAAAAAATTTTCATGGAAGGGTTGTGGGTTTGAAAATTTACTACCCGTTGGGTATGAGATGGGTTATGGGTTTAAATAATTTCCTACGGGTACCCAACCCGAACCCGACCCACAGCCGTTAAATTAATATTATATAAAATATTATATCATTTAATATTAGTTATCAAGCTTTAAAATAAAGTTATTAATATTATTATCTATATTCTATAATAACCAAACCATATATTATCCGCTAATATATAGGATATACTTTTGTAGGATATACTTTTGAAAAATATTGTTCTACTTAAACATTAAATTTAATTTTTAAAATCTTTTGCAAAACTGATATTATCAATATGACACTCATATTATTAGTATTATTAATTAAATTAAAAAAAAAACTAACATATACCAAAATCATATATTAATTATTAATAACATTATAAAAATAATTATCACTAGATACCGTATGTTTGAAAAATATCTTTCTACATTTAAATATTAAATTTGATTTTTCAATTTCTCTATTTTAAAATATATATTTTTTCTTTTTTGGTCTAATAATATTATTATTTATGAAATAAAAAAATTATTTACATATTCCAAAATCATATATCAATTATCAATAGATCACAAAATATTATTCTAGATTTTAATATTATATTTGATGATTTATATTTTTTAAACATCTTTTCTTTTTTCTGCCACTAGTATCAAACTAAAGACAAACTAATAATATAACTAATTAAATTATAAGAAAATGATTTACTAACATATACCAAAACTATGTATTAATTATTAATAGATAACAATTAGCATTAGATTAGAGTATTTTTTTATAGAATTGGTTTAATTCTACAGAACGGTGCATAGTTTTTTTAAAAAGAAGCCTTAACTTCAATGGGGTACCCACTCCCCACAGCAGTGCATATTTCATCTTTCACCATACCCCACCATATTTATCTTTCTTCCACATCATTCTATCATACAATATCCTACCATATATTTTTATTTATCTTTCTTATTATTTACTATATATTTATATTAAAATTATATATATTAAAATAAATAATTTTTTTAAATTAACATAATATATTTTCTTTACAAATAAAAACTATAAAATTGAAATAATTAAAAATATGATACATAATATATAGTATATTTAAAAATCAAAGTTAAAAATAAAATTGGTTTGATTTCCGAAAAAGCTTCAACTTTTAATAGAATAAATAATTTACAAATTTAATAAAATATATTATTGATCACCTAAATTTATGTTTAATTTTTATTTACCAAATTATTACTTAAATTATCGATGATTTAATTTTTCGTTGTCCGAATCAATCAAACCAAGTCTCTATTTATAGATCTCAAGAAATTATAAATCATGGTATAATTTATTTATTTTTTTAACTTAAAAAAATGTTCCGAAAATTGTTTCAGAAATACTTTAAAAAAATAACTTAAAAAAATTCGTTGTCCGAATCAATCAAACCAAGTCTCTATTTATAGATCTCAAGAAATTATAAATCATGGTATAATTTATTTATTTTTTTAACTTAAAAAAATGTTCCGAAAATTGTTTCAGAAATACTTTAAAAAAATAACTTAAAAAATTTCGTTGTCCGAATCAATCAAACCAAGTCTCTATTTATAGATCTCAAGAAATTATAAATCATGGTATAATTTATTTATTTTTTTAACTTAAAAAAATGTTCCGAAAATTGTTTCAGAAATACTTTAAAAAAATAACTTAAAAAATTTCGTTGTCTGAATCAATCAAACGAAGTCTCTATTTATAGATCTCAAGAAATTATAAATCATGGTATAATTTATTTATTTTTTTAACTTACAAAAATGTTTCGAAAATTGTTTCGGAAATACTTAATAAAAATAACTTAAAAAATTTCGTTGTCCGAATCAATCAAACCAAGTCTCTATTTATAGATCTCAAGAAATTATAAATCATGGTATAATTTATTTATTTTTTTAACTTACAAAAATATTCCGAAAATTGTTTCGGAAATACTTAATAAAAAAACTTAAAAGATTTCGTTATCCGAATCAATCAAACCAAGTCTCTATTTATAGATCTCAAGAAATCGTATAATTTATTTATTTTTTTAACTTACAAAAATGTTCCAAAAATCATTTTGAAAATACTAAATAAAAAAAAAAATTCAAAAAAATTCGGCGTCGGAATGAAACAAACCAAGTCTCTACTCGTAGATATCGAAAAATTATAAATAATGGTATACTTTTTTTAATTTTTTATCAACTATTTCTTTTAAAAAACCGTTTTTCTAAAATAAAATACACTGCAGCATGCCATTTGGCATGCTGCAATTGGTTCTTTAAAAAATAGATTGGGATTCGTTATTTGAACCTCAAACCATCTTTTTGCAGCCAGCGTGTATCAAATACACGCTGGCTCATAGTCTTAGGTTCATCATTGTTTTTTTACTGTACTACGGTGATGATTTGATAGAGTTTGTCTGTGGTGAACCAATTAAGAGCAATTTCATCGACATTTGTGACATTACCTCTTACGGACTAATCCTATTTAAAATGGATATTTGAAGCGCCTAGGCCATAAGAACTCCTTTCGAGGGCTCTTTACTTGGTGGGTGCTTGAAGAGATAACGGTAGTGTGGTCCTAAGTACTCGAGTATTGCTGGTGAAGGTAATGAATTTACAAGTATAATCCTTGATTGTCCATTATTTGTCTAATCTGAGGGGTTCTTTTATGTCGCTGCATTGTGTATGTCCATTTGTTTCCTTATTTAAAGAATTGAATTTGATGGATCCTTAGTTATTGAAAAATCGGATTTTGGAGCGGAAGATTTCGATATGGCCGAGTTTTAGGTTATGATTTTTTTTTTGAAGAAAAATATACTGATTTTTAAGGAAATTTAGTTTCTCACATGAAATGTCAATGATGAGATGATATTTGATCCGTGCTTTCTTCCGAATAGAAGGTTTAGAAGTGATTTACGTTTTTATAGTGCCTAAAAATAAATAAAAAGGTTAATGCTAAAAAAAAATAAAAACCGTATATTTAACTCTTTAGTTAGAGTAGGTGATATGTCAACACCGCAACAAAAGTAAAATGAAGAATGAAGCTATATTAGTTTTGTCATTTATTAACTACATCAATTATATGTTGTTATCTCTAGATTACTCTAACTTTTTGAAGTTTAAGCACCGGAAACACAATGAACTCAATAACTTTTGGAAGCATCAACCACATAAAAATAAGAATAAAATTTCCTACTTATCCTAGACTACACCTGCTAAAAGTAAGATTAAAATTAATACAGACGCGAGTTGTTCTTTCGATGGTGAAGCAATTGGAGCAACTATAATCAGAGATAGTGAATGAAAATTTATACTTTTATAAGGCAACAACTATGGAAAACTATCAACTATAAAGGTTGAAGCTAGAACTATCTATAATGGGCTTCAACTATGCAGAATCAAAGGAATAAGGGAAGTAGACATTAAAACTGATTTTGAGATACTAGTTAACTTAATTTCAACTCGAATCTATCATAGTCAGCTAAAGTTTATATTATAACATCAAGTCTCATATTACCAATACCATGTCTATTCGTCATATATATAGAGAACAAAATCGAGCAGCTGATTGGCTTGCTCGATGGACACAAAAATGCAAAATGAAGATGGACTACATGAATTTCGTACCTCTACCTGAATTGGAAGCTATAATATATCTAGAAAGTCTGCAAATAGGTTACATTAGAGTTGACTAATGTTTACTTGTATGAAATCTCAGGAACATTCAAACTGCTTATATGCCCATAAAATCTGGAAGTACTACAAGCAATCCAGCTCCCTCTTCAAAGCATTGCAAGGATAGCAAGTTGATGTCTCCATCTCTGTTTCTTCTGGAGAACGGAGCATTTAAGCACTCCAAAAATTGAATCAACAAATCTCCAATAGGTCAATAAGGAAGGAAGCTATGATAAAAGAAAAATGAGAGAGATGATTTACCATGAAACAAACTCTATTGAGAATTCGAGTTTGAAAGAGGGAAAAAAATTCGAAATCTGACGCCTTGCCAATTTTCAGATTAGCTAATAGGACAAATTACATTAAACCCTTCTAAACTTTTGTCTTTTCTAATAAGATCCTAAATCTTTGTAAACCTCAAATGAAATCCTTGATTATTAATAAAATTGTATTTTAGTTAAAAAAAAGTACACAATTTCAAGCCCTTAAAAAAAACTCTTTAGTTACAGATATTATTTATATTATTTGGTTACATAGAATTTTGTCTTTAAATTAAAAATAAGACTTATATCAATTAGAATTTCTAAATTAAAGCGCATAAATATTTTACCTTTTATTCATTTTTTTTTATTTTTTTTAAAAAACTGTTCTTTATTTCTAATTTTTATGCCTAGCAACACTAGTAAATTATTTATTTATTCAAATCCAATTCTTACTCTTTTTAAATAAATGTGTTTTGATATTATATAAATATTATTAATACTTCATGGATTGCTTATGAATGAACGTTTTGAGAAATTCTTTTTTATTCCAAATATTATCGTTTTATATTATTCGCATCACAATAAATATTTTGTAACCAATTAAAATCACTTACTTCTCATCTTATATAAAAAAATATGCAATATTTATTCGTATTTGACCAACATACTTTACTTATTTAATGTTTTTTATAAAAAAAATATATAATAATAATTTTTTGTTAACAAGTGTGCCTCCCCAAAACTTCTGTTAATACTGGAGTATACACTTCGAATGATATCAAAGTGTACAGAAATAGCCTCTGAATTAGTTGAGTATGGTGTGCTTGTGACCAAAGGTCATGGGTTCGAGTCCTTCTACATACGTTTTCTCGGCTGAGTCTATTACTTTGTGTGATTTACCTTCTGGCGTTGGTTTGCAGGCTATCGCGTCAGACTGGTCATGGGTATTACTTATTTCACCTTTGATGTATCTTTTGTAGGGAATATGGGTATTATTTATTTGACCTTTATATTTAAGTCAAAACAATTAAATATTTACACTAATATGATATTGTCGCTTTGGACCTGAAGACCCGCACGACTTTGTTTTTTATCCACTTCCAAAGGACCACAAACATCAGAATATACTAACTTCAGCTTTTCTTTTTTTCTTTGGACTTCTTAGAAAATGAAACTCTATGTTGCCTTCCTTAATTGATTTATCTACAGGAATGAATGACTAACTTGCCAAGGTTTTCATCTTCTATTCACTCATGCGTCATAGTATTCGATGCCACAAGTTAGGAGAATTATTTTCTCGACTGGATTCAACTCAAAAGAACACATATCCAAATATATTATATACAAAGAGCAACACAAATCTTTTTTTTCCACGCACCATCACGAGTAGTGTGACAACAATCTTCTTGATCAAGGAAATTTTTAGACAATAAATTCATATGTAAATCATGAATATGACGCATGTCCTTTAGTGTAAGTATGTAGCTAACACATCTATTCACACGAATATCATTCAACCAAAAATGCTAGTTGAGCTCTGATTTCCCATCTTGGCAATGTCAAAATTTCCACTTTTTAGTTCAAAATATATCCAATATTAGAAACAAAATAATGGTAAGCACATGTATCTATAAGTAACTCTGAATCTAAACCATCAACATGATAACACTCACCAATATCACATATCAATGATGCATCATCATTACTTTTAGAAGTAAAAGTTGATGTATATTTATTATCACTTTCATTTTGTGAATCTAACTTATTATATTTTTATTTCTTCCATCGATAACAGTACTTCTGTATATGAATAGGCTTGCTATAATAGTTTCATGTCATATTTTATTTCTCATCTTTAGGTTTGGATCTTCCCTTTTGAGTTACCATAAAATTTAGGATCTCTGCTCTTGACTCTTCTTATATTCTCAGCAACAAGAACTTGTGAATTGTCAACTCATATCTCATTTCTTTTAATCTCTTCATTGAACATGATTTCTTTGACAAAGTTCAAAGATAAAACACCGTGTGGAGCAGATTTGTTAGTCACAACAAAAATCTCATAATTTTATGCTAACGGACTCAATAGGAACAAAGCTTGTAGCTCATCATCAAGAAGAATCTTCATATTAGTCAACTTGTTAATGATATCATCGAAATCACTAAGATATTCATAAACTAACTTACCCCTTTTTAATTTCAGATTAACAAGTCTGTTGATAAAAAAAAATTGCTATTAACGATCTTTCTTTCATAAAGAACTTTTAATTTCTTCCAAAAATTATACGGTTCAGACTTTTAAGAAAAATGGTCGGTGATGCTAAGATCAACCCATTGTCAAATAGTTCCCAAGAACTTACTTTTCAACTTCTCACAATCCTTTTCTTATGTGTCTTACGGTTTTTACCGGTTTACAAGAGTTATCATCAACATATTTAACTAGCTCAATCAGATTGAACAAATATTTACAATATAGCATATCCTCCTTCATAAGTATACAAATAGAATAGTTTGTTGATGTTAACTTAATCATGAATTTGTTATGACTATAATTCATATTCTATAAATAAACAAATAGCTCTGACACCAAATGTTGGGAATATGGATATTGCATATTCCACCTTCGTATATAAGTCAGAACAATCTGATTTCCATACTAGTATCATATTATCCAATTTGAGTGTGAGGCTCGTATGTTTTTGTTGTTGGTCCACTTCCAAACGACCACAAAGTCAGAATATACTAACTTGATCAACAAACTCCGAAAGCACGCATAGATTTTTGAGTTGAAGGCTCTCTTGGATTTGCTTTTGGAATCATGAATATCTAAAATTTGATCAACGAGATATGACTTCTTAAGTTGACATGACCGTGCTCATAACTTTGGAAGATCGATGACCATACAGATACTAACAATGGAGATGATGCGTTGAACTCCTCAAAAAAGTATTTTCACGCCCAAGAAAAACTTCACCTTACATAACAGTGGCTCACATCATTGCTGATTCCTAACCACTATCAATAATTTTCAAACTATTGAACATACTAGACGTACCTCTAACCATGTTGAATTATCAATGCTAATAAATCTCATAAACTATTTTTCGGCGTTCATCCACTAATCCATATGATTTGTAGTTCTAACTTTAATTATATCCTTTATATATCCTTTTTTGCTTCTATAGTCATAGAATGAGATATTCTTGTACAATACAATCATTTTAGTATGGATAAGTATAATAGAACTCATAACCGCGAACATAACATCAAAAAATTCATAACGAGATATTAAGATTTGACAATGGAAATATATCGATGTGTCTAGTTTTCTCTTAATTTTAGAGATAGAGTTTTCAACTAAAAGCAAGATCATGAGAAATGAGGAAGATTAAATCATTACTTCTTAATGAGATCCTAAGATGTTATTCAAAATATTTTATTATATTTTTATTATTATACATTAGTTATTATTATACTTTGATTATAATCTATAAGTACTACAACTATTGTTATATTTTTATTATAACAAATAGTATGAGTGTTATTATTGTTTGATAAACAAATTGTTATATAGTTTGTATATTATCATCTAAGAGTAATATATGTCTTTTATAGTTTTATTATTATATATTGATTATTATTATGGTTTGAATATAATTACTACAAGTGTTGTTATATTTTTATCACTACTTACTAGCAATAAACAAATTATTGTAGTTTGATTATCAGAGAACTTGTTATTGTTTTTTTTTCGGAGGGAACCCGCAGCCGCTACTCAGAGTGCAATGAGTGCGCACATGGTAAACCCTCAGTCTGACGCGATAGCCTGCAAACCAACGCCAGGAGGTAAACCACACAAGGTGACAGGCTCAGCCGAGAAAGCGTATGAACTTGTTATTATTTGTTTATTCTATAAGTGGTAAAAAATTATCATAAGTTGTTTCCTTATGAGATTGAAGTATAAATTATAAATTATATTGATTTAATCCTTTCACAATTTATACTCTTGCCAGGTAAGAATTGTAAAAATATTCTCAAATTGAACTATCCTATTAGAAAATCTAACAAAACAGTTATTATAATTTTTCAAACTATAAAAAAATACAATATGGAGCCTAATGGATAAATTTTGCACTAATGACAACCAAATTGAAAATTGAAATTATTGTTAATAAAGCTATGTCATATTTTAGAGAATTTCTTTATATTAACTATAATGTAATTGTAAGATAATAATAATAATTTTGATTATATTATCTTACCATGTGAATTATAAGCTAATCTCAGAAATTATTCAAAATATGACATAATATCTTAACAAGAATGTTAATTATTCGAAATATTTGATATATGTTAAGAAAAAGGAAAAAGAAAGAGTTGCTCCTCCAAGAAAAGTCTTCTTGATCTCAGAGTTTCAAGCATCTGCTAACTTGAGAATATATCTCAGAGTTTCAAGCATCTGCTAACTTGATCTCAGAGTTCCAAGAAAAGTCTTCTCCCAGTTATTGTCTTGTGTGTCTTACGATTTTACCGATTTAGGAGAGTTTCCATCAACATCATTAACTAGCTCAATCAGATCAAACAAATCTTTACAATATATCATATTCTCCATCATCGGTCTCCAAATAGAGTAGTTTGTTGATGTTAATTTAAACATGAAGTTGCCATGAATATAATTCTTATTCGCAAAAAAAATCAATAGCTCTGACACCAAGTGTTGGAAATATGGATATGACATATTCCACCTTCGTATATAAGTCTGAACAATCCGATCTCCATACTAGTATGATATTATCCGCTTTGGGCACGAGACCCGTATGGCTACGCTTCTGACCCACTTCCAAACCACCATAAAAATCAGAATATACTAACTTGATCAACAATCTCTGAAGGCTCGTGTGGATTTGCTTTTGGAAATCATGAACATCTAAAATTTGATCAACGAACTATGAGTTCTTATGTTGGTATGACTGTTCTCATAAATTTGGAGATCGATGACCATACAGATACCGAGAATGGAGATGATGCGTTGAACTCCTCTAAAACATATTATCACGCCCAAGAAAACTTCACCTTGCACAACCCATGGTTCACATCATTGATGATACTCTCCTAAGTACTATGGTAAAATAAAGCTGGTAATATGTTCGATTAGTGACCTCTACTTGCCCATTTTCTTGTGGATGAAAAGGAGCTGAAAATACTGTTGTATCTTTCGAGACTTACAAAAAAATCAAATCTTTGTTATCGAATTAAGGCCCGTTATCAGTAATGATTTTCATTGGAACTCCAAAACGGTAACAAATATTCGACGTGATGAATCTGATTACATCTTTGGCTTTTGTTCCTGCTAATGGCTCTGTCTCAACCCATTTAGAAAAGTAATCTACCACCACGATTATCATTTGATGCCCCCGGAAGGCATTGGAAGAGGACCCACAAGATCAATGCACTATTTGTCAAACGACAATGCTCTGATATACATTCAAGGGGAACTCGTGGCTTATGAATTAGATTATCAAATTTTTTACAAGTATCATATTTTTTAACCAATTCCCTTGCATCGGAAGAAATTGTAGGCCAGTGGTATCCTGTCAAAAACACTTTCGAGATCGATGTTTTATACCCACAATGCGCAGACCCTTCGCTATCATGCAACTCCGATAATTTCATTTGCGATTCAGTTTTTCTCAAACATCAGAACAAAGGTCTACTGAAAGATTTCTTATACAAGACGTCTTCAAGGATCATATACCCGTGAAATTTGAAACGTATTATTTTAGATAATGATTTGTCAATTGGTAACTCATCATTCTCTAAAACATTGATGATGTCTTGCCTCCAATCTTCAGTCTCACAAATGGATACTTGAATTTCTTCGTCAATAATCCAAATTATTTGCTCCGAATGTTTAATAATTGACAAACTTTCCAACGTAATGATCCACGGATATTTCTCAGAATATGAAACGGTTTCCAAAGACTTTACCACAAAGTCTTCTTCTCTTCGAACATGCTCATAGTTAATTTTTTAAGCTTAAATATAGGTGTTTTAGCGATTTCAAATACTTTACTAGATGATCATTTCGAGCTTCGGATTGTCCAGATGCATGATTAACGATGAGCTGTGAATCACTGACTAGCTTAACTTTTTTAGCCCCACAGATTTGTGCAAGCATTAATCTTGCTAGAGTTGTCTCATATTCCGCTTCATTATTTGTGGTTTAAACCCAAAGCGAATAGCCTGATACATTGATATTCCTTCTGGAGAAACCAACTGTATCCCAGTCCAACTTCTTGATGAACTTGAGCCGCTATCTATTCAGATTATCCACTTTGCCTCAAAATTGTCTTCATCAATATCCATATTTGATCGCTCATAATGAAACTCGACTAAGAAATTTGTTAAGGCTTGAGCTTTGACCGTATTTCGAGGTTCAAACTCAATATCAAAATCTTCTAATTCAACTGACCACTTGGTCATATTTCTCGAGATATCAGGTCTCTGAAGCATATTTTTTAACGGAAAAGATGTTCGTACCATGAGAGTGAGCTTGAAAATATGGCCTTATTTTTTTAGCAACAATTATTAATGCAATAGCCAATTTCTCTAACTTCAAATATTGTTTTTCTGCATCCAATAAAATTTTGTTGATATGGTACACTTGTTTTAGAACATTATCTTCTTCTCGGACTAACACAACACTTAGAGCACAATCTGAGGCTGCTATATAAACAAATAATATTTCCCCCGGAAAAGGCTTTGTGAGGATTTCTGGTGAAGAAAGGTATTCTTTAATCCGATGAAAATCCTCTGAACATTCTTTTCATCCCTCAGATCCATCTTGATCTAATTATACCCTGCATTAGCATCCATAAAAGAAAGCAACTGGTTTCCTGATGTGGAGTCTACCAGTTGATCAATCCGCGAGATAGGAAAATTATATTTTAGACAAACCCTATTTAAGTCTGTGAAATCTACACACATTCACCATTTGTCATTCTTCTTTTTGACAAATACTGGGTTTGCTGCCCACAAAGGATATTGTGATTCTCAAATATGCCCTACACTGGATAGATGCTCTACCTCTAACACTATCGCCTCAGATATTTTGTGGGAGAAAGGTCTCATTTTCTGTAAAATTGGCCTTACATAATTTTTAATCGAAAACTTATGATAAATAATTTCCGGGGGAACACCAGTGCGTCCTCGGAACACCAGGAACACATATCCAACTTTGAGGATAAAAATTCAATCAAATTTTTTCTTAAAATTGGACATAACATTGTTCCAATCTTCAAAAAAGTTCCATCTGGGTACATATGATCTTCATAATTTTAATTAGGAACCAACAAACTAGGAGAATCCCTTGGTTCATCAAAAGGGTTTGGCTCCAAGGAAGTCCCTGCTAGTTGTTATGCTTTCTCTGGTTCGTTCCTCCGAATTTTCTTGGAAGATAAATCGATACGTTAACATTCTCTTGCCATTTTTTGGTTGCTTTTAATTGTCCAAAAGTTGTTCCCCATAACATACTTTAGACAATGATCAACTGTAGAGATAATAGCATGCATCTTTAACAACCAAGAACTCCCAAAGATAGCGTTGTAAGATGTAGGAGCATCTACTACAATAAACAAAACTTCATCTTATTTTCTAAATGGTCCCCGAACTAGTTCAACCATACTTTGCAACCACTTCAGCATTCACGCCTTTAAAAGTCTAAGAGAAAACCCTAGACATCAAGTTGTCATCATCATCAAAATTAATCATAAAGTTTTTGAAATGTTCAATATGGTTGTGAGGATCTTGTGTCACATCAAATGTTTCCAACTTGGAGATGTGAAAATGCTTTGGAAGGTTGCCAGAAAATATCTCTGCGGACATAGGAGAAGACCTCCAATTATGGCATGCTCTTTAAACATTGGCTCTTGGACCCTCATGATCCATCGCATAGAGACCTTCCTCGGAAGGAGTTGTGTATTGATTACTTACACAATACTCAAAATTTTGACTTCTGGATTGGTTTTGAACATTCACGACGTTATGTTTCTTTGCATGATCTTTTGAAACCTGTTTTTTCCCTTTCAAGTATTTAGTCTGATGACCCGCTCGATGTTATTTTCTATATTTCTTCGCATATTTCTTTTTTATATCTTTCTTCGTATTATAATCTCTTTCCAATGAAGATTCACTTGAATCATAAAGTGAATAATCACTTGACTCTGACGATTCATACATGTACCTTGGCTTTAGCTTTTTTCTCGAAGAATATCGACAATGCCTCTGGTATCTGTCCTTCCTACCGATTCGGTGATGGTGATCTGATTGATCTTTCTCAGTTTCATTTTCTCTTCGGACTTCAGACCAATTTTCTTAGAAGGTATCGTTGCATCTCTTTTAGAGTTAGGTTTTCGATTTCTTCCAACAATTCATTTCTCTGAGCGACCAGCATACACTCTTCTAAAATTTCACATGCATGTTGATCATCATGTTGTTGATCGATTTCCATATTATTCTCAACAAGGTTTTTTCGAACTTTTTTCAATCGTTAAATTATTCTTCATGTCTAATTCTTCTCGAATTTCCATCATCTTCCTTTCAAAATTTCAACAAGATTTTGGAAGACGATTATGGGTACCAAATTGTTCCCACAGACGGTGCCAACGATAGTTTCAGAAATCTTTGGATGAGGTTTTAGAGTAAAACAATGTTTAGAGGACTAAATTCGTGATTCAAATTACTTAGTTAATATTTTCGAGAGAAAAAAACTATCTTTTTAGAGAGAGAAACTAAAGAGTAATAATTTTGTAATCATCAATCAATCACCCTTTCCTAAAAAGAGGTAGTGCTTTTACAGTACATATAGTAGGCTCCACGTGTCTAACAATTTACTAATTGTGGTCATATCCTTAAGTCTATTGTTTGCTATAAACTAGCCTTTCGACATTACATGATTATCAATTATTTCCTTAAGTCTTTATTATTTCCTTATCAATTATAATTACTACAAGTGTTGTTATATTTTGATCATTATTTACTAACGATAAACAAATTATTATAGTTTGATTATAATATAACTTTTTATTGTTTGTTTATTTTATAAGTGGTATAAAATTGGGATAAGTTTCATTATTAGATTGAAGTATAAAATACAAATTTAATTGATCTAATCCTTCCATAATTTATACTCCTGCGAGTTAGAAATTTTAAAAATATTCTCAAATCGAACGACATTATTACAAAATATTTCAAAGCAGTCATTATAATATTTCAAACTAAAGAAAAAATATTATGGAGCCTAATGGATAAAGTTTACACTGATGACCAGCAAATTTAAATTTAAACTATTGTTAATAAAACTATGTCATTTTTCAGAGAACTCCGTGATATTACCTATAATATAATTATAAGAGAATAATAATAATAATAATTTTGATGATGTTTATTCAATCTTAACAATGTGTATTATAAGATAATATCAAGATTTATTCGAAATACAACATAGTATATTAACAATAATGTCAATTTCAGTTTGGTGGTTAACCGTGTAAACTTTATCAACTAGACTATATAGTTTTTTGCTTGATTTGAGAGATTATAGTATAAAAAAAACTAGTAAATGAAAGAAATACCAAACAATCACATTAAAAAAGAATATACCAAACAATGGAAGATTATATGAGAATAATATAGAAGAATATCTTGGTTTAAAAATTATAGTAGTAACTGTAGTATATGATTTTGAAAGATTTCGGATGAACAATATTATTTGGGAGATGATATGAGAGATGAATGATAAACTAATTGAGTTTTTTCTTTATTTAAATAAGAAACTAAAAAATAGATCAAATTAGATATCTGATCTCACTAACGACTATTTAAAAAAAATTACTTGATTAAATCAGATATCTACAACATTTTAAAAAACAATAGTCGTAGCAAATCAGATATTTAATTTTATATTACATCAAAAAATAAGGCAATCAAATATCCAATTTGCTAAAAAAATCATTTTTTCAGGGAAACAAAATCTTAGAAATATGATATTTCGTGTTCATTTGAAAGACAAACTATTTAAAACACCTAAACATATATAGTAGAAATATATCATAAATTATTAGTTAAAAGACCTAATAAACTAGTTAGAATATCTAATATTTGAAAGGTATATATTATCTAAAAATTCTAACAACCTTAATGACATAGTTTAAGGTCCATGCTAGAAATAAGACACATTTTGATAGATCTTTCACCCTACCCCCTTCTTTTTCAAACTCAAACTTAAAATTCCTAAATTATCCTTCTTCCTCTAAGTAATTAAGCTCATGCAATTTATCCACAAAATCAGCCCAAAATCTAAAATCCATCCATGTTACCCTAAATCCACAAGCTTTCCATCAATATTTACTACCCTAAACCCGTTAAACCCTAAAGGTTACAATGTTTTACCCAAACCCATAAAACCACCACAAAGAACCAAAAATCTGAGTATCCATGGACAATGATGAAATGAGCGTCTCTTTGGAAGAGTTGGTAGACGAGGAGGGCTTACCGCATGAAGGTAACTAGCTAGACTTTGTTTTACATTTTTTGGTCTGGTCGCACGAACATCGCACGATGAAAATCGTCGTCGCCGCAAGAACGTGCGACATTCATGCCCTATGCGTCGCATATCTTCATGCGATTATGTTCAAATGGTGTCGCGTGCGACGGCTTAGAAGACATGTCTCGTGTGACTGCACTGTTAGAAAGACTTATAGTCTGCAATGTTATATTTTGTAGGAGGAACTTTCCCAACCTCCATTTATGGATGCTGACTACACTAGAATATTCAAAACGGATAGGTTATTTACGAAAGACAAATTAGATGTTTTTGTGGACATTTAATTGAAGAAGATTAAGTTCGTCACGATTACAAAGCTCTACGATAACGGGAAATGGGGAAAACTCTTAGGCTAGATTACGTTTATGAGTGGTACGGTATATTCGTATCAAAAGTGAAGTCGGAAACGTTACGAAAGTGGAAGACATTGACGAAGAAATGTAATTATCTGTTTGGGTTAAGAGGTTATCTGATCGATGTACTAGCCATGAAATGACGTTTGGAGGTGATAAACGGTATGCATAATCACGAACCCTACGTTCTCTTAGACGGTCATTCCCGTGCTTGTAGGCTAAAACGGGATGAAGAGGAACTAGTTCGTAGTTTGTCTCACCTCTGTTCGCGTTCTAGGGAGATATATAGCAATTTGAAGACCAATATCCCGAGAACATTTCAAACATGCGTGCAATCTACAATTGTCGCCAAAAAAATCGGGATGTTGAGCCCGGGGGACAAACGCAAATGCAATATTTGTTGACAAAATTGAAGGAGAATGGATACTCCACGTGGTAGCGTTTGAAAGACGATTCAAAGTTGATCATTGTTTTTTCGCATATCCTACGAACATAGACTTATTACGTATATTCCCTAATGTGTTATTCCTGGATTGTACGTACAAGACGACTAGGTATAAGATACCTTTATTAGAGATTGTTGGTTTAACGTCGGCTTCCATTACATTTACCGTTGCGTATGTGTTTTTGAGTGAAGAGAAGATAGTGAATTATGTATTGGCTTTGGAAATTGTTCGTGGTTTGATGATGGATAGCATGTGCGCATTTCCGAGCAATATTGTTATCGATCGAGAGTTAACTCTCATACGAGCAATCGATAATATTTTTCCGGGCACACATCACTTGGTATGCACGTGGCATATTAGTAAGAACATTCTTGGGACGGTCCGAAAGATATTCCACGATGATGTGGTTGCGAAACAATTTGTTGAGTTTTATGGTTACGTTGTCGGAGCTAACACGGTTGAGAGCTAGGAAAAGAATCTAGTTATATTGAAGCAGATGTTCACCTCTCAACCCAAGTTTTTTGCATACGTTATAGACGCGTGGATAACGAAATATGGTGACAAGTTTCTTGCGTATCGAACGAACAAGATACAACATTATGGCCAAACAACTACGTATATGTTTGTCCTTTTATCCAATTTTTTATTTAGCTATTATATCTCTTTTAAAATAAGTTCATAATTTTGTACTTATATTATGTAGGGCGAAGGGTGCGCACTCGTCCCTCAAAAAATACCTTGGGACGAATCAATGCAATTTTGAGCTTTTTTGGGAAAACGTACACAACTTATTAACGAAGCATGTGGGGATCGTTGAATCGTTCGAGCGAAGTAATATTTGAACAATTCTCGGTTTAGATGGTATTTTGACCCAAAATCTTAAAGGTCATGTGTCACATGCAGGTCTAAAGATATTGATGTTTGCTATTGTACGTGCTAGAAATATAGGAGTAGATCGGGTAGCATGTGGATGATATTTCCTTAGGAAAACACATGGGTTACCTTATGCATGTGAAATTGCATCTATAGCTAGAGATGGTAGGTGCATCCTTTTAGAAGATATGGATGTCTTTTGGAAAAAATTAGATATTATTCATAGAGATCCTAGTTCTTGTGAGGAAGAATTGCAAAAAAACAATTTCCATAATTGACAACTCCATTAGTAGTTTCCGCCCCGACCAACAAGACCACATTATCAATCGGGTAATGCAAATTTTGAGGCCCGAGACTAGTCATATTCAAGATCCTAAAGAAGCGGTTAGAGCTAATGGTAGGCCAAAGGGAGGCGTTGATAAATCGACTAAACGGAACCTTAGTTCGTGGGAATTATCTCATTGAACAAATCGCTAGTGCTAGTACTCCGGCTAACTCGATAGGTAGTACACCCGTTAACACGTTAGGGAGCACGACCATATCCAACATGGTTCCCTTCGTACCACCCAAATCTCCACTAGAAAAAAAGAAAGTTGGAAGGCCAAAGAAAATTATAAAGGATGGGAAGTTAACATTATATCTGGATTGCATCCCAGCATTTTTACACACTTACATTATAAAGTTAGTTGATGTTCTTCTGGACGGACAGTGCGGATATCGTTTCGTAGCTCATTCAATATACAATAATGAAGATAGATGGGAGGATGCTAGACGCGATTTGTTGAAAGAGTTGCGAGAAAAACGTGTATCTTGGTTGGATGTATATGGTTCGCTGAAGGTGTTTGACGATTTGGTACGTAGGTTGGAGCCCAACCCTAGTAGCCACTATTGGATGAGATGTCTAGATTTTGGACTAGTCATTGCGACACGGTATCAATGCATGGTATACCATGTATCGCAAGCAGCGTCCTTAACGTATATACCAATCCGTGGACGCCCACCCGTCAACAATTCAACGATCATAGAAGTTGGGATTGCTTTCATACATGGATGGCACTTTGCAAAAAGTTTGGTTGTATTTTGTCAAACAAAAAGCTTGCGTTCCATGGCCTAATTGCGATGTGTATGTTTAATCTATCGCATGCGACGGTTTTATTTATATGTTGTCCTCAATTCCAATAATTGTGATTCTATTTAAAGTATCCGCACATACAAATGCATAAAAAGCGAGACATTAGAACTTTTAAAACATGAGACTCTTAATTAATCGAACAACACCATAACAAAACATAAAGACTGATTAAAACATAAAAACATGGAAAAACAATTACAAAAACAAGATTCTTCATTCGTCAAAGTCATATCCCATGTTATCGTCCGACTCATCCCCTTCCTGCATTTCCGCAATCATATCCTATAGATACACCACCATATCCCTTGTAATGTAGTCTACGACAGTCATGTTCCAGACAGCGGCCGCTTCTTGCTTAATCTTAAATGACAAGAAGAGTAAACATTGTAGCGGTTGGCAAAAAAGGTACCTGTTTTTTATTTGGTCACGACTGCGCACAACAAGTCCTCTTGTTCCAACACGTCCATAACCGAAGTACATCATGCATAAGACCCAATCAAAGAATGCATCACTGGTATCTTCCCCCATCTCACGTTTGGCAACTTTCACTGCTTGAAGCATTTGGTAGTCTTCATCAACATTGAACTCCATATAGAAATGTGTTTGTGTTTTTTAGTTGTTTCTGAATGCTTGTTTTGTTGTCTTGTAAGAATTCTTAATAACTTCATTTTATAGGGAAAACATGTGGGGTACCTTCTTAGGTGGGAAATTTTTATTGGCGGGAAGTCACAATGGCGATAAATATTTTAAAGGGAGTTACTTTTGGAAATGCCCCTCGTACAATGCAAATATCCCTTACTAAGGGAGTTGTACAGCTGCGTTAATACCAATTGACCCCAATTGAACCTATTCATACCCTGGTACTGGTTCACGAACTTGAGGTAATTTAAAGGAATGTTATTGTCGGTTTTGTTGCCACAAATGGTGGTCCCTAACAAGAATAGTATATAGGAATGGGTGGCATGATCTACTCTCTCATACGTGATCTTACTATCACTATATTTGTCACCCGTAAATATGTTGCACATCCAACAAAGATTCGTGCTACTAGTATTCCTAATATTCTTATTTAAATCTATTGGTCGTACACCTAGCATGCTAGCATAAGTCTTGCTCCCGCCCAACCTCGGATTCAAACACTATTACATCAAAAGGCATACATGTGACTGGTAATCCAGTGATGGCGTGGACGTCATCCAAAGTCACAGTCATCTCTCTAAACGAGAAATGAAATTAAGAAGTCTCCTCATGCCATCGCTCGAGGAATGCCTCAACAAAATGGAGGTTGGTATGCCAGCGGGAGAGTGCGTCCACGAGAGGGCCAAAGATAGCCTCCATTACCTTTATCCGTACCCTGCTCTGCTTTTTGAAGTCCCATCTACGGAGACTATTGTACATGGTGAAGCATCACATGTAGACCTTATCCTGCATTATGTATCAAACACGTAAGCGCATAATAAAATAATAAATAAATTATATATTAAAGTTAGAGAATTAAAACTTACATCTCCACGATAAAAACTAAATGCCTCGTGTTGGGCGTAATCGGGATAGAGAGCCGGGACGTGTGGCATCACTGACAAGAACTCGTGATCCTCGACCTCGGATGTGCAAGGTACGTTGGGTGCATCGTCCTCATAACGTGCATGTGATCCTTTCGGTTCATCCAGCCACTTTGTCCCCTCCATATCCTTTGCTCCCTCCGATGCATCCGCTTTTTCGTCAACGTACGAAAGGTCAGGTGTCTGCAAAGACGAACCTGCACCGCCTGCTACCGGAAGCCATACAAATCTCATCGTCACTTGGACGATGACAGAGACGTCGTTTCGTCCGACTACTAGCAGTTTGTCCCTCACTGGGACCAGCCTTCACATGCTCAGGGGAAACATTAGATTCCTCTACCTCACGCGCCAAACGCACCTCTCGCGCCCGTGCTTTATCCTTTTTAAACGGATTTTGACGGTGGTATTGATACGACCCATCCTGTAAAAACAACATAAAGTAATAGATTTTAGTGAAACAAATAAAAAAAATTATAAGTATATATGTCGCATGAGACAACTTAAGTATGTCTGTCGCATGAGATAACTTAAGTATATATGTCGCATGCGACTAGGTAAGTATATTTTTCACATGCGACTAGGTAAGTATGTATGTCGCATGCGATAGAATTACCACCCTGGTCGCATGCGACGAACTATCACCCTGACCGCACGATCGTGCGACGAGATGAATTCTGGTAGCACTACCGTGCGACTAGGTCATTCTGAGATCCAAAATCTAAATCTTATCAAAACAAAATCATTTGCAACAAAATCACACAGAAAAATAAAGATCCTAACATAACTAACAACAATACAACACTAATCTAACAAAACAATACCTAAAATCATGCAAAAAATCGAACTTTTTAAAATGAAACCTAAAAACCCTATTTTCCATACTCTATGTCTAACGAAAACTAAAAAAAATATAACAGGAGGCTTGTATTTCTTATCTCTATGTTATTTTGAGTTTGGAATCTTGAAAAAATCAAGTTTTGTTTTCGGTCGATCCTTGAGTGCTTGAGAGGTTTTTAGAGAGGGAGAAAAGAGAAGAAAAAAATGGTGAGAGATTTATCAAAGCCTTTTATACCTAGGTTTTCTCAGAGGGGAAAATTTCTCCAAAATTAAGTGAGATATATCGAAAGGGTGTAAGATCTGGCGATGTAAGATCTATAAAAATATGTTTTATTTCTAGCCTCGCCCATAGTTTAAATATATAATAAAACATCAATTAAAAAAACTAATAAACTATTTAAAATATTTAATATTTGAAAGCGATAAAAATTTAAAGATTCCAACAAGTTTAAAGATATATTTTAAGAAAAAGGAAAAAGAAAGAGTTACTCTTTCAAGAAAAGTCTTCTTGATCTCAAAGTTTCAAAAATCTGCTCTTGGCCCAATGCCACGGTGACCAGTTGACTGCCAGTTTCCGCCGAATGACTTCAAGTTGAACGGAGATGACTCTTTATCCCAGCCAACACCTCTGATTTTAACCTCAACCATTGTATTAAATATTCCCTTCAAGTCGGCTTCTTCTTCTTATGTTTTAAGAAACAAAGGTTCAACCCAAATTCTTTGCCATATGGTCTCATACCTCGATAAGTTGGAAGATCAGTTCCCACATTTGCACCACAATAAGGATACTTAGACGATATGAAATGAAAATTCATTCTTCATCCCTGAAATTATCTTAAACATAAGAATAAATCCAACATTCGATCTATTTACCTCACAAAACATAAAAAACACTAAATCTTTTACAAAACCATAACACTAATTTATCATCCAAATCATATGCACATGCAACACAGATTAAATCAAAGGAATTTCTACATGATAACGTCAAGACACAAGATAAAATGAACCATTTGTCAATATAATTCTCAGTCCAAGACAAGGAAAGACTTCTGCATAATTTAAAACATACTTGATTTGGAAAATTCTCAACAGGTAAACCCCAAATGGTTATCACACATAAATTTTTAGACAGATTTGGTTTCTTAGGAGAGTTCAGTCTCTATATGTGGAACTCGAGGCACATCCTGATGGAATTTGATCAACAAGAGGATCTAATAAAGATATGGAGAATAAATGTTTGAACCATAATGCAACAAACAATTAGACTGCTAAAATGGAAAAAACAAATTCAACTATAGTATTTAATCTTCAATAACTCCAATATGGATTACTTTACCCAATCTACCAGAGTTTATGTTTAATGAGGATACTATTATAGATATTTTAAAGTTTATAAGCAAGTCATTAACTATCTGGGATCCGCCTAAAAATAAAGTAAGGTTAATTGTAGTAAAAATTGACTCAACTTTATGTCTCAAGGAAACTCATCAACAAATATTGGATTAGATTTGGAGAAAATGATGGTTTATGGAAAGACATGTTTTATGGTGACATGTTATCTTACTACTCTATATGCATACGCTTAGGCCACAATCAATCAGAATATAAGAAACAAATGCCACCTAAAGCATGATAAAACTCAACCTCGATCTCCTGCTAAATCATCCAATCAACTTGGAACTTGGATTTCTGAAGTGAAATTTATCATCATCAAAGAAGCAAATTTATTTAGGAAAAAATGCAATCAAGATGAAACAGCATTTATACGAAGAAAGACTATATGACAGATCAGAAATCACATAATCAAACCCTAAGTGTTATAGGAACTTAACCAAAAGTAAACTCATTTTTGAATAAATAACATGTCACATAGGTAAAAAAATTACAAAATTAATTACTAACAAAAATGAAATGTCAAAGAAAATACTAAGATTAGATATACTTAAATCATTCAAGATTTCCCTGTCATAAGCAAACTTTAACTAGAAAAGGAATTCAATAATGTTTAAGAAAGAAAATAAAGAAGACTAAACTTAAAAAATTTAAAGGTCCAATCTCTACTAAAGCTCCGCAATATAAAAGGTTATGCGGGTCCTTCACATAATCTTCAAATGACCATCATAATTCTTAAGTGGAATGTGAGGGGTTTGGGAAATAAATCAACTATTAGAAGGCTGAAGTAAATTAAAAGGTCTGAAAATATTGTATGACTATTCAAGAGCCTATGATTTCAGTAGATAATTTAGACATAAGAACAAAAAAACTTAGTTTTCAAGTTAGTATAGCTAGCATCACCAACAATACTTGGATTTTATAGAAAGATGAATTTATTGTGATGTCATTACTAATCAAGAGCAACTTCTTCACTTAAAAATAAGCGTCATTTCATTAAAAAAAATCCATTGATGTATGTGTTTAATGAAATTAGGGAATAAAAGCTTGCTCTGTGGAATAGTTTAAGAGATCTAGATGTAAAATCTAAGGAATAGATTGTCGTGGGGATCGTAATATAATTTTAAACTTTCAAGAACAATTATCCTTCTTAACCTTATGTTTGAGAAGCATTAATGACTTCAACAATGTTATACAAGATTGTCATCTAGAAGATGTTGATTATTATGGCTCTAAGTTTACTTGGACTAATAATAGATAATGGAAGAGACTTGATATATCTCTTTAATACTCATCTTGGATGGACTATTTTGATAATACTAAAGTAAATCGTCTTTCAAGAACAGGATTCGATCACTCACCCTTGAGTATTTCTATTTTAGTTTATTAAAACAAAATCAAATATACATTTAAATTTCAATATATGTGGACTATGCATCCTAATGTTTGAATTATGGTGGAGAAAAAGTGGAAAGAGGACATGCATGGGCCATCTATACAAGTTTTCCGGAATAAACTGAAACGATTGAAACACAAACTTCAAATATGGAACTGTGAGGTATTTAACAATGTATTTAATGCAATAAATAAAGAAAAAGAGAAAGCTAACTTTTAGGAAATATCCTTTAAGAAAACCAAGAGTATAGAAGACAAAATTAACCTAGCTATAGCTGAAGCCACTCACCTACAACTAATGGCTAGAGAAGAATCGTATTGGGAGAAAATATAGTATCAATGGTTAAAGAATGGGGACCGAACTCTTTAAGATTTCAAAATTATGTCGAGAAAATAAGGTTAAAACAAAATTCATGGCATATTGAATGGAGACACGTAGATTAAAGAACAAACTAAATTACAAAATTTTGCTGAGAATCATTTCAAATCACATTTATCAGACCAATCTAATCAAAATGAACCAGGTGATCTTCTTAACATCATACCAAAACTTATTACTAAAGATGATAACAACAAAATTTGGAGTTACCTTCAGAAGATGAGATACATTATTAAATTCTTAAGCTCAAACAATGTTGCTGGAATAGATGGTTATAAGGCCAATTTCTTTCGACATTAGTGGTTCATAATATCTAGGATCTTTGTAAGTGTTATAATATCTTTTATTATTGGTCACCATATCCCTCAAGAAATGTATGCTACTTCTATTTTCTTAATTCTTAAAATGGACTTCTATCAAACGTGGAATGAATTCAGACCAATTAGCTTCTGCACATTTCTTAATAGAATCATATCCAATATATTAACTGATAGATTATGCATCATTATCCCTATAATTATATTTGAGGAGAAATGAGGCTTCATCAAAGGTAGGAATATACATGATAATATCGTATTCTCTCAAGAATTATCTCAAAATTTAAATATCAAAGTCAGAAAGGGGTAATGTTATGGTCAAAATAGACATGTCCAAAGCTTTTGATATGTTATCTTTTAACTTAACTATAAGAATTATGGAATCATTTGTCTTTGATATAAGTTCCTTGGATAGAATTTTGAATAACATTAACTCTGCAGGGTTTTCAGTAATAGTTAATGGAGAGTTACATGGCTTTTTTAAATCTCCATAAAGAGTTGGATAAGGGGATCATAATTCTTCTAGTCAATTTATTATTGTTCAGAAATATCTAATTAAGGGGCTCAGAAATCTATTTGAAGATAAGAAGGCACTGGGATATGAAACAATAAGTCATTTAGATATACCTTGCTTGGTATTTGCAGATGATTTCATCCTCTTTCCAAATGGCTCATCCTAAATTTTCAAAAAAATCTGTAAATTCCTGCAACATTAAGATCTGCCTGGTCAAATATTCAACAAATCCGAAACTAAAATATTTACATCAAAAAGTGTGACTCATGCAAGGATTAAAAAGATTGAAAATATATCTGGTTTTAAACATGGCAATCTTCCACTCATGTATCTTAGTATAACAGTTCATACAAGTAATAGGGCTAGTAATTTTGATGAACTGGTTACTAAAATTAAGAAAAGGATACTTGAGTGGGATATCAAGCTTCTATCCTTCGGTGGTATGCATAGCTTTATCCAATTGGTGCTAACAATTATTGCAACATACCACCTACAAAGTTGCATATTCCCTAAAGTTGTTATCTATAAAATATAGAAAATATGAAACAGATTCTTATGAAGATCTACAAAATCTAACCTTGTAATTAACTGGTCTATATGGTTGCATCTATGTAAACATTGTGAAGAGAGTAAATTAAACATAATAAGACTACAAGACCTTCAGACGTCTTACTCATATAAATTATGGTTCAACTTTAGGGCTCAAAAGACCTTATAGTCCAAATATATGCTCTCCATCCACTTCTTGTACAAGCCATAAATAGAGATTCTAAAGTCTGGAAAAGACTTAATAATATCAGAGATTTAGAAAAATGTTAGATCTAATAGAATGTTGGTCACGAAAACATAGATTTCTGGATTGAGAAATTGTGTGATATGCATCCATTCATCTCATTCTCCAATGAGAAAAACAAATCCTAGTATTTTGAAGCCAAAATCAACAATTATTAGAGTGAGGATTGCTGGAAGTTGATGAAACTGAAACATGTAGTTCTTCCCTCATATATTAAGAAAATAAAGAAAATTATAGACTCAGAAAAAGACTCTATGAATTACTCACTTCTAGTCAGTGGTGAATTCACCACAAAGGATACCTCGAACAAAATAAGATACAAATGCAACAAGTCTAGCCTTTTAAGGGAAATATGCAACAACTCTACTCTTAAAAGTGTTTTTTTATTTTCTAAAGACTCCTAAATAATTGGATACCAGTTGACATAACTTTACGGAAAACAAACTTCATTTTAACCGCTAAATGTCATAATTTATTTTTGTGTTCTTCTCTAATCAAAATAAATAAATTAGAATAATTTCTTTGTGTTATTTTTTGTTATCAAAATATATTAATTAGAATAATTTTTTTGTGTTATTTTTCTAATAAAAATATATTAATTAGAATAATTTGGTTTGTGTTATTTTTGTAATCAAATTTTGATAAACTTTTACTAATATTAGTAATTTTATATTTTAAATATATTTGTGATAATTAAAAAAACATTAAAAAAATTAAGTTTTAAGCAATAGATAACTAAAATATGGATTTTGTTTTAAATCTTGTTGAATCAAAATAATATTATTAACATAGCATTTACTACTGTGTTCATCTTTAGTGATTTGGTCCTACATTTGGTAAAATTTGAGTTACACCATGTTCATTAATAACCCCTTCAATTACATAGCGTACCCCACTTAGCCATAAAAGAAAAAAACTCAAAATATTGCTTGACTAAGTATTACATAGCAATTAGAGTACAACGGATATTTGGAAAGAGAGAAAATATCGACCATAGTTCACCTTACTTATACAAAGATCTTTTATTTTCTTCTGGGTCCAGACAACAAAAGGTCACTAATAAGGTAAGCTTGAGTCTCTTGAAGAATGTATCTCTTCCTCTGCATTTCGGTTTGTTACCATTGTTTTCAGCCATTGTTTTTAGCAAAACAAACCTTTTTAGATCTTTTAATTTTTTTAAAAGTATTTGTTTTTTACAAAAAGGTCTCATATCTACAAAATAAAAACAAATCTACTTCTAATAAAATTTAGGAAGATGATTTTTTAACACAAATTGTTTTCTTATCTCTAACATGTGAATATCTCCACTTTCTTCTTCATCTTCTTCTGAAAATTTATTTTAATCAAAGCCACGATCTGCTTTAATATTCAAATCAAAGCTTTTTACTTGTGATTTGTTCGAAATCATATTATTCTCCATTGAAATCCCTGAAATATTTTATAACAATGACTCAGTTACCGATATTGCTAAAGCAATATGATTGCCTTTAGAAGTATGGGTACCTCAAAAAACATTGTGCAAGCTTTAACATGTGTAAAGCTTGGAAAATTGTAGATGTCTCCAAAACTTTTCAAAACAAGTTTTGATTACTTTTGGAGAAAAATCAGGTTTCTGGCAGGATACCACCTATGGTGATAGATCTGTTTTTTGTAAAAAATGTAATCATTTAGGACATGCACCTTCTTCATGTAAAAAAGACTCACTTGAGAAGCCATATTTTCTATCAAACCACACATTAGCACCTGTTAAATCTAAAGTACATTGGATTAAGAAAATAAAATCGGTGATTGTTGACTCCAATCAACAATCACTTTCTCCAAATTTTAAGGAAAAACAAAAAGAGAAAAAATTGAATTCAAATGAATTAACGGTAGAAATAAAAGTTACTAAATTAAAAATAATTCTGAATATCAGTCACCTGAAGTAGAACCAACAAATAGCTTCACGGAATCAGACAACAAAATTAAAAATCTTCAATTATCAAATATGAAGGATAAATTTTTAATGTTTAATCAAGAAACTGAACCTAGGTAAATGAATCTATTCAATCCATCTCTCTAGGAAACTCCTTCAATATACTTAATGAAGAATCAAACTCCGAAAATTAAGTAAACCCTAATCAGTCCTTAGTTACCATCAGTCAATCCTCATCACCTGTTAAAAATATGATAGATAAATTAAAAAAAGAGGCCAAAAAACAAACCAAACCTAAACTTAGAAGTCTCAAAAATAACTTGATACACAAACATTTAAACCTTAAAGGATCAAATAGATCCTCAAATCAAAAATCAAAATGACTATAACTATACTTAACATGAATGCAAAACGTGTGTGGAATCTAAGAACATTAAGAAGAATTAAAACTTTAGTGAAAAACTATAAAACTGATATCATAGCTCTTCAAAAGCCTATGATATCAGATATTAATATACACAAAGTTGCTGAAAAATTAGGATTTGAATCAAAATTTGCAAAATTAATAATAAGATATGAATATTTTGGAAAATAATTTTAAAATTCAAGTTTTAGACAACAATGAGCAATATCTTCATACAATGGTTAACCGCACCTCTTCTGACAAAGAGGTTCTCATTACCATTGTATATGCCAAATGCATAAGGTCCCAAAGATTGACTCTTTGGGAAAACTTAAGAAAAATCTCAAACACTCATAAACCCTCGATAAATTTTGGAGACTTTAACACTATATCAAAATCTCTAGAACAACTGGCCTGTTCATCCCTCTGTTTTAGAGGGATGGATGATTTCAATAATATGATACTTGATTGCAATCTTGAAGATCCTGGTTACACGGAATCAAATTAGACCTGGTCAAAAAATAATAAATAGAAACGACTCGATAGAGCCTTATATAATGAAAAATGGAGTGAAAATTTTGAAAGCACAAGTGTGAGGCATCTGGCCGAACTAGCTCAGATCACTCACCCTTATTAATATATGTATCAACTTCATCTTTTATAACAAAATTCTCATTTAAATTTCTAAATATGTGGTTAGACCACCGAAATTTCATGCAAACAACAATAGTTGAATGAAAACATGAATGGTAATCTTATTCATGTTTTCTGGTCAAAACTCAGAAAACTTAAAAAGGTATTAAAATAATGGAACAACCTCACCTTTGGCAATATATTTGATAACATTTAAACAATTGGGGAGGATGTAAAGATTGTTGAAACAAAATTGGAAGATCAAATCACCATTGAAAACAAAATTACACTATCAAAAGCTAGAGCTCTTCATCTTACATTGCTTGCCAGAGAAGAAACTTACTGGCAGCAAAAAAAGTACTACTTTTTGGATAAAAAAGGTGATAGGAAATACCATCTGAACAAGATAAGATAATGTTATTGAAAGATCCACTTATGGAAAAAATTTACAATACAATTATCAATCTTAATACACAAAGTGTATCTGGAGATGACGGATTCAACTCCAGATTCTTTAAAAAATGTTGGACCATAATAAAACATGACTTATTTAAGGCTATTATAGCATATTTTAACAATATCTCTTATCCTAAAGGCATATTTGCTCCGGTAATCTGCCTAATACCAAAAGTCATCTCATCAAAAGACTGGATAGAATTTAGTCCCCTTAGTTTTTGTACAGTATTCAGTCAAATACTGTCAAAGATTATAAATTTTAGACTTGCCAAAATTCTCCCCTTAATCATATCAGAAGAACAAATAGCTTTTGTTGAAAATAAAAACATACATGAAAACATTCTAATTACACAAGAATTAGCTCATGACTTAAGAAACAAAACAAGGGGTGAGAACATAATAATTAATCTAGCCATGGAAAAAGCATTTGATAAATTAGAATTCCATTTTTATACAATATATTGTTAGCTTTTGGTTTCAATCAGAAGTTCATAAACCTTATAAAAATTTGTATTGAAAATGTACAATATTCAATCATTGTCAATGGCTGCCCTTTTGGATTTTTTAAAGCTAGCAATGGTATCAGGCAGGGTGATCCTTTATCACCCAGCCTGTTTATCATTGCTGAGGAATTCCTTTTAAGAGGAATAAAGAGATCAAATAACATGTACCCTTCAATGAGATTTAACTCAAGAGCCTCAATATCAATACCCAGTCTAGCATTCGCTGATGATGTGATCATATTCACTAATGGATCTAAAAATGTTATCAAAAAATTATGTAATTTCTTTGAAATATATCAAACATTATCTGGTCAGCAAGTAAACAAGTCTAAAACTACATTTATATCACATCCTCAAATGAACAGAGTTAGACAAACTAAACTAGAAAATACTTTAGGCTTCAAACACAGTACATTACCTTTTAAATACCTAGGGATATCTATTCATAAATCAAAATCCTCAATCTACTTTGCTCATCTTATTGATAAAATAATACACAAAATAGAAGAATGGAATATTAAGACTCTTTCCTTTGGTGGGAGACTGATTCTCATAAAAGCAGTACTCCTATCTTTTCCAATATACTATATGCAAAATACTGAATTGCTCAAAAATATAATTAAAATAATCTATATCATGCTAAATAAATTCTTATGGGGACAAAATGAACTAACAAAGTCTATTATCTGGTTAGAATGGAAAAGAATATGTAAACCTTATGATGAATATAGACTCGAAATCAGAAAACTACAAAATATTCAACAACTTTAACAATTAAACTCTGGTTTACACTGAGAGAAAACAAGTCCCTATGGGCAAAGTTAATAAAATCGATATATTACCATAATGTTCATTCTTTACAAACTAATGAAAAAACTAAATATTCAAAAGTTTGGAAAATGATAAACAAACTTAAAAAGTCTGCTGAAAATTATGTTTTCTGGCAAGCTAGAAAAGGACATATAGATTTTTGGCTCGATAAATGGAGTCACTCCCAACCATTACTCACCTTTCCCCCAAACCAAAATAATACATGGTATAGACAAACAAAGGTTTCAGAATTTTGGCAAAATAATGAATGGAACATACCAAAACTAAAGGATCATGTCTTAGAAGCAGATATTAATAGGATTATAAAGATCTCCCTTAACATTAATCAAGATGATACTGCTCTTTGGAAGGTATCACCAATAGGTAATTTCTCCCTAAAACATACATGGAATGAAATTAGAACAAAATATTCAAAATATTTTGTCCTTAAAAAATATGGAACAACTTAACTCCAACTAAATGTTCTTTCATATTATAAAGGGTTATGAATAACTTAATGCCAATTGATCCAATTATGAAAAAGGCTTTAATCTCGCTTCCAAGTGCCAACATTGCCTAAATGCTGAAAGTGTGAATCATATTTTTGTCTTATGCCCAATAGCTTGGAATGTTTGGTTACACATTTCTTACTTATTTAGAATTAGGATAAGACAATACATGACTTTTACTCATATTATACACACCTAGTTTCTATCTTCAACAAAGAAAATGCATGTTAGATATATAATACCTTCATTAATAGTCTAGGCCTTATGGAAAGCTAGAAACAATTCAAAACATGAAAACATTAAAGCTAGCTCCAAAAATATTATCCAGCATGTATTACATATAATGTGTTTAATAGATTCCTCAAAGGCCTTAAACCAAAACATTGGACAGGAGATACTAGAATAGCTAAAGATACACACTGCTTTAATCATTTAGCTATCAAAAAACACTGTCTATATATTAAATGGAATCCCCCAATATCAAACAGATATAAACTCAACTATAATGCCTCATGTTTGACAAATGGTGAGGCTAGCAGTGGTTTTATACTTAGAAATAATAAGGGTGAAGCATTATATGTTAAATGAACACTTTTAGGAAAACATAATCCCTTAACAGCAGAAGCGCGAGCATTATTAGATGGATTGCTATATTGTAAGCAAAACAATATTAGTAATGTTGACATTGAAGTTGATTCACTTATACTCTTTAATATAATAGGTAAAGGGCAAGCCCATTAGTATTTAAAATTGTTATTAAATTGTTGTAGAAATCTAATTGCAACAATAATGATCATTAGGCATATTTATAGAGAGCATAATGAAGCTACTGATTGGATTGAAAAATATACAATCCAATCTCAAGTTGACTGCTCTCTAAATCCATCTTAATTTCCTCTTCAACTGAGCATTACTGTCTTACTTGAAAGCCTTAATGTATGCTATATAAGATATATTAATACTTAAACATGCTACTAATTGTAGGCAGGTATAATCTGACCAATATATTTACATGTTTTAGCATGGAACTATCTAAACACATGAATTGGATGAGGACAGTAACTGGAGGAACTGAAGTACAACCAAGGAACTGAAGACAATAAGATGGGATCAGTACAAGAATAAAGGAAGTATGGATCAACAAACATGGAACAGACTTGGAGATGCTAAATGAAGGCTACCAAAGAATGCTTCAAGGAAGTTAAATTACAGGAAAAGCATGGAGAACAAGGAATAGAATGAAGATATATGAGAAACTCAAAATTTATGTAAAACAACATTATGTAAAATGCTCAGGTCTTACATATGCAAAAAAACATTCTACAAGTTACATCTCTGTAACCATCTCTTCATCAATAAAATATTTTAATTCTTGTTAAGAAAAATATTATTCTCTATTGAAATCGAAAAAGAAAATGAGTTTTGATGGAAACAGAAAATATTTGTATATGAGTTTTGTTCGGAGAAATACAATATCTTATCAACAAAAATCGAAGATAATAGTGTTTTCTATAGTATTTTACTTTTTAAGTTTTCTGATAACCTGTCTTTCACTATTCAACCATGATTACCTTACTCATTTTAATAAAGAAATAAAAAAATAAAATTAAAAAAAAAACTACAATAGAGTTTATAATAGAAAAGGCGAAACAAAATTTTTTTTTTGGTTTTCTAACGCGACAAATAATAAAACCATTAAAAATGTCTAAAAGGGCTAATATTATGAATCAAAAAGAGTAACAGTTAGAAAATTATTCTATTTTCATCGATAAACATCAAGGCGGGCCTTTTTTTTTAAAGCAAAAATCAAATTAATACCAAAAAGAGAGTATTATAAAGGTAGACGACCAAATTGAAAAACAACCCAAAATAAGGACATAATAGGCAATTAGGCCTAAACAAAAATCCCCAAATTGATGTCAAAACCCTAAATCGACAATTAAGTCGTTTTCAACCTCTCAGACTTAAACAGAAACTCCCCTCTGATTATCCTTCTTCAACTCCCGACTCCATCCATACAAACACTCGCCTCCTCCTCAAAAATTTCCAACAAAACCACGAAACAGAATCTCCAACCTTCAGCTCACCAATCATCCCTCCGATTTGCTAAGAAACATATCCCAAACCTAACCCCTCTAGAAAGAGAATCACATTCAGATCAGGAGGGATCATAAAATGATCGAAATCAGGTTTAATGGAGGTTCTGAGAATCCATCTGGCCAGCCAATCTGCGGCCTGATTCTGGATTCTTGGGATGAACTTAATCACCATCGAAGCAGCAAACGCCATGCGACAAATCCTGATGACCGGGTTAAGATGCCAAGGCGAAACACCAGAAGCAATGAAGTTGACAAGAACCTGACAATCAGATTCAATGTCAACTAGAGTCCAACGGTTCTGATTGCAAATCAGCAACCCATCAAGCAACGCACGAGCTTCTGCTAACAAAGGGTACATTTTCCCGTACGTGTTTCCAAAGCACTGAAGAACTTCTCCAAGGTGGTTCCTGAAAATACCAGCACCACTAGCCTCCGAGTTTCTCAGCACTGAAGCGTCAATGTTTAGCTTGATTCGACCTTCAGAAGGAAGCTTCCAGGTATTATATCTTGGCTTAGACCAGAAAATAGGACAACCCATTAGCATACTTGCATTCTTTGTGTTAATCCAATGCCTCTTCTTAAGAACAGAAACATTTAGAGAAAGAATAATACGATTAATATTGTTAATAGTAGAAATAAAATTAGAAGAAACTCCCTTAAATTTAGCTTTATTTATGTTGAACCATATATACCAGAAAATCACTGCAGGCATAAGATGAGTGATGTGAGAATTATTTCTGGAAAAATCATGCCAAATTTTGATAACATGAGTAAGAACCATGCATCTATTTATATTGATCCTGAAAATAACACTATAATGATTCCATATCTGCCAAGAATGAGTACAATTGACAAAAACATGGTTAATATCTTCACTGTGACTACAAAATTGACATTTAGAAGCCAACTGTAGATGCCTTTTTTGCAGAATAGAATCAATAGGGATATAATGCATTCTAATTTTCCATAGAAGGAAGGAAAACTTCCTGGGAATGATAGAACTCCAAATCTTGCTGAACATGCTAGAGACATTAGCCTTTTGTCTGATTGCATTCCAAGTACTCTTGCTGTTGAATTTAGAGTCATTGGAACAAGTCCATAGCATGATGTCATTCCTTGAACTGTCAACTTTTAAATTCTTAATATGACTTCATCTTTCAGGAGAAAGAAAAGGAACCATGGCATCAGCATCCCAGCTACCATTCTTCCAGAACGAGCTCACTTTAGCCTCCAGGTAACTGACTTCATTTTGATCATTGTGAATGGGCTTGTAATTATGCCAATTGTCTCTCCAGTAGTCCATATCCCCCTTGCCCAAGACCCAGCCAATGTATCTTTCAGCAACATTCTTTACATTAATCAGCCTTTTCCAAGTATGAGACCCAGACCTATTGAAATTAGCATACAGAGGATGAGTATTTTTTGAATATGTAAGATGCATCAACTTGGCCCAAATAGAATCATTCTGCCTATAGGAGAACCATAATTTCATAGAATACACATCCTGAATATCAGTAATACTCCTAATATTTAGACCCCCTTCCTCAAAGGATTTACAGATCGACTGCCACTTAGCCCAATGAGTAGAAGGCTCATTATACTTAGACCTCCAAAGAAACCTGTTCAAAATCTTCTCAATTCTACTGATAAAACTCTTAGGGATACTACTACTCTGCAGCCAATAATTAGGAAGGACCATAAGAACATTAGAAATAAGAACTAATCTGCCACCAAATGACAAATATTTTGAGTCTCAGGCAGAAATCTTATCATTAATACTGTCAATGATTTTGATGTAATTGCAGGCTTTATTATTATTGCTCAAGATACAACCCAGATAGCTCGTTGGCAGATGCTCAGTTCTATATCCAGTCTGAATCTCCAAGCAAGCAGCTCTAAAATGATGAAGAGAAGAAGATGTAATTAGTTTAGTTTTTTGTTTATTAATCAATTGTCCCGAAACAAGCTGATATTTATCTAAAAAAACACTAAGCTTTTCAATAGATTCCTGTAAGCTATTTGTAAATATAAGGATATCATCAGCAAAAGCCAGGCATGGCAATAAAATCTTAGATCTAGTATTGTATATCATCTTCTTATTGTTTTCAAATAAAATTTGCATTCCCCGTAACATTACTTCTTCACCAATAATAAAAAGGCTAGGAGACAGGGGATCACCCTGTCTCAAACCTTTCTTAGTTCTAAAGTATCCAAAGGAACCACCATTCAGCAGGATAGAGATACTGACATTCGAAATCAACCTGTTAATAAGACTCAAAAACTCATTAGAAAAACCAAATTTAGATAAAACTTTATATAGAAAAGAGAAGGACATCCTATCGAACGCTTTTTTCATATCGAGCTGAATCATAACATTGCCAGTTTTAGGCTTTCTCTTAATGTCATAAACCATCTCCTTAGCCACAAGAATATTGTCATGGATACAACGCCCACTAACAAACGCCCCTTGAGAAGAAGAAATGATCCTGGGCAGAAGACTGGCCATCCTTGAGTTAATTAACTTGGAAAAAATTCTGTTCACCATAGTACACAAGCCAATAGGCCTGTACTCATTCCAGGAAGTCGGATTCTTAGACTTGGGCACCAAACACAAACCAGTAGCAAACATTCCTTTAGGAATGTAATTGCCACTGATAAAAGAGTTAAACGAAGCACAAAGATCACTCTTTATAATCCTCTAACAGAACTTAAAGAAATGGAGATTAAACCCGTCGACACCAGCAACACTATCTAACTTCATAGAAGTGATAACACCCCAAATTTCTTCCTCAGAAGTAACCCTTAACAAAGCATCATTATCTTCATTAGAGACCAAGGAAGGAATGACATTAAGAATATCATCATTAAGAATAAGGGTTTCCACATTCTTATTACTATAAGACTCAGAAGCAAGAGTGTCTTTAAAAAACTTCTCAGCAGACAAACCAAGGCTCTCATCATCAAATAACCAACAACCATCATCCTTAATGCTATTAACCCTACTTCTCCTTCTCTTTTTTATTCACATAAGAATGAAAAAGCATTGAGTTCTTATCTCCATCAGTAAACCAGTCACCATAACACTTTTGCCTCCAAAACTCCGATTCATTCTTAAGATACTTAATATACAAACAGTTGGCTTTATCTAACTCAACTTTTAAAGAAGCATCAAAACTGTTAACCAACAAATCCTCCAGCCTTCTAACACAATCTTCAGCCTCTTTAATCTTGTTAAAAATGTTACCAAAGCTGTTGATATTCCAGTCCTTCAAACACCCTTTAAGCCTCTTTAACTTCAGCCAAAAAATTTGATTAGGAAAACCATAAATAGGCATCATCCAGTTAGTCTCCACAACTCCTAAAAAGACTCATCAAATTCCCACATATTCATATATCTAAAGCCTTTCTTTAGATTAACATTCATGACCTTATTAGCATTAATTAGTAACGGCGAATGATCAGAACATGTTCTGATCAAATGATGAACCTTAGTACACCCAAAAGAAGCATTCCAACAACTATTAACCAAAGCCCTATCCAACCGCTTCCACTTAGAACCCCTGTTCCAAGTAAATCTCGAGCCTCCATAACCCACATCCTCCAACAAACAGTCATTTATACAATCATTGAACTCCTCCATGCTGTTTACACATAAGGAAGAACAGCCAATCTGATCATCAGAGGAGGAAATCGCGTTGAAATCTCCAACTATCAACCAAGCATTATCCCTCACAGCAATAGAACGAAGCAGACACCAAAGATTTCTCCTTTCATACCTATTACACTTAGCATAAACAACTGAAAGAATAAATTTAAAACCCGAATCAGAAATCAACACCTCTAAATGAAAACATTGCTCGTGATCGATCAACACTGAAATACTGACATCATCTTTCCAGAAGCACCAAACCTTATTAGAAAGATTAGCAGCATAGTTGATGAAACCAAGCCTGTCAGCAAAGTCCTTAATCTTATCAGCTGAAACCAAGGATTCTTGTAAAGCAAGAATTTGGATTTTATTAGAAAGAATCATGTCCTTTAACCTCAAAATGGTAGGATTATTGTTGATCCCCCGAAGGTTCCAACTAATCAGATTTATCATTATCTGAGTGAGATTTTTTACGAATGTCCTTAAAATGTAAGGATTTAACGACCCTCTGGTCAGGCTTCGAAATCATTCTATTAGTTTTTAACTTTTTCAGAAGAATAACAGGAGAAGAGAGTTTCTCAATCCGATCCTCAGGAGTGCTGCAATCAGATTCACACCGGTCTATATCATTCGATCTATTAAATTTAGAAGAACCCCCTCGATAGCATCCCTGATCAAGATCCTTGATGGCAGCTATAATCTTCATCTCTTCAAGTTTATGAATACCATCTACATTCTTGTCCCGATCTTGAGAGCTTTGACCCTCTTTAGAAGATAAGATCACCTTCGTTGGGCTAGCTAAAACATCATTGTTTTGAGTGAAAACAGAATTGTCCTGAGGGATAACAATGGATTACAATTTCCTCTTTACTTGCCGAGAAGATTGAACACAATCATCCTTAAGGATTCGAGAACCTGAATCACATACTTTTCCAGAATCCAACTGTCTTCTTTCCAAACTTTATGGCTTATTACCTAAATCTTTATCAGCCTTTTTACATTCTTCAGAGTTATAACCCAAATGCTTGCATCTATGACAGTAATATGGAGCATTTTTATAACTAATCCCCACCCAACAGCCTTCCTGCCCACCAAAATCTATCCACAACTTTCTTTTCAGAAATCTTGACACATCAATCTCGATTAGAGCATAATAGGCATTTTCTAAAGCCCTATTGAAGTTAGGAACCAAAACCTGATGAACCAGCCCCAACGAATCAGTCATATCCTTGATTATATTCTTGTTATACAAAAATTCAGGCAATCTTTCAAATCTCACCCAAAGCAGGGCGATAGGACATTCATAATTCCTGTTGATTTCAGGACTCCATTTTATGAGTCTCATAACCTTCCCACCAACTTTCCACAAACTCTTCAACCAAATTCTATCAACGTCCTCCAGTAAACTGAACTCAATAAAAATTTGTCTTGAATCAAAAGTAGAATAAGAAAAGGATCCTTTAAATTTAAAAGAATCCAGGAAAGCTTGAAACACCACTTTTTTTGGAATTCCCTGGCTAAACTTAGCAACCAAAGTCGATCTTGAATCTTTCAGAAGAACAGATTTTACTTTGTTCGAATACTGTAACACGTTGTGATCTTCAAATGCCTTAACATAATCAGGAGAAAAATCTCTACAAACCATATCATTCTTTAACACTTCCGAATATGATTTCACCCCAAACCTTTCCCCAACAGCATGGAGCTTCATATTCGCAGCCTTCAAAGGTGGAAAATCCTCAGAATTACAGAAATTCTCAGCCATCATATACCAAGAACCCCGAATCAACATAATAAAACTTAACCAAAAAAAACGGACTCTGCGAGAACAGAGTAAAACAGAGCAAACCGAAGAACACCGAAGGAAAGCAACACCCGGAAGAACACCAAAAAGCACCTAAGAAAGAATACCCAGAGGAAGAAGAAACCCAAAAGAAAAAAGGAAGAAGATTAAACAACGAGAAATTGATTAATTTTTATCTCCCAAAACAGAGAAGAAGAACTCTGTTTCTTGGAGCGTTTCATCGCTCTTTTCAACATCAAGGCGGGCCTTCAACTTAGTCAAATTCGTAGAAGACGTAGAAAAAGTCGATATATTAATCTATTGTAAAAGAAATTAAATAATCAAAATGTTTTTATTTTGGGAGAATATAGCATATAATAGGGTTACTAGTCAAAGTCATATGCCATCAAGTATCAATTTAAATTTTTCGGCATGTTAGTAAAAAACGACATTTTCACAAGAGAAAACATACGATACATTTGCAGAGGTTGATATATTCAATTGTGGACATATACAAGAGGTACCTTGGATGGAAAACCTAGTGTTGGTACAAGGGCATTCACACAGTGTAAATTAATCAGCTAGTCATATATATGTGCAACATCATGGAGATTTTCTAAAATTTGCAAATTCCAACTTAAAGTTGAATCTGGAAAATGCACCTTTGGCAAAAGATTGCATACTTTTCTTGTCTACTTGGTAAGTGGAAGTTGCATCAAAAACGATCCATCCGGGATCGTTATGCTAGCAACCATTAATACCTGTGAACAAAAAAGGCCCAATACGGGTGAGGATCGCAGGAATTTAGATGGCCAACAGCTTCGTAGTCCATAGGTTGAAACTACTCAACAATTCCAAAATCTTCGTAAAACATGCCCCCATTCAATCCGAATACCATAGATAAACTTTTATCTTTTATTTGAGGGTATTATGACACGAAGCTGGAGAGTTTGACCATGTTAGATGCAAACAATCCAACCATAAAAAGAATGAAATAACAAACTCATTGGTAACGCCATGGGCTGTATGACCCTGTGACGTGGGTAAGTGCTCATCTATCTTGAATTACATAAATGATCCATGAAAAAAACGAAAAAATCTTATGAATTGCTGATGGTGATGGTTGCAGGTCAGAATTTAAGCATACCTTTGGGATGATGGGTTACATGCTGACAAAGTCGTAGTCCATAGCCTCAAAACTATTTTGACGAGGTCTCATGCATCTGCGGGGTTTGGATCGACCTCTGCTCTATTGTCTCACTTAAGAAGAGTCGTGGTTTGCTCTTTATAAGCTTCATCATTGTGACGGTTTGACACATTATGGGCATAAAATACGAACAAAACTGGTGCGTACTTTTTGCGAGATATTATCTGCCACAAAATATTGTGCGTTATGTATATGTAACGCCCCAAGCAATCACAACTGACAATGAAATATGATTTCTAAACAGCCAAATGACAAACCTTATGGGGTTATTTATGTTTGTTAGTTATCATCTACTTTGAACATGTTTGGTGCTTTAATATTATTTCCTACCCTATACAGGATGCTTAATGAGTTATGTTTACTTTACTATTTCTTTTGCGTGTCTTTACAATAAAGATTTTTAAAGATCCAAACAGAAAGGTTAATAAAGCTTCTAACATGTCAATGAGTTCAGCTAATAAATCATTGATATGGTTAATAGACCAAACTTTAATACATGTTTAGACCTTTTAATGCGATTGACCAATAAATCACCATACACATTTGCTACATCAAAAATTGTTAATACACCAAAAGATGATTAATACACTCAAGTGTAAGATAAATACAACAAGGGTCCCGACTAATATTCATAATGCTTAACATGGATCATTTTTTCTTGGGAGATCCCATTCACATTCATACCATGGTGGAGAAAATTTCAGTAGTGATTTTTAGCCGCAAACTAACACACCCGAAAGTTCTTTTACCTACCTCATTCTAATAGATAGTTCAGCCAAATGGCATCATAGCAGGATGAGAGTGGAGTTCACTATCGTTTGATAGTCGAATTTATAGTATTCTAAACGGACCATCAAAAAAAATATGCAAGTCGAAAGTCCAAAGGAAGAACATGGAAGTGTAGAAGAAATGAAGAGAAAAAACCAAATTCGTTTCGAATTCGAAAATCGAATCGACCAGTTGGTGGACTTATGTTTAAATTAATACCTCGGGTACGATGTCTCCACGGGGTCAACATGAGCTTTTCTTTTGTTGGCATCTAATCCTGCACGTGGGAGTTTGGTACATAGTGACCCCATATTCGACAATACCAATCTATCCTCTGAGTTACTGGCCAATCCCTCCCACGAAATACTGTTCTATATAATGTTCTTCAAAAAATATGGCCACTGGTTGATAGGACAAGATCTCCAAGTCGTCTAAAGGATATGTCGGGGTAAGTAACATTGGAAACCCAAAGCCATTTTGGTTCGAGTTTCCGATGCCTTTTTCTCGGCCATATTTCTTTCTCGATGCACAAGCAACCTCATAGAAACCATCTCCAGTACAGATCAATTAGTCAATTTGGACACATGGTTTTTCTGAATACTTGTGAGGGAAAAGAAGAAAGTCTACTTTATTGATTAAAGCATGAGCCTGAATGTCATATCATGTCGCATGGATTTTGTGGTGAAGTTCAGAGGTAGACTTTTAACTCAGAGGAAAAACACTTAGATTCATAAAATGCCCTATGAATATCTTAAACGCACATCTTACGATGCTAGGGGCTAATATGGTAGGAATAAGTCAAGAAGTTTGAGTTTTTGTTTCGTTTGCAGACCCTAGAGAATGTGGAATTTGCTGTAGATTGTTTGAAATATAAAACAAACACATCAGTTTAAATGACATAACTATAAAAATATATGTTTGGTTGCATGTTAAGAAACACTTATTTCAAGTCCGAGCTTAATTTTTGGCGAGTACATGGCTCTAGTCGTAGAAAATGTGTTGCAACATCTGCCTCTTGGCTGTAGCAGTAAACCAAGATATAGCTGATCCAATGCTTCTAATTCCTAGGCGTTGGAAGCTTTTAAACCATTTTGGGGTCTTATCGTTACTACTTACAATAACAAGATCATGACTATGAGTACTCGGTTCATGATCAACCGACCCTCGACTTGAGGAGGGGCCATAAGATTTTGAATTTGCACGATTAAGTCGGCCTCGGTAGTAAACAATAAGCCCTCGTCTTTGAATGAAAATGTATGGATCAGCATGGACTGAACCTCCCCCTACTGTCTGATATCATGATATCATGCATGATTCAAAATGACATACCTTAAACCATACCGGCAGTTTGGACTTGGGGTTTATCCGACTGATTGGACCTGACTGAAGCTTGGTTTAGAAGAATCTTTGGTCGAAGTATTTCGGCCATTTTGGATGCGTAGTTTGGTTGAGGCGCTGAATACTTCAGCTCGACGACATTTCTGATTCCTGTGCTCATCCCTTATACTTTGAGCACTGTGAGGCAAAATGATAATTAAAGGGCCAACAACAGGTTAAGGTTTGGTTACATGCCTCGACGGGGCCAACACAATACCATCAATGTTATACACTCCATGGATGATGGAACGCCGTCGGCCCCTTCCCACACACTTGCCTAACGTTCGGCCTAACATGATACTATTGTTCCCCCTCACTCTGCTTGCCAATACTGTAGGACTTGATACAGGAATAATTTCTATATATTCAGCTCACACGATTAGCAAAATCTAGTATAAAAAGAATCAAACAATCTACGAGAATCAACCAATTAGAAATAAATATAATAAAAAATATATATATATATAAATTAGAATTTGGTTGAGGAGAGATGGGCCAGTAGACAGAGGTGGATCGTATCTTACCGTGAGTCGGATCTCACCGGATATATGCTTCTCATCCAACCACAACAAAAGAAACCAGACATAACCTTTTGATAACATTTACCAAGCTCAATATCTCGCTTTGCCAGACAACGTCTTATTGATTCAGTAATTTACAGGTATTTTACATCAGATCTTTGATGTTTGATCCTTTCTATACCTGATGATAGTTTTGTTCGAAACTTTGACCAGGAGCGAGCAACATTAAAGTTGAAGGACCGGTGATTGCTTCCCTGTCAGCTTCCCGAACTGGTACCCTGGCTTTGTCTTTTTAACTTGACTCTACAGTTAAAATCCAGGAGAGCTGGGCCATTACACTGGTGGTGGTTCGTGGGTCGGATCCCGAGATAACCAATTTCCTAGAAATTTGAAAGAGGTGTAGAAAATATTAAACCAAGGCTCATTTAAAATAAACAAACAATTTTTATAAAGATTAAAATTGAAGAAATGTACAGGAGAAAAATATTTTTTTTAGAGCATTATTGTCTTGTTTTTCTCTCCCCCTAATTTTCTCTCTTAGTTTACTTTTTGATGAATTTGGTAAGTTAACTTCTTAGTGTATTTGGTTGTGGTCTAAATGGTGGGAGAGCTCCACTATTTATAAAACCATAATAGAGACAGATATCGACCATCCAAGAGTCTATGGATACTTAAGCACTCAACCTCAAGACCACACTCAAAATAAAAAAGCTTCTTACACTCAACATAAAAGTGTTTCTTGCACTAAACCTAAAGATGGTCTTACACACACCCTTCACTACAAAATAAAATTACTATTTAATTTGTTTCTAGAAAAATGGTCGTAATGGACCTTATTGAGTGGGTTGGACATTTTAAATGGGTCAAGTTTATGATCCAACATTCCCATTAAACTTGATCATGTGACCTCTAGTAGTTTCCTTAATCTTTTGAAGTCTTCACTTTTCAATGGCTTCGTGAAAATATTGGCACCTTGATCTTATGTCTTCACATATTTAACGTGCACATCATTTCTTGTAATACACTCCCTTATGTAGTGGTAGCGGACATCGATATGTTTGTTTCGATCATGGAATACTGGATTCTTGGCTAAAGCGATGGCTGACCTATTATCGACATACACTTTGGTTGGCTCATTTTGTTTTAGTTCTATCTCCTTCAATAGATTTCTAATCCAAATTGCATGACTAACACATGCAGTAGCAACAACATATTCCACCTCACAATTGGACAATGTGACAATCGGTTGTTTCTTTGACATCCATGTGAATACAATATTTCCTATAAAAAATTAAAAATCCAATAGTATTCATTCGATTATCTACGTCTCCACCCCAATCACGATCGATATACCCAACAAGCTTGTAAGCCAAAGTCAATTGTACCTTTTCGATAGTGAAGGATTCTCTTTGTAGCCTTGAAATGAATTGTTGTTGGAGATTTCATGTAGCGAATAACCAATCCAAGTGCATGAAGAATATCTGGTCTTGTGCAAGTTAGATAGCGTAGACTTTCCACCAAAATTTTAAATAATGTTGGATCTACACTTTCGCTTTGTTCATGCTTGGATATTTTTACTCTGAACTCCATGGGTGTGCTTATCGGGTTATAGTTCTCCATCTTAAACATCTTAAGGATATCTTTTGCATAGCTTTATTATGAGATGAAAATTCCATATTTTTTGTGCTTAACTTCAATGCCAAGGTACTACGTCATGAGCCCCAAGTCTGTCATCTCGAATTCCTTTGTCATCACTTCCTTAAATTTATTGAACATGCTTGAGCTGCTTCCGGTGTAGATCAAATCGTCTACGTAGAGACACAAAATCAAAATATCTTCATCTTTGATCTTTATATATAGAGTGTTCTCGTATGGGCATTTATTGAATCCATTCTCTCGGAAATACTTGTCGTAACTATTGTTTCATGTCCTTGGTGCTTGTTTTAGCCCGTAAATAGCCTTTTTTAGTTTCAACACCTTATCTTCGTGACCCTTGACTCCATAGCCTAAAGGTTGTTGAATCTAGACTTCTTCTACAAGGATGTCATTTAGAAATGTTGACTTTACATCCATTTGTTGTATTTTCCACCTGTTTTGAGTTGCCAAAGAAATTAATAGTCTAATAGTTTTTAATCGAGCAACGAAGGTAAATACCTCATCATAGTCAATTCCCACATTTTGACTATAGCCTTTTGCAACAAGTCTCGCTTTGTGTTTTTCAGTCTCCCTCTTAGCATTTCTCTTTGTTTTGTATAACCATCTGATACCTATTATCTTGCACCCTTTGGGAAGTGAGGTTAGTTCATATGTGTCATTCTTCTCGATGGCTCTAATTTCTTTATCTATCACGTCTTTCCATTGTTTCTCTTTTGTAGCTTCTTGAAATGACATTGGTTCACAATCAGGAAGTAGACAAAACAGTGTAAGATTATTCATTGGTTTAGTTACCTCATAAAGATCACTAAGGTTTCTTGTACGTTTCACAACTCTCTCATTTTGACTAACATTTGACGATGATGAAGGTGGTAAGTCTCCATGTATTGTTGATGTTGGTGAAGCATGTGGGGTTGTAACCTCTTCTGGTTGTTTATTTTGTGCTTGCTCATCTTCTTCGATTTGGGGGGAAAATGTGAACTCATTTGTATGAGACTCAAACTCACATCTACTTCTTCATCAACTATCATGTCTCGACTTATCACAATATTTTTATTATTTGGGTTGTACAGCTTGTAGCCTTTGGAACTTGAGTCGTAACCGATGAACATGAAACTCTTGCTTTTATCATCTAGTTTGGTTCGTTGTTTGTCTGATACATGGACATTAGCTACGCTTCCAGATACTCTCAGGTGGGAAATTTCGGGCTTTCTTCCACTTCACAATTCTTGTGGTGTCTTTTCTCAAACACTTCTTGTTGGAAATCAGTTGGATAAGTAGACCGCGCATGCCACTACTTACGCCCAAAAATATTTAGGCAGTTTCTTGCTTTTGAGCATGCTTCACGCCATATCAAGGATTGTTCTGTTCTTCCTTTCTACCATACCATTTTATTGAGAAGATCTGGCAACTGTCAAGCGGTGACGTATTCCATCTTCTTCACAAAACTCTTAAAATTCATTGGATGTGAGCTCCCATCCTCGATCAGATCTCATGACTTTAATCTTATATCTGCTTTCCTTTTCCACAAATACTTATGAACTTCTTAAATATTCCAAAGACTTTGGATTTCTGTTTCAAGAAATATATCCAAGTTTTTCTTGAAAAATCATCAATGAAGAGAATAAAGTAGTTACTTTTGATAAGGGAAAAAAATATCTAGGTTACTTTGGACCAGCATAATGTAATTATATGTGTATTTGCAGTGATAAAACTAGAAATAATAAGGACTTAATTTGTAATATGAGAAGTATGGGTGTAAAAAGGAAAATGATAGTTTAAAAGGACCACTTGTATAAAATGGGCCCCACTACTGTCACTATATAAGGAAAGTATCATTTTGGGGGGCAAGTACGTTTTTAATATATAATATTACTCTGACACCTTTCTCTCTCTAAAAATCTTACTTGTCTCTCTCTAAGTAATGTCTTATCTCTTCTTGTGGCAAAACTAGTGAATCAGAGCTCTAGATATTTCTAGAACCATCAAATTGTACCTAGAGATCTTGGCTTGATTGTACCACATACATCGGTATGAATAAGCTCGAGAGGTTTCTTGAGTCTTGATTCTGACTCCTTTGGAAAGCTTTTTCTGAATTGCTTTCTAAGTAAACATCTTTCGCATAGTTGGTGATGATGATTGATACACGGTAACCCTCTCACCATTTTCTTCTTGGACAATAACTCTAAACTTGTAAAGTTTAGATGCCCAAATTGAACATGTCATAGTCATGATGAATTTTTGTAACAAGCCTTAAGACACTTTGCAACATCATTTTGGATATTCAAATGAAACATTTTATTCTTTAACATTTGAACTTTAGCAACTAAATCTCCTTTGTCATCTCTCATAAAAAGACTATAATTTTTCATATGAATATCATATCCTTTTTCTAGGAGTTATCCCAAGCTCAAGGTGTTGTTTTTGTTAAATAATGAACAAAAGAGAGAAAAGAGAACGGCTAGGGTTTTGTATTATTTAGAAAGTGTGAATTACATAGAGTCTAAATCTTATTTATAGATAAACTATATGGCTAATGGGCTTAGGCCTTGTATCTCTAACACCCTCTCTCAAACTCGCAATTCTTATTCTTGCATTGTGAGTTTGTTACACAAAATAAAAAAACAAAATTGAAACATCAACGAATCAAAATAAAACATCAAAACCAAAATCGAAACGTTAAAACCCAAAAATCAAACTCTAATCTTCAAGCTCCAATCTTCAAACTCCAATCGTCAAGCTCCAATCTCCAAACTCCAAAACTAAAAACTAATCCAAACGAAATCCAAACACCAAACGAATCTAAACGAATTCAAGCAAAGCCAAACAAAGCCAAAACAAAACCAAACAAGTCCAAACGAAGCCAAACGAATCCAAACAAAGCCGAAACAAGCCAAACAAAGCCAAACAAATCCAAACGAATCCAAAACAAATCCAAACAAGTCCAAACAAAGTCAAAACGAATCCAAATGAAGCCAAACTAATCCAAACGAAACCAAACGAATCCAAACAAAGCCAAACAAATCCAAAACAAAGCTAAACAAATCCAAACGAATCCAAAACAAGCCAAACCAAGCCAAACGAATCCAAACAACTTCAAACGAAGCTAAACGAAATCTATAAATAAAGAACAGCATCTAAACACCAAAACAAAATCCAGACGAAATCTCAATGCCAAATACCCAAACAAATCCAATCTCAAATCCAAATACCAAACAACAAGACTGCTGCACTGTTCAAGTTGCGATTTCTCCCAAACCGTAGCACCGAATCATAATCCGACCAGTCATATTGAAGGGTTGGATGTCCCGAACATGCTCTCCAAAATTCAGTAAAAACGGACATCATTTGCCTTTCAATCGGACCGTTTTATTGGAGCTGCACACAGCAGATCCGAAAACCGAAAACTATATCCATTCGGACGAAAGGCAGATCGAAATTTCCAACACAAATCCAATCGAAAAACAAGATAAAAAAATTGGAAATCACACAAAAGCAGATCCAAAACAATATCAAAGTTCAACAATAATATAACTCTCTATCGGATTTTAACATGCTCTGTCAAGATCAATACCAATACATAATCCAAAAATTGTCGAAAGATCCAAGATTTCCAAATAAATCCAATTCCAAGCCGAAATCCAATACTACTACGAAATTGAATGCCTGGTAGATCTACAAAACAGGGGGATCGCGACGGTTCCCAATCAGATCAACCTGGCTCTGATACCATGTTAAATAATGAACAAAAGAGAGAAAAGAGAACGACTAGGGTTTTGTATTATTTAGAAAGTGTGAATTACATAGAGTCTAAATCTATTATTTATAGATAAACTATATGGGCTAATGGGCTTAGGTCTTATATCTCTAACATTTTTCATGCTAGGTACATAATAAACATTTGAAATTACTTGGTTACTGCCATCTTTTGCATAAATAAGAATTTTATCTTTTCATTTTACCGGTATTTTTCTATCATCTCCAAAAGAGATATTTTTACTCACTACCTTATTGATCTCTACGAACATGCTTATTTTCCCACACATATGGTCGCTTGCATCGGTGTCAAGATACCAAGTGTTATCTTGACCTTCATTAGTGTTTTTGTATGTTATTAGTAACATATATTTTTTCTCCGACTTCTCCTCCACATAGTTGGCCCTCTCATCAACTATATTGTTGGGGCCTCTACACTTTGAAGCATAATGTTCAAACTTTTGACATATATAACATTGTATTTGAGATTTATCATACCTCAAGTTCGGATTCTTTTTTCATCGATCTCGTGTTGAGCTTTCTTGTTTTCGTAGTTGTAGTTGGAATTATTGTTGTTGTAATTTCAACAACGTCCACGGCCATGATAACCACCTCGTCTGCGGCCTTTACCTCTACCTCAGCCACGTAAGTATCTATAATCCCTTTGATTTGCATGCATTTTCTTGAGTTCTACTTTGAGGAATTTGTCACGATAATATTCTCAAATTTAGGATCCAACGAACGAAGTATTTATTCTATTACTCTCACATTTTATAACTTCTCACCATTTCTTTTTAATTGATTAGAAATGGTTGCTACTCTTGAGAAATATTCTAAAATATACTCGGATGCTTTCATGTGTAAGGATTCGAATTCACCTCTTAATGTTTGGAGATGTACTTTTTCACCTTTTCGACTCCTTTGTAGAATATTTTGAATTTATCCCACGCTTGCTTGGCAGAAGATGCACTTGAAATCATTTCAAAGAAATCATCATCTAATGCTCCATAGATGGGGAAGAGAGCTTTTTTTCTCTCTTTCTTGAATCCTTCAAAGTTGTTTTCTGATCTTGAGTAAGGTTTGCTTCATCTTCGGGTTCATCAAACCCTTTTTCTACGGCATCCTACACATCATGTGCTCCAAGGAAAGCCTTCATCTTGATACTCCAATTTTCGTAGTTGTTGTTGTTCAGTGTTAGAACTTTGAAGGATGATACACCGTTTTCCATATTTTTCAATATGTTGAATATTTAAAAACAAAATTTCTAATAGAGCTTGTGGCTCTGATACCCCTTTGTTAGTGGAAAATATTAAAACAACGATCACTTAAAACAAACAAAAAACTTTTATAAAGATTAAAAAGGAAAAATGTTACAAGATGCTCTTCCAACTCACACTACAAGATAGAAATATTTTTCTTTCACTCAAGAGAGCATTATTGTCTCTCTTTTCTCTCGCTCTAATTTTCTCTCTAAGTTTACTTATTTTTGTGTTTGGTTGTGGTTTAGATGTTGGGAGAGCTCCAGTACTTATAGAATCATAGTGGAGATAAATAGCCCCCAAAGGGGTAGCCGAGTTGGTTCAGTAAGGCATGCTTGTGACCAAAGGTCATGAGTTCGAGTCCCTCTACATAGGTTTTCTTGGTTGAGCATGTCACCTTGTGTGGTTTACCTTATGATGTTGTTTGCAGGTTATTGCGTCAGATTGAGGGTTTACCCTGTGCGCACTCGTTGAGTAGTGGTTGCGGGTTCCCTCCGAAAAAAATAGTGGAGACAAAATCCACCATCCAAGAGCTTATGGATACTTAGGCACTCAACCTCAAGACTACACTCAAAATAAAAGAGTTTCTTACACTCAACATAAAAGTATTTATTGCACTCAACCTAAAGATGGTCTTACACACAACCTTCACTACAAAATAAAATTAATATTTAATTTGAATCTATAAGATGGTCTTAATGGACCTTATTGAATGGGTTGGACCTTTTAAATGGGTCAAATTTATGATCCACCAAACTAGGGGACATAATCATGTTACTTATTAGAGGATTTTGGGTAATCCTTCTGGTGCTAATCATATACAGGAGGTTGATTGAATTTTTTCTACCATCTCTCCTTGTTGAGACGAGATGGTTTTTATTTTATATTTTTTATATTTTATATTTTTTATATTTTTTTTAATATTTTCTTAAACCAATGTTAAGGTATGTTGGAGAGACCTTTGCATTTTGGACATTATTTTACAAAGATGTTTATGTCACACACTGGTGCATATTATGTTAAACTTGTTTCTTTTTTTTATGTTTTTATCTTTTAGTTTGAGGTTTTATACATTTTACTTGTGTCACCCTACTTAGAAAATATATAAGAATGTTTGTTCTACTGTTTTTGCTTTCATACCCAGATTCTAAGTTTTTGGGAATAATATTAATATAGATATTGATCATAGTGAAAGATGAAAATAGAGAAGTTAGTGAAATGAAGGCTTAGATCTTTCTTTATATCTTACGGTTGTGTGTTATAAACTTCATGTTGAAGTATAAACTTCATCCCATAGAGGGCCCAAATTCACATTATTAAGATTCAAAATAATTTAGTGTATATAAAGTTGAACCAACCTCAACTAGCAAGAGACCTTTTGGGAGTATACCCAAAGAGAAAACTCGTGCAGGCCTTCGGGCCCAAGAGACAATATTTTGCTAGTGCGTCGGGCCCGTTTCACATTTTATAAACCAACAACTAGTATCATAGCCACAAATGGCTTAAACGCTGAAAATTACGTTGTGATTAGTAGGATAAACTTAAGGGGGGTATTGAAATATAAACTTCATCTTATAGAGGACCCCCAATCCCACATTGTTAAGATTCAAAATAATTGAGTGTATATGAATTTTGGGAGTGTACCCAAAGAGCAAACTCGTACGGACCTTCAAACCCAAAGTGGACAATATATTGCTAGTGTGTCACGCTCGTTTTGCATTTTATATACCAACAACTGGTATTAAAGCCACAAAAGGTTCCAACCTGAATTTCCTTAAGTTTTGGGTTTTGTGCAATGTTATTTGTAAATGGTACTACTCTCTAAGAAGATAAATCAGATATCATGAAAGTGTATTCCATTATACTCCTTAAGTTTTGGGTTTTATGCAATGTTATTTGTAAATGATACTACTGTCAGGAAATAGAAGCACAAACAAAATATTCCTTCTTGTATCAAATATGATAGAGATAACGATCCCAAACAAAATATCAAGTCTGAATAAAATAAACGCAAATAACACATAACACTTTTTACGTGGAAAACCTTCCTAGTGTAGGAAGTAAAAACCACGGGACTGATTTCGGAGTCCAACCAAATATTCACTATCAGAAGATGGGTAACAAAACTATTCTCTAGATAAAACTAGAGTATACACCACACAAAGTATGATAACTTCATACACAACCCCAATACACAAGATAGTGAACCGAAATCATTAAAACTCATTGAAATATCCCCAAAATGCAGTTATAAGAAGCTGATCAAAAACCATACTTAGAAGACTCCAAATCAAAAACTCTCTGGTCAGATTGTAGAGGACAAATATACTAGCCTTCTCACCAAAATTGAAGTCGATCGGAGAACCGGAGACAGTCCGATCGAAAGCACAAAGTTCCACCTCGAATCATCTTTTTCCTATAAAATATGATGCTCATCTCCTAAAGACACTGTATAAATATATATATTTATACATAAACCAAAATCCTATGTGTTATCCAAATTGGGCTTGGCCCATATGATAATTGGACTCCCACATAGGAAGAGCCCAACAAATCCCTCCTCACGACTATGTGGGAGGATTCGCCATCCCGGCGATCAATCTACAATGTTCAGCTTTTCCATAGGCAATGCCTTTGTCATCATGTCAGACCCATTATCATCTGTATGAACTTTATCAACCTCCATTATTTTAGCATCAAAAATATCTCGAATCCAATGATATCTCACATCAATATGTTTCGACTTTGAGTGAAATGACGAATTCTTCACGAGATGAATAACACTCTGATTATCACATAACAGTACATACCTGTGTTGCTCAAATCCAAGTTCTCTCAAGAACTTCTTCATCCATAGTATCTCTTTACTCGTTTCTGTCACTGCAATAAATGCAGCTTCTGTCGTTGAAAGGGAAACACACTTTTGTAGTCTTGATTTCCATGAAACAACACCAACACAAAAGTTAATCAAACATCCAGAAGTAGACTTGCGATTATCAACATCTCCAGCCAAGTCTGAATCAGAATAAGCCAACAACTCAAGTTTCTCCATCCCAAAACTGAGGTCCAAATTAGAGGTTCCTCGCAGATACCTCATAATCCATTTCACGGCTTCCCAATGCTCTCTACCTGGGTTTGACAAAAATTTGGTCACAACACAAACACTATGAGCTAAGTTAGGACGAGTACATACCATGGCATGCATGAGACTTCCAACTGCAGATGCATATGGAATATTAGCCATATCTTTTTTTTCTTCGTTAGTTGAAGGACAGTGTTTCCTGCTTAACTTGAAGTGACCACAAAGTGGTGAGCTAACCACTTTAGCTTTGTCCATCTTAAAATTCTGAAGAATTTTCTCAATGTATTTTTCTTGTGACAAGAACAACTTATTCAAATCTCTGTCTCTAGTAAATCAAATGCCTAGAATTTGCTTTGTTGGGCCTAAATCTTTCATTGCGAAAGACTTACTTAACTGTTTCTTCAAAGAATCAATCCGTTAAGTATTCTTCCCAACAATAAGCATATCATCCATGTAAAGTAAGAGAACAATAAATCGGCATCGGCAAATTTCTTCACAAATACACAATTATTAGAGGAAGTCTTCTTGTAGTCCTGCTCCCCCATAACTGATATGAACTTCTTATACCACTGTCTCGGAGCTTGCTTCAAACCATATAGACTCTTTTTCAGTCTGCACACATAATCTTCTTTTCCTTCAACCACAAAACCTTCAGGCTGTTTCATAAAAATCTCTTCTTCCAAGTCACCATGCAAGAATGTTGTTTTTACATCAATTTGCTCAATTTCCAAGTCTAGACTCGCTGCAATGCCTAGATTCACACGAATAGATGACATTTTTACAACTGGAGAAAATATTTCATCAAAATTAATACCTTTTTTTTTTACCAAAGCCTTTGACTACCAATATTTCTTTGTACCGAGGTTGCAAAGAACTATCATCTTGCTTCAACCTATACACCCATTTGTTACTCAAGGCTTTTCTCCCTTCAGGTATCTTCACTAACTCAAATCTATGATTCTCATGAAGTGATTGTATCTCTTCATTCATTGCTTCAATCCATTAATTTTTACACACACCACTAATAACCTCATCATAACACTCAGGCTCACCTGCATCGGTTAACAAAATATATTGATCAGAAGGATATCTAGTAAATGGTTGTTTATCTCTAGTAGATATCCGCATTAGAACTTCAGGTTGTTCAACATCTTCTTCTTTATCTTGTTCATCCACGAAATCATTATCATGATCACCAGTATCAAAAATATGTGAACCTCTTGAAGCAGATGATTCACCATCTGAATTTTCTTTAACTTCTGTAGGAGTATGTGCAAGCGGAATATGCCCGAAATCTACCAAGTCATTCTCAGACATAGGCACTGAATTTTGACTTTTATCAATATCATGAACTATCTGATCTTCCATAAACACAGCATCTCTGCTCCTAATAAGCTTCTTATTAATTGGATCATGAAATCTGTAGCCGAACTCATCAAAACCATAACCAATGAATACACACTGTCTTGTCTTCGAATTAAGTTTAGATCTTTCATCTTTAGGAATATGCACATAAGCTTTGCACCCAAAGACACGCAAATGATCATAAAAAACATCTTTACTTGTCCAAACTCTATTTGGGATGTCTCCATCTAAAGGTACAGAAGGACTAAGATTCAAGACATGTACCACTATATTCAGATCTTCGCCCCAAACATATTTAGGGAGTTGTGATTGTGAAAGAAGACATCTTACCCTTTCAATCAATGTTCGGTTTAGTCTCTCCGATATGCCATTCAACTGAGGGGTCTTGGGAGGTGTCTTTTTATGTCGAATACCTTGCTGCCCATAATAATCATCAAAAGGACCAATGTATTCTCCCCCATTATCACTTCTAACACACTTCAATTGTTTCTCAGTCTGTCTCTCAACTGAAGCTTGAAACTGCTTAAAGACATTTAACACTAGATCCTTTTTTTTTCAAAGTGTAAGCCCAAACTTTCCTGGAATGATCATCAACAAAAGTAACAAAATACAAACAACCACTAAGTGTTCTCGTTTTGAAAGGACCACAAACATCAATATGTACCAAGTCAAGCAAACTTGGTTTTCTTGAAAGAGTCGAGCTCTTGAAAGATACTCTATTCTGCTTTCCAGCCAAACAATGTACGTATTTCTTTAAATGAGCTTTATGTATCCCACGAATGTATTGTTTCTTCCTCAGAATATCTAATCCTTTTTTGCTAATGTGACTGAGTCTTTTATGCCACAAATCAACCATTGCTTCATCAATAACAACATTAATTTTCTCAGCAGGTACCCTTGCAGACATGATGTAGAGGGCTGAATATTTTTGTCCTCTTGCCACAACCAACGAGCCCTTAGTAAGTTTCCACTGCCCATTCGCAAAAATACTACAATAACCTTCATCATCTAGCTTCCCTGTAGTGATCAAATTCAATCGAAGATCGGGTATATGTTTAACACCCTTTAAAATCAATCTTGCACCCATGCTTGTTTCTAGATAAACATCACCAATACCAACCACTTTAGACAAATCATTATTTCCCATCTTTGCAGAACCAAAGTCACCAGAGGTGTAAGATGAGAAAAATTCTCTACGAGAAGTGGCATGAATTGTAGCACAATTGTCAACTACCCAACCATTTTCATCAGACACAGAATTCACAACAGCATCATCAATAACAACAAAGTAGCTCTCTGAAACTGTAACAACATGTTTATCGTTACCACTTTCATCATAATTTTTCTCCTTGTTCTTTTCTTCTTTACCATTGTTAGATTTTCCAAAATTATTCTTCTTTCTCAACTTAAAACAAAATTTCTTAGTGTGCCCGATCTCATGACAGTAGTAGCACTCCCAATCTGCAAATTTATTAGACTTGTTCCGACTCTTGCTTTTACTTTTACCTCTAGTTTTCCAACCGCAATTTTCATTTCTACCACGTTTCTCAACGACTATAGTTTCTGAATGCGAAGAGAAGCCAACTGTTTTTCTTCTCATATCTTCATTCAACACACTACTTTTAGCTAATGTCATTGAGATATTACCTTCATGGGCTGAATTAGAAAGAGACATTCTGAAATTATCCCATGAGTCTGGCAGCGAACCAAGCAACCATAACGCCAAAACCTCGTCATAAAATTTGATACCCATAGCAGCCAACTGATTAATCAAGCCTTGAAATGTATTCAAGTGATCTGTAAGAGGTGATCCATCTTGATACCTCAAATACATCAACTGTTTGAACAAAAGTAACTTACTATTTCCTCTCTTCTGAGCATATAACTCCTCAAGTTTACTCCACAAATTCTTTGCATCTGTTTCTTCTACAACATGATTCAACACATTATCATCAACCCATTGCCGAATAAAGCCACAAACCTGTCGATGAATAATTATCCATTCGGCATCAGACTTATCTTTAAGTTTTTCATAACCAAACACTGGTAAATGAAAACCTTAAACATAAAGAAGATCTTTAATCTTCGATTTCCATATATGATAATTCGAACCATTCATCGTCACCATTCTGCTTGTATTCACCTCCATATTTGATACAAGACAAGTACACAACCACTCGCTCTGATACCACTTTGTCAGGAAATAGAAGCACAAACGAAATCTTCCTTATTGTATCAAATATGATAGAGATAATGATCCCAAACAAAATATCAAGTCTGAATAAAATAAACGCAAATAACACAGAACACTTTTTACGTGGAAAACCTTCCCAGTGTATGAAGTAAAAACCACGAGACTGTTTTCGGAGTCCAACCAAATATTCACTATCAGAAGACGGGTTACAAGACTATTCTCTAGATAAAACTAGAGTATACACCACACAAAGTATGACAACTTCATACACAACCCCAATACACAAGATAGTGAACCAAAATCGTTAAAACTCATTAAAATATCCCCAAAATGCAGTTATAAGAAGATGCTCGAAAAATATACTTAGAAGACTCCGAATCAAAAACCCTCTGGTCATATTGTAGATGACAAATAGGCGAGCCTTCTCACCAAAATTGAAGCCGATCGGACAACCGGAGACAGCCCGATTAAAAGCACAAAGTTCCGCCTTAAATCACCTTTTTCTCTCAAAAACTGCACTATAAAATATGATGTTCATCTCCTGAAGACACTGTATAAATCTATATTTATATATAAACCAAAATCCTATGTATTATCCAAATTGGACTTAGCCCATATGATAATTGGACTCCGACTTAAGAAGAACCCAACAACTACTCCCTAAATAGATAAATCGGATATCCTGAAAAGTGTATTCCAGTTTACTCCTTAAGTTTTGGGTTTTGTGCTGTTATTTGTAAATGGTAGGTTTATATTCTTCAACCTTGCGTAGCATGATTCTAATTATATTTTAGGTTTATATTTGTCAACCTTACGTAGCATGATTCTAGCGTTTTCTTATTATTTTACTAATGTATTATACCATTTTTGGTGCATACTAATGCTCGTCTTAGTACATAATTTGAGGCTGCAAAAAAGACTTGTAACTATTTTCCAAGTTTCGGATCGAAGAACCTTTTTTATATATAAATTTTGGAATATTTGATGTGAGGTGTTAAATTTTATCTATGTTCTTAAGAGAAAATATATTTTTATAAATTTTATAGAATATATTAATATGCCACAATATTATTGGTGGACTCGTGAATGTTATCGATTTTGTTGTAAAAATGTATTTGATATAGATGACAATTCTAAAGTCTTATATCAAAAGAGTTTGGATTGAATTTTTTATTTTAGGTTTTCATAATTTTATTTTCGAATGATAAAATAAGATTTGTTTTTCAAAATAAAAAATTAATCTATCGTAAACTGAACATACGACCAACATTTTTTCAAATGTAAACACAGTTTAAACTATCCAAAAATTAGCAGATTAAAAGTGCTATTTTGAAAATTCAAATTCAAATGAATTTTAAGAATATCGTTTGAATTTTAATTCCAGGAAATTATCTCAGGATTTCGACGTTACCAACAATATCATCTAGCAAATGTGTACTTTGAACTCTTCCAGCTTGTTCGAAAAAATATCACGACTAGAATGGTGGGCTAGTGGGTCAAATTATACTAAATTATATAACAAAAAATTTTAAAAGAACATTAATCAAAGCTGAGCTTGATGGCTCTCAAGAGGTAGCAGAGTTGGTTGAGTAAGAGATGATTGTGACCAAAGGTCATGAGTTCGAATCTGGTTTTAAATAGTTTGTCTAAATAAAGTCATGTTACATTTATGGGGGCTTTGAAAAGCACGTTCCCTATGTACGCGAAGTTGATTTAGTGTATTTTTTATGGGATATGTTGTTGAATAATTACGAATATGTTGATAGCCATAAAAGTAATTTTTTAGCAATATAGGTTTTTCGGTTATGAAATATCTATGTGCCTAATCATGTTTTTCTATTTGGATTTGGTTGATTCTGAAATAGAATCCTATATATAATGGTACCTCGGTCTCCGATGTAGATGATACTAACTGATCGATCATTGTAGTAGGAACGGGTCATAAGAACGTGTTTTGTCTAAAGTTATAAATTTTATGCATATAATCTAGGGAATTGCTAAAAAAAGCCAAAACTACTCCTCGAAGTCGCATGTTTTTTATTTTCAATATTTACAAAAATGCCACTAAAAAAAACCGGAAAAACTCTTGGAAGTCTAAATATTTACAAGTCATGCCATTTTAGAGTCCAAACTACTCCATGAAGTTGCAAACATAATTCCAAACTTCATATTCTCCAAACCTACTAAAAATAGAAACTTAACAACCAACAAAACCTATTTTTAAAAAAAATTCAAAACCTTTACAACATGGACGGAAAAGAGTCGGAAGCACTTCCCATGTAGAGCAGCATGGTCGCCGAGGAGGTACATTGCATTTCCCTCTTTCATTTTTGCAAAAAAATAGAGTTTTTGAAAAATCCCGTATCTGGTGTTCTTCGCCACCCTGTGGCGTGGACGACAGACCGTACTCTATTGGGGAGGCGTAGAACGTGATTCCCATACCGTCTATTGGCGGGGGGGACCTTTCCTACGCCACACGTGTGGCGTACTCTCTGTCGTCCACGCCAGTGGGTGGCGAAGGGAAGGTGTCCTACGCCTTCTTATTGGCGAAATGTGCTTACCTTATCCAGAATGTCAGTTTAATTTGTTTTTCTACTTCTTACGTATTGCAGGAGGTGAACGAATGTGATATTTCGCTTATTTCGGACTACGCTCACCATTTCACCACTCACGACGAGTATAGCTTAGACTCGAAGACCGAGTGGGTAAAACTTAGGGGGAAAACGTTGGGTTTTTCGATAAACGTAGCATCGAAGGAGGTAGGGAAGAGGGGGAGAACACTGAGAGTGGATTATCGGTGCGAGCGATCCAGAATTTTCAAGTCGGCCGTTAAAGAGTGTGACCGTAAGCGTAAGGCTACCGGTAGCAAAAAAATAAATTGCACTTTTCATTTGGTGGGTAATCCGGTAAAATGAGACGATAAGTGGGCTCTTAGTGTCCTTTCCGGGAAGCACAACCACGAACCGATTAAGTATGCCGAAGGACATTTGCAATGGTCCAAGTTAAAACGGAAGGAAAAAGAGCTCGTTGATCTTTTGACGGTGAACGGGACAAGTTCGCGACAAATATTTGGTGCTTTGAAAAAGGCCGATCCGGAGAATGCTTCAAATATCCGTCACGTTTACAATCACCGTCAAAGAACGAGGATGGTTGAAAACGGCGGTCGATCCCAAATGCAACGCTTGTTAGTTAAATTACAATTGCACAACTACAAGTATTGGGTACAGACGGGGAATGACGGTTCTAACGTCATAACCGATTTGTTTTTCGCACATCCGCTTAGTATTGATTTACTACATACCTTCCCACGCTTGCTAATCATGGATAGCACATATAAAGTTATTTGTTACGAGATGCCTTTGTTGGAAGTAGTCGGGGTAACATCGACCAACAAAATGTTTTGCATTGGTTTCACGTTTATGGTTAGTGAAAAACAAAACAACTACGAATGGTTTTTGGGATGCTTGAAAACGGTAATGGAGGAGAATGATTGTGAATTACCTTGTGTTATCGTTACAGACCGCGAACTAGCCTTGATGAATAGCATCGACAAATTATTCCCTAGCGCTAGTCACATGTTATGCGAGTGGCATATCAACAAAAATGTTAGCGGGAGAACGAAAAAAATGTTTGAAGACAGAAATGTGGCTAAACAAATTTTGGCGGCTTGGAACGACGTTGTTTCATCCGATACCGTTGAGGTTATGAACGAGAGGTTGGCTAAGATGTGGTCGGTGTTCAAAGACCAAGATAAGGCGGTGGATTATGTGATTGACTCGTGGATAACGCTTTATAAAGAGAGGTTTGTTCACGCTTATACTAACAAAATCATGCAGTTCGATAATCACACCTCTAATAGGGCGGAAAGCTCGAATGCTACATTGAAAAAAACTAAGTCGGGTCTAACTGATTGGATTTTGATGGGTTTTGGAATAAATTACATGACTTGTTAGCGATGCAACATTCGACCATTAAAGAATCGATGGAGCTTATCAAGTGCCGTCTAATTCACAAATTTAAAGATTTTAAACCGTTCAAATTTTTACGGGGGTACGTATCACCTATTGCATTGGCGATAAAATATGATAATTATGTTGATAAAAGCGGCGGTGAAAAATGTTCGAATGTTTGCACCGATCGTACGATCCATGGTTTGTCGTGTTCCCACGAACTTGAGGCAATCCGAAGAGTGGACGGCTATGTACCTACTCGGATTATTGATGAGCATTGGAAGAGACTAGATATCGTTCCGCGAGTTAAACTCACCGGTGAAGAAGAAGTAAAATTTAATTTCGCAAATCTAAATGCGAAACTTGAAGAGTTTGATGTTTACGAACAAAGTCATTGGCTCAAAAAAATTCAAAAAATTTTGGATCCTTCGACTACACTCCTTTGCGAACCCCTCGAGAAGGTTAAAACCTGCGGTAGAACTCCTGGACGTGTTGGAAGCCGTGGTCGTGGACGGGGTCAGGGTCGCGTTAAAGGTAGCAAAGTCCAACGTGATTATTCTACGAAAAGGGATCCTTCGTATCACGAATACGTCGAACAAGAAATGTTCGAGTCCCACGATAGTGCCGAAAATCCACGAATGGTAACACCCGCCGCTAGTATAGCAACCCCGGTCGGCACTCTCGGTAGCACCGCAAGAACGGTTGCCACACATAATCCTACTAATTCCGGAGCAAAACCGCCAAAAAATATAGCAAAACGGGTTCAATGCGCTGGTTTAGGCACTCCGGATGCATCGAACCACATCAAGGCTATACCGTCATTCTCGGCTAAACCATTCCCGGCTAGATTACCAAATATTTTGGACTCGATATTTTCAAAAAACATACCTCAATATATGCGTCCTTTCATAAGCCAAATTAAAAATGTAATGCCCGACAGTAATTGTGGTTTTAGAGCCATCGCGCATGGTATGGTCGGTAACGAAAGTGGATGGCTAATGGTTAGAGAAGCCTTGGTTCACGAGCTAAAGAGCGATCGGGAGTTTTATAAACGGGTTTCATATTACGACGATGAAAGTGAAGTCGATAAGGAGATAAACCGGTTGACTTATAATAAAGAGAATGCACCTTTCGCAAATTGGATGTCCTTTCCTAGTTGCGGAAAACTAGTCGCGACTACATTCAATTGCGTTTTCTATTGCCTCGCTCCCGATGGAAGTACGACTTACCTACCGGTGATGCACCGCCGAGCGATGGTTCTTTAAAGGAGATCGGCGTGGCATTCGTCAATAAAAACCATTTTGTTCACGTGAGTAAAGAACTTTAACTTTCGCACGCATTTAATCATTTAATTTGTTAACGCGCATTGATATTGAATGAGAATTTGTAGGTTGAGTTGGTTAAAGGGTCACCCATACCGACTATAGATTCCACGTGAATGCGAACGGCGAGAGAAGACGCTATTTCTTGGTCGATCCCTTTCCTAGATAGAGTCCGTGTATTTTCAAGACTGCAAAATCCAACCCCGACACATTTCGTTGAACATGATGATCCCATAGTGGACTTAACCAAAAATTGAATTTATTTTAAAATCAAATTTATTTTGTCTTCGGTTATGTTGTTTTTTTTGTAGTAAACTAGCAATGTGTTGTACCTTTGTGACCACGTTCTCTTTTATGTCCATTTTTTTTTCAAAAAAATTTGACTTAACAAATTCGAAATTGTAATTTTCGCCAGCCGAATGGCGTAACTCACAACGCTCACGCCAACCGTTGGCGTGAGACGAGCTCCCTACGCCAACCGATGGCGTGAGCATCGTCCCGTACGCCATTCGCCTGGCGTACGGGACTTTTCTGGAGCCTCTGTCCCAAAAGAACAGAGGCTCTAAAAATTTTAAGCCTATTGCCGCCACACGTTGGCGAAAAGGGTTACCCCACGCCATTGTGTGGCGGCAATAGGGTAAACTTAGTATAAAATTTTAAATTTTTTTATTTAAATTCAACTGCTATTTTACTTTAATTTAAGGTTAATTTGAGGTTATCCTCAAAACAATAACACTGAAACATCTTAATTTGGAAACTTTGGATGTTTTTTTGTAATGAATGAATGTAAACTATGGATGTTATTTGTTTGGATGTGTATCTTAAAAACAATAACACTTAAACTTCTTAATATACTGATTCCATTAAAACATCACACTTTAATCAAGAGCATTGCATAATTGGAAATACATAACCAAATAACTTAAAACAAATGATAGATAAGCTAACCCTAATTTAGCATTGCGCACTTAGTTTTATGGAGTCGGGGCATTAAACATCCTGGACACGATGCCTCCCTACCATGGTTGAAGAACATTCTGCAAAAAACCGCATCGATGAAACCAGGAATCTCCTTTTGCACCATACCTATGAAAAAGTCAAATGCACTTAGGAGGTTTGCATCTTCGTGCACGGTCCAGCCTGAATCTCCCATTGTTATAACTTAAATGTTTAGTTTCTTAGTCGGATTATAGTATTTATAGACTCGAAGTCGGTGGTTCAATTCTAAAATAATTATGGGGAAATGGTGTTTTTTGTTCCCGCGTAAAATATAGAAAATAGTATCGTGCATATAATTGGGACCCACCAATAACTCCAACCGGCATAATAACTCTCGCCAACACAGAAACTCCCGCCAATAAATACGCGCCAACAATTTCGGGTTGTAATATTTAGTTTCGCATCGAATTTAATTTGTGTTTGAATGATTATGTTGTTTTTTTGTTGTAAACTTATTTTGTATTGTATTCACGTTCCATTTTGTGTTCAACATTATTTTTAAAAAAAATTGAATTCACAATTTCAGAGGTAGACGTACAAGGTGAAACACAAACTAAAACATAAAATGGACCATGGCCAGAAACATTAACTTGGCATAAACCGAAACATCAACTGAAACACAAACAGAAATACAAACTGAAGCATAAAAGCGAGCATAAACTGAAACATGAACTTAAACATGAACCTAAACACAAACTGTATTCATAACTCAAACTTATCTATCAGGCCAGTTCCATTTCATCACCTTTCTTTCTTCTTTGTCATCCTGATAGTCACTGATTTCTGCTAAACGGATGTCGATAATGTCAGAATGGACCGCGTCCAGCTGATCCTCTGTTATAGAATCAGTGACCTGGCAATTGAACCGGTTATAAGCAACACGACGTTCAAGCTCGGTGAGGCCATAAACTGGATGACGACGGAATGTGAGTAGGACTGACAACCTAGCCTTCACCGCATCAACACGCCTTGAAATCCTTGGCGGCTGGACACCATCCCTTCCGTATAAAAAGTACATTTGGGATAGCAATGCCTCAAAGTATGCTTTACGCCCTTCTTCCATGTGCGTGTTTCCAACTTTGATCGATGCTTCCATTAGATATTGATCTTCCAACTCATTCCATGGACACATTTTTTGTTCGGTTTTTCAACTTCTTTACCCTTCTATGTGTGGATAGAATGTGTATTTATAGATAAATTTGTTTTTGGATAACGTAATCCAGTTAGGGGGACGAAAGATAACGATACAGACGAACGCCTAAATTACTCGGTGAAGTTGTATATATTATTAAATTCAACCGGGACCCACCAATAACTCCAACCGGCATAATAACTCCCGCCAACACAAAAACTCCCGCCAAAAAATACCCGCCAAAATTTGATTCCCATAGTGGACTTAACCAAAAATTGACTTAGCAAATTCAAATATATAGGTTTTCGCCAAAACAAAAATTCCCGCCAATAAATACCCGCCAACAATTTTAATCCCCACCAAACAATCCCGCCAACGCAATAACTCCCGCCAAAATGGAACTATACTATATAAACATGTCACAGAATACAATATTCATAATGGAAACAAAGAGTCTACTTAAGAAAAAAAACACAAACACTTTAATACATGGATTCTACAGCTGATGAAGACTATCATATGCTTAAGGCGGTGAAGGTTGTCCGCCGACAAATGGGGGAAGATAGTAGCGATGCTTTCTTCGACCGCCTCCTATATCAGATGTATTTCAACTATGGGCATTTAGGAGCAGGAGACGTTCAAGTGTGAAGTCGTGACGAAATCAAATGCAGGTACCGCTTCATCCAACCGCTCATTGCTCTGCTTTTCCAACCAGCTAGAATTAAGAAAGAAGCACCTTTGGTCTGGAACATGACGGTAGTAGACTACATCAGTAGGGATATGGTAGCGTATCTGGAGGATAGGATTGCGGCAAGGAATGAGGGGGATGATTCGGATGACAATTTGGGATACGATTTCGACGACTGATCATTTTACTATTTCTGTGTTTGTGCCATCGAGTTATTATGTTTAGAGTAGGCTGTGTTTAAATTAAGTAACTCCAGAATGTGTGTTATTTTAGGTAGTACTACTATTTCAATTATGTTTGAATTGTGTTTGAATTGTGTTTGAATTATGTTTCAACTCTGTTTCAATTACGTTTCAATTATGCTTCAAATTTCCTTCAATGCTCTATATTTTTAAAACAACCAAAACATCTAAGAAATTGCCAAAATACAGAAACATTAACTTCAAACTGAGTAACTGCATAGTACGTGTATCAAAAAACAAACAAACCATCAAACTAACCGACAACAGAGTTAAAGTATCATACAAACAGAAAATACATCATACTGTCTAAGCAAGCCTCCTGGCTGTGGACAAAACATCGTCATAAGCCCCAGCCAGACGATCAAAATCGTGATCAAACTCACCAACTCCAGGAAACAACGAGATCCTGTGCATACCAGCACGCAAATTTCGGATGATAGCTCCCTCTCGATCCTCGTGGACATAGTCATCGAGCGAGTAGATTGCGGTATTGATGAGGTCGAACCAGCTAATACTCTGATGAAGGATAAGGTACTCAGGCTCATAAAAAAACTCTATCTCGTCTGCCACCATCGCTCCCCGATAAGCCTGATGCAACTTGTTGCTCTCCCGGTGCTCCCAATCATCCGGATCGAATGCATACGCCATCGTCTTCAGTTTTCTCCTTGACTTCGACTGCATGTCTACCAAAGGATGCGCGATACCCCGCTGGACATGGCCAAACTACCGCTGAACTCGCTCTGGATAGTATGCCTGAGAGTGCTCCAAACCGTATATGACATTCCGAAACCACGCTATATCTTCGAACGGGAAATGATCGTGTATAGCACGATAAGAATCAAACAATACCTGCAATACAAACGGATTTGAACATAAACACATAAAAAATCAGTTTTGGGATCACTAAAGAATAAGACTTACATCGCTCTCTTCCAGGTTGTTGACGGAGATACGAAGGTTCAGCTTCGTCCGGGAGTTAGATACTACTGCAGTTGTATCCCATCTAGCAATAGTGGGGTCGCGCTCAGTGTAAGTGGAGCGAGTAACAGGACGGAGCATGACAAAATGATCTCGTATCCACGTGTCCAGCAAACCGATACATCCGGCCATAGTCCTCGTGTCGTGAAGGGAGGCCTCACCCAGATGGTGGTACAAGTAAGCGAGAACAGCACTACCCCATGAGTACCTGCCGACACCCTCCGGAGTCAAATCGCGCAACAAAAACAAATACTTGTAATTGGAGTACATGTTGCTCTTGTCCGAGAATATGACCGTGCCGAACATATGCAATATGTAGGCGCGGGCAGCCGCATCCACCATCATATCACTGAGACCAGGGCTGTCATCGCAGAACTCTGGCCCACTAAACCTACTCTGGAGCCATTTAAACCCCAAACCAACGCCCTTGCATTTCTCAACCTCCGTCACGAAGGATAAATCATCCACCGTAAGTATTTCAGCGCACTCGTGCATGGCCAGACTCTTGTCAGATATATGGGGAAACACAGCAAGGTCACCCTGAACTGGGAGTCCCAAAATGGTGTGGACGTCGTCCAGAGTAATCGTCATCTCTCCGAACGAGAAATGGAAGCTATTAGTCTTCATATGCCACCGCTCTAGGAAAACCTCCGTCATGTTAGAGTGTGTGCATCTGATAGAATGGCTTTATGAGACGACCGAACCGGATGGCGTCAACTACGGCGCGTACCCTAGTTTATGCAGCCAAACTCCATGCTCAATGACTAGGATAATGGGCATACAGCCGCATCTCTCGCTCCTGAAAAGATTTCTTCCAATTAGCATAGGACAAAACAAAACAGTCATAAAATGTCAAATTGGAATTTCGATATTACCTCTCTCATCCAAATGTGGTATGCAGTATGGGAGATGAAAGCCTCGTCGAACATCGGTGGCAATCTGGACGGAGGAGGAGCTCTACGCTGCCCTGTAGCCGGGGAGGATGGCGTCGTCCGCGGGAAGCGGAAGCAGAAGCTGAACTCGATCCGGACGCATGCGGTCCGGAAACTATAGGGAGCTCATCCATCTCGGCAGCTAAAACGGGCTGACCAGCTTCCCGTACCCTACTCCATTTTTTTATTCTCCTCGTCTGCGAGCCATCCGCAGACTGTGCGTCGTCGCCGTGATCCATCACCTGAAAAAAAACGTACTAAATATCAAGTTTCGTAGAAAACACAAATTGTCACGCTGGTAGCGTTTTTAGACAAATAATAGCATAAACCAGGCTAACACACACCAAAGGACAAGAATAAACCGGTCCCGGGCCATTCCGGTGACTGGAGCAGCCAGCGCCATCACTGCGGCGTATGTATGAAGGCGTACGCCATCACTGTGGCGTACACCCTTACACCTACGCCACAGTGATGGCGTGTGGAATGGTCCCTACCCCATTGTGTGGCGTAGGGACCCTGTTCTTCGCCCCCGTATGGCGAAGAACACCTGCAGACAGAAGGTACCAAATCGAAACCCGAAACCTATCAATAACCCTAAAATCAGACCCCTATCACCTAGTACGAAAGTAGAACGTGTATACAAGAGACCAAATCAACGCCATAACAAGAAACGAAATCGAATCAACTTACCGTGGAGGAACTGTTTCGGCTGGTTTGTGTGAGGAGGTAGAGAGGGGCTGATGTAGCTGGCTTCGAAAGACTATTATCGATTCGGCTGCGTAAATTGGTCGACCTGCTGCCGTTTTCGAATGGGTGGAGTTGAAGTGGTTGGGTGGTGTTTGGCTGCTGTTTGGACGAGGACGACATTGATCGAGGGGGAAGATAAATCTTTTTTCTGTTTTCTTAGGTTTAGTTATTAGGTTATTTACTTTAATTAAATTAGACATTACTTCTAGGTTAGTTATTAGGTTTAGTTCTTAGGTTTATTTACTTTAAAATTTTATTAGTTTACTTTCATAATTTTATTAGGTGAGTTATTAGGTTTAGTTTTTGTTAAATTTTTCTATAGAGAGAAGGTAGAGCAAAATGTTTTGAGAACCGAAATTATAGTAACTTCACGGAATAATTTTTTCTATTTATAGTTTCCTTGAAGGACAAAATTGTCAAAAATAATAACTTCATAGAGTAATTTCAATTTTTAATTTTGTGCCACTTCGCGGAATAGTTTCGGCTTTATTTTTAGCAATTCCCTATAATCTATTCGTGGTTTTTATTTTGGACAAAGACTTAAACTTTTTTTATAATGGGAATATGGCTTCATGTAATGATGGACCTTAAGTGGTTTATGATTTAGACAAAGGCTTTTACATGAGGAGGACCGAGATAAGTAGTAGAGTTTGAGAGCAACATAAATGTACAAGTAAAGTCAAGTGGTCTTCTAGATTAGAGACTGAAAAAGTTTGGCTTTCACTCTTCAGTAGTTATAATGTAAAATAGATGGTCATGAAATATAATTCAAATTAATCAACGTTGTGTATATCTAACAAAATAAAATATATGTATTTGTATTTTGTATCCCAAAAAACAGCAAGTACGAATTATAATTTAATTTGTATAATAGATTTACATCGGGCTTTATGATTTTTCTAATAACACTAGCATAGGAGTAATAAGCCATAGTATAGTTTATGATTTAGAAAGAAAAAAATATATTAGGAAGACCCAGATAAATGGTAGACTCTCGGAACCCTGTGAATAGACAAAATAAGTCAACTAATCCCCTAAATTATAGACTGAGTTTGGTCTTCAATCTTGATTAATTATAATATAAAATTGATGATGAGAAAATATAATTCAAATTAAGTAATTAAAATAATTTTCCATATTTTAAATCCACAAAGCAACATTTACAAATTATAATTTAATTTATATAATAAATTCACATCCGTCTTTTACATGAGGAGACCTGGAGTAAGTGATGGTGGAGACCGAAAAAGCTTGGACTTACACCATCACACCAAGATTCATCCTCTGTATTCCTGGAACCTTTGATAGAAACATTTCATCTCGAGCTCCTCTCGGCAGCTCCTTTTTCTACCGTCGTAACACCTGAAGCAACAAGGTGGTTGGCTTCCCAAATCCCTGGTGAGCTCTTTCTCTTCATTCTAAACACTACTTTCATCGGTGATGCTATTCCACCAAAGCCCTTTTATTTCAGACAAATTATTGGATCGGATTTGTAGTGAGTTATTATAATGTCAATTCGTTCATGTGTCTTCAGCAGTTAGGCAACTATCTTTTCTCTAAATTCTGTGGTCTTTCTATTTTCAGCTGTGTCTTCTAGGATGATGACCTGCTTTGAGGCATATAAAAACATACAACAGTCGACACGTGAATTCATGAGACCCATAGGATTAAAGTGTCCCCTTGCTTAGAATACCAAGGCCTAGGAGCCTCTTTTAAGCCGTCGGGGGCCTTGTGTAACTGACACACATGGGAAAGGTCTCTTAGCATCTTCAAAGCCCGCAACACTCCGTTGAGAAAGGCGTTATTAACATCCAATTGCCTCATGTCCCAATCCTCGGACACAGCTAGAGTTAGGATCAACCTAATGGTGGAGGCCTTAATCACTGGACTGAATGTCTCAGTGAAACCAATTCATGGAATCTGGTGGAACTTTTTTCTACCAGCCTGACCTTGTAACGTTCAAGAGACCAATCCGAGTTATGCTTGACTTCATAATCCAATTACAGCCAACTAGGTTCGTTGTAGAACACCAGGGAACCAAAGACCAAGTCTTGTTCCTCATTAACGCATCATGTTTTGGAAAATCACTTCCTATTTTTGGACATGCTATGTCTCATCTTAGATGTTTGCCTCTTCGAATTATCTGATTTTTTTTTTTTTTTGCAATTTCAGGTTTCATAATTCTGAGCGAGTTATTTTCATAGGTGAATTATTTTTATAGGTCGTCTAATTTATTGAGCGAACCAGCGACTCAGGGTTAGTCCACGGATTCGTTCTTCTCTTTCATCTTTTGCCTCCAATACTTGTCCTGGCACATATCTTGGAGACGTAGTGATCAGTGGTATGCCATTCTTATTGGAACAGATTTGAGGTAATAACAAAAAAGCAAACCTTTTGTAGCACTTATATCTTTTGTAATGTGACCGGTAAATACTTACTTATACTACTTATGTTTCGCTTCTCTTCATTGTCTTACACTTGCGTGGTATTGTAGAAATATTTGTCAGAGCAGATGGAGCATATTCTTCTCTTTTGCAAAAACTTCAACAATTTTCAATCTATATTAGTTTAAGGTGTAGTAGGTGAGATTAGTGATGTCAAAGTTGTACACTTGCAGTCTTCAATCAGGCCTGGCAAGGGGTACTAGCATATACAACAATGAAAAGGAATTTTTTGTTTAACCAACTTTCATGTTGTGGGAGGAAATCAACTGACATGCGACCTTAAACCTTAAAAGAGACGGTGGAAAGCTTTATCATAATGAAGAGTGAAAATGATGAGAAGTCACAGGCTGCCTAGGGGAATTCGACTAGTGTGTTTGGTCTTCGGCCTTCTTGTTCTCGTTCACCTTCAGCTTGATCTTATCCCAACTAATGAAGGCTTTAGAGGTTTCTGCCTATTTATTTACTCAGTGGTTGTTTGGTGTGAATAGGCTTATACACAATAAGTTTATTTAAGTTAGTTCCATAAAATAAAATAAAAAGTCGGTACTCTGGGTGCATCGGAAAAAGAATAGCTTTTAAATTATAAATCAATACCTACAATCTCTCCAAATGATTCGTACGTTTACATATCAGTGGCAGTGCAAAAGAAGAGAGCTGCATCGGCAACAATAATGGGTTCCACTTTAGCTGATTCATCACCAGCGGAAAAATCAGAAACTATGCAATTGCAAAACCTTTTCTCTTCCAGAATAATTGTTTCATAGTAATTGTTTCCACCTTTTGATATTCAGGATAATACACGGCATCAGAAGCATCATGGATAATTTCAAATGAGAAAACAGGTGCAAGTGCTGGAAAGAATCTTTTAAGAGTAAGGAAGCTATTGCTGCAGAAGCAGGGTTAGTTTTATAACTTTGCTAGAAACAACCCAGGAGAGGCTTACATGACACTAGTCAAGAAGCAGCTGGTCTGTATCCACCATAAGCTTGAAATGACAGCGTGCTGCCAGATTCTTCAATATATTTGATCCAACCAAAATGAGCAGCATCAAGAGTCAATCGAACTTCTTTATGGCAAATATGGAGAATCTAATTCCTGGCGTCTGAGTAAACAGGGTGCTTGATAAGTATTGATTTGTGACAGATAATAGGTGTTTAGTAATCGATAAAATGGTTTTATACCACTCTTTTTATACTATATGTATCATGGTGAATTTTTACAGTTATCGTTCAAAACATTATGTATTGTTTGTACTTCTGTTTGTTGTTTCTTCTATATTTAGGAAGCAGAACCAATCTTCTGGCAAATTATATAAAACTGTAAAAGTCATTACAATGTGAAAAAGAGGAGTTTAAATCTCCTATTCCGCATAATTTAAGACAAGCGAATAAATTAACGAGTACTTTCAAGAGTACGTTGGTCCACGCGGCTTTTCTCTACTTCGTCCAAATGGTCTTTGTGGGCATTGCCAGCCAAGAGCAACCAACCAAAGAAGAGGGTTGAATCAAGAGAAAGAAAAGCTCCACCACCAAAAACACCAGTCTTAGCAATAGGACAGTCTGTTTCCAGATTGTGATGAACATTGCCACTCATATTAAGTTGCCCTGCAATCGTAGGCCACAGCAGCAGCGCTAATGCTACCCCAGACATTATGCTGAAACAAGATTGCAGACACGAATCATGTTAAGAGCATATGCGATGAGAAAATTTAGTTTATCCGAAATAAACTATTTCAGTAACAGAATGTCATCTTTAGCCACTGATGAATTTAAATTCGAATAAAACACGCAGCTTCGCACGAATGCTGGATGAATCATGGCATATTATTGAGCCACTGATGCTGGATGTACTTAAAAAGAACAGTACAGTAAGTAATCTTACAAAGCAATGTTGAAGAAGGTAGTAAAACTCTAGCTCCGAAACAAAACAGATTGGGTGATTGTAAGGATAAACCACAGAAAAATAGTCTGCAACAGTGCTAGCCAGAAGAAACGCAATGGAGAGATAACCCAAGATAACAGAGGGATCAGAAGGGTATCTGCAGATAACAACACCTTTTCAGCAGCAGGCCTTTTGTTTTCGGCCATTACTCTGAATATAAACGATATAATACCCAAGTCCGATACAATCAAAGATGTCTGTTTCATGTTCAACGCCATCTTCCTAATCGATGTCCTAGGATCTGCTAGAGAAAAGTCAAAGAATATGAATTGCAAAAGAATTTAGGATATTTTTATAAGTAAATCGTAATGGTATCAAGAGCTCAGCTGTGATATATATATATATATATAGATAGATAGATTAATTTCCAAAGTTCTATGATGATATTTCGAATCATTTTGTATCCAGATACACGGAAAGCATGATACTATCAAAGCCAAATTGCTGGCTACAGATGCAGTAACAGAGCACTTCTCTGAGAGACTTTAACCTCCTATACCAAGGGCACTCGTATGGGCTATTCTACAGTTACTCCACTCCCTCTTTACAGTATCTAGGTTATTATCAAACCAGTAACTTTCAAGTTCTTCCCGCAACCGTTTAAACGATTGATTGTATGAAGTCTGTCAATGTAATTGAACAGATCAGCATTATCAGGATCGAATGCTCTTTGCATAACCACTATCTTTTGCAAAAGCCACCAGTAAGCCAGAGTATTAGGGCAGGATATGGTGGCTTGTAAGCTAAAATCTACAACAAAGCACTTACAATCTGAGGCATAAATCTCACAAGGATTCATTCATCCAGTCTACATGTGCCTGAAATATCACAAGTCAGTACACAACGTAGGCAGCTATGCCTGAAACATCACAAGTCAGTACACAACATAGGCAGCTATGCCTGAAACATCACGAGTCAGTACACAACGTAGGCAGCTATGCCTGAAACATCACAAGTCAGTACACAACGTAGGCAGCTAGATCATTTTCCTGACAATGGCAACGACTCTTTGCTTTCTTGTAGAACAAGCATTAAAAAATAGACGCCAGTTAAAAACTTATTCTCAGGGAACACAAGACCAACATATATATATATATATATATATCACTCCAAACAAAACCAATATATAATCTCTCTACGAACAAAACTAAAATTCAGTTGACCTAATAATCAAAGTCTTAATTAAGTTACGAGGTCACATATATATCACTACAAACATGAGGTAACAATACGCTATATATCAATTACATAGTTTCGGAGGTCTCATTAATCCTCTAACAACCCTTCTAACCACACTCGAAAATGAGCAAGGAGCAGTCTTATTATCCAGGCAACTACGAAGACTGCGAAAACTATTCCTACCACCTGAATTATCGTTTTTAATTTTTTGCTTTTGCCGCAAGATCTCAAACCTTGTATTTTTTTACCGCAGAGCCCTCGATTAAAAGACAATTCAGCTGCAGTGGCTTCATCAAAAGCTTCATTATCTGGGAGTGGACCTTCGAGAAGATTATAAGATACATCTATAACTCGTAAGCGTACTAAATCGTCAAAGACAGAGGGTATCTCACCTGTGAGTTGATTGTGGGACAAATTCAACAACTCCAAATTAATTAATTCACTCCATTTTGGCGGTATCTCTCCGCTTAACTGATTTCGACTAAGATCCAAAGCGGACTGCAAGGTGGCTAGGTTCCCCAGATTGCTAGGAACTGTTCCGTTTAGTAAGTTCTTCGACAGGTTTAAGAACATAAGCCTATCACAGTTTCCGAGACTTTGTGGTATTGGTCCCGTTAAATTATTAACCGATAAGTCGAGATGTAGTATCCGTTTCAGTGTTCCAATCTTTGCCGGTATATGTCCAAATATCTGATTGTTGCTCAAGTTTAAAGTGGTCAGACCCGAAGCTTTGAACAGTTCAGCCGGAATAATTCCAGTCAATTCATTACCCGAAAGATCAAGCTTTTCCAGATTGGTCAAGTTGCCGAGCTCTAGAGGAATAACACCTGATATCTTGTTGCCCGACGCACTAAGAACAGAGAGATCTGTGCACCCACCCCAGCTTGGTGACAAGACACCTGAAAAGGAATTATTATCCAACCCCATAAAAATAAGATAGGGATATATACCGAATGCATTTGTTAGGTCTCCATTCATAAGATTCATCTCAAGACTGACAACATTCAACGTTGTGCAGTTCATAAGGGTACCCGGTATATGACCGACGAATTTATTTTCATTGGCTCTCAAAGTTACCAGATTTCCCCCTCGGCAAACCCCTGAAGGAAGTTTTCCGGTAAATTGGTTGAAAGCCAAGTTCAGGTCTGTCAACGAAAAGGGGCCGAAATCTTTCGGAATCGTCCCGGAGAGATTGTTGTTTGCAACATTTAACACATTGAGGTTGGTTAAATTTGTTATCGTCGATGGCAGCCTTCCTTCCAACTTGTTGTCGCTCAAATCAAGTATTGTTAATTTCCGAAGGTTGCTAATATCCGAAGGTATAGAACCCGACAATTGGTTGGAACTGAGATATAGACGATCGAGCTTCTGAAGTTGACCAATTTCAGGTGGAATTAAATCCGATAAGGAGTTATTACTCATATCCAAATGGTCAATGTTTGACAAGTGTGTTACGGGATCAACTGAACCAGACAGTTTATTGCCACAGACATTCACGAATTTGATTTTGATCAGTGAGGCAATAGAAGCCGGTAAACTACCACTAAGCTTGTTCTTTGATAGGTCAAGATGAGTCAGGTTCCTTAAGAGCCCGAGCTTCTTTGGGATAGGCCCTTCAAGCATATTTGCATTCAGCTGTAGAACTTCCAGACTTCCAATTTGACAGATATCATCAGGGATTGAACCATTCAAGCGATTGTTTCTAAGCCTAAGATCTCGGAGCTTGGTTAAATTTTTTATATCTCTAGGAATCGGTCCTCGAAACAGATTCCCACTAAGCTCGATGACTTCGAGGTTGGAAAGTTCACAAATTGCATCTGGTATAGTACCACTCAATTCATTTTCAGCTAACTTCAAATGTCGAAGTGAATACAGATTTCCCAGATGGGTTGAAGCAATCCCTTCATATTTACTCCGACTCAAATTTAAATATTTGAGATTACTTAAAGCGAAAAGTTCCATGGGAATCAAACCCCTGATCAAATTATCTGAAAGGTCGAGAAAAACGAGGTTTGGACAACTCGTTATAAACCGGGGAATTTGGGTGATTGAATTATAATTCAAGCACAACTCTGCTAAATTGGTCATTCCTTTGACCAAAACTTCACGTTGATCTTCAATAAAATTATAGCTGAGTCTAAGCCGCCATAGTTTTTGTAAATTAAAAATCTCTTCAGGAAGCGGACCCAAAAAAGAATTATTAGAAAGATCTAGAGTCTGAAGTTGCAGTAGGTTACCAATCTGGGCCGGAATTTGGTTGGTCAAGTTGTTGTTACTCAAATCAAGAAACTCAAGATTTCTTGCATTTCCGATGGCAGCAGGAAGATCGCCGACGATCCCGTTGAGGTTCAGATTTAGCAAACTCATATTCGGAAAACATGAGAAATTGAAGTGATGAAGCGTACCTTCAACTCCTGAACCCGGGAGATCTAAGCCAACAATGCTTCCAGCCTCATTACAGTGAATCCCATTCCAGTTACAAGGCTGGTTTCCGTTCCAGCTCTTTAGCGACAAAGGTTCTGATCTTAGACTCCTTTTCCACCGAAGAAGGGCTTCTGTCTCAGCCTCTCCATATATATGAAGAATGAAAGTCGAAATAAACAACAGTAGAAGTAGAAGAAGGTATTCTTTCTCCATTGTTTCCGGTCTGCATCCAAATTGATTCCATCAATATGTATAAGACTCAATAATTACGATTTTCTTTTAATTTTAATAATTGATTTTTTCTTCTCCAGTTGAATTATAATGGTGAAGCTACAGCTGGTATCATCATTAGAGATCATGAAGGCACTCTTATTCATGCATTTGGCAACCTATATGGTAAGCTCTCTCCCCTTTTGGCTGAATCTCGTGCACTTTTGGATGGTCTATTAATTTGTAAGTCTAAAGGCCTTAACAAAATCGACATAGAGACTAAGACCTTAACAATATCGACATAGAGACTGATTCTAAGTTACTGGTTGATTTCATTAAAACTTCTAACCACTTTGCTATCCCCTGGTCTCTATCGCCTCTTCTAAGTTGCTGCAAAGCCCTAATTTCTGCTTCTATGACCCTAAATCATGTTTATAGAGATTTTAATCGAGCTGCCGATTGGCTGGCTCGATGGACTATCAAATGTAAAATGAAAAAAGAGTACGATTTCAATTCGTCTCCTGTTGGTCTTAAATCTATATTGATCTTAGAAAGTTTAGGCATACCTTACATCAATTCTGTGTAGTTGTCTTTGTTGTTCTCTTTTGCTCGCAAATCTTCTCAGGTCTGCTTCAGAAGATGCCCAGATCCGGTACAAGCTGTTCAGTTACTGCTAAGCTTTGCTAGGCGATTGGGCTTCATGCCGCTTTTCCTGGTGCTGCTTCATCAACAGATTTTCAACTAAACTCTGGTGCACCGATCCCTGTTCCGGCCACCCAGAAGTGAGGCGTATTTGGGGAGAGCGTCAACCAAGGAGTATCAGAACTCTGGTGCACCGATCCCTGTTCCGGCCACCCAGAAGAGATGCGTACTTGGGGAGAGCGTCAACCAAGGAGTATCTGAACTCTGGTGCACCGATCCCTGTTCCGGCCGCCCAGAAGAGAGGCGTACTTGGGGAGAGCGTCAACCAAGGAGTTTCTGAATCTGTGGTTTCTGTTTAAGAGCTTTGGGAGGTGCGAAGGAGATTTCGTTTTTGAATAGTCGATGGCGAAGGAGTATCTGATTCAGGGTTTTTCGGATTTAGGGATTTAAAGGGTTTACTTTTGGGGTTTTTTGTTTTAAGCCCGTTTGATTATGTTGTTTCTCAATTTTAACCTAAAATGTGTAAACTTTTCAATTTGGCTATTAATCAAATTTCGTTTTTGCTTAAAAAATAATAATATATATATATATTTAATATTTCATTTGTTACCATAGTATTAGTGTGAATCCATTACACTCTGGACCGTCACACAAAACGAGCTAATAATATACTCCTATATATATAAATAAAAGGTTCTATTTTATCATTTATCAGGAGTTTGTATGTTGTTTTGCACTGGGATGAGACGATTTTTCAAAAAATAATAGGATACACTTGATAATTTGTCCGCGCTTCACCGCGGGATACTATAAAATTTAATAAAAAAATTAAATTTATTAATTTAATAAAAAAACATTAAAAAAAACAGTTGGTTGTTTTTAGAGGTCTAGCGTTTTTTTAACCAAAAAATTAAAATAAATATATATAATGTTACACTGAAATTATATTAGTATTAATAAGATCGTTATCTTCTTCGTTCAAAATCAATTCAATACAACTAAGGCTAAGCATCATATTCGAAACAATCGAAACTCTTCAAGTTTCATCATAAAGATTGATAAAAGACTCGAATCTAGTGCAAAAATTTAATTTGGCAGCAAGAGTTGTTATAGATTTTACTGTGTAATATTGGTCGTGCTTTGAAAACAAATAAATACTCCTGCTACCAAGGTGATTTAGCACAACTATATAAAACTTATGTCAAGAAAACCTTTCCTTTTTCAAATTTGATTATAAACATGCAAGTCCATGCTACATAATTATTGAGAGAAGTTATAAAGTGAATAATCATAAGTAATGACATAAACTGTCTCCTCGTGAGAAAAAACAAAACAAAACAAAATAAAAGCTCTAAAACAATGTTTTTTCGATAAAGACATTCAACTCAAACATCAGTGATTAAAACAAAGAAATCGGTACATAAATCAGTATAACTCATACTTAATGTTCAAGTAGTCATTGCACCTTCACTGCGGTTGAATATATCAATCTTCTTCTCCCAACCTTGAAATTGAGGTGTCCAGAGTACAAAGTTATAAACTATGGCAGGCACTTCATTCATCAAAATGCAAGAGCATCTGACACAAAGTCTTGTACAAACACATGGACAACAATAAATCTTAACGCTCTTGAATTATCATTAATTAGACCCCAATTTACACGGTACCATGATATCGATAACTTCAAACCCAAGATATCTCTTTCAATTATTTTGAAATTTATGATATGTTGTGAGCGGAAATACTGTAGGAATTTTAAATATATAGATTATAGTAATCTTCAACGCAACTACTTTAAGCCCTTGAACGTTGGGTTAATCATGAATTCATGATACACACTAGATACTAAAACTTAGTCTAAATATATCAGATAAAGTCTTTCAAGCTCCATTATATTACGGTAAATTTTAATTGCAATATTTACTTGGATTATAGACTATTTGACTTGTATACATAACAAAAAGAAGAGTTTAAATCAACTTTACCTGATCGTACTTCAAGACCTCATCTGAAGCGTTATTATAAGCCGCAATTGTACTAACTGGTCATCCTTCGTAATATATCATAGAGCGTATAAAAGTATCTAGGTCATCCGTCAAGAGATGATGACGCTCAAACATGTTACGGGCAGATGAAGTTGGCGTATCGTACCCGGATTTTCCTCCCGACAAAGATGCATGATCATCATAGCCTTTTGGGCTGAAAAATATTAACTATAAAGATTGATACATTTAACTCTTTAACAAAATTGAGTACTTTGCGTACATAACCCAAATATAAATTAAACTAATATCTTAACCTTACCATAATACTCTATAACCAAAATTGGAAATAATCAAACTACATCTATACTACAAAAAAATAAAACATTAACAGAGAATAAAATCTAAAACTTACATCGAGGATAAGAAGAAGGTCTTCAACTAATGTTAGAAGGTCATCGACCATGTATCCAACTTTCACTATAAAGAAAATCAATTCTAGGGTTGTAAGAATTTGTAACCAGAATTTTCTAAAGATAAATGAATAACGAATGAAAAAATTGAGGTACAAAATTAACCGTTTATTTATATATCATAATAAAAAATATAATATATTAATTTTAGTTATATTAATTTTTGTACTACATAAAACAAACCGCTCGAAATAATATAAACTTACCAAATTATAATTTATTATATCATTTTTCATGTAGACATGTTATCGTTATGTGAGGTGTAGAAATACACATGTTTAATTCAACATTTTTTATACGAATTTTTATAAATTGTTAAGCACTTCTCGGTATACAATATTTTTTGTATATGAATTTGGAATGTCTTCATCATTGTTCACAACAGTTTTAAGTCCTTTTACAAGAGGTTACTATAGATAATGTGACATAATTGGCCATGAGTGAATACTAGTTGAGGATGATAAATACCAACTTTATTCAAAGATTGTCCCTGACTTTTATTCACAGTCATTGCATAACATAGTCTAATAGGAAATTGTCTTCGTTTAAATATAAATAGACATTTGTTTTCTGTTGATGAAAGAAATCTTACCTCAACCATTACCCTTAACCACAAACGCAAAACCCCCTTACCCACAGCTACAAAACCACCACTCCACAACCTTATCCATAGCTGCAAAACCACCCACAACCGCTCCGGAGACATTCAGAATCAAGAACCACTCCAGCACAGCCACAGCGACTCCACCCACAGCCACCCATCACTTGAATCGGAATAAAAAATCTGACCGAAGAGATTTCAATACAAATCACTGTAAATTGATTTTCTTGTTTGACAAATGCGTTAGTTAGGTTTCGGTGTCGATTAGGGTGTATTGCGGACCTTATTTTACTGTAGGAGTGATCTGGCAGAAATTTCAAGCTTTTGCCATGGCGATAGTGTTCTTCGCCACACGGGGGCGAAGAACACTATCCTTACGCCATCGTGTGGCTTGGGTTGCTTGACCATGCCATAGCGATGGTGTGGGATCCTGAGTGTAAGCCTTACAGAGGCGTAGACTCTGGATGCCACGCCATCACTGTGGCGTGGGTATAAAGGCTTACATCATCGTTTTGGCATACACTTTTCTACCCACGCCAAAGTGATGGCGTTGGCCGCTCCAGTCACCGGAATCACCCGGGACCGGTTTATTCTTGTTGTTTGGTGTATGTTGACCATATTTTTGCTATTATTTCTCTAAAAACGCTTCCAGCATTACAATTTGTGTTTCCAACCAACGTTGACATTTCGTACATTTTTTTATTTCTGGTAATGGATCATGGTGATGCCCCACAGTCTGCGGATGGCTCGCGGATGAAGAGAATAAAGAAGCGGAGTAGGGTATGGGAAGCTGCTCAGCCCGTTTTAGCTGCCGATTCAGCAGTTCTGATGGATGAGTTGCCTATAGTTTCCGGACCGCATGCGTCTGGATAGAGTTCTGCTTCTGCTCCTACTTCCCACAGACGACGACATCCTCCCCCACCTACAGGGCAGCCTAGAGCTCCTCCTCCATCCAGATTGCCACCGCTATTCGGCGAGGGGTTCATCTCTCATACTGCATATCACCTTTGGATTGGAGAGGTAATATCTAAATTCTAATTTGACATTTTATGACTGTTTAATTTTAATGTATACTAATTTGAACTAATGTTTTCAGGAGCGAGAGATGCGGCTATATGCCCATTATCCGAGTCATAGAGCATGGAGTTTGGCTGCACAGACTAGAGTACGCACCGTAGTTGACGCCACTCCTTTTGGTTGACTTATAGAGCCATTCTATCACATGCACACACACTCCAACATGACAGAGGTTTTCTGGAGCGGTGGCATATGAAGACTAATAGTTTCCATTTCTCGTTCGGAGAGATGATGATCACTCTCGACGACGTCCACACCATTTTGGGACTCCCTATTCATGGTGAGCTTGCTGCGTTTCCTGTTATATCTGATAAGACTATGGCCATGCACGAGTGCGCTGAACTGCTTATGGTGGATAAGTTATCCTTCGTGATGGAGGTTGAGAAATGCAAGGGCGTTGGTTTGGGGTTCAAATGGCTCCGGAGTAGGTTTAGTGGGCCAGAGTTCTGCGATGACAGCCCTGGTCTCAATGATCTGATGGTACATGCGGCTGCCCGCGCCTACATATTACATATGTTTAGCACCGTCATATTCCTGGACAAGAGCAACATGTACGCCAATTACATATGTTCGGCACTGTCATATTCTCGGACAAGAGCAGCTGGACCAGGTCTGCTCTGATATTATTAACATCAGGGTAGAAGAAATGCGTGACTACCAGGATGCGAAAGAAGAAAGGAAGTTGATGAAATGGAACTGGCCTGATAGATAAATTATATTCCAGTTTGTTTTTCAGTATGTTTGAGTTCATGTTTCAGTTTGAGTTTGAGTTAGTATTTCAGTTTATGTTCGATTTTAAGTTTGAGTTAGTGTTTCAGTTTATGTTCGATTTATGTTTGAGTTTGTGTTTCAGTTTGTTTGATTTCACGAAACAGTTTATGCTTCAGTTTACTGTATTCATGTTGTTTGGACTATAACAGTTGAAAAAAAGTCAAATGAAAGCATAAAGTATCATACAAGAACCCCGAACCACCAAAGTTACCAACATAAAAAACAAAGATGCATTTAAAATTTACTAACATTAATTATGTATTTAATTTAATTAACGTTAAAATTAAAATTAAAATAGAGTAGACAAAAAAAACCCAAAACATATGTAACCATTAGCCACCCACTTTCGTAACCAACTATACCATGCGCGATGACTCTAAAACTACAATTACCATCGGGCATAACATTTGTAATTCGGCTTATGAAAGGACGCATAAATTAAGGTATGTCTTTTGAAAATCTCGAGTCTGGAACATTTGGTAATCTCGTCGGGATTGGTTTAGCCGAGAATGACGGTATAGCGGTAATGTTGTTCGACGCATCCGGAGTGCCTAAACCAACACATGCAACCCGATTTTTTTTGCGGTTTTGCTCCAGAATTACTAAGAGTATGTGCGGCGACCGTTCTTACTGTGCTACCGAAAGTGCCGACCGAGGTTTCTATACTAGCGGCCGGTGTTACCATTCTTGGAGTTTCGGCATTATAATGGGACTCTAACATGTTTTTTTCACCGTATTCGTGATACGAAGGATCCCTTTTCGTAGAATAATCACGTTGGAGTTTGCTACCTTTAACGCGACCCCGGCCCTGTCCACGACCACGGCTTCCGACACGTCTGGGAGTTTTACCGCGGGTTTTAACCTTCTCGAGGGGTTCGCAAAGGAGTGTCGTCGACGGATCCAAAATTTGTTGAATTTTTTTTAGCCAATGACTTTGTTCGTAAACAACAAACTCTTCAAGTTTAACATTTAGATTTTTGAAATTAAATTTCACCTATTCTTCGCCGGTGAGTTTAAGTTGAGGAACGATATCTAGTCTCTTCCAATGCTAGTCTATAATCCGAGTGGGTACATGACCTTCCACTCTTCGGATTGTCTCAAGTTCGTGGGAACACGGCAAACCATGGATCATACGATCGGTGCAAACACACGAACATTTTTCACCGCCGCTTTTATCAACATAATTATCATATTTTATCGCCAATACAATAGGTGATACGTACCCCCGTAAAAATTTGAACGGTTTAAAATCTTGAAATTTGTGAATTAGACGGCACTTGATAAGCTCTATCGACTCTTTAATGGTCGAATGTTGCATCGCTAACAAGTCATGTACTTTATCCCAAAACCCATCAAAATCCAAACGGTTAGACCCGACATATTTTTTTTCAATGTAGCATTCGAGCTTTCCGCCCTATTAGAGGTGTGATTATCAAACTGCATGATTTTGTTAGTATAAGCGTGAACAAACCTCTCTTTATAAAGCGTAATCCACGAGTCAACCCCATAATCCACCGTCTTATCTTAGTCTTTGAACACCGACCACATCTTAGCCAACCTCTTGTTCATCACCTAACGCTATTGGATGAAATAACATCGTTCCAAGCCGCCAAAAAATTGTTAGCCACCTTCCCGTCTTTAAACATTTTTTTTGTTCTTCCGTTAACATTCTTATTGATATGTCACTCGTATAACATGTGACTAGCACTAGGAAATATTTTGTCGATGCTATTCATCAAGGCTAGTTCACGGTCCGTAACGATAACACAAGGTAATTCACAATCATTCTCCTCCATTACCATTTTCAAGCATCTCAATGACCATTCATAGCTGTCTTATTTTTCACTCACCGTATACGTGAAACCAATGCAAAACGTTTTGTTGGTCGATGTTACCCCGACTACTTCGAACAAAGGATCCGTAAAGAATAACTTTATACGTGCTATCCATGATTATCAAGCGTGGGAAGGTCTGTAGTAAATCAATACTAAGCGGATATGCGAAAACAAATCGGTTATGACGTTAGAGCCGTCATTTCCCGTCTGTACCCAATACTTGTACTTGTGCAATTGTAATTTAACTAACAAGCATTGCATTTGGGATCGACCACCATTTTCAATCATCCTCGTTCTTTGACGTTGATTGTAAACGTGACGGATATTTGAAGTATTTTCCAGATCGTCCTTTTTCAAAGCTCCAAATATTTATCGCGGACTTGTCTCGTTCACCGTCAAAAGATCAACAAGCTCTTTTTCCTTCCGTTTTAACTTGAATCATTGCAAATGTCCTTGGGCATACTTAATTGGTTTGTGGTTGTGCATCTCGGAAAGGACACTAAGAGCCCATTTATCGTCTCCTTTTACCGGATTTCCTACCAAATGAAAATGGCAATTTATTTTTTTGCTACCGGTAGCCTTACGCTTACGGTCGCACTCTTTAACGGCCGACTTAAAAATTTCGGATCGCTCGCACCGATAATTTACTCTCTGTGTTCTTCCTATTTTCCCTACCTCCTTGGATGCTACGTTTATCGAAAAAAATCCAACGACTTCCCCGTACTTTTTACCCACTCGGTCATCAAGTCGTGAGTGGTGAAATGGTGAGCGTAGTCCGACACAAGCGAAATATCGCATTAGGTCACCTCCTGAAATATGTAAGAAGTAGTTAAACCAATTAAACCGGCATTCCGGATAAGTTAAGCCCATTCCGCCAATGTAAAGGCGCAGAATAGCATCACCACGCTATTGGCTAGCGTAGAGCACCCATCATACGCCACACGTGTGGTGTCTGTAAGGTTCTCACGCCAACAAACGGGGTGGCGATGCTGTTCTACACCTTTACATCAGCGTACGCAATGTCGACCACGCCACAAGGTGGTGAAGAACAACAAAAACGGGTTTTTTACAAAAAACTGTTTTTCGCAAAAATGAGTGAGAGAAATGCAATGTACCTCCTCGGCGACCATGTTACTCTACATGGGAAGTGGTTCTGACTCTTTTCCGGCCATGTTATAAAGGTTTGAAGTTTTTGAGGGTTTTTTTAGGCATGGGTTGTAATTAATTTGACTTTTAAGGGGTTTTTTAGGTTTTTTGCTTAGTGGCAATTTTGTAAATATTGAAAATAAAAAAAATACGACTTCGCGGAGTAGTTTTAGCTTTTTTTTAGCAATTCCCATTATTAATTTGTATTTTCTATATGATTGTTTATACAATACTAAATAACATATCATTACCTTTTATTTTTACCTAAAATATAGTTAAATTTAAGTATTTCTTTTCTTCATGGTTCCGAGAAACAGTTTCTTTTCCTTGATTCTCCGGCGACCTAAAAACATTTCCGACTGATCTTTTCGGTGGTTTCCATCCTTCTCCCCCTTCTCTTTTTGTTTATCTTTATCATGGAGATAATAAAAAATATTTTATTTGAAGAAGAAGATTTTCCTACTCTGTCTCAAGACCATGGACAAGGAATCGTTGATCAAAAAATGGAGAAGAGATCTTATCTAGATTTGTTCAAAAAACAATCTCTTAATCATAAAAACAGATTATAAACCGGAGAGTATTCATAGGAAATTGGATCACATCTTTGTTCAATATTTTAAAGAAGTCAAAGATACTTTGTTACAAAATTCCAAGACAACGTTAATTGGTAAATTCTCTTTAGGTTTGCCAAAGAAAGCTGTCATAGAAAGCTTCTTGAGTTCTTTGAAATTCAAAGGAAACTATCGAGCATCTAACTGGGATTCTCACCATGTCTTTATCGAGTTTGAATTAAAGGAAGATGTCTGCAGGTTGTGGTCCAGAGGCGTGTGGAAGGTTGAAATTTCAACGATAATGGTATTACGTTGGACGCCAGAATTTCATATCAAGATTGAAAGCCCAATTGTTATGGTTTGGGTTAAATTCGAAAATCCCATAATTTCTTCATAAAATAGAAGCTACTATAGGAAATCTATATAAAGTAGAAATTCTTGATGAAAATAGGGCATTATAAATGCAGCTTTTGCGTTGATCGAGTTAGATGTATCAAGGAAAATACACAGTAATATATGGATTGGATTTGGTGTTAATGATGGGTGTTGGATTCTGTTAAGTATTAGAATTTGCCTTCATATTGCAGTTTATGCTACCATATGGGACATAAAGTGGATGAATGCAAGAAACATTCTTTGAATTCTTTGAATATCAATGCTATTGATCGGGAAAAGCAACCCCAAAACATAAATATGGATAATCAATCAGCAAAAGATAAAGAAAAAAAAGAAAGTAAAGTGAAAACATCTGATATAAACATTCAAGAAGTTGTTTGTTCTAATTCTGAGTTCATTCCAAATGTCAAATCCATAATAGTTCATAAAGAAAACAAGAAAGATTCTTTGAAAGGAAAAATTTACAAAAGGAAGTAGATGGAAAATTCTATATATGTAAATGATGATAACTTTAAAAGTCTTGAAGTTAATTAGTCTGATGATACAAAAATTATTGAGGTTATTCAACAACTTGATAGACACTGTGAGCAACATGATTTACATGAAGGAGACTCTGACCTAAACTCTAATATAGGCAGCTTACAACATTCTCCAACCAGAAAAGATACATCTCCAATGATCTAAGACCTCAACACTATCATAAATAAGAAGCTTAAATCTGCCAGGAAAATAAAAAAAAATCAAATACAAGAATAATGAAATCTTTGAATATGCAGGGATAAACAAGAAACACAAATCCTTATCTGACAATAACAAAAATTCTTAACTGGAATTTGTGTGGAATCAACAACAACTCAGTTTTCAGAAGACTGGAAGCTATTATCTTCAAAGAAAAAATCAACATCCTTGTCATTCAAAAGCCTTTGGCAAAGCCTGGAAAAAATTCTGATATTGTTGATGTGTTGAGTTTTTCTAATTTCACTCTTAATATTTCTAACAAGATATGGGTTTTTTGGGCAGATGATTTGTGTATTAATCGCTGGTTAATCATGATCAATGCCTGAATCTAGAGATTAATACTAACAATAACATTATTTTTCACTTAACTGTGGTTTATGCTAAGTGTAACAGGTTGTTGAGGCTTGATTTATGGGATCAATTAAAGTTGATATGTATGACCAATCATGGTTGGCTTATAGTTGGTGACTTCAACGACATAGGCTCTTCTAAAGAACATTTAGGGTGTAATGTTATTGATCAAAATGGCATTGATTATTTTATGCATACTATTAGTAAATGCCACTTGAAGGATGTTGGGTTTTGGGGATCAAACTTCACCTGGAATATTTCAGCATGAAGTGGAAAAGACTTGATCGAGCTATGTTTAACACAAACTGGACCAGTATCTTCAACAAAACTCAGGTCCTTCATATGGTCAGAACATGTTCTGACCATGCTCATATTCTTATATCTGTTGTTTCTGATCAAACTAGTATCTTTAATTATAAGAATAAAAGCTTCAAAATTATGAACATGTGGACAAATTATCTTTATTTTCTTAGTGTGGTATAGCAAAATTGGACTTTGAATATTGGTGTTCATCCTAATGATATATTCTGGTTTAAACTTGAGAGACTTAAAAACTGTCTCAAAGTTTGGAACACAACTGCTTTGGTAATATTTTTAGTAAAGTAAAAGAGACTGAAAATAAGGTCAAGAAAGTTGAGTTGCTTCACTCTAGGTTGAACAATCAAACTACTAAAGCTGATCTGGAAAAAAGCTAACAGTTTATATATGCAGGCTTTAAGAATTGATGAGAAGTTTTGGAAATAAAAGTCCTACAACTCTTGGCTTATTGAAACAGACAGTAACACTAAACTGTATCATGATTTTGTATCAAAGAAAAGGAGGAATAATACTATTGAGGGCATTAAAGAAGGAAACAAATGGATCTACAATTCTGAGAACATTAGTAGCTCAACAGAGAAATATTTTAAGTCTCACTACACTAAAAAGCCTTATGAAAGCCATTATGTGGAGGAAAACTGTATGTAAGATGCCATCATGTCTTATATCTCCTAAAATGATCTCTAATTCTCATAATGATTCTTTAATAAAAGTAACAAATAAAGAGGAGTTATGAAACATTTTAAACTCGATGAACTCTGCAAGTGTTGCAGGCATTGATGGGTACAATGTTTCTTTTTATAAAGTTTGCTGAAACATAATAAAAACTGACTTGATTTTAGCTTTAAATTCTTACCTCTATGGTCATAAGATTCCTAATGGGATCTTTGCTAGTGGGCTATGTCTTATTCCTAAGACAGTGAATCCTACATACTGGAATAATTACTGTTCCATAAGCCTTTGTTCTATGACCAACAGAATCCTCTCTACGTTGATTAACATTAGACTATCTAGGATTCTCCCTCGTATCATATCTAGCATTCAAGTTGCTTTTGGTAGAAATCGTTTTATTCACGAGAATATATTAGTAGCTAAAGAGATGGTTTATGACTTGAACATGAAGCCATCTAAAGGAAATATCATGGTGAAATTAGACGTGTCCAAGGCATTTGGCATGATGTAGATTCCTTTTATTTTAAATGTTCTTTCTTTGTTTGGATTCTCTAAGCAGTTTGTAAAGCTTATTGGTGATATGATTAAGGAAATTAACATTTCAATTTTGATCAATAGTAAGGTTTATGGGTATTTCGAGACTTTAGGAGGCTTGAGGCAATGTGATCCTTTGTCCCCAAGCCTCTTCATCATAAGTGAAGAAGTCCTACTTCATGGGCTTTCTCACCCATACAATCAAAATAAGAGCATACATTTAGCTTTCAGACCATCATTCATTGTACCTAGTATTTCTTTTGTGGATGATATTTTAGTTTTCACTAACAGTTTGGACTCATCTATCAATCTTCTTAGCTTCTTTCTAGACAGGTGTCAATTGATTTCTGGACTAGTTAATTAACAAGGAGAAGACTCAGATCATTACCTCAAACAGACTTCATCAAAGTAGGATTACTGTCTTGGAAACTAGCACTGGATTCAAAGCTGAGTAGCTTCCTATAAGTTACTTAGGGATCAACCTCAGCTGCAACAACAAAGCAAAGAATTTCAACAAGCTGATAGATAAAATCATTGCAAAGATTACTGAATGGGATTGCAAATTCCTTTCTTTCGGGGGAAGACTTTTCTTGATCTTTTCTATCCTCATGTTTATTCCTTATTAGTAGATGCATAGTACAATGCTTCCTATAAGTGTTATCAAAAGACTTGAAAAAACCTTTAATAAGTTTCTATGGAGATCTAAACTAAGTGTTAAAAGTTTCTGAATATCATAAGATTAACTTATATTTTCAGAACACTCTTTCTCAAAAGTTGTGGTTCAACAATATAAAGAAAGAAATCTTCTAGTCTAAAATGATGCATAGCATTTACAATAAAGGAAATCATCCTTTTAAAACTGACTTTTCAAAACCTCGCTCTCTTACTTAGAAACGCTTGATTAATATTAAAGATTATGCTTAAACTAATATCAGATGGTTATTGGGTAGTGGTGACATGGATTTTTGGTTGGAAAATTGGCACAACCAGGCCCCCATCATGGATCATCCCAACACTAAAGCTAATCTATGGTTCTTTGATCAGAAAGTAAAAACTTTCTGGAAAGTTAACAGGTGAGACACTGATCAGTTGAGTGGTTTTTTGGATGAGAACACAAACAATCAGATTTCCCTCTTCAAGGTTGATCCTAACAAGAAGGATACAATGGTCTGGACTGGTTCTCCTAGTATGAATTTTAATACAAGTCACACATGGAACAACACTAGACAACACTTCAACAAATCTTCATTGTACAAGAAAATCTGGAATCAAATCACGTCCATGAAGTTTTCTTTTCTCATTTAGAAACTCATTAAAAACTATCGGCCTATTGATTCTGGTGTGGATAAAAGTTGCCTGGGGGTAGGCTGGTAATTTTAAGTGGAGTTTTAAGGCGGCGTAAGGGTGTTTCACGGTGGTGTGGTGGTGTTTAAGGATATTTCAAGATATTTCAGGGTGTTTCAAGGTGTTTTAAGGGTGGTGAGAGAATTGAGCAGCCTGGCAGCAGTTAATTTTTCTTACCCATAGTTAATGCTGGTGGTTGGGTATTTATAGTGTGTAATTTGGGCCCTTATGGGATTTCGGGTCAAGTTTAGTAGACCCGGGTCATGTTTAAGGACCCATGAGGGTTAAGCAAGTGCACAGGTAGCTTAGTCAGATAGTGATTAGGTTTTTTAGTACTTTAGTCATAGTCCAAATTGTCTTATGTTTGCAGTGTTCGAAGTCATCTGTCCGGTTTAAACAGGGCTGTTCGAATTGAAGTCTTGGAGTCTGTCCGGTTTCCGGGGAGTTTTACTTTGGACTACCCTTTTGTGGTGCTGTTCGAATCCGGACTCATCAGGAGCCCCTTTTTTAGGTATTTGAACAAGTACCTTTGTTTAAAGAACTGAAAAACAGTCCGGTTGGAGAAGTGGTTTTCCAATTCGGAGAGAATTGAGACAGGCCCGGACAGTCCAATCGCTACAGATTCCAAACGGTTCTTTGCCAGAGGTAGTGGGACACGTGTCACACCCTGGTTGGTCACTCCAGCCGTTTTTCTATCTCGAAAATTACACCACTTTATCGAACAAGTAACTTCTTTAAAAACCATTGATGATGTCAGCGCCGTCTTTTTAATCATTGCCCAACTTTTCGGATTCTCCTAGGAATCAAGCGTCTTTTTTACTTTTACTATAAATACCATTCATCTTTCACAGTTTCATTTTTACTTTGCCATTTTACTCAAAACTTCATCTCTCTAAAACCTTAAGATTTCCTTAATCGTTTTATGTTCACAGCAAGAACAGCTTTAATCAAGGGTGGCTGGTTCAATCTTTCAGAACTAGAGAAAGCTCAAAGGGTCGAAAAAGAGAAAAGGCTTGCAGCAGGGCTTCCAGCATCGCCTGTCGAGAAACCAGCCCCTTCGATCGAAGAATCTGATAGAGGTTCGTCCTCCTCAAAAGGTACAAAACCTAGAAAGCTCTTTCGAACAACACTCTCTCCCATTGTTTCAGACTCTTCAGTTCAAGAGTCAATCCCCATTGTTGAACCGGGGGTTGTTGTTACAAGTGTCAGAAAAAAGTCTACTTTTATTGCCATGGGGTCCGACTCCGATCATTCTCCAGACAAGCTAATTATGAAAAGACCAAGCAGACTGGTTAAAGGACTTTCCTCAAAGAAAACTAGCGAATCAGAGTCAGGGTCAGCTGTTAGGACTCTCCGGGAAAGGCCAGTCGGTCCGGAGGCTAGCAGTCCACTACCTCCTAAGGAAGCCTCGACCTCAGAAACTCAAACTGAGGTGAGAACTCAAAAACACACATCTAGCCAACAGTCCGGAGGATCAGCTGTGCCAAGCTTCATCCCTCCCCGGGCTGTTTCTGCAGAAGCTCCTCCAACTGTAATGGAGGAAAGGATGGAAGACTCCACTGAGGAGGTCAGATTTGAGTCCGAGTCTTCCGGACAAGCTGAAACTGCCATAGTTGTTGCCAAGAAAGGCAAAGAAGAGTTGTATCTAAGGCGTCCGGATCTGCCGGAGAGCCTTGAAGGGAGAGTTGGGCCCTGCTTTCATAAGGTAGAGTCCAAGTATCTTCTGTCTTTATTGAAAACCAAGTATTCGTTTATTCATACTAGGGACCTGGGACGGCTTCGCACTAAGTGGGGGATCCCTGAAAACGTAAAGATCCGAATTCCTATTGACCCGGAGACCCCGATGGACTGCAAGAGGAACGAGATTGTATTTTTTACGGAGCTGCTAAATTGGGGACTCAGGTTCCCATTGGATCCAGAAATAGTGCGCTATTTCCACTTAGTGAAGTTGTGTCCATCGCAGCTAAGCCCCAATGGATGGTACACCTTGATGTCATGTATTATGGCATCCAGGCTGTCCGGAATTCCTCTTCCAATGGAAGAGTTCGCTGCTGTTGCCAATCTGTGCAAACACCACCAGTTCCCATTTTATCACTTTAATATGGGGAACAACCTGAAAGCTGTCGATGATCTCCTGGAGTCGGAGAATAAATGGAGGAGCCAGTTCTTGTTCATAAGTGGCTCATGGGAGAATGGCCAGAAGATCAAAGTCGGGGAGAATCCTAGCCTCCTTCGAAGCAGATGGAGAAGTGATCGTAAGTTCTCTCTTTAAGTTTCTGTTCGAATCTTCCCTTCTTTAAACTTTCACTAACTAGTTATTCTTTTGTTTTGTTAGAACTGCCAAAAGAGTTTGGAGACTATGCGAAAGCCGGACAGGATACCTGTGGAAAGATAAACGCATGGGCCGCAGAGAACTGGGAGAACCGGTTTCACAAGGCTTTCACTCCGGGAAACCTAGCCAGATCTCACCTGTGGAACACCACAGGTCGGAGGGATTTAACATGGGAGGAGTTCTCCACCCCTCCTGATGATGACGTAGTGCTGAGAAGGTCTCACGAGCTAGATGGGACCCTTTTCCTCCCTGCCCGGGCCAAAGCCCCAAGTAAGATGAAGGGCCAGAAGAAGAAAGGGAGGAAAACAGCAGGAGAAACAGAGAAAAAGGCCCTAACTGACACAGAGGTGCCAGTTCCAGTTCAAGTTGATGCAAGCCTTCTACAGGTGGTAGAAGTGGAAAGTAAGAGACACGGAGAGACTCCCTCTAAACCTACGAGGGCCTCCAAACGAACCCGTAAGCAAGTAAGCGATGGTGCTGAGAGAGAAGTTAGAAAGAAGAAAACTTCTCAAGAAGAAGAATTTGCTCCCCGGGACCCGGAGCCCACTTTTCCAGTTGATCCTACATTAGCCGAAGAGATCCCGGAAAACCTTAACGAAGGGATTCCAAGGGAGCTTCATACTGATGATATTGAACGAGGAGAGATCAACATGGACGAAGTAGACGTCACCGGCCTGGGTCCTCTAGCTGACTACTTCCTTGGTTTGTCTAGGGATGAGTTTGCAGGGCCATATGTTCCTCCAAGTAGTTCCAACACGGTGAATTTCAATGGCAAAACTTTCTTGGTCTCTAGCGAAAGGGATATCATAGCTCATTCCCTCCTTAGCAACGTGCAACCGGTGCTTACCTTGGAAAGGCAGGTCCGGAGTCAGGCAGAATCCATCAAAGAACTTAAGTCCGAGAAGGAATCTCTGTCCGAAGACCTCAGGACGGCCACTACTAAGGTTGATCTGCTCAAGGAGTCGAATGAACAGTTGAGGGAGAGTCAGAAAGAAAACAACACAAAAGTTGCCTCTTTAGAGAAAACCTTTGAAGAACTCCGGGCTAAGCTGTCCGAGTTAGAGAAGGACTTAAAAACCTCAAGAGATGAGACTGCAGCAAAAGAGAAGCTTGTCACCAATCTGACTACTGACAAGCTTGCTTTAGAGAATGCAGTGACTCAAGCTGTTGAGGAGAAGGCTGCTCTGGTGAAGGATCAGGAGGCTATGATCAAGGGCAAAATCAGCGCTTATGCCAAAGAGATGATTCGGAGTGAGGAATTACTGATTGAAAAGGTGAAGTCCGACATGGTCCTTCTGTTTCACGAGAAGTTCCCGAAGAGAAGACTAGGGGACTTATGGCGTTACGTAGATGATGACGATCTCCCATACTGGACCATGGCTGATGACGAGGGGTACTCTGATGAGCCCTCATCTGGTGATGAAGAAGAAACCGGAGAGAGCCCTGGGGAAGAAGAGATCGACCCTAAAGGCAAGAAGAAAGTCGAAGAGAAGAGTGATATTAAAGACAAGAACACACATGTGGGTGAGCCGTCTTCGAAGGCTCTTCCTTAGTTTATAACTTGTTTTGTTTAATTTTTGTTTGAACCAAAGTCCTTGGAAGGCCAAGGCACCTTTTTTGTGATGCTGTCCGTTTTATCCGGACAGATTTTTGTATTATGTTTAAACTTGTTCAAAAAGTCCTTGGAAGGCCAAGGCAACTTTAAGTTTATTGAATGAATGAATGTTTTATCTTGCACAACCTTTCTCTTATTTCACAGTTTGCCTAAATACTTCGTATTGTGAGAGTGTTTAATTTCTCTGGCTAGAATTTAAATAGCCCTTAGATCTTTCAGTCCGGGTAGTATGGCAATCATCAGAATTTTGTAAAAACTTAGAAAATTGTTTAAGAAAGCTCCAAGTTTTATTGAAAGCTCTTCGTGGCGCCGAAGAGAGGAAGTGGTATGCCCCCAAATATTTACATGGATATTTAAACAAGTAAATATTTACATAGATTTTATTCTAGGTACATTCGAAGGTGTTCAATATTCCAAGGGTGAGTTAAAACCCTGCCATCTTTGTCTTCCAGCCAGTATGTGCCAGGCTTAATTCTTTCAACCACAGTATACGGACCCTCCCAAGTTGGGGCCAGCTTTCCGAAGAGTTTTTCCTTGGTGTGCAAGAAAACTTTCCTCAATACTTTATCTCCTGGTTGAAAGTCCCTTCTTTTAACCTTGGAAGCAAATCTGCTTCTCATCAAGCCTTGATAGTGTGCCATTCTAAGATGAGCTTTTACTCGCCTTTCCTCAATCAAATCAAGCTGATTTCTGATTGCTATTTCATTAGCCTGTCCGGAGAAGTTATGAACATGAAAAGAGGGGAGTGTCTTTTCTATGGGAGCTACTGCATCCATCCCATAAACCAAGGCAAAAGGTGATTCTTGTGTGGCAGCCCCAGGTGTTGTCCGGTAAGCCCACAAGATTTCTTGTAAATAACTAGGCCACTTCCCAGCAGCCCCTTCCAGATTTTTCTTTAGGCCGGACAGGATTGTTCTATTAGCCACTTCAACTTGCCCATTGGCCTGTGGGTGGAAAGGTGAAGAAAAGCAATGCTGAATACCCCTTGAGGCACAGAAGCTTTCCATTTCTCTGTTGTCGAACTGTGGCCCATTGTCTGTTGTTATTCTTTGAGGGACACCAAATCTGCAACATATGTTGGATAGAATGAATTTTATAACAGCCTTTGATATTGTCCCTGCCAAGGGGGCTGCTTCTATCCACTTTGAGAAGTAGTCAATGGCTACGATTATGGTTTTACGCCCTCCGGACGCCATAGGGAGAGGCCCAACTAAGTCTAATCCCCATCGAGCAAAGGGGATAGGCTCAGAAATTGATTCCAAAGGAATGGCTGGCACATGAATCTCATTGCTGTACCTTTGGCATGGGTCACACCTTCTTACCAGCTCCTTAGCATCTTTCATTATTGAAGGCCAATAATATCCGGAGAGAAGCACTCTTCTTGTCAATGCTCTAAACCCACAATGGGCTGATCCCTCACCATCGTGCAATTCGGAGAGAACCATCTGTGACTCATGATCTCCTAAACATCGGAGGAGTGGTTTACTATAGGATTTCTTGTATAAGACCTCTCTAATCATGATGAAACCACGAGCCCTGTGTTTTAACGTTCTGGCTTGTGATTTTTCCAAAGGTACGATGCCATCGGACAAATATTGTATAAGAGGAGACCTCCAATCTTGAGACCGATTTACTTGTATTTCAAAGACTTCCTCTTTCTCTCCTTCGTCAAGTTGAATAGAAGGACTTTCTAGCACATGGATCCACGGATAGGACTCCGTGTATGCTATCGTTGCTAACGAGTCTGCCAGCTCATTCTCTGCTCGGGGAATATGCTCATAAACAACAGCTTTAAACTTCATTGCCTCATTTTTCAAGAGAAGTAAATACTTGATTAACTGTTCTTTTCTAGCTTCTGATAAACCCAAGGCATGGTGGATAAGCAATTGGGAGTCACTTAGCAGCTTGACCCGTTTTGCCCCACAGATGTAAGCCAATTTCAACCCAGCTATAGCTGCTTCGTATTCGGACTCATTATTGGACGCCCTGAAAGCAAAGCAGATAGCTTAGAACATGTGGTCCCCATAAGGGGAAGTGAGACATATTCCTGCCCCAGATCCTATAGCACTGGATCCTCCGTCTGTTCGGACAATCCATACTTTCTTGTCTTTTGAATCAGCAAGTTGTTCTGAGTCCCTATCAGAATGGAATTCGACCAGAAAATCAGCCACAGCCTGAGCTTTTACTGCTGTTCGAGGAGCAAAGTCTATGTCGAAGTCCCCCAACTCTACTGACCACTTTGTCATTCTGCTTGAAATGTCTGCTTTTTGAAGGACATTCTTTAAAGGGAAAGATGTCCGGACAACGATAGGATGAGCCTGAAAATAAGGCCTCATCTTTCTCGCAGCTATCACCAAGGCCAATGCTAGTTTCTCAAGTTTCAAGTAACGCCGTTCAGCATCAATCAGGCTTTTGCTGATATAGTATACTGGGTGAGGATACTCATCAACCTCCCTCACTAACACAGCGTTGATAGCACAGCTTGAGACAGCCAGATACACAAAAAGAGTCTCCCCAGCTATCGGTTTGAACAAAGTCTTTGGAGAGGACAGATGCTTCTTAATTTCATTGAATGCCTCATCACACTGTGGTGTCCACTCAAACCCCTTTGCACCTTTCAAAGTTTGAAAGAAAGGAGCACATCTGTCCGAAGACCTAGAGATAAACCTGTTCAAGGCTGCTAATCTCCCTGTCAACTGCTGGACTTCTTTAACATTTCGAGGAGGCTCCATTTGGAATAAAGCATTGAGCTGGTCCGGGTCGGGCTGAATTCCATGCTCACTTATAATATACCCTAAGAACTTCCCGGACTGCACTCCGAATACACATTTTTCAGGATTTAGCTTTAAATTTACCTTGGCCAAGTTTGCAAAAGTTTCCTGGAGGTCGGACAAGTGTAGCTGCTCATCCACACTTTTCACCATCATATCGTCAATGTAAACCTCCATATTTCTTCCAATCTGATTAGCGAATGCTTTGTTGACTAACCTTTGATAAGTAGCCCCAGCATTTTTCAAGCCAAAGGGCATCACCTTATAGCAGTGTAAACCTCTATCAGTAACAAAAGTAGTATGCTCTTGATCTCTTGGATCCACCTGGATTTGATTATATCCAGAGAAAGCATCCATGAAGGAGAGTAGCTTGTTCCCAGAAGTAGAATCTACCAACTGATCTATCCGGGGAACCGGATACAAGTCTTTTGGGCAGGCTCGATTGAGATCTGTGAAGTCTATGCACATTCGCCATTTACCGTTTTTCTTTTTTACCAAGACTGGATTGGCAGTCCACAAAGGATACTGAGCTTCTTTAATGTGCCCCATCTTTGTGAGTCTGTCAACCTCTTGTACAATGACATCAGCCTTTTCTTTTGAGAAAGCTCTTCTTTTTTGCACTACTGGTGCTACGTCTCTCCGGACAGACAAGTGATGAGAAATCACTTCTGATGGTACTCCAGTTACATCAGCATTGCACCAAGCAAAAACGTGCTGATGGTCTTTTAAGAACTTCAACATTTCTTCTTTCAACACTTGTGGCATTTTGGACCCTATTTTGACGATTTTTCCTTCTTCCAAACAGTGTGTTTCGACCTCCTCAACTGGGATTAACACTCCGGGGGTCTCTCTGGGGTCATCAATTTCACCCTCACCCCCAGAAAGGCCCTCAAACTGCTATTGGTCGTTTGTACGGACTGCCCCCAGCGTTCGTGGAGCCAAGGCAGTGGCATAGCATTCTCTTGCAACTTTCTGACTGCTCCGGACAACCCCAACCTGCCCCTGAACAGCATATTTTAGACACTGATGGACTGTCGAAGCTACTGCATGCATCTTAGAGAGCCAAGACCTCCCTAGAATAGCATTGTAGCAAGTAGGACAATCCACCACAATGAAAAGTATTCGCACTGTTTTCTTGAAAGGGCCTCTGCCCAACAATACTTCTTCTTCGAACTCACCGATTACATCGGCTGAGCTGCCCGTGAAGCCTACGATCGATCTGTCTGACTTTTGAATCACAGCTGGGTTTTTCATTTTCTTGTAAGTATCAAGGAAAAGGATATTGGCCGAGCTCCCAGTATCTACCAGGATTCGCCTTATCTCATTGCCCCCTATTGATGCTCCTATGACAACAGCATCTTCATGAGGGCCAGCAATGTCCCTCAAATCATCCCCATCAAAGACAATGAATGGGAATAAACTTGACGATTGATAAGAGGTCATGCCCCCCTCTAGCTGGGTAGCCAAATTATGGACATGCCTTTTCCTTGATGAAGTGGTAGGAGCCGTTACAGTGTCCCCTCCGAAAATTGTCAAGGACTCAAAGAATTCAATGAGCCCGGAGACTGTCCTGGAACGCTCCTCTATTGCACCCACTCTGTTCCTTGTTGGATCAGGATCCAAATATTCAGATTCCACATCAAACCTTTCAATGATCACCATGGCCCCTTCTGGGGCAGCATTAACCGGACCAGCCCGGTGAGTGTTGTCAGGCCTATTGCCTCCTCTTCTTTTGACGTATGCACCCAATTTCCCTCTTTCAATCAGGTTCTGAACCTCTTGCTTTAACGCTATGCAATCATCAGTAGTATGGCCAATATCATTGTGATATTGACAGAAAGAACTGTTTCGGTGTTCCCTAGGAGATTGCAAGGTTGCCGGTCTCCGGTAGTGTACTTCATCTTTAGTTTTATCAAAAATGGTTGCCACACTTTCTTTGAGTTCAGCAAACCACTCTGGTTGGACCCATGGCCCTCTTTTGTTTCTAGATTGTTGGCTTTGTGCTGGGGCAGCTGGTTGAGACTGAGCTTTCCCTCTTCCATGCCCCTGTCCGGTCTCCCTAGCTTTATTTCCGGACTGGTTTTGATTAGGAGTTGGTGTCACCGGGGTGGATCTCACTTGCCTGTGCACCCTAGTCTTTTTTGTTTCATCAACGTTTATTTGCTTGCCAACCTGATTTAGCAATCCACCCCAGGTCATGGCTTTCTTCCTTGTCACAGAATCAGCCAGGTTGCCCGGGTTCAAACCTTGTCTCAGGGATGCTATTGCCACTTGTTCAAAGCAATCAGCCAGCCCGTTCTTTGTGTTCACAAAACGACTTATGTACTCTTTCAATGACTCATTTGGTTCTTGGGCACAATGGATTATGGTATCTCCATTACCCTTGAGCTCCTTACTCCCCACAAACTGCCTTCGAAAGGCCACCCAAAAGGTATCAAAGTCTCTGATACAACCCTGAGGAAGGCTGTTGTACCACTTCAGAGCACTCCCCGTGAAGGATTGAGAGAATGCCCTGCAGAGTAGTTTATCATCATCATCGAAGTTCATCATGAAGTTCTTGAATTGCTCCAGATGATTGTCCGGATCGGTACTGCCATCGTACTTCTCCATCTTTGTGCTATCAAACTTCTTGGGGAGGTTTCCGGACAGTATTTTGGAAGACAATGGCGATTGCCTCCAGTTCCTCCCACGACTGAACGCAGTATCCTCATTAGGGGTTGCAAAGATACCTGGCTCATCATGGAAGGCAAAGGGATCCACCAGCATCCGGTCTATATGTCTCCGGCTATGAGATGATCCTTTCCCAATGTGCCTTTTCATTCTTCCATGATGATCTCTCTTTCTTGAATATTTCTTAACTTGCTTTTGCTTCTTTCTTGTTCTACCCTCATCACTGCTGGATGATAAGGATTTTTCGTTCCCCTCACTGTCCGAAGAGCTGTCCGAAGAGTCTGAACTTGAATCAGAACTCTCCACAGGCTTGGACCGGTGAGACTTCTTAGAACTAGCATGTGTCTTTTTAGTGCTCACATGAGTTTTTGAAGCCCCATGTTCTTGAGGATTGTCAGAGCGATGAGCTACTGATGCTTTGGATTTCTCCTTCACGCCCATCTTGGCCTTTTCAGCCCTCAGAGCTTCTATTTCAACCCTCAACCTGTCACGCTCTTGGACAGTATATTCATCGTTCTCTTCCACCACTTCGAGCAAAGCTGGTGGAAGCTCTGGATTATCCGGATTCATTCGGACAGAATTTCTTTACTTGGTTTTGAATGTTTAATTCAGGCACCGTCGCCTCCCACTGTGGTCGCCAATTTGGTGTGGATAAAAGTTGCCTGGGGGTAGGCTGGTAATTTTAAGTGGAGTTTTAAGGCGGCGTAAGGGTGTTTCACGGTGGTGTGGTGGTGTTTAAGGATATTTCAAGATATTTCAGGGTGTTTCAAGGTGTTTTAAGGGTGGTGAGAGAATTGAGCAGTCTGGCAGCAGTTAATTTTTCTTACCCATAGTTAATGCTGGTGGTTGGGTATTTATAGTGTGTAATTTGGGCCCTTATGGGCTTTCGGGTCAAGTTTAGTAGACCCGGGTCATGTTTAAGGACCCATGAGGGTTAAGCAAGTGCACAGGTAGCTTAGTCAGATAGTGATTAGGTTTTTTAGTACTTTAGTCATAGTCCGAATTGTCTTATGTTTGCAGTGTTCGAAGTCATCTGTCCGGTTTAAACAGGGCTGTTCGAATTGAAGTCTTGGAGTCTGTCCGGTTTCCGGGGAGTTTTACTTTGGACTACCCTTTTGTGGTGCTGTTCGAATCCGGACTCATCAGATTCTACTCTTCAATACAGACATATTATCTTAGCATCCAAGTGTCAATTTTGTTCAAATTGTGAAAACATAAACCATTTATTTGTAAACTGCATTTACACATGCAGCATTTGGAAGCACTTCAGTATATTATTCAACATTAGAATTGAAAAAAACATGAGCTTAACTCATTTTGTTAGAGAATGGTTCTGGTTTTCAAAGCTAAAAGTCCATATAACCCATGTTTTCCACCTATTATTTGCTGGGTAGTTTGGAAAAATCGAAATGAATTGAAGTTAAAAAACATAAGTATCTCTATTAATTATGTTATCAATTACATTAACAAAATTATTCGTAGTCTTGACACATAAAAAAAACTAACTAAGAAGCACTGGATTAAGACCACTGATGCAGGTTCTTCATTGGGATGCATTTTGCTTTGTGATAGAAATAGGAAGGAGACTTACCTGAAGTGGATTGCTCCCAATTGTGACAGAATGAAACTTAACGTTGATGCTTCTTGTATTCTGAATGGAGAAGTTGGAGTAGGTATGATCGTCAGAAATCATAATAGAGATATCGTTAAGGAACTGGGCAAAACGTTTGGAAAGTTGACTCTAATTATGGCTGAAACTCGAGCTCTGCTTGAAGGTTTGTTGTTGTGCAGAGAAAATAGTCCGTTAAAAGTCAATATTGAATCAGACTGCCAGTCTTTGATTGATATTCTTGCTAAAGTGAAGTGTCTCTGGTACTTGAATTCATTGATATCGATTTGCAGAAGATTAATTCACCCTTCTATGACAATCAAGTTCATCCCTCGAATTCAAAGCAGAACTACAGATTGGCTCGCAAAGTGGACATTGAAGTGTAAACAGAAAGTCGAAATCTCTCAGTTTGATGCTCTAACTGATCTTTTATTGATTGCTCTTCTTGAGAGTATGGGCATTGGATATATCAACACTAGTACTGAATAATTAAGTTTTGTCTCTGCTAGTTCTGATTCATCTATCTTCTTCAATGGTTTATTTGTTTAATTTGTATGGTGGCTTGTTCTTGAGACTAGTTCTGCTTCTCCTGAGTTTCCTAGTACATCTTATTGAAGTTGGGTTGCATGTGTAAAAGTTTCCAATGGTTTAAAGTCGCTGAAAATGAAGCTAGAAGACTTTGTTGTTTTGTTTGCAACGACTATTTTTCAAAATTAGCAGTCTTTGTTTCTGCTATAGAAGGTGTTCAACCTTAGCCCTTGTATTCTGAACAATTGATGAATTTGGTCCCTTAATTTTAATAAATTTTCAATTTTACCAAAAAAAAGTATTTCTTTTCTTTTTTCTATTTGTTTGTTAGCTACCCAATTATATGGAATGTCTGGTCCTATTTCTCTAATATTTTCAAAATTATAGTTGGGAAACATATGACAATTAATCACATAGTTAACAAATGGTTTTCTTCATCTCAATCTAGAATACATATTAGAACTATTATTCCTCTTTTGATAGTCTGGTCTACTTGGATAGCTAGAAATAAGATGAAACATGATGGCAGAATCTGCTCTGATATTTCAATAATTAAAAGAGTTAAATCTATTCTATTTTATATAGATAGATCAGCTTTATTAACAAGGAAACATTGGAGACATAATTTACACATAGCTAAGGAATTAGAGTGTCATAATCACAGTTCTGATAGTAAAACCAGCCTATACATTAAATGGCATCCCCCTTCTGTCAATCGACTTAAGCTTAACTGTGATGGTTCTTCATTGTATAATGGTGAATCTAGCAGTGGCTTTATTATAAGGAACCATAGTGGTGAGTTAATTGAGGGTCAAGGTATTTTAATAGGCAAGAGTTCATCTATTGTTGCTGAAACATTAGCTTTATTATATGGTTTAAAACATTGTCATGAGAATAATATGTCTGAGATTGATATTGAAACTGATTCACTTCAATTATTCAATATGTTAGCTTATAATAAGTTCCCATGGTATTTAAATAAAGTATTAACATGTTGTAGGAAATTGTTTTCATCAAAGATGATATTAAAACATGTTTTTAGGGAAGAAAATGTATCTGCTGATTGGATAGCTAAGTATGTTTTGGAAAAGAAGCACGACTGTTTATTCAATGGATTGAACTGCCATAACCCTCTCAATGCTATTTTTCTCTTAGAGAGCATGAATTTGGGCTACTTTAGATTTTCAGATTGATATACTAATCTCTTAAGGCAGGTTTCAACCTGACCATTGTATTTGTTTTCTGTTTGCAGGTACAAAACAAGGAGATTCAGGCCTAAGAAGGAACAATACACAGTCAAGCACATTGGAGTGGAAGCAGACACTAATATAAGGACTTGGACATGAAGACAATAGAAGAAGATTGAATTGCTTAATCAAGGATGCAGTTGAAAGGATCCCGTTGAAGATGAAAGCGCAGTCACTAGAACTTATTAGAGCAACTCAAGGGTGTAGTTGAAAGGAGCTGAAAAAAGGATCAACTCAATAAGAGCAAGAATCTTCAAGTCCACCAACAGCCAGTGGCGGATCTAGGAATTGAAGTAAGGGGGGGCTAAAATTCTCGTCGAATTTTATCTCTAACGTTACTATCAAAATTTTCAATAAGTTGGCGTAGTCCCGGATCACTCACTATATATTCATTCAAATGAAATTCTACACTATCATCATTAGGTCTTGATATAGAGGTAATGAGATTATGATGAATCATATTATTATTACTCGAGCTACTTGAAGAACTAACACTATTCTTTTGTTTTTAGCAAAATAACGCTCCATTATAAGTCTATATAAAAAATATCTTATTATAGTATGATATTATTACATATAAATATATGTTTAACAATAAATCTTAAGGTATCTTAATATATTATTTTTAAAAGATATATAAAATAAAATAAAATATAACCAACCCAAATTTAATATCTTAAAAAGATATTTTAAAATTTACATAAAAGTAAATAATTTTTTTTATAAAAAATATATAAAAAAAATTATATTAAAGATATTTTTAACACATAGATGAAAATATTAATATATTATTTTTAAAAGATATTTTAAAAAATAAAATATAACAAAATCATTTAATATATAAAAAGATATTTCAAAAGATACATGAAAATAAAATGTGTATAAAATATATTTTTGAAAAATGGATGGAAATACATTCAATTTTTTTATATAAAAAATAAATTTAAATACATATATAAAATTAAAATCAAATTTGTATTAAACATAATTTATAATATAAATATATAATTTATTAAAAAAAACTAACAAATATTTCCATATATATTGTCGTAAAAAAATAAAGTATTTTATAAAAACGAATCTTAATATATTAGTAACTAAAAATTATTTAAAAAAATATAAACAAATAAAATGAAAATGATTATTTAAAATATACTTCAGAAAATAATTAAAAGAAATATGATTTGAGTAAATAAAACTTTGCTATCTAAAACTAAGTAAATGTATTTTCACTTTACTAAGTGACCACAAATTAGATCATAAAAAAATATTGTTTATCAAGTGTTTTAAGATCAAAATAATAATAAAATTTCAAAAAAAAAACAAAAAAATATACATACCTTAAAAACCTTGAAAAAATAAATAAATTGGTGAAACTCCTTCAGATCTTTTTTTTCCCTCTTTTTTTTTAAATTTCTTTGATTTAAATATTGACTCGTTCATAAGAAGCAACTCATTATCTTTATCTAAATCAAAGTAAGAGATAAAACATAATTAATTAGAAAGATTAAGCGAATATAAAATCAAAACAAATTATGACAAAATCAACTTAAAATTTTCTTTTAAAATATTCAAGATTTTGTAAATTAAATTTTCCACCGTTATTTGAGACTTTTAATTTAAAAAGTTTGTTAAAAATAGTCAACATACTAATTTTTAAATTAAAATTTTTCTACCATTATTTCGGACTTTAAATTTAAAACATTCCTAAAAAACAATTATTATCTTAAATTTTTACTTTAATATTATTTAAATAATTATTACCTTAAAAAATTATAAAATATATATTTTAGGTAAGGGGTCATAGAATTATTACTTTAATATTATTTAAATAATTATTCCCTTAAAAAAATTACAAAATATATATTTTAGGTAAAGGGGACATATAATTTTTATTTTAATATTATTTAAATAATTATTACCTTAAAAAATTATAAAACATATATTTTAGGTAAAGAGGACATAGAATTTTTATTTTAATATTATTTAAATAATTATTACCTTAAAAAATTATAAAACATATATTTTAGGTAAGAGGGGCCTACGCTCCTCCGGACCCAACGTAGATCCGCCGCTGGCAAGAGCAACTTATATACTATTTTTAGATTCAAAATTATAATTGTTTCAAACATTATTTTCAACACACTTTGTAATTCTTTTTTATCAATGAAATTTTATTTTCGGAAAAAAAACTATATTATAATTTAGATTAATATATAAATCAAAATAAATTATTATTATTATTATTATTATTATTATTATTATTATTATTATTATTATTATATCCATGAATATGTATGTTTAAAATAAATTATACTGGGCAGTTATATGGTAATCATCTTTACGAAGATCAAAATAATACAAAGTTATTATTTGATTTTGGAAATTTGAGATCAATAAAATTAAGGAGGATAAATTGATTGGAGCTTAAAATTTTAAAATGTTATAATTCAAAACACAAAAAATATTTTAAAATTCATAGTAAATTATGAGATTAATATTATAATCATCCCGTATGTATAGGCTTACCTTAGAGAAGTTTTAATTTCAAATATGAAAACGTCCCAAAGAAAACAAGATCACAGTTACTATTTTCAATTAGAAGAGATAAATAACTGCTGACTGTCTCTTTCTATATAACCTACATTTTAACTTTAGCTTTTACATAAACACACTACAATATAATTGAGTTAAAAAAAATTGTTTATTAAGATCACTAAATATGGGAAAGTTTGTTTTTCCTTTGATTGTATGTATGTTAATCGTTGCTACGTCGATAGGTATCTCCCGATATATATATATATATATATATATATATATATATATATATATATATATATATATATATATATATTTTAATTTTAATTTGTTTGTTTAGTTTTAAAATATGCAAATGAAATTCTCTCTGTGATATTTTTGTTTTGTTTAAAATATAATTTTTTTTTTTAAATAATTAACATTTGAAAAACATTATGATGTTTTTTGTTAGTTAACGGAGAAGACGAAGATGGAAGAGCACCTTGCAACATAGATTACCGGACTGATGCAACTGTATGTAACCAACAAATTTGCACTTTAATTTGTAGTAAAGAAGCTAAATCACCCGCTCAGCAACCTCCACATGCAAAGTGTCTTAACGACCATGTATGTCGATGCTCCTTTATTGGTGGTTGTCCCCCCAAATTGAATGTTTGATACAATTTAATGTAACATCTCAATAAACATAAAGTTTATGAATTTTAATATTTAAACCTTTATGTCAAATATTCGTTTACTTTTAATTATTTTATTTAGAGTTCAATTCAATATCATTTTGCTCAAAGCTTCCATTTTGAGTTTTAAAACTTTATTTGGGCGACCAAAGCCTTAACTTGGGTGAGAATCACACAATAACCTATTCAAAATTCACATAAAATAAATTTTAGAATGTTTATGTTTATTGTTTATTATCCTCTAAGTAATTAGAGCGTTTTTACTTTCATTTTGTACTATGATATCTTTTTTATATAAGTTATTAATGACAATTAAATATTTATAACCGGTGAAATAAATGTATAATTGATACCAAATCAATACAAATAATGGATTGAACAAAATATTGGTGTTAAAACGGTTTGTAATAACATATATTAGTTCATCTTTATCAGATAAACACAAACAACATAAATTTTTTTTTAAAAAAACTATAAAATAATAAATAGATAAATAAATAATATTTCATATTAAGTAAGCAATATTTTAAATTGGAATGTCTCATCCATATAAAAGTAAGGTCATATTGAAAAGAAAAAAAATAACCATTACTAGGTATTAAACAATTAGACCTAAATATAATTTTTGAACATATCATATAGATATTCGACCTACATATATGAATGTAATTTGAATAGATGGTATAGATATTGGTACCGTCATGTATTTTTCAATTCGAACCCTAAAGGTATCAACTAAATAAGATCAAATATACCAAACATTATTACATGCTACAAACAAGTGGTTAATGGTTACAATATTTTTGCAGAATTGACACTTATATACTAAGGTAATATGACTTTTTTGAATGTTAGACTCAGTAATAAGCCAATTGGTTAGAGCTCTCCAAACCAAGAAAGAATACTTAATTGGAGTAATATTGTTCCACGATATTTTGAACATAGATGATTGATTATTTTTCTGCCTTAAATAGTTCAAGGTCTCTTTAATGTTAAAGCTACCATCATTTGATAGGAACCAAATTATAGTGTCCTCCTCATGCTCCTTTATGGAAGTTTTTATAATGTTTTGAATGTTAGAGGGAGTAACTGAGCCTATCATTCTATCCATGTTCCATCTGTCATTAGTCCAAAATGTCTTGACTTTATCTGAAACATACCAACTATTATATTCTCTGTCATTTAGGATAATGAGAGAGGATGGACTACACCATCTATCTAGCCAGAATTCGGGTTGGCCTTTACCTAGCTTCCAAGCCCTCTTAGATTCAGCCATATTGTTGATATTAGCTAGTCTTTTCCATGTTTGAGATTTAAGCTTAGAATAGTTGACTTGAAGAGGGTACTTATCTTTACAGTAAATGTTATAAAGGTATTTTACCCAAAGGGAGTTATTTTCTCTAAATCTAAGCCACAACTGCATGAGAAGGCATCACGAATATCTTTGAGTTTTTTTGACATTGAGATCACCTTCAACAAAGGCCATACAAATATTTAACCAATTTATCCAATGAATATTGTTAACATCTTGAGTTGAGCCTTACATAAACTTATTAAAAGTTTTTTCTATTCTATTAATGATATTTTTAAGCAAGAGACAGCTTTGCATCTAGTAAAAAGAAAGGGCTATCAAGACTAAGTTTATTAAGGTGAGCCTTCCTATTCATTAATCTTACCTTTTATTTTCGTTATCAATGGTTCATAATTAATTGATTGATTATATGCATTCAATATATTACCTAAGTAAGTAATAGGAAGACTACTAATGTTAAACCTATACTGAATGACTAAAGATGATCGTCTCTTAGATAAGTTAGAAAATGTGAAGATGTTGGTCTTGTCTTTATTTATAGCTTGACCAGAGGTATTCCCAATACCTCTATAAGAATTATCTATAATTTTTTATAGTAGAAGTGAGGAAATTAGTAAATATCAGAACACCATCTGCAAAGGTCAAACATGGTATGTTTAACGGGCTTCTTGAAATATCCCTTGACTACCCATTAATGTGAATAGAAATAAATATAGACTTAATCATTCTCTCAATTATATAAATAAATGTAAGTCAAAAAACCAAAATCATTAATAACTTTCAGGATAAAAGTATTGAACATTCTATCAAAGGCTTTGGTCATGTTTAGCTTGACCATAATATTATCACTTTTGGTCTTTTTATTAAGATCACAAATTTATTTCTTTGTTGTCTTGAATATATCTTCCAGGAATGAAGCCAACCTAGACTTTATATATAATTTTAAGAAGAATTTTGACCAATTTATTGTCTAGAAGCTTATATATGATTTTATTCATTAATGTATACAAGTTAATTGATCTATATTCTTTCCAGGAAGTGGGGTTGATTGATTTGAGTATAAGACAAATGCAAGTAGCTATAATTCCTCGAGGTATATGTTGGCGAAAGAGAAAGAATTACATTGTTGCACAAAATTCTTCTTAATGATTTTCCAACATATCTGAAATATCTAACTATTGAAACCATCAATGCGTACAGCACTTGATGAGTTAAGACTAGAGATGACACCATGAATTTCCTTTTCAGAGGAAGAAGACATGAGTAAGTTGTTATCATCTTCATTTATCAGATTAGGAATGGAGTTAAATATATTTTCATTCAACTTAGAATTGCCAACAGTATCATTATGATTTTAAGGGTAAGTTAATATACTTGTCAAATATAATTCAATGGAATTTGTTAAAAAATATCATCAGTTATCCAATCAGAACCATCCTTAATGCTAAAGATTATGTTCTTTATTCTCATCTTGCTAATATAATTATGATAGTTTGTTCTCTACATGTCCCCATCTTCAATCCAATTAGAATAACACTTTTGATACCGGTAAGATTCTTCTTTTGCTAAAGTTTAAAGGTAAAGGCATTAGATTTATATAGATCAATTCTACTTTGAGAAGTGTTAGATTTCGGGTATTTTAATTCTAGGTATTTTAATTCGAGACATTTTATATTATCTTCAGCCTCCAGTACCTTGTCAAATATGTTTCCAAAGATTTGTCTATTCCAGATTTTGAGATCCTCTTTTAGAATTTTTAACTTATTTTAAAAGACATACATAGGGAAATAAAACATCTATTGACTCCAAAAAGTTCCATTGTATTTAGGAAGTTGATGCAATGACCACATGATTAGGAAACTTGAATGATTTCTTAGGATTCAAACTACTGTGAGGAATATGGTTAAGCAAAGATATGTATTGTCAGAATAAGTCCTGGCCATATGAAGCAACCTGGTTTCATTCAAGTACTCAGTCCAAACAGTATTATAAAGAGTACGATCTAATCTTTTCTATTTTATTTTGTTGGTCCATGTGAATTTAGTTCCATCATAACCGGCATCTTCTAGGAGGCAGTCTCTAAAAGTGTTATTGAAGTCCTCAATGTGATTAGAATAATTAGAGGTACATCAAATATGTTCATCGTGGAAAAATATAACATTGAAGTCTCTAGCAACGATCCATCCATTGGTTGTATTGGAGGTGTCTCTGATATTATGACAAAGCTCAAGTTTGTTTATTCTTTGACATTTAGCATACACTATAGTAAATAAGAAAATTTTGGTCATTGTTGAGTGAGTAATCTCAGCATAAATAAACTGTTGATGGTCAACTAAAATGCTTATCCTCAATTCATCATTCCATAACAGCCAAATTTTGTTATTCATATTGGTTTTAAAATGGTTAAAACCTAAGCTAAAAATAATCTGGTCCATTTTCTCAATCTTTATAAGATGTTATTGTAATGTTATTAAGTCAATGTTTTTTTAGTTTGATATATTGAAGCATTCTTAGAGAAGAGTTATTTCCCATACCTCAAATGTTCTAACTTAGGATCTTAATTGTCATAAAATTTGAGTTTGAATAACTACTATGACCTTTTTGGTTGAAGAGACTTAGCTGAAAAGATAACTTATTTTTACTTCCATGGCTTCTTTAAGTTTTTTATTAAGAAGATCTTAGAAACTTTTTCCAACCTCTCTTCTATTCCAAATTGGAGAGGTTGGCAAGTTACCTATGTTTTGCTGATTTGGAGTGTGATTTTCCGACTCCAGATTTTCATATTCAAAAGTATATGTGAGGTTGTATCCAGATTCAAGGTCTTGGATAACTTTAATAAGTTAATCATTGCTAATAGAGTTATAAACATCCATGCGAGTACTATTGTTAACCTTTGAGCTTACTCTTCTATTTCTTTTTGGTTTGTTGGTTTTGGATTTAAAGGAGACAGTGTCATGATTTATGATTTCATGGGAATGTGTTGACTTAACATTTTATGAGTTTTAGATTCTTCATCTAATTTAATTGAGTTATCTTTATCATTATCTTTATGATTTTTAACTATCAAAGACTTGATCCTGGGAATCTTCCTTTCTTTTAACTCAGTATTTTTAATAAAAGTATAATCATGTTGTTGTATTATGTCTTTTTTAGTCTTGGTAACTAGTTTTTTACAAGTCTCTTGTTTGTGACCAAGATGATGACGAAATTGACAGTAATGAGGCAGATCCTTATAGCTTATGTCTAGCCAACAACCATCATTTCCTCTGAAACCAACCCAAAAATGATATTGAAATTTTTTAGTTAAGTTTAGTTCAACCCAGGCATAGCAAGAGTTATAGGAAACTCTGTTCTTTTCTGGAATCCAGGTCTTTAAAGGTAGGTCTATGGTTGAAGCTATAGTATGTATAATACCTTCATTTTAGAGATATTCATGTATATTTGCAATCATAATCCATATCGGGGTAATTGGAAACTCATATTTAGGGTTGAATAAGTTTGTCAACTTGAATAACCTCATCGAGAGTTCACCCATAGACCAAACATTTTTGGTCTATAGTTTGCACATGTCTGTTCTTAGAGAAATTTGTATCATCACGTGTTTTATATCCCAAACCGACATATTATATTCACTAACAAAATTCATAGCATCCAAGAACTATTTTATGATCAAGAATTCCGGCACACATTTAAAGAACTTACCAATTAAGGTGAATTTGGTATCCAACAACAGTATATCCTTATATTTCTTTGATAACGGAGTTGATATATGATCTTTTTATCTTGTACTTCTGCTGGTATTAATTATGGATGATCCCTAGAATATCTAATCACATCATAAAAATATTTGGTCGTTATATAATTAATTTTCCCATCTTTGTTACTTGAGTCGTCTTGATCCATCCTTGAGCTATTTTGGTTATAGTTCTCTGGTTCATAGATGTGTTTTTTTTACAGATTGGAAATGCTGCATCGATGAAGACTCTATTTTGTCTTTCTTTTCTTTAAAATATTACAGCTGCAGACTTTTGAGTTAAAAATTAAATTTGTCTTGTTGTTGTTTCGAGGAAGAATAACCTTTTGGAGCCTCATTTTCTACGTCCTTATCCATAGTGGAGAGCTGGCAAGAAGCCAGAGATGCAGATGGAGAACGACCAAAAGCAAAGCTCTGTTTTATGGCTCTTAGTTTCTTGATGAAATTATGGAGCTCTTTCTAAAATTATTATTCAATGAAAAACTGTAAAACAAAATATATTAAGGTTTCTATTAAAACCATAATTATATTTAAATTCTGCAAGTGGTATCACGACTAGTTTCTATAATTAAGAAACTAATTTATTTTGTCCTCAATCTGATTTTATCTCAATCTTTATAATTGTGTGATTACAGATTTTTTTAGTTTTGAGATTCAAATTATATGGTTGTATACATGTTAAGTGTGAGGTTTTATTATACCATGATTATATATTTACATATACGACCTTCTGGATATAGTAAAATCATGATTCAAAATCACTTTATACATTTTATTTATTTTGGATATCGTCGAGTCGTCAAGATGAGTATGTGTATCATTGTGATGAAGTTTACCTGATCTGACCTTTGGTTTCCACAACGAGCAATGTTGTTTGTCATGGTATCGAGAATTTTCCCCTAACGATACACTTCACATTGTTACATTTCAGTTAATTTATGATGAGATTATTTATTTGTTAGCAATACTAAAGTTAAGCAATACTTTGAAAAAAAAATCAGTTTTGACCAATAAAGAGGTTTGCATAGTATTTTTTAAGAAAATCAAGTTAGTATACATAATACCTTGGTTGGACTAAGTTTCAAATCTTAACAAGTTAAATTTAAATTTAACACAAATGCTTTCTTTCTTCTCAAATATCTAGCATTAATCTTCAGATAACCAAAATATAAATCATAATAAGATTTTCAAGTATAATGAAAATATGGTATGCTTCTCCATTAAGATTGCAAGAATATATAAGAATATATATGAGAATATATATAAGTTAAACGGATAACATAGTTAGCAATGTAAGACCCAATTGTATAAGTCTGATGATAGTCCCCATATGACATTATTTAAGCATATCATATTATATTTTCTTAGCATATAATTAAAGTATTTGTGAATTCATTGCCAAAATTCAGATGTTAGTGTTTTAGCTTTTCAGATTTATTCAAGTTTGTTAAATCTGAAATATAGTAGAGATTAAAATGTTAACGCTAGACATCATCATGGATAAATTCCACAATGAACTTTATGAAAAGAATCAGTTATAAGTTTATCATAGGGTCATTATTATTAATGTATTTTTCTGTTCAGTTCAGTTATTATGAGATTATTTATTTGTTATCAATACTAAAGTCGAACAATAATAGAAAAAAAATATATTCAGTTTTGACAAATAGAGAGGTTTACATATTAATTTTATTTAAATCAAATCAAGTTAGTTAAATTTAGCACAACGACTTTCTTTATTCTCAAAGATTTAGTATAAATTCAGAAAGACTATGAAAGGTTTAAGACTTGGCTTGACCAAACCAATTATTTTTACACTTTTCGTCTGATCTTTATTTTAAATTTTTTCTTATATGCGTTTTCTGGATTGATAGAGCTAGAAACATCCTAATTTATTTTCATTCTGAAGATACGTTAAACTAACAAACATTATGTAAAGGCAAAACACATCTACAAATAATGATAACAATTCTATAGATGATTTGTGAAATGGATAAGTTGTATATAGTATGTATAATTAATGTTTCAATAATTTCATACATATTTATGTACTAGTTGGTAAAATAAATTTAAATCATTGAACAAATGAGGATACATTTATCACAAGTATTCATGTTATATATCTCAAAATGCGGTTGATAATATAATTTTATTAAGTCTTATTGAACCTCTTAACTACTATGACTATAATAGATGTGTTTGATTTATCAAGAGAAAATATACCAAGTAAAGGAAACTAATAGGCATATGGAGCAATATAAGTTTTAAAAAAACCCATAAAGTTATCTATAAAATATACCTATATAGAGATGGCCAAGACTATACATATATATATATATATATATATATATATATATATATATATATATATATATATATATATATATATATATATATATAGGTTCCATTATGCCCATAGTTTATCATAGTTTAATGTTGAATATCACTGACAAGTTATAGCATTTTATAACTTGAATAAGGTATCACCTCGATAAAAGAATTAAGTGTGTCTTATATGACCTTAATGGTTACTACTAAAGACGGTATGAATTCTCATCGAATAAAATAACGAACCGTTTTGCTTACTTAAAATATGCAAAGTTCATTCTTAAAATAATACAATTGGAATTAATTATTAAAAGTGTATACATTAAACTCAAACCTTGCGGAATATCTCTTTAAAACACTTTTACATTTGGGAATGTGATGTAGGCAGAAGGCTTCGATAAAATCTATTTAAATGTTTTAGTTTTATTTTATTTTTATTTTATTTTTTATACTTTAAGGATTTATTAAAGATATCAAATTAAATCTGAATGTAATCAGATTTAATAGGATATTATTTTATTGCGTTTATTTTTGTTTCCATATTTTGTATTAGGGATTTGGGCGATTCATATTTAAGGCGTCTCAAACCCTATTTTTGTGGTCAGAATTGTTTTTGATTAATAAAAAAAATTAGGGTTTTATCCCTTTTAGGCTTCTCTGCGTTTCACTCTCCATCATAGTGGTATCAGACACAGGAAATCCTGCGAGATAGTGCGAGGAAGAACCAACGGTCGCGGTGACGCTGCAGTGACTAGAGATACACGTGATTTCGGTGATCGTAAAGTTGCTGACCTACGCCGTCAGGTGGCTGATCTTACCCGTCAGATGGTTGTTCTTAACGCCAGGCGAGAAGTTGCTGCCCTACGTCGTCAGGTGGCTGATCTTACCCGTCAGATGGCTGATCTTAATGTCAGGCAACAAGGCACGGAGGTTGAAGGTATCGATAACCCTTTTGGGGAGGGGTTCGAACAGAATACTTATCACGGCCGCCGCTGGGAGCTTGGATTTAAGGATGAAATATCTGCGGAAACTTGGTCAGAATATGGAGATCCGATTTATGATGTATACGGTGATGAGGATGAAGACGATCCAATTTATGATGTATACGACGATGAGGATGAAGATGATTGGATAACACCAAAAGACGTCTCATGTTCGTTCGATAAGGTAAACAATAATTCTTTCTCTACTCCTAAAAACACCAGAGGATCTGGAGCTAAGGATAAAGAAACAAAACCTTTTACACCATTTTTTTCATCGAAAAGCAAAGAATTAATTTCGAATTCCAGTTTCTCTTCTTTTCATACAGATGAATCGGTGGATAAAAGATATGATATCCAGTATACCCTCTCCAACTCAAAACCAAAAATAAAATATAAAAGAAAATATATCAGTGGGGACTATTTACCATTGTTCTTGCCACCAACCAAACCTTCTGGGACCAATAGAGAACAAAAATTCAGAAGGGAACGGGTTCGAAAAAGAGGAAAACGAACACAGGGCAGACGGAAACAGACAACACCCAATGTAGACATTGATGCTATGAACGAGGAGGCTTTCACCAACTACTCCAAGCAGTACGAGACTGAAAAGGGTAAGAAGAAATCACAGGGTTTGTACGCTTTCACTCTTTTCTCTATCATTTTCGATTCCAACTCGGGTTATATGTATAACCATGATTCTGTTCTTGGAAGAGTTGATACTTTGATGTTACATGACTCGATGACTTTCACTAGTGATTGTAATTGTGATACAAGATTGGGTAGGAATGATTATATGCAGATTCCAGATTTTGTGGGCTCTAAAACTGGGTATTCACTAGTTAATACCGTTGTGTTTACATCTTGTTCATGTGCACCTAAGGTTTTTGATGAAATGTCTGAAAGAGACAGTTTCGTGATCGTTATATATGCTACGTATGGGATGGAGAGTTTGGGTGTCAAGAAATCCCAAGCTTCTGCTATCACACGATATTGCAGATTTTTGTTGTTTGGTTTCGAGGAGAACGAGTTTGAGTTGCAGATGAATAAGCTTCTATCTATAACTGCTGCTAGTTTTTCGGATTTTGTCTCTTTTGATGGTATCCTTCCTATAGGAGTGAAAGGTAGAAACATCAAATGTTGGGCACAACAAACCTTAGTGGAATTGGCAATGCACATTGCAGATACATCCGGGACCTATGATATTCAGGAGTATAATACCTCCTGCAATGTGTTTCTCATAATGTCACTATTAGCCAATTTGATTCCGGAAGAGCATCCACAGTTGGAAAAATATGTTCAGGCACCAACAACAATTGGCATATTAAATGCATGTCTTGTTGTCACTGGTCGCGGGGCTCCTGCACTTCATAACTCGGGGTTTGCGGGTTCTTGCTCAAGCATATGGAAACGGAATTCTTATTGGGATGCCCGTCCTTCCTCGAGAAGCAATGAGTATCCCCATTTTATTCCACGCCAAAATTATTGCTCCACTAGTGGAGAAAACTCATGGACTGAGAAAAGTTCGAGTAACTTCGGAATGGAATCTGATAGAAGACCGCACCTGGATTCTTCTGGTAGTAGTAGCTTCAGTTATACTTCGGCCTCAACACATTCTCTTGAAACACACAAGGAGCTACAGAAAGGGATAGCTCTTCTCAAGAAAAGTGTGGCTTCTATCACAGCATACTGTTACAATTTACTGTGTCTAGAAGTGCCTGCTGAGATGTCTCCTTTTGAAGCATTTTCCAAATTACTGGCTACCTTATCCTCATCAAAGGAAGTTCGGTCTGTGTTTTCCCTCAAAATGGCTAGTTCCAGGTCATGTAAGCAAGTACAACAACTAAACAAATCTGTGTGGAATTCCGCCATGGGATCTAGTGCCTTGCTGGAGAGTGCTCACACGCTACCTATAAGGAGGAACATAAGTAACAACAACGTTCCTAATTCTGCCGCTAGCTTTCTTTCTGAGATTTCTTGTATCAGAAAATATGAAATCCTAGTTGACGGATGGGATCTAGTGGAGCATCCAAACTTCCCACTTCCACCATCTCAGATTGAAAACGTTAAGCTATTGCTCAAGACCAAGCTTATCGAGTGTGGTGAGGCAATCATCTACGTTAAACCTGAGCAGTGGGTGATGTCGGGATCTGGCGATGAATTTGTTGTGACACTTACAGATCAATGGTACATCACATCTGGTGAATCAAAATGGACTAAGTTGACAGAGGAGTGTTTATCAAACATGAATATTTACTCTGACGAGACACGACATGGCTTCGAGCATATTTTGAGTTGGTTCAATCAGTGGGCTTGCTCGCGATCTCTTACATTTGGAACCCGCATCCCTTGGGACGAACACTTCCTTGTTGATCCGTTATCTGTTTTCACTCTTAACATGGCCTATTATACAGTTGCCCACTTGCTACATGAAAGAGATATGTATGTAGGCGGTGTTTCTTCAGTCCTTCATGACCAACTGATTGATGAAGGGTGGGATTATATTATATGTGACAGTCTTGTCCCAGCAGCATCGACGATACCTCCTTCCCTTCTCCATAAGATGCGGAGGACTTTGTGTTCAGTAGATTTTATGAGTTTCTCAAGGATTGATTCTTTGCTTACAGAACTAATTTGGATCAACAGAACTACTGTCATTGTTGCTCACCGTTTAGGCACAATTAAAAATGTTGATGGTATTGCTCTCAATCGTACATTTATTCCAATATTTGATATTCGACGTTTTGAATTCGAGGTCGAATTCTTTCCAACCGAGACAGGATAATGTAGGCAGAAGGCTTCGATAAAATCTATTTAAATGTTTTAGTTTTATTTTAATTTTATTTTATTTTTTATACTTTAAGGATATTATTTTATTGCGTTTATTTTTGTTTCCATATTTTGTATTAGGGATTTGGACGATTCCTATTTAAGGCGTCTCAAACCCTATTTTTGTGGTCAGAATTATTTTTTATTAATAAAAAAATTAGGGTTTTTATCCATTTTAGGCTTCTCTGCGTTTCACTCTCCATCATAGCTTTCACTCTCCATCAGAATGTCTGATGGAAGCGCCTACAAGCCTAGGAAATGGTAACAAGAGTCTCATACACTCTAACTATTTCATTTTAGCATTTGGTCTATTATATATAATTTTAGTTAGGATCCAACGATAAAATTTATATTTGAGATAATACATCAATTTTTAGGATAAGAAGGTGTGAGGTTGAAGTAACTAGTGAAAAACATTAATTATAAAAGAAAAATAAGAAAATTTCACTCAAATTTGAACTATATGGATTTGATCTTGTATAACCAATAATATTTTAATTATAAGAATGAATATTTGCTCTACATAAATGAAAATGATTATTTCCATTATAAATCAATATTTAAAACCTTATTTAAGAATATGTAGTATTAGTTTTTGAGTACGAACAAACTCACCATCCTCAAGAAATTGAACAAACTAAAGCTAGTAAAACATTTTACAAAGATTTTACAAATAGAAAGAAGTGAAATCATGTTTATTTTTTTATAAAATATATTTCTATAAAATTTTCTATATAAATATTAAAACTCTTTGTGGTGAACTGAAGAATTTAATTTCATTTTTTTAATATCATAAAGAGTTTTACATGAATATTCACATTCTTCATTATGCAACATAATAACTTAGTTTCACCTTATGTAATTTCATAAAGAATTCTATATAAAATTGAGATTGTGTATGATACAACAAAATACTACAGATTCACTTATGTAATTTTATAAAGAGTTACGCAAGAATTCATACTGAAAATTGATGTGCAATAATTGAGTTCTAGGTTTATATCCATTATCTAAAGATAAAAAACTAGGTGGTTGCAAATTCATATATGAACTATAGTTGACTCGAAAGCTAACATGATAAAATTTATACAAGGTCTTATAACACACAAGAGTTTCTCAATATCAACAGATTGACTTTTAAGTTAACCTTAATTTCATCATAGTGAAGGATTAATTCAACTGAATCATAGTATATACTAGAAAGTTGAATATTAAGCTTAATTGAATGAATATTAAGATCCCATTTTTGTTTCAAAATGGTGACATTGAGAAATTTGATATATACTACAATCCAATGAATTTATTAATTACTTATAATATGTTGCACAAGTTAACCAGCGTAAGGAAGATCAACCTAGTGGAAACAGTTGTATTTAAATTTTGGTATAAGTCAATGATTAGTAACATTAAGAAATTTATTTATGATATTGACAAAACATATAATAAATGATAACATGATCTCTTAAAATTATAATCTCTTCTAGTTTTGAGATAAACTTAGTAGTATCATATATCGATGACATATTCCATTACCATGAACTATAGAAACCTAGTGCATGCTACCAATAAATTAATATTGAAGAAATTTGATATGAAATGTTTTAGGTAAGACATCTTACGTTTTGGAAATTAAGATTTATCATAATTATTCTTAATAGTCTATGAGTTTATTACAAAACACATACATTAAAAGAGTATTACAAATATTATGGTATGAAAACAACACGCTTATAGATTTCCTTAAGACGAGACAAATGATATTAACCAATTTATCTTCATTTCAAAATTAGGGAGATACAAAATATTCCATATGTTTCGACAATCTTAAATTTTATATATGCTCAGGTTTGTTCAGAATTAGGTGTACATTTATGAAAATAATCCTAAGAATATATTTTAAGTACTATTAAGATGGAAAATTTTATAATAGGACATGGACACTCAGGTATTTACAAGAACAAAGCATCGCATGTTGACATAAATGAAGTCGGATCATTAAGAAGATCATTTACATGTGATGACTTTTGTGAGTTAAGTGGTTGTGAGGTCAATTTGTGTGATTTTAATATACATACTTTGTGAGAATAAAAGTTATGCATATTGAGTATCATCAAAATAAAAATAAAAATATATACACTTCTTTATAGTTATAAAAATTAAAATAAAGTAAAGAAGAACATCTTTCATGATTTATTTTAGTCAGAATGAAAATATTAAAAGATGATGTTCTGTTTTTCTCTATTTTTCTCTATTATTCTTCTCCTATTAAGGTTTTAACATCTAAATTATTTCATAAACACAATATCATGTGTGGGTTCTTAAATCTACAAAATACTCAGATTTAGTAGGAGTTTACTTACTATTCAGTTTTCAATTCAGTTTTGGATTAGATCATGTTTAGTTTTAGTTCGTACTTGATTCAGTTAAACAATAAGATATCTGTTTTTACTTCTACATCTCTTGTAAATTTTATAGAAACTAATAATGTCAATTTAGTTAAGGTGGATCTGTTGTTAATCGATATGTTGTGTAATTTCATATTCAAATGCATCATATTCTACATACCATGAGAAGTCAAAGTTTGGTTTAGATCATTGTTGGTAATATGCCTGATGTGGGAACGATCATGTATAATATGGCTCAAATTTCTTAGTTATTATTTTTTGTTGTTTAAAATTATAAGATGTTTTAATAGATGTGATGACCCAAGTGAGAGATTGTAAGGGTATCCTAAATTAGAAGGTCTCATCCATGTATATAGAATATCTGAATTATTATAAACTATGGTCGATAAAATGAAATCACTAAAAAATATTAATAACATAATAATAGTATATAGTAAATTATGTAGATAGTAGTTAAGATTAATTGCACTATAAGGAAAAAATATATTATCCAATACTTAAACTATTAAGGTTAACGAGCCTGTTATTGTCCACGAGGAACAAGAGAACATTGGATAATAATGTCACTAAATTCGTTTAATCAATGTGAAGTTATAATTTATATACAAGATCTTTAAACTCTATCCATTAGGTGTTTGATATCTATAATCATTTGAGAAATAAAAATAATTCATAACTTTTATCTTCTTTTTTAAATATGCTTCTCTCTTTAGATTGATTCATCAAAACTAATTGTTTTTTACTTTTTTCATGGGCTTAAATCAGGAAATAGTCCTTCGACTATAACGTTTTCTTTCATTTAGTCCCTCGACTAAAAAATCACCAGGGAGGGTCCCTCGACTATCCCATTTTCTTTCATTTAGTCCTTCAACTTTAAAATCACCGGTGAAGGTCCCTGGACTTTGCAAAAATTTATAAATTTAGTCCCTGATTTGGAGTTTTTTTCTTAGATTTTGGGACTAAATTTATAGATTTTTCAAAGTCCAGGGACCCTCACCGATGATTTTAAAGTCGAAGGACTAAATGAAAGAAAATGGGATAGTCGAGGGACCTTCACGAGTAATGTTTTAGCCGAGGGACTAAATGACAGAAAATGTGATAGTCGAGGGACTAGACAGCGATTTAAATCTTTTTCATGATATAGATTTTTTTTTCTACATTAAAAATAATATACATATATATTATGATTGTATTGAACCATTAATTAGATTTAAATTAGATTATACATATTTAGATTATACATTTTCTTAAACTAAGTAATACATTTTTTAAATTATAAATGTTTAAACTACTTATTTTAAACTTTTTATTTTTAATTTGGCAATATCATTCTTGTTTAAATATTATATTTTATTATTTTAATGAATATCTACTACAACATCGTTAAATATATTTTAAACTTTTCATTTTTATAGTGTTATATTTGATTTTGGTGGGGTGAAAAAGAAGCTTTAAAAGTGCTTTAGATTATTATCTTTTAATAAATGTAGAGTAAATGAGAGGGTAAATTTTCATATAAAAAATAAAAATTGTATCCCTAGCTCATTGACTAAATATTTTATTTATATTGTTTAGTTACATTAGGTCTTTATTTTAAAACTAAAGACTACAAATATTCTATTTTTTTACTTATTCTTTCATTAAATTTTAGAGGATATATTGTTTTTTTATTTCTAAATCTAGTCACGGTTGATATTTCCACATGTCACTAATTAGAATTTTCTTTTATTTATTAAGGTTCAAATTATTTATATATTAAACTCATATCAGTAGTACTTCTAGTCCTTGCGAATGGAATGAAGAAAGCGTATAAATTGAAGTTTGATAGTCCATGTAGAGACAAAATGCTACTTTAGACCATTATTTTGACTATGCATTCTTGGTCTATAGTATTACTTATATAAAGTCCACTTTGTTTTAACCTAAAAGATTTAATTGAGGTTGGACATTTACATTATAGAGATTGACTGAACTGTCATATCTATGATTATAGATTGTTTTATGTGAAAAGCCAAGATTTTCTATAATTATAGATTGTTTTATGTGAAAAGCCAAGATTTTAAGGTTTGACATAACTTGGTAACTGATCCTCTAAGTTTTTAAATCTTTGGTTTATATGGTTGGATTGTTGGGCTTTATTTGAGTGGATACGATAAGTTATACATTTAATAATTACACTTGTAAAACATGAAATATTACACGTTTAAGTGAAGGTTTGGAAGATTCTGTTAAGACACATGTCCCATATGCAGTCCAACCTTTGGGCTTGTTTTTTTTTACCATTGTGCGTTTATGTTAGTCCTTGGATAATCTTTGTCTAGATGGTCATGATGAAACATGTTTCTTATTTAAATAATAAAGATGTTTGGTCAAACTTGTTTCTTATTTAAATACTCAATCTGTCTCATAATATGGGACGTTTAATGTTGTTTCACCAACATTAAGAAAACAATAATTACTTTGAAAAAATAAACGACAATAAATTTGATTGGTGGGATGAAAAGTTTCTGCAATCAATTATGAATTCTATTGGTGAAAAGCTGAAAATATGTAATTAATACTACCTTGAAAAAAGAGAACGACAATTAATATGAGACAAACAAATTCTCCTAAAACGTCTAATATTATGAGACGGAGGGAGTAATAAAGATGTTTGGTCAAACTCCATATTGGGCATTTATGTTGGTCAAACATCATAAAAGTGTTTGGTCAAAATCCATGTTCGTTTAAATTCTAATGGATCATGTTAAGAAGTATTAGTATGCCATTTATTAACGATGGTGACTCCTAAAACTGTGGTAGTTCAAGAGGTTTAACCAATAGTTGTCAACACAGATCCTATCTTGGTGGTTTCACTATCCACTTTGTAAGAAATTTTATGTCTTCACCTGTTAAAAACAAAGAGAGAAGTAGCCGCAGGAAGCGGCTAGGGTTTTGTGTTTATTAGAAAATATTCCTTTTGTATTGAATTATTTTTTTATATGTAAACCCAAGTAAGGCTCTCAATATATAGAGAACTTAGAGGCCTATACAAGGAAACTTAATACACTGAATATTCTAACACAAAGTATTTTTTCTCCTTGCAAAAGTGTATCTCCTAGTTGCTCCATCAGCTATATATTCTAACACTCCCCCTCAAGTTGTGTAGTGGGATCACCAATACCCAACTTGGATAAAACTGATTCGAATGTTCTTGCAGCAACCGCTTTTGCCAGGATGTCTGCCAGTTGGTCTTCGGATCTAACAAACGGAAGTTCGACTGTCCTATCTTCAATATTTTTTTTATGAAGTGTCTATCTATTTCAACGTGTTTTGTTCTATCATGCTGTACCGGGTTCTCTGAAATCTTAATCGCAGATTTATTATCGCACATTAACTGAGTTGGACACTTCAGAGGGGATCCGATTTCTTTCATTATCTTCTTTAACCAAAGTATCTCGGTAATCCCCTTAACAATTCCTCTAAATTCTGATTCAGCACTTGACAGTGATACTACTTTCTGTTTCTTACTCCTCCAAGTCACCAAGTTACCTCCAAGAAGAGTAAAGTAGCCAGCAGTTGATCGCTTGTCGTTAGGATTCCCTCCCCAATCAGCATCTGTGAATACTTCAACATCAAGGTGCCCATTTTTCTTAAAAATTATGCCTCTTCCTGGTGTGCCTTTGAGATATCGAATAATCCTCATTACTGCCTCCATATGGTGTTCCTAAGGATGATGCATGAACTGGCTAACCACTCCCACTGTGTATGCAATGTCGGGTCAAGTGTGAGCCAGGTAAATCAATTTTCCCACCAACCTTTGGTACCTTTCTTTACTCGCTGGTCTGGCCCCTTCAATTATCTTTAGTTTGTGATTCACAACCATAGGAGTGTCATTTGGTTTGTAATCCACGATGCCAACTTCAGCTAATAAATCCAATATATATTTCCGTTGGGAAATATAAATCCCTCCTCTTGACCTAAGAACCTCGATTCCTATGAAATACTTTAATCCCACAAGGTCTTTCATTTTAAACTCATTGAAGAGGTTTTTCCTAAGAGAGCTAATTTCTTCTTCGTCATTCCACGTTATAATCATATCATCGACATATATTATAAGACAAGTGACTAATTCTCCTCTCTTTTTGTAAAACAAGGTATGATCCCCATTACTCTGTTTGTAGTTGTACTGCTTCATTGCCATTGCAAATCTCCCAAACCAAGCACGAGGAAACTGTTTGAGCCTATATAACGCCTTTTTCAGTTTACATACCTCATTTTCTTGAAAACCATCAGAGAACTCTGGTGGGGGTTCCATATATACCTCTTCTTCCAAGTCTCCATGTAAGAAAGCATTTTTTACATCAGATTGATGAAGAGGACAATCTTTATTCGCGGCTATTGAAAGTAAAACTCTGATAATGTCAATCTTTGCAACCGGAGAGAATGTTTCAGAGTAGTTTATACCATATGTTTGTGTATATCCTTTGGCAACCAATCTTGCCTTGTGTCGCTCAATGGTGCCATCAGATGTATATTTTATATTAAATACCCATCTACACCCGACTACTTTCTTCCCTTGTGGTAACACACAATTCTCCCATATACCATTCCTTTTTAGAGCTTCAATTTCGGTATTCATTGCCTCATGCCATTCAGTCATCTTCTTAGCTTCTTGAGCTGTTTTAGGGATTTGTTTAGAGAGAATAGTAGCTGAAAACGCCTTTGCAGTCTTCGTCATTCCTTTCCTGTTCGTTTTTACCGGATATGTAGAAGCACGAGGAACGTGTTCCGGTGAATACCGGTCAGGAAGAACCCCTCTATTTTTTCTTAGGGGAAGAACTAAAGTTTGAGTTTCAACAAATGAAATTCCTGAAATGTCATGGTCAGTAGAATTTTGTGAATTATGACATTGTAAATTGTTTACCTCTTGATGGACATTTTCTTCGGCTGATTCGCTGGTAGTATCCATGGTATTTATTTCTTGTTGGACATTTCCTTCGGGAGAATCATTGGTGGTAAGAACTGTCTCGTCAGTCTCCTTTATGTTGGAAGAGGCGTGTTCAGTGGTGCCATCTACCGACTCTTTCGGGACATCCTCAAAGTAACTTTCATATAGCAACCAGTCGAGTGATTCACTTACTTTCTCCCCCTGAGCACGAGATTGGGGGTAACAAAAAATAATCAGATTCTAAGAAGTCATAGTCCATGGTGACATGGATTCGACGAGTAACCGGATTGTAACATCGATAACCCATTTGATGGACACTGTACCCAACGAATACACATTTTTCAGCATACGGATTAAGTTTGTTTCGACTAGTTTTAGGAATATGAACAAACACCGAACAACCAAAGACACGAGGTGGTAAGGTCATAATAGATGGAATTGTAACTTGGATGGCAAGCACTTGTAATGGAGTTTTATTTCCTAGACATCGGGTTGGTAGACGATTTGTAAGATACATGTCTGTAGCAAGAGCTTCTGGCCAAAGAGAATGAGGAACTCTAGATTCAATCATCTTAGCACGAGTTTTTTCAAGTAAAATATGATTTTTTCGTTCTGAAGTACCGTTTTGTTGAGGTGTGTTTGGACAAGTGGTTTGATGGATAAGACCATTTGTTTTGAAAAACAATTATGCATTGTTTGGTTAACAAACTCTGTTCCATTATCAGAACGGAGAATCTTTATTTTTTTTCAAATTGAGTCAAAATCATTTTGTAAAAAGAATCAAATATTTATGGTACTTCCGATTTATGTTTCATGAAGTATATCCAAGTCATTCTTGAGAAATCATCCACAAATAAAACAAAGTATCTGATTTGATTGTTAGTGGAATTTGGTGCTGGACCCCAAACATCAGAATGGATTAGCGAAAAAACATAATCAACTCTAGTATTACTTTGATTAAGTGAGACCCTACGATTTTTTGCAAGAATGCAGGTTTCACATTTCTCATGAATGGAATTATTCAAATAAAGACTAGGAAATAGACTTTTAAGATAGCTAAAAGAAGGATGACCAAGTCGCCAGTGCCATAACCAAAGTTGCTTTTCGGTTGTTCCGTGAGCAAGGATGGCATGTCCCTTATGAACTACCTCATCAACATAATAGAGACCTCATGTTCAGTACCACACCCAATGATCTCCTTTGTACGAATGTCCTGTAAAATGAAAAAAAATGGATACATAAGAACCACACAGTTGAGTTGTTTTGTCACTTGACTAACAAATAATAACTTTAAAGGTAAGTGAAGGAATGTAGAGGCAGTTTTTAATTTCTATTTTTTCCAAAAAAATAATTTAACCTCCCCTTTGACTTCAAAAATTTCTCCACTAGCAGTCTCAGTATGGGACTTATTTGGAGATGGCATGTCATCAAAGTCTTTAGGATCATAAGACATGGTGTCCGTAGCCCCGCAATCAAAGATCCAATTCATTGATTTCTCAAACCCTTTACCTCCAAGTTTTTCATAGGAATTCGCCGCCATTCCTCCAAAACCAGTGCCACTTCCTTGCTCATTTTTAGTCGGATCTTCACCGCCACTTGTAGACGAAGCCTGTTTGCCATTAGATCTTAAATGCTGGTCATTTTTCTCCTTATGACCATCCTCCCACCATTCTGGATAGCCAACCAGCTGGAAATATGTCTCTTTAGTGTGTTTCTTCATCCCATAATGAGTGCAATACAACTTGAATTTATCTTCTTTCTCTTTAGATCGGAATTTAAACCTTTGTGCATAATCATTAGCAGCCAAACCCGTTCCAATTTCAATCGAGTCACTATCAGAAGAACTTGATTTTAGTATATTAAGCCTGGTCACTTCCCTTCGTATTGTAGCATATGCTGTTTCTACGGAAGGAAGTGGATCCTTTTTCAGGATATCTCTCTTGACTGGTTCCATCTTGTCATTAATCTCCATTAGCAATTGATAGAGTATTTGTTCTTGAGTCTTCTTATTGTAGATTTGAATGTCTTATGAGTCTTTTATAGGGTTCGGATCTCGCCTAGCTATAGACATCCAGATATTCTGCAGTTTGTTCCACAAGTCTTCTAGTGTATCGGACCCTTGCCTTAATGAATTAGCCCTCTTATGAAGGTCAAACACTTGTAACGAATCTGTACCAGAACCGTATGTGCTGGCTAACCCATCCCATAGGGCTTTTGCAGTGGGATATTACGAGACATTATTCACCAAGCTGGATTCAAGATTCTGGATAATCCATGTGAAAACACATCGATCATCTTGTTCCCACCTTGTATATGTTTTGTCAGTTTTGGATGGAAGTGTTGGCTCCCCTGTAATGTGAGAACCTCTCCCCCTTCTCCCAATTGCTTTCTTCATGATGTTTGCCCATAGGGCATAGTTGTCACCATCGAGTTTAATCCCTATGGATAATTCGCAGGGTTAGTTGTTTGTTATTGTGTTCCGAGACCATTTTTTAGAATGGCAGCAATCTGCATTGTTAATTCATCAAGGATTTGACTGACCACAACTTCATTGCCAGCCATCTTTGTTGAGGATGATCAAAGTTCCCAGAATCACACGTGCTCTGATACTATGATAAAAACAAAGAGAGAAGTAGCCACAGGAAGCGGCTAGGGTTTTGTGTTTATTAGAAAATGTTCCTTTTGTATTGAACTGTTTTCTTATATGCAAACCCAAGTAAGGCTCTCAATATATAGTGAACTTAGAGGCCTATACAAGGAAACTTAATACACTGAATATTCTAACACAAAATATTTTTTCTCCTTGTGTCTCCTAGTTGCTCCATCAGCTATATATTTTAACATCACCTTTTAATGATCACTCTGGTTTATTTGGTTTTGTATGTGAGGCTTTCAGATCTCATGTTTGGTAACCCTCAAATTATGGTTGCTTGGGGATATGAAGCTACAATCGATTCATGCTCTGGATAATATATATATTGATTTACCTTTATTTTTTAATCAAAGTGGTAAAAGTGTAGTGCGGTCTCTTTAATCAAAACATGATCCACCCTCTCCAAGTGTAGTGAAATATGTACAAGTGTATGGTGATTTGCCTTCTCTCTGAGCACGAGACTTTTACAGACTATCCCGATTATGAGACAGTCTTTCTCATATCTTTGGTTGACGTGGGGATTTGTCTATCCTAGTAAGTTTATTTTTATCTTTAGAATCTATTGTAGGATTCTATTATAGAATTTGAAGGTTTTATTTTTTATTTTTCCTTAAAATAGATATATTGTTATGTTTTAATAAGCATGACTCGAGAAAGGAAATTTTTTAACATTTGGGTGAGATTTCCTAAAAATAAGAGGGAAAGTTACCATGCATTTTGTCTTTAATGGGAAATTTCTTACATATGGCTACTGACTGACCAAAGATGGATCTTTTTAATTGAGTCCATCTGGTGCTAATGCTATGAAGGATATGATTGTTTTCGCTTTATTTTTTAAAGAAAAAGAAGGGTCTAGCTCACATAACCAGGAGACTGCATCTGCCCATCCAAAGCTTAATAGAAGTTCCTTATGTAAAAAAAGACCAAAAGTGGAAAAGTAACCCCCAAACCTATTGAGGTAGAGAGAAAGAGGAAGAATTCTATGATGGAATATGATAATATCCTAAGAATGACCAAGATTGATGTTGATTTTGGCTGAAGATTGGGGTTTTTATAATGAAAAAAGAAATAAGTAGAATCTAAAAAGGATCCTAGTAGGAATAAAAAATTCATGATGAACCGTAATGGTGGTCTAAATCCTATGAAACCATCTTATGACCCCCCTCATACAGTACATTTGTTGAGAGAATATACTTATGTTGGGACTTTTATTGTACCATGGAAGAGGGAATTTCTCATTCTCCCACTACTAACTTGGAATATCTTTCTCATACCTTCACATTTGTTATGATCATAAATAGATAGATCATTTAAAATTCTCTCATCTTCTTATATGAGAAGTTTTTTCCTAGGGTGTAAATCATTAACTGGTCACGATATACCATTATAAAGTGGGATGAATTATCTCACAAACAATGGTTTATGTTCGGGGTCGAACTATGGTGCTGGAGCTCTGTGTGATTGACTTAATAGTTCAATAAGTCGATCTTAAAATTGAGGTAAGCGGTGTTCTTTTCTCCTTTGACTTATGTGAATTAGTTCCCGTTAATAAAATTTGAACTTGGTGACAACCATCTTTAATGGCTTCAAAATAATTGTGAGGGTAAAAGTAGATGAAAGGCATAAATGAAAGATCTGTGTTTACAGCTTTGTATGATGGCTGAGCTCGTAGATAATCAGAAGCACTAAGACAAGATAATCACATGTGGAAGAACAGTTTGATCTCCATCAAAAGAATCATGAGGATTTGGAAGTTATTATGAGCATGTGCTTGTTGTTAAGAAAATGATGAACAAATATACAGATTTTCGGGTGATCGATTAAGAAACACTAATCACCAAATTGAAGGGAATTGAATCCTCGGTGGCCATTTACTAAAACAAATTCATTGAGTTAGAATCAATTTTATCCAAAATGAATTTAGACAATATAAGATCATAGAGTTACAGAGGTAGTTCTTGACAACTCAAATTGCAATAATAAGAGCCCAAAACTTGTTGGATTTTTTTACCATCCTTTTTTAGAAAGAATATGGTTTAAATAATTTTCATCAAACAAAGATTCAGACCATAGATTTGAAGACCGTCGTGGATTACAGGATAAAATAAAGGATACGTTTTTTTTGTTCAATAGAACTTGGCTAAATTTGGATCTGGGGGTCTTCTTGGAGCTTATATTTCACGAGCAATGACATGCATGGGTAGAATGGTCCTCTGATGATACATTTGAAGATTTTGAATATGGTGAATGAAATAAAGTGATTGAGAGGTTTTTCAAAAAGGTGAATGAGTTTCATCCTCCATTTTAACCAACAATGAAAAGGTAATGGTTCTTCCACGCTATTGGAGTAATTTTAGGGAAGAAGTTTTTTCTTCTAAAACAATTGATGGATTAAAAGAGATTCCACCACCCAAATTCTCTTATTAAGAAGAATATTCCATGCATCTGGGTACTGATGTAGAGGAAGGCTTTCAATCATCTAACAGACCTTACAATTGATGAAGGATAGAAAGTTCCTCATGTCGAGGCTATTGATGTAATAAAAGTTATTCTCTTACCCTATGGTACCAATGAAGAAGTCGTCCCGTAATTCAACAATTTGATGAAGAAATGTCATTTTGCCCATATATTAAAGTTTTTATTACTTATTTTATTTCTTTATATAATACACCAAGTACTAAAGTCCTCTGGTAAAGGCAATGTTTATATGACTGATGCTTTTTATGTAGCTGAGGTCTTTAAGTAATGTAATACATTTTACTTACTTTTTGTATTGATTGAAAATACTTTTAAGTGCGTTTTTTTCCTTACTTCTTATAAGGTCTTTTTTTAACGTGCTTGCCTTTTGAAGGTTCATGCTATTATTTTATTTACTTTGTGTATTCTTGAAAATACTTGGTATAGTGATACGATATATCACAAGTGTACGATTTTCGTTCTAGTTTCACGAAGATTTTACGAATCGAGTTTAATCAAACATAAAGATTTTATTTATTCTTACATAAATATTTATACTAATTTATACAGATTTTAATATTAGAGATATAAAATTCAATGTTTGATCCGAATATATCAATGTTAAAAACAATGTTATTATTGAACATGTTAAAAATAAATCATTATTCGTTTTGTATGCAATATGAAAATAAAGTAACCATCTGTATAATTTTGAGATATATCAATGTTAAAAACAATTACAAGATCATTGAACATGTATTAATAAATTATTATGAAGTTTAAACAGTTAAATCACTTTGAACTAAATATATATTTCAAAGTCACATCTCCTTCAGAGTGTTTTCTCTATATGTGGATCACCGACAACTAACCTTCTTATATAACTTGCTGTATCTCTAGTCCCCTACGCACTAAAATTGAGTCATATCATGGTCATAGCGCACTACTCATTCAACCAAGTGCTGTTATTATTTTTTGGAAATTAATTTTATCCATCGGTCTCTACCTAAATCTAACAACAATAAATTGAACCCATAAATAATTAAAGGTATTTCATTCAATAATAATACTAAAAATATGTAAAAAAAAATTAAATTAGTTTAGAATAAAATTGTATATATATATATATAGGTTATATAACCCCATAATATAAAAATCAGCTTTCGCTAATCACGTTCTTAGCAGAAATTTTTCTAAGATCTAGAAATAAACGATAAAAGATGAGATATTTAAATCTTTTTAATTATGTCTACTTATAATCATAAAATAATCATTAACTGCTAATAGATTTTTTTTTTTAAATTTATAATTGATTTTGACTTTATCTTTTTTTTAATTTAATCTTATTTTGTTTTTACCGAATTCAATCAGTTTTACTCTTTTTATTATAAATCTCACAATCTTATGTAAAATACAAAAATAAATAATAAAATAGTAATATATCAACTATTAATTTAAACAAAAAATTAAATCAGTGTAAAAGTATAACAGAATTATAGATAAATATCATTTATAATAAAATGTGTTCACTAATTTATAAAAAGTATTACAACCATGTTATATTTTTTGTTATTTCATTAAGAAAAGAAACAATATTACGCTTGGTTTAATTTTATATGATTTTTCACAATGGTAAATGTTGGTGAATCTTTTTCGGGTCGATTATTTCTGAAGAAAAAGGTTAGGTGGTCCGGTTTGAATGTCTTATGTACGTTTTTCTTCTGGCTCGGAAGCCTACTTCACATTGGTACTATCTTTTAGAAGCCTACTACAGATAGGTAGTCTAGCTTGAGACTATATTGCTTATCGGTACTGTAGCTCTTAAGTTTTATAGAATATCACTCAAGTTAAAATATATAAAAAAAATTATTAATAGATTTTACCTTGTTAAAACTTATTCGCGCCACTGAAATAAAAATTAGTACACAGATTTGACGATTGGTTCATACTCGACTTGCTCAAATATTGTGGCTTCGGTTCCATAGGTAGAGGATAAGTTTATCTTTATTTTCATTGCCTTATCTCAAAACATAGAGGACCACAAACTATGAATCAGTAATGAGCTTTATATGTCGGACAACACAAATATGAGTGATCCAAAATCCCATTATTGCTGCTTTTTATTCAACTTTGTTGATTGAAATAGTTAATCTAAAATTGATTGATTGGTTAATATGATCCGCCGAAGGAGATGTAAGTTATACATTTTCTCTAGAGCCAAGATTTGTTTAGCATATATCGCATTAGACTATTTATATGGGTTCAAGTGTCCTCTAAAAAAGTAAGCCTTTATGTTTGGAACTTTTTGAGGAAGTCTACCATGATGTGTGCTTTGGCAGAACTTACGGGTTTGAACTAGATGTTGTAGTCTCCAAGTTCTAGTACCTATTATATCAGGCTTCTGAAAAACATTCCTTGGAAGGAAATATTTTGGACTGTAATTGTATGTACTTATAAATATAACCTTATTTTCTTAACGACCTTTATTAATGCTAGCGTGAATTTATCCAGTTGTTAGGTACCCAGTCTCAACATAAAGAATGGTATTTCTTACATATTAAATGGATATACATGTGGTATTTTCTTCTTTTACTAAAATAATATCGACAACATGGTTACATACCGCCATGTACATGTATAGTGTTTCACCTGAGTTCGGTTTGGATAAGAATTCAGTAAAAACCAAACATTGTTTAATTTGTATGAATCTGATGTCCACTTGAATGTTCGTCCCTTTGTTAAGACTTTGAGAGAGGAGGGCACTTGCTCGAGAATATGAAGGTGAATTGATTAATCACAACCAACCTTAGTTAAAGTATCTCGATCTCCTTGATGTTTAGTGGCGGTCCCATGACTGCTAGCTGTGGTTTTTATTTTTGGTATGATTAAGTTCCTTTTTCACTCACCAAATATCCTAAGATTTTCATTGATCGCATTTCGAAAGTGTATTTTTTTTATTGAGCTTTAAGTGTACTACTCGAAATTTCCAAAGGTTTCTTTAAGTTTGATTAGGTGGTCTGTGTTTTCTCTATTTGTTACTAGCATATCATCGATGTATACATGTATGTTTTATCTGATCTGGCTAGATAACGCCTTGTTTATCACTATTTGATATATTGCACCTGTTTTTTCAAATAAAAACAATTACTTTGTAATATTGTAACCCTGTTTGGTTATAAATGCAACATGTTAATCGTTTTCTAGATGCATTGGAACCTGATTTTACCCAGAATAACCATTCATCGTTGATAACATCATGTTGCTCGTTGTGGCATCTTCTAGTTGATCCATATATTTTATCGATATTGTATTATTTGTGCATGATTGTTGAGATTGATGAAGTTTACACATGCACCATTTGTTGTTTTTCTCTTACACCAAGACCCAATTAGTAGTGTAAATAGGGTAAAGAGCTTCTCTAATGTGATTGATGTAACGTAGTTTAGTGATTGTAGCTATAATTGTTTTGGATTTCTCTTGAGATAAAGGGCAAGACCTTTGCTTTATTGGCCTGAAAATTGTTCCGAAAATTGTTTTGGAAATACTTAATAAAAAAAACTTAAAAAATTTCGTTGTCCGAATCAATAAAACCAAGTCTCTATTTATAGATCTCAAGAAATTATAAATTATGGTATAATTTATTTATTTTTTTAACTTACAAAAATATTCCGAAAATTGTTTCGGAAATACTTAATATTTTTTTTTTAAAAAATTTCGTTGTCCGAATCAATAAAACCAAGTCTCTATTTATAGATCTCAAGAAATTATAAATCATGGTATAATTTATTTATTTTTTTAACTTACAAAAATGTTCCGAAAAATGTTTCGGAAATACTTAATAAAAAAAACTTAAAAAATTTCGTTGTCCAAATCAATCAAACTAATTCTCTATTTATAGATCTCAAGAAAATATAAATCATCGTATAATTTATTTATTTTTTTAACTTACAAAAATGTTCCAAAAATCATTTTGAAAATACTAAATAAATAAAAAAACTCAAAAAATTTCGGTGTCGGAATGAAACAAACCAAGTCTCTACTCGTAGATATCGAAAAATTATAAATAATGGTATACTTTTTTTAATTTTTGATTAAAAACCCGTTTTTCTAAAAAAAAATACACAGCAGCATGCCAAATGGCATGCTGCAATTGGTTCTTTAAAAAATGGATTGGAATTCATCATTTAAACCCCAAACCATCTTTTGCAACCAGTGTGTATCAAATACACGCTGCTGCTCATAGTCTTAGGTTCATCATGGTTTTTTTACTGTACTGTGGTGATGATTTGAAAGAGTTTGTCTCTGGTGAACCAATTAAGAGCAATTTCATCGACATTTGTGACATTACCTCTTACAGACTAATCCTATTTAAAATGGATATTTGAAGCGCCTAGGCCATAAGAACTCCTTTCGAGGGCTCTTTACTTGGTGGGTGCTTGGAGAGATAACGGTAGTGTGGTCCTAAGTAGTCGAGTATTGCTGGTGAAGGTAATGAATTTACAAGTATAATCCTTGATTGTCCATGACGTCCATTATTTGTCTAATTTGAGGGGTTCTTTTATGTCGCTGCATTGTGTATGTCCATTTATTTCCTTATTTAAAGAATTGAATTTGATGGATCCTTAGTTATTGAAAAATAGGATTTTGGAGTGGAAGATTTCGATATGGCCGAGTTTTAGGTTATGATTTTTTTTGAAGAAAAATATACTGATTTTTAAGGAAATTTAGTTTCTCACATGAAATGTCAATGATGAAATGATATTTGATCCGTGCTTTCTTCCGAATAGAAGGTTTAGAAGTGATTTACGTTTTTATAGTGCCTAAAAATAAATAAAAAGGTTAATGCTCAAAAAAAATAAAAACTGTATATTTAACTCTTTAGTTAGAGTAGGTGATATGTCAACACCGCAACAAAAGTAAAATGAAGAATGAAGCTATATCGGTTTTGTCATTTATTAACTACATCAATTACATGTTGTTATCTCTAGATTACTCTAACTTTTTGAAGTTTAAGAACCAGAAACACAATGAACAAGAAGCAATAACTTTTGGAAGCATCAACCACATAAAAATAAGAATAAAATTTCCTACTTATCCTGGACTACACATGCTAAAAGTAAGATTAAAATTAATACAGACGCGAGTTGTTCTTTCGATGGTGAAGCAATTTGAGCAACTATAATCAGAGATAGTGAATGAAAATTTATACTTTTATAAGGCAACAACTATGGAAAACTATCAACTATAAAGGTTGAAGCTAGAACTATCTATAATGGGCTTCAACTATGCAGAATCAAAGGAATAAGGGAAGTAGACATTAAAACTGATTTTGAGATACTAGTTAACTTAATTTCAACTCGAATCTATCATAGTCAGCTAAAGTTTATATTATAACATCAAGTCTGATATTACCAATACCATGTCTATTCGTCATATATATAGAGAACAAAATCGAGCAGCTGATTGGCTTGCTCGATGGACACAAAAATGCAAAATGAAGATGGACTACATGAATTTCGTACCTCTACTTGAATTGGAAGCTATAATATATCTAGAAAGTCTGCAAATAGGTTACATTAGAGTTGACTAATGTTTACTTGTATGAAATCTCAGAAACATTCAAACTGCTTATATGCCCATAAAATCTGGAAGTACTACAAGCAATCCAGCTCTCTCTTCAAAGCATTGCAAGGATATCAAGTTGATGTCTCCATCTCTGTTTCTTCTAGAGAACGGAGCATTTAAGCACTCCAAAAATTGAATCAACAAATCCCCAATAGGTCAATAAGGAAGGAAGCTATGATAAAAGAAAAATGAGAGAGATGATTTACCATGAAACAAACTCTATTGAGAGTTCGAGTTTGAAAGAGGGAAAAAATTCAAAATCTGACGCCTTACCAATTTTCAGATTAGCTAATAGAACAAATTACATTAAACCCTTCTAAACTTTTGTCTTTTCTAATAAGATTCTAAATCTTTGTAAACCTCAAATGAAATCCTTGATTATTAATAAAATTGTATTTTAGTTAAAAAAAAGTACACAATTTCAAGCCCTTAAAAAAAACTCTTTAGTTACTGATATTATTTATATTATTTGGTTACATAGAATTTTGTCTTTAAATTAAAAATAAGACTTATATCAACTAGAATTTCTAAATTAAAGCGCATAAATATTTTACCTTTTATTCATTTTTCTTTGAATTTTCTAAAAAAACTGTTCTTTATTTCTAATTTTTATGCCTAGCAACACTAATAAATTATTTATTTATTCAAATCCAATTCTTACTCTTTTTCAATAAATGTGTGTTGATATTATATAAATATTATTAATATTTCATGGATTGCGTATGAATGCGTTTTGAGAAATTCTTTTTTATTCCAAATATTATCGTTTTATATTATTCGCATCACAATAAATATTTTGTAACCAATTAAAATCACTTACTTCTCATCTTACATAAAAAAAATATGCAATATTTATTCGTATTTGACCAACATACTTTACTTATTTAATGTTTTTTATAAAAAAAATATAATAATAATTTTTTTTAATAAGTGTGCCTCCCAAAACTTCTGTTAATACTGGAGTATACACTTCGAATGATATCAAAGTGTACGGAAATAGCCTCCGAATTAGTTGAGTATGGTGTGCTTGTGATCAAAGGTCATGGGTTCGAGTCCCTCTACATACGTTTTCTCGGCTGAGTCTATTACTTTGTGCGATTTACCTTTTGGCGTTGGTTTGCAGGCTATCGCGTCAGACGGAGGGTTTATCCTGTGCGCACTCATTGCACTCTGAGTAGCTGCTGCGGATTCCCTCCGAAAAAAAATGTACAAAAATAGTTTGAATGTTTTCGGTTTACACCTTAACCCAACATTTTGAAGAAGTTTTGGACAATATCTAATAAATGATTAATAAATGATGGGTTTGACTAATCAAATAATCTGGAATGCCAATCGATACATTTAGAACGTAGAAATATATTAATTTATGAATACGAATACAGTCTTACTCCTCATTAAAATGGTCCTTACTTCTTTTTCATTAATTCTCTCTCGCCTTTTGTACAACAAAACATCACAATATCTCTTCACGTAAATTTGACATAACTTTTATCAACCCTTATCAAAGTGTCCGTCCATTGGAAAAAAAACTTCAAAAACAAAAGTTGGAACTCTTGTCATTTTTAGATCATGTTTGATTTTTCACAGGGACGTAATCCTACGCAAAAGTGGTCATTTTTTAAAATGTTTTATTACGGTGGAAATAGACGAGCTACAATTCTCGTAGATAGTGAAAATTATGAATATCCAAACTTTTATCAACGATCTATGAGTTTTGAAGTTGACATAACCGTTTTCATAATTTCGGTAAATCGAGGACCAGACAGATACCGACAATTAAAATGAAGCATTGAACCATTCTAAAAAATATTATCACGCATAAGAAAAAATTCATCTTGCAAACTCCGTTGCTCACATCATAGTCGATATTTTCCTAAACACTATCAATAATTTTCATACTAATGAACTAGATGTATCTCTTGCGGGGAATATGGGTATTACTTATTTCACCTTTGATGTATCTCTTGTAGGGAATATGAGTATTATTTATTTGACCTTTATATTTAAGTCAAAACAATTAAATATTTACACTAATATGATATTGTCGCTTTGGACCTGAAGACCCGCACGACTTTGTTTTTTATCCACTTCCAAAGGACCACAAACATGAGAATATACTAACTTCAGTTTTTCTTTTTTTCTTTGGACTTCTTAAAAAATGAAACTTTATGTTGCCTTCCTTAATTGATTTATCTACAGGAATGAATGACTAACTTGCCAAGGTTTTCATCTTCTATTCACTCATGCGTCATAGTATTCGATGCCACAAGTTAGGAGAATTATTTTCTCGACTGGATTCAACTCAAAAGAACATATATCCAAATATATTATATACAAAGAGCAACACAAATCTTTTTTTTCCACGTACCATCACGAGTAGTGTGACAACAATCTTCTTGATCAAGGAAATTTTTAGACAATAAATTCATATGTAAATCATGAATATGACGCATGTCCTTTAGTGTAAGTATGTAGCTAACACATCTATTCACACGAATATCATTCAACCAAAAATGCTAGTTGAGCTCTGATTTCCCATCTTGGCAATGTCAAAATTTCCACTTTTTAGTTCAAAATATATCCCATATTAGAAACAAAATAATGGTAAGCACATGTATCTATAAGTAACTCTGAATTTAAACCATCAACATGATAACACTCACCAATATCACATATCAATGATGCATCATCATTACTTTTAGAAGTAAAAGTTGATGTATATTTATTATCACTTTCATTTTGTGAATCTAACTTATTATATTTTTATTTCTTCCATCGATAACAATACTTCTGTATATGATTAGGCTTGCTATAATAGTTTCATGTCATATATTATTTCTCATCTTTAGATTTGGATCTTCCCTTTTGAGTTACCATAAAATTTAGGATCTCTGCTCTTGACTCTTCTTATATTCTCAGCAAAAAGAACTTGTGAATTGTCAACTCATATCTCATTTCTTTTAATCTCTTCATTGAACATGATTTATTTGACAAAGTTCAAAGATAAAACACCGTGTGGAGCAGATTTGTTAGTCACAACAAAAATCTCATAATTTTATGCTAGCGGACTCAATAGGAACAAAGCTTGTAGCTCATCATCAAGAAGAATCTTCATATTAGTCAACTTGTTAATGATATCATCGAAATCACTAAGATATTCATAAACTAACTAACCCCTTTTTAATTTCAGATTAACAAGTCTTTTGGTAAAAAAATTTCCTATTAACGATCTTTCTTTCATAAAGAATTTTCAATTTCTTCCAAAAATTATACGGTTCAGACTTTTAAGAAAAATGGTCGGTGATGCTAAGATCAACCCATTGTCAAATAGTTCCCAAGAACTTACTTTTCAACTTCTCACAATCCTTTTCTTATGTGTCTTACGGTTTTTACCGGTTTACAAGAGTTATCATCAACATATTTAACTAGCTCAATCAGATTGAACAAATATTTACAATATAACATATCCTCCATCATAAGTATACAAATAGAATAGTTTGTTGATGTTAACTTAATCATGAAGTTGTTATGACTATAATTCATATTCTATAAATAAACAAATAGCTCTGACACCAAATGTTGGGAATATGGATATTGCATATTCCACCTTCGTATATAAGTCAGAACAATCTGATTCCATACTAGTGTCATATTATCCAATTTGAGTGTGAGGCTCGTATGTTTTTGTTGTTGGTCCACTTCCAAACGACCACAAAGTCAGAATATACTAACTTGATCAACAAACTCCGAAAGCACGCATAGATTTTTGAGTTGAAGGCTCGCGTGGATTTGCTTTTGGAATCATGAATATCTAAAATTTGATCAACGAGATATGACTTCTTAAGTTAACATGACCGTGCTCATAACTTTGGAAGATCGATGACCATACAGATACAAACAATGGAGATGATGCGTTGAACTCCTCTAAAAAGTATTTTCACGCCCAAGAAAAACTTCACCTTACATAACAGTGGCTCACATCATTGCTGATTCCTAACCACTATCAATAATTTTCAAACTATTGAACATACTAGACGTACCTCTAACCATGTTGAATTATCAATGCTAATAAATCTCATAAACTATTTTCGGCGTTCATCCACTAATCCATATGATTTGTAGTTCTATCTTTAATTATATCCTTTATATATCCTTTTTTGCTTCTATAGTCATAGAATGAGATATTCTTGTACAATTCAATCATTTTAGTATGGATAAGTATAATAGAACTCATAACCGCGAACATAACATCAAAAAATTCATAACGAGATATTAGGATTTGACAATGGAAATATATCGATGTGTCAAGTTTTCTCTTAATTTTAGAGATAGAGTTTTCAACTAAAAGCAAGATCATGAGAAATGAGGAAGATTAAATCACTACTTCTTAATGAGATCCTAAGATGCTATTCAAAATATTTTATTATATTTTTATTATTATACATTAGTTATTATTATACTTTGATTATAATCTATAAGTACTACAACTGTTGTTATATTTTTATTATAACAAATAGTATGAGTGTTATTATTGTTTGATAAACAAATTGTTATATAGTTTGTATGTTATCATCTAAGAGTAATATATGTCTTTTATAGTTTTATTATTATATATTGATTATTATTATGGTTTGAATATAATTACTACAAGTGTTGTTATATTTTTATCATTACTTACTAGCAATAAACAAATTATTGTAGTTTGATTATCAGAGAACTTGTTATTGTTTGTTTATTCTATAAGTGGTAAAAAATTATCATAAGTTGTTTCCTTATCAGATTGAAGTATAAATTATAAATTATATTGATTTAATCCTTTCACAATTTATACTCTTGTCAGGTAAGAATTGTAAAAATATTCTCAAATTGAACTATCCTATTAGAAAATCTATCAAAACGATTATTATAATTTTTCAAACTATAAAAAAATACAATATGGAGCCTAATGGATAAATTTTGCACTAATGACAACCAAATTGAAAATTGTAATTATTGTTAATAAAACTAAGTTATATTTCAGAGAACTTTCGTTATATTAACTATAATGTAATTGTAAGATAATAATAATAATTTTGATTATATTATCTTACAATGTGAATTATAAGCTAATCTCAGAAATTATTCGAAATATGACATAATATCTTAACAAGAATGTTAATTTGAATTTGGTAGTCATTTTATCCATTAGACTCTGTAGTTTTTTTTATTTGAGAGATTATAGTATGAAAAAACTATTAAATGAAACAAATACCAAACAATTACATAAATAAAAAAAGGAAAGAATATATCAAGCAATAAAAAAAAATTAGAAAAAAAATATAGAAGAAGATCATGGTTTGAAAATTATAGTAATAAGTGTGGTAACTGTTTTTGGAGATTTTGGAAGATTAATATGATTAGGGATATGATATGAGAGATGAATTGCGAGATGAGTGATATATTAATTGAGTTTTTTTATTTATAAATAAGAAACTAAAAAAAATCAGATCAAATCAGATATCCAATTTCATTAACGATTATTTAAACAAATAGCTTGATCAAATCGCATATCAAATCTTCAACATTTAAAAAAAATAGTTGTTGCAAATGGGATATCTGATTTTATATTATATAAAAAAAGGACAATCAGATATCCAATTTGTTAAAAAAAAAAAATTTTTAGCGAAAAACAAATGTTATAAATATGATATTTTTTTCATTTGAAAGATAAACTATTTAAAACATTTAAAGATATATATATATATATATATATATATTAGAAAGATATCATAAATTAATAGTTGAAAGATCTAATAAACTATTTAGAATATCTAATATTTGAAAAGTATTAATTGAAAAAACTAATAAAATATTATATATTTGAAAGAGATAAATATTTAAATATTTGAACAAGTTCAAAGATATATGTTAAGAAAAAGGAAAAAGAAAGAGTTGCTCCTCCAAGAGAAGTCTTCTTGATCTCAGAGTTTCAAGCATCTGCTAACTTGAGAATATATCTCAGAGTTTCAAGCATCTGCTAACTTGATCTCAGAGTTCCAAGAAAAGTCTTCTCCCAGTTATTGTCTTGTGTGTCTTACGATTTTACCGGTTTAAGAGAGTTTCCATCAAAATCATTAACTAGCTCAATCAGATCAAACAAATCTTTACAATATATCATATTCTCCATAATCGGTCTCTAAATAGAGTAGTTTGTTGATGTTAATTTAAACATGAAGTTGCCATGAATATAATTCTTATTCGCAAAAAAAATCAATAGCTCTGACACCAAGTGTTGGAAATATAGATATGACATATTCCACCTTCGTATATAAGTCTGAACAATCCGATCTCCATACTAGTATGATATTATCCGATTTGGGCACGAGACCCGTATGGCTACGCTTCTGACCCACTTCCAAACCACCATAAAAATCAGAATATACTAACTTGATCAACAATCTCTGAAGGCTCGTGTGGATTTGCTTTTGGAAATCATGAACATCTAAAATTTGATTAACGAACTATGAGTTCTTATGTTGGTATGACTGTTCTCATAAATTTGGAGATCGATGACCATACAGATACCGAGAATGGAGATGATGCGTTGAACTCCTCTAAAACATATTATCACGCCCAAGAAAACTTCACCTTGCACAACCCATGGTTCACATCATTGATGATACTCTCCTAAGTACTATGGTAAAATAAAGCTGGTAATATGTTCGATTAGTGACCTCTACTTGCCCATTTTCTTGTGGATGAAAAGGAGCTGAAAATACTGTTGTATCCTTCGAGACTTACAAAAAAAATCAAATCTTTGTTATCGAATTAAGGCCCATTATCAGTAATGATTTTCATTGGAACTCCAAAACGGTAACAAATATTCGACGTGATGAATCTGATTACATCTTTGGCTTTTGTTCCTGTTAATGGCTCTGTCTCAACCAATTTAGAGAAGTAATCTACCACCACGATTATCGTTTGACGCCCCCGGAAGGCATTGGAAGAGGACCCACAAGATCAATGCACTATTTGTCAAACGACAATGCTCTGATATACATTCAAGGGGACTCGTGGCTTATGAATTAGATTATAGAATTTTTGACAAGTATCACATTTTTAACCAATTCCCTTGCATCGGAAGAAATTGTAGGTCAGTGGTATCCTGTCAAAAACACTTTCGAGATCAATGCTTTATACCCACAATGCGCAGACCCTTCGCTATCATGCAACTCTGATAATTTCATTTGTGATTCAGTTTTTCTCAAACTTCAGAACAAAGGTCTACTGAAAGATTTCTTATACAAGACGTCTTCAAGGATCATATACCCGTGAAATTTGAAACGTATTATTTTAGATAATGATTTGTCAATTGGTAACTCATCATTCTCTAAAACATTGATGATGTCTTGCCTCCAATCTTCAGTCTCACAAATGGATACTTGAATGTCTTCGTCAATAATCCAAATTATTTGCTCCGAATGTTTAATAATTGACAAACTTTCCAACGTAATGATCCACAGATATTTCTCAGAATATGAAACGGTTTCCAAAGACTCTACCACAAACTCTTCTTCTCTTCGAACATGCTCATAGTTAATTTTTAAGCTTAAATATAGGTGTTTTAGCGATTTCAAATACTTTACTAGATGATCATTTCGAGCTTTGGATTGTCCAGATGCATGATTAACGATGAGCTGTGAATCACTGACTAGCTTAACTTTTTTAGCCCCACAGATTTGTGCAAGCATTAATCTTGGTAGAGTTGTCTCATATTCCGCTTCATTATTTGTGGTTTAAACCCAAAGCGAATAGCCTGATACATTGATATTCCTTCTGGAGAAACCAACTGTATCCCATTCCAACTTCTTGATGAACTTGAGCCGCTATCTATTCAAATTATCCACTTTGCCTGAAAATTGTCTTCATCAATATCCATATTTGATCGCTCATAATGAAACTCGACTAAGAAATTTGTTAAGGCTTGAGCTTTGACCGCATTTCTAGGTTCAAACTCAATATCAAAATCTTCTAATTCAACTGACCACTTGGTCATTCTCCCCGAGATATCAGGTCTCTGAAGCATATTTTTTAATGGAAAAAATGTTCGTACCATGAGAGTGAGCTTGAAAATATGGCCTCATTTTTTTAGCAACAATTATTAATGCAATAGCCAATTTCTCTAACTTCAAATATTGTTTTTCTGCATCCAATAAAATTTTGTTGATATGGTACACTTGTTTTAGAACATTATCTTCTTCTCGGACTAACACAACACTTAGAGCACAATCTGAGGCTGTTATATAAACAAATAATATTTCCCCCGGAAAAGGCTTTGTGAGGATTTCTGGTGAAGAAAGGTATTCTTTAATCCGATGGAAATCCTCTGAACATTCTTTTCTCCAGTTGAAACAATTTGTATGCGTTAATACTTGGAAAAAGAAGCGCATTTGTCTAAAGAGCGAGATATAAATCTATTCAATGCTGCCAAAATTCTTGTTAATATTTGAACTTCTTTTATATTCTGAAGGGGAGTCATAGACGTTAAAGCTTTTAACTACACTACATCGGGTCTAATCCCTTTCTCACTTACTATATATCCAAGGAACTTTCCTGATCTGACCCCAACTTTCCATGTTTGAATTTCAAGTTCACCCTTTTCAAGTTAATAAAAATTCCATCTAGAATCTAGATCATTAAAATGATCTTTATCCTCAGAAATTTTTACCAACATATCGTCAATATATACTTCAAAGTTTCGCTTAATTTGTGACTTGAAGGTTTTGTTCATTAGACACTGATAACTTGCCCCCGCATTTTTCAACTCAAACGACATTACTTTATAATAGTGCAAACCTCTTCCAGTGATAAACGAAGTGTTTTCTTCATCCCTCAGATCCATCTTGATCTGATTATACCCGCATTAGCATCCATAAAAGAAAGCAACTGGTTTCCTGATGTGGAGTCTACCAGTTGATCAATCCGCGAGATAGGAAAAGGATATTTTAGACAAACCCTATTTAAGTCTGTGAAATCTACACACATTCACCATTTGTCATTCTTCTTTTTGACAAATACTGGGTTTGCTTCCCACAAAGGATATTGTGATTCTCAAATATGCCCTACACTGGATAGACGCTCTACCTCTACCACTATCGCCTCAGATATTTTGTGGGAGAAAGGTCTCATTTTCTGTAAAATTGGCCTTACATAATTTTTAATCGAAAACTTATGACAAATAATTTCCGGGGGAACACCAGTGCGTCCTCGGAACACCAGGAACACATATCCAACTTTGAGGATAAAAATTCAATCAAATTTTTTCTTAAAATTGGACATAACATTGTTCCAATCTTCAAAAAATTTCCATCTGGGTACATATAATCTTCATAATTTAGGAACCAACAAACTGGGAGAATCCCTTGGTTCATCAAAAGGGTTTGGCTCCAAGGAAGTCCCTGCTAGTTGTTATGCTTTCTCTGGTTCGTTCCTCCAAATTTTCTTGGAAGATAAATCGATACGTTAACATTATCTTGCCATTTTTTGGTTGCTTTTAATTGTCCAAAAATTGTTCCCCATAACATACTTTAGACAATGATCAACTGTAGAGATAATAGCATGCATCTTTAACAACCAAGACCTCCCAAATATAGCGTTGTAAGATGTAGGAGCATCTACTACAATAAACGAAACTTCATCTTATTTTCTAAACGGTCCCCGACCTAGTTCAACCATACTTTGCAACCACTTCAGCATTCACGCCTTTAAAAGTCTAAGAGAAAACCCTAGACATCAAGTTGTCATCATCATCAAAATTAATCATAAAGTTTTTGAAATGTTCAATATGGTTGTGAGGATCTTGTGTCACATCAAATGTTTCCAACTTGGAGATGTGAAAATGCTTTGGAAGGTTGCCAGAAAATATCTCTGCGGACATAGGAGAAGACCTCCAATTATGGCATGCTCTTTAAACATTGGATTTTGGACCCTCATGAGCCATCGCATAAAGACCTTCCTCGGAAGGAGTTGTGTATTGATTACTTACACAATACTCAAAATTTTGACTTCAGGATTGGTTTTGAACATACACGACGTTATGCTTCTTTGCATGATCTTTTGAAACCTGTTTTTTCCCTTTCAAGTATTTAGTCTGATGACCCGCTCGATGTTATTTTCTATATTTCTTCGCATATTTCTTTTTATATCTTTCTTCCTATTATAATCTCTTTCCAATGAAGATTCACTTGAATCATAGAGTGAATAATCACTTGACTCCGACGATTCATACATGTACCTTGGCTTTAGCATTTTTCTCGAAGAATATCGACAATGCCTTTGGTATCTGTCCTTCCTACCGATTCGGTGATGGTGATCTGATTCATCTTTCTCAGTTTCATTTTCTCCTCGGACTTCAGACCAATTTTCTTAGAAGGTATCGCTGCATCTCTTTCAGAGTTAGGTTTTCGATTTCTTCCAACAATTTATTTCTCTGAGCGACCAGCATACACTCTTCTAAAATTTCACCTGCATGTTGATCATCATGTTGTTGATCGATTTCCATATTATTCTCAACAAGGTTATTTCGAACTTTTTTCAATCGTTAATTTATTCTTCATGTCTAATTCTTCTCCAATTTCCATCATCTTCCTTTCAAAAATTTAACAAGATTTTAGAAGACGATTCTGGGTACCAAATTGTTCCCACAGACGGCACCAATGATAGTTTCAGAAATCTTTGGATGAGGTTTTAGAGTAAAACAATGTTTAGAGGACTAAATTTGTGATTCAAATTACTTAGTTAATATTTTCGAGAGAAAAAACTATCTTTTTAGAAAGAGAAACTAAAGAGTAATAATTTTGTAATCATCAATCAATCACCCTTTCCTAAAAAGAGGTGGTGCTTTTACAGTACATATAGTAGGCTCCACATGTCTAACAATTTACTAATTGTGGTCATATCCTTAAGTCTATTGTTTGCTATAAACTAGTCCTTCTACATTACATGATTATCAATTTCTCCTAAGAGACTTTCTTTATTAACAAAACACTCCTAACTTTCTAAGATCTTTATTATTTCCTTATCAATTATAATTACTACAAGTGTTGTTATATTTTGATCATTATTTACTAAGATAAACAAATTATTATAGTTTGATTATAATATAACTTTTTATTGTTTGTTTATTTTATAAGTGGTATAAAATTGGGATAAGTTTCATTATTAGATTGAAGTATAAAATACAAATTTAATTGATCTAATCCTTCCATAATTTATACTCCTGCGAGTTAGAAATTTTACAAATATTCTCAAATCGAACGACATTATTACAAAATATTTCAAAATGGTTATTATAATATTTCAAACTAAAGAAAAGATATTATGGAGCCTAATGGATAAAGTTTACACTGATGACCAGCAAATTTAAATTTAAACTATTGTTAATAAAACTATGTCATTTTTCAGAGAACTCCGTGATATTACCTATAATATAATTATAAGAGAATAATAATAGTAATAATAATTTTGATGATGTTTATTCTATCTTAACAATGTGTATTATAAGATAATATCAAGATTTATTCGAAATACAACATAGTATATTAACAATAATGTAAATTTCAGTTTGGTGGTCAACCGTGTAAACTTTATCAACTAGACTATATAGTTTTTTCCTTGATTTGAGAGATTATAGTATGAAAAAACTAGTAAATAAAACAAATACCAAACAATCACATTAAAAAAGAATATACCAAACAATGGAAGATTATATGAGAATAATATAGAAGAATATCTTGGTTTAAAAATTATAGTAGTAACTGTAGTAATTGATTTTGAAAGATTTTGGATGAACAATATTATTAGGGAGATGATATGAGAGATGAATGATAAACTAATTGAGTTTTTTCTTTATTTAAATAAGAAACTAAAAAATCAGATCAAATTAGATATCTGATCTCACTAACGACTATTTTAAAAAAAATTACTTGATTAAATCAGATATCTGCAACATTTTAAAAAACAATAGTCGTAGCAAATCGGATATTTAATTTTATATTACATCAAAAAATAAGGCAATCAAATATCCAATTTGCTAAAAAAATCATTTTTTCAGGGAAACAAAATCTTAGAAATATGATATTTCGTGTTCATTTGAAAGACAAACTATTTAAAACACCTAAACATATATAGTAGAAATATATCATAAATTATTAGTTAAAAGACCTAATAAACTATTTAGAATATCTAATATTTGAAAGGTATATATTATCTAAAAATTCTAACAACCTTAATGACATAGTTTAAGGTCCATGCTAGAAATAAAACACATTTTGATAGATCTTTCAGCCTACTCCCTTTTTTTTCAAACTCAAACTTAAAATTCCTAAATTATCCTTCTTCCTCTAAGTAATTAAGCTCATGCAATTTATCCACAAAATCAGCCCAAAATCTAAAATCCATCCACTGTTACCCTAAATCCACAAGCTTTCCATCAATATTTACTACCCTAAACCCGTTAAACCCTAAAGGTTACAATGTTTTACCCAAACCCATAAAACCACCACAAAGAACCAAAAAACGGAGTATCCATGGATAATGATGAAATGAGCCTCTCTTTGGAAGAGTTGGTAGACGAGGAGGGCTTACCGCATGAAGGTAACTAGCTAGACTTTGTTTTACATTTTTTGGTCTGGTTGCACGAACATCGCACGATGAAAATCATCGTTGCCGCAAGAACGTGCGACATTCATGCCCTATGCGTCGCATATCTTCATGCGATTATGTTCAAATGGTGTCGCGTGCGACGGCTTAGAAGACATGTCTCGTGTGACTGCACTGTTAGAAAGACTTATAGTCTGCAATGTTATATTTTGTAGAAGGAACTTTCCCAGCCTCCATTTATGGATGCTGACTACACTAGAATATTCAAAACGGATAGGTTATTTACGAAAGACGAATTAGATGTTTTTGTGGACATTGAATTGAAGAAGATTAAGTTCGTCACGATTACAAAGCTCTACGATAACGGGAAATGGGGAAAAACTCTTAGGTTAGATTACGTTTATGAGTGGTACGGTATATTCGTATCAAAAGTGAAGTCGGAAACGTTACGAAAGTGGAAGACATCAACGAAGAAATGTAATTGTCTGTTTGGGTTAAGAGGTTATCTGATCGATGTACTAGCCATGGAATGACGTTTGGAGGTGATAAACGGTATGCATAATCACGAACCCTACGTTCTCTTAGACGGTCATTCCCGTACTTGTAGGCTAAAACGGGATGAAGAGGAACTAGTTCGTATTTTGTCTCACCTCTGTTCGCGTTCTAGGGAGATATATAGCGATTTGAAGTACCAATATCCCGAGAACATTTCGAACATGCGTGCAATCTACAATTGTTGCCAAAAAAATCAGGATGTTGAGCCCGAGGGACAAACGCAAATGCAATATTTGTTGACGAAATTGAAGGAGAATGGATACTCCACGTGGTAGCGTTTGAAAGACGATTCAAAGGTGATCATTTTTTTTCGCATATCCTACGAACATAGACTTATTACGTATATTCCCGAATGTGTTATTCCTGGATTGTACGTACAAGACGACTAGGTATAAGATACCTTTATTAGAGATTGTTGGTTTAACGTCGGCTTCCATTACATTTACCGTCGCGTATGTATTTTTGAGTGAATAGAAGATAGCGAATTATGTATTGGCTTTGGAAATTGTTCGTGGTTTGATGATGGATAGCATGTGCGCATTTCCGAGCAATATTGATATCGATCGAGAGTTAGCTCTCATGCGAGCAATCGATAATATTTTTCCGGGCACACATCACTTGTTATGCACGTGGCATATTAGTAAGAACATTCTTGGGACGATCCGAAAGATATTCCACGATGATGTGGTTGCGAAACAATTTGTTGAGTTTTATGGTTACGTTGTCGGAGCTAACACGGTTGAGATCTAGGAAAAGAATCTAGTTATATTGAAGCAGATGTTCACCTCTCAACCCAAGTTTTTTGCATACGTTATAGACTCGTGGATAACAAAATATGGTGACAAGTTTCTTGCGTATCGAACGAACAAGATACAACATTATGGCCAAACAACTACGTATATGTTTGTCCTTTTATCCAATTTTTTATTTAGCTATTATATCTCTTTTAAAATAAGTTCATAATTTTGTACTTATATTATGTAGGGCGAAGGGTGCGCACTCGTCCCTCAAAAAATACCTTGGGACGAATCAATGCAATTTTAAGCTTTTTTGGGAAAACGTACACAACTTATTAACGAAGCAGCATGTGGGGATCGTTGAATCGTTTGAGCGAAGTAAGATTTGAACAATTCTCGGTTTAGATGGTATTTTGACCCAAAATCTTAAAGGTCATGTGTCACATGCAAGTCTAAAGATATTGATGTTTACTATTGTACGTGCTAGAAATATAGGAGTAGATCGGGTAGCATGTGGACTATATTTCCTTAGGAAAACACATGGGTTACCTTGTGCATGTGAAATTGCATCTATCGCTAGAGATGATAGGTGCATCCTTTTAGAAGATATGGATGTCTTTTGGAAAAAATTAGATATTATTCATAGAGATCCTAGTTCTCGTGAGGAAGAATTGCAAAAAAACAATTTCCATAATTGACAACTCCATTAGTAGTTTCCGCCCCGACCAACAAGACCACATTATCAATTGGGTAATGCAAATTTTGAGGCCCGAGACTAGTCATATTCAAGATCCTAAAGAAGCGGTTAGAGCTAATGGTAGGCCAAAGGGAGGCGTTGATAAATCGACTAAACGGAACCTTAGTTCGTGGGAATTATCTCATTGAACAAACCGCTAGTGCTAGTACTCCGGCTAACTCGATAGGTAGTACACCCGTTAACACGTTAGGGAGCACAGCCATATCCAACGTGGTTCCCTTCGTACCACCCAAATCTCCACTAGAAAAAAAGAAAGTTGGAAGGCCAAAGAAAATTATAAAGGATGGGAAGTTAACATTATATCTGGATTGCATCCCAGCATTTTTACACACTTACATTATAAAGTTAGTTGATGTTCTTCTGGACGGACAGTGCGGATATCGTTTCGTAGCTAATTCAATATACAATAATGAAGATAGATGGGAGGATGCTAGACGCGATTTGTTAAAAGAGTTGCGAGAAAAACGTGTATCTTGGTTGGATGTATATGGTTCGCCGAAGGTGTTTGACGATTTGGTACGTAGGTTGGAGCCCAACCCTAGTAGCCACTATTGGATGAGATGTCTAGATTTTGGACTAGTCATTGCGACACGGTATCAATGCATGGTATACCATGTATCGCAAGCAGCGTCCTTAACGTATATACCAATCCGTGGACGCCCACCCGTCAACAATTCAACGATCATAGAAGTTGGGATTGCTTTCATACATGGATGCCACTTTGCAAAAAATTTGGTTGTATTTTGTCAAACAAAAAGCTTGCGTCCCATGGCCTAATTGCGATGTGTATGTTTAATCTATCGCATGCGACGGTTTTATTTATATGTTGTCCTCAATTCCAATAATTGTGATTCAATTTAAAGTATCCGCACATACAAATGCATAAAAAGCGAGACATTAGAACTTTTAAAACATGAGACTCTTAATTAATCGAACAACACCATAACAAAACATAAAGACTGAATAAAACATAAAAACATGGAAAAACAATTACAAAAACAAGATTCTTCATTCGTCAAAGTCATATCCCATGTTATCGTCCGACTCATCCCCTTCCTCCATTTCCGCAATCATATCCTATAGATACACCACCATATCCCTTGTAATGTAGTCTACGACAGTCATGTTCCAGACAGCGGCCGCTTCTTGCTTAATCTTAAATGACAAGAAGAGTAAACGTTGTAGCGGTTGGCAAAAAAGGTACCTGTTTTTTATTTGGTCACGACTGCGCACAACAAGTCCTCTTGTTCCAACACGTCCATAACCGAAGTACATCATGCATAAGACCCAATCAAAGAATGCATCACTGGTATCTTCCCCCATCTCACGTTTGGCAACTTTCACTGCTTGAAGCATTTGGAAGTCTTCATCAACATTGAACTCCATATAGAAATGTGTTTGTGTTTTTTAGTTGTTTCTGAATGCTTGTTTTGTTGTCTTGTAAGAATTCTTAATAACTTCATTTTATAGGGAAAACATGTGGGGTACCTTCTTAGGTGGGAAATTTTTATTGGCGTAAAGTCGCAATGGAGATAAATATTTTAAAGGGAGTTACTTTTGGAAATGCCCCTCGTACAATGCAAATATCCCTTACTAAGGGAGTTGTACAGCTGCGTTAATACCAATTGACCCCAATTGAACCTATTCATACCCTGGTACTGGTTCACAAACTTGAGGTAATTTAAAGGAATGTTATTGTCGGTTTTGTTGGCACAAATGGTGGTCCCTAACAAGAATAGTATATAGGCACGGGTGGCATGATCTACTCTCTCATACGTGATCTTACTATCACTATATTTGTCACCCGTAAATATGTTGCACATCCAACAAAGATTCGTGCTACTAGTATTCCTAAGATTCTTATTTAAATCTACTGGTCGTACACCTAGCATGCTAGCATAAGTCTTGCTCCCGCCCAACCTCGGATTCAAACACTATTACATCAAAAGGAATACATGTGACTGGTAATCCAGTGATGGCGTGGACGTCATCCAAAGTCACAGTCATCTCTCTAAACCAGAAATGAAATGAAGAAGTCTCCTCATGCCATCGCTCGAGGAATGCCTCAACAAAATGGAGGTTGGTATGCCAGCGGGAGAGTACGTCCATGAGAGGGCCAAAGATAGCCTCCATTACCTTTATCCGTACCCTGCTCTGCTTTTTGAAGTCCCATCTACGAAGACTATTGTACATGGTGAAGCATCGCATGTAGACCTTATCCTGCATTATGTATCAAACACGTAAGTGCATAATAAAATAATAAATAAATTATATATTAAAGTTAGAGAATTAAAACTTACATCTCCACGATAAAAACTGAATGCCTCGTGTTGGGCGTAATCGGGATAGAGAGCCGGGACGTGTGGCATCACTGACAAGAACTCGTGATCCTCGACCTCGGTTGTGTAAGGTACGTTGGGTGCATCGTCCTTATAACGTGCATGTGATCCTTTCGGTTCCTCCAGCCACTTTGTCCCCTCCATATCCTCCGCTCCCTCCGATGCATCCGCTTTGTCGTCAACGTACGAAAAGTCAGGTGTCTGCAAAGACGAACCTGCACCGCCTGCTACCGGAAGCCATAAAAATCTCATCGTCCGATTACTAGCAGTTTGTCCCTCAGTGGGACCAGCCTTCACATGCTCAGGGGAAACATTAGATTCCTCTACCTCACGCGCTAAACGCACCTCTCGCGCCCACAATTTATCCTTTTTAAACAGATTTTGACGGTGGTATTGATACGGCCCATCCTGTAAAAACAACATAAAGTAATAGATTTTAGTGAAACAAATAAAAAAAATTGTAAGTATATATGTCGCATGAGACAACTTAAGTATGTCTGTCGCATGAGATAACTTAAGTATATCTGTCGCATGCGACTAGGTAAGTATATTTTTCACATGCGACTAGGTAAGTATATTTTTCACATGCGACTAGGTAAGTATGTATGTCGCATGCGATAGAATTACCACCCTGGTCGCATGCGACGGACTATCACCCTGACCGCACGATCGTGCAACGAGATGAATTCTGGTAGCACTACCGTGCGACTAGGTCATTCCGAGATCCAAAATCTAAATCTTATCAAAACACAATCATTTGCAACAAAATCACACAGAAAAATAAAGATCCTAACATAACTAACAACAATACAACACTAATCTAACAAAACAATACCTAAAATCATGTAAAAAATCGAACTTTTTAAAATGAAACCTAAAAACCCTATTTTCCATACTTTATGTCTAACGAAAACTAAAAAAAAATATAGCAGGAGGCTTGTATTTCTTATCTCTATGTTATTTTGAGTTTTGAATTTTGAAAAAATCAAGTTTTGTTTTCGGTCGATCCTTGAGTGCTTGAGAGGTTTTTAGAGAGGGAAAAAAGAGAAGAAAAAAATGGTGAGAGATTTATCAAAGCCTTTTATACCTAGGTTTTCTCAGAGGGGAAAATTTCTCCAAAATTAAGTGAGATATATATCGAAAGGGTGTAAGATCTGGCGGTGTAAGATCTATAAAAATATGTTTTATTTCTAGCCTCGCCCATAGTTTAAATATATAATAAAATATCAATTAAAAAAACTAATAAAATATTTAAAATATTTGATATTTGAAAGCGACAAAAATTTAAAGATTCCAACAAGTTTAAAGATATATTTTAAGAAAAAGGAAAAAGAAAGAGTTACTCTTTCAAGAAAAGTCTTCTTGATCTCAAAGTTTCAAAAATCTGCTCTTGGCCCAATGCCACGGTGACTAGTTGACTGCCAGTTTCCGCCGAATGACTTCATGTTGAACGGAGATGACTCTTTATCCCAGCCAACACCTCTGATTTTAACCTCAACCACTGTATTAAATATTCCCTTCAAGTCGGCTTTTTCTTCTTATGTTTTAAGAAACAAAGGTTCAACCCAAATTCTTTGCCATATGGTCTCATACCTCGATAAGCTGGAAGATCAGTTCCCACATTTGCACCACAATAAGGATACTTAGACGATATGAAATGAAAATTCATTCTTCATCCCTGAAATTATCTTAAACATAAGAATAAATCCAACATTCGATCAATTTACCTCACAAAACATAAAAAACACTAAATCTTTTACAAAACCATAACACTAATTTATCATCCAAATCATATTCACATGCAACAAAGATTAAATAAAAGGAATTTCTACATGATAACGTCAAGATACAAGATAAAATGAACCATTTGTCAATATAATTCTCAGTCCAAGACAAGGAAAAACTTCTGCATAATTTAAAACATACTTGATTTGGCAAATTCTAAACAGGTAAACCCCAAATGGTTATCACACATAAATTTTTAGACAGATTTGGTTTCTTAGGAGAGTTCAGTCTCTATATGTGGAACTCAAGGCACGTCCTGATGGAATTTGATCAACAAGAGGATCTAATAAAGATATGGAGAATAAATGTTTGAACCATAATGCAACAAACAATTAGACTGCTAAAATGGAAAAAACAAATTCAACTATAGTATAGAATCTTCAATAACTCCTGTATGGATTATTTTACCCAATCTACCAGAGTTTATGTTTAATGAGGATACTATTATAGATATTGTAAAGTTTATAAGCAAGTCATTAACTATCTGGGATCCGCCTAAAAATAAAGTAAGGTTAATTGTAGTAAAAATGGACTCAACTTGATGTCTCAAGGAAACTCATCAACAAATATTGGATTAGATTTGGAGAAAATGATGGTTTATGGAAAGACATGTTTTATGGTGACATGTTATCTTACTACTCTATATGCATACACTTAGGCCACAATCAATCAGAATATAAGAAACAAATGCCACCTAAAGCATGATAAAACTCAACCTCGATCTCCTGCTAAATCATCCAATCAACTTGGAACTTGGATTTCTGAAGTGAAATTTATCATCATCAAAGAAGCAAATTTATTTAGGAAACAATGCAATCAAGATGAAACAGCATTTATACGAAGAAAGACTATATGACAGATTAGAAATCACATAATCAAACCCTAAGTGTTGTAGGAACTTAACCAAAAGTAAACTCATTTTTGAATAAATAACATGTCACATAGGTAAAAAAATTACAAAGTTAATTACTAACAAAAATGAAATGTCAAAGAAAATACCAAGATTAGATATACTTAAATCATTCAAGATTTCCCAGTCATAAGCAAACTTTAACTAGGAAAAGAATTCAATAATGTTTTAAGAAAGAAAATAAAGAAGACTAAACTTAAAAAATTTAAAGGTCCAATCTCTACTAAAGCTCCGCAATATAAAAGGTTATGCGGGTCCTTCACATAATCTTCAAATGACCATCATAATTCTTAAGTGGAATGTGAGGGGTTTGGGAAATAAAGCAACTATTAGAAGGCTGAAGTAAATTAAAAGGTCTGAAAATATTCATGACTATTCAAGAGCCTATGATTTCAGTAGATAATTTAGACATAAGAACAAAAAAACTTAGTTTTCAAGTTAGTATAGCTAGCATCACCAACAATACTTGGATTTTATAGAAAGATGAATTTATTGTGATGTCATTACTAATCAAGAGCAACTACTTCACTTAAAAATAAGCATCATTTCATTAAAAAAATCCATTGATGTATGTGTTTAATGAAATTAGGGAATAAAAGCTTGCTCTGTGGAATAGTTTAAGAGATCTAGATGTAAAATCTAAGGAATAGATTGTCGTGGGGATCGTAATATAATTTTAAACTTTCAAGAACAATTATCCTTCTTAACCTTATGTTTGAGAAGCATTAATGACTTCAACAATGTTATACAAGATTGTCATCTAGAAGATGTTGATTATTATGGCTCTAAGTTTACTTGGACTAATAATAGATAGTGGAAGAGACTTGATATATCTCTTTAATACTCATCTTGGATGGACTATTTTGATAATACTAAAGTAAATCGTCTTTCAAGAACAGGATTCGATCACTCACCCTTGAGTATTTCTATTTTAGTTTATTAAAACAAAATCAAATATACATTTAAATTTCAATATATGTGGACTATGCATCCTAATGTTTGAATTATGGTGGAGAAAAAGTGGAAAGAGGACATGCATGGGCCATCTATACAAGTTTTCCGGAATAAACTGAAACGATTGAAACACAAACTTCAAATATGAAACTGTGAGGTATTTAACAATGTTTTTAATACAATAAATAAAGCAAAAGAGAAAGCTAAATTTTAGGAAATATCCTTTAAGAAAACCAAGAGTATAGAAGACAAAATTAACCTAGCTATAGCTGAAGCCACTCACCTACAACTAATGGCTAGAGAAGAATCGTATTGGGAGAAAAAATAGTATCAATGGTTAAAGAATGGGGACCGAACTCTTTAAGATTTCAAAATTATGTCGAGAAAATAAGGTTAAAACAAAATTCATGGCATATTGAATGGAGACACGTAGATTAAAGAACAAACTAAATTACAAAATTTTGCTGAGAATCATTTCAAATCACATTTATCAGACCAATCTAATCAAAATGAACCAGGTGATCTTCTTAACATCATACCAAAACTTATTACTAAAGATGATAACAACAAAATTTGGAGTTACCTTCAGAAGATGAGATACATTATTAAATTCTTAAGCTCAAACAATGTTGCTGGAATAGATGGTTATAAGGCCAATTTCTTTCGACATTAGTGGTTCATAATATCTAGGATCTTTGTAAGTGTTATAATATCTTTTATTATTGGTCACCATATCCCTCAAGAAATGTATGCTACTTCTATTTTCTTAATTCTTAAAATGGACTTCTATCAAACGTGGAATGAATTCAGACCAATTAGCTTCTGCACATTTCTTAATGGAATCATATCCAATATATTAACTAATAGATTATGCATCATTATCCCTATAATTATATTTGAGGAGAAATGAGGCTTCATCAAAGGTAGGAATATACATGATAATATCGTATTCTCTCAAGAATTATCTCAAAATTTAAATATCAAAGTCAGAAAGGGGTAATGTTATGGTCAAAATAGACATGTCCAAAGCTTTTGATATGTTATCTTTTAACTTAACTATAATAATTATGGAATCATTTGTCTTTGATATAAGTTCCTTGGATAGAATTTTGAATAACATTAACTCTGCAGGGTTTTCAGTAATAGTTATTGGAGAGTTACATGGCTTTTTTAAATCTCCATAAAGAGTTGGATAAGGGGATCATAATTCCTCTAGTCAATTTATTATTGTTCAGAAATATCTAATTAAGGGGCTCAGAAATCTATTTGAAGATAAGAAGGCACTGGGATATGAAACAATAAGTCATTTAGATATACCTTTCTTGGTATTTGCAGATGATTTCATCCTCTTTCCAAATGGCTCATCCTAAAGTTTCAAAAAAATCTGTAAATTCCTGCAACATTAAGATCTGCCTGGTCAAATATTCAACAAATCCGAAACTAAAATATGTACATCAAAAAGTATGACTCATGCAAGGATTAAAAAGATTGAAAATATATCTGGTTTTAAACATGGCAATCTTACACTCATGTATCTTAGTATAACAGTTCATACAAGTAATAGGGCTAGTAATTTTGATGAACTGGTTACTAAAATTAAGAAAAGGATACTTGAGTGGGATATCAAGCTTCTATCCTTCGGTGGTATGCATACCTTTATCCAATTGGTGCTAACAATTATTGTAACATACCACCTACAAAGTTTCATATTCCCTAAAGTTGTTATCTATAAAATATAGAAAATATGAAACAGATGCTTATGAAGATCTACAAAATCTAACCTTGTAATTAACTGGTCTATATGGTTGCATCTATGTAAACATTGTGAAGAGAGTAAATTAAACATAATAAGACTACAAGACCTTCAGACGTCTTACTCATATAAATAATGGTTCAACTTTAGGGCTCAAAAGACCTTATAGTCCAAATATATGCTCTCCATCCACTTCTTGTACAAGCCATAAATAGAGATTCTAAAGTCTGGAAAAGACTTAATAATATCAGAGATTTAGAAAAATGTTAGATCTAATAGAATGTTGGTCACGAAAACATAGATTTCTGGATTGAGAAATGGTGTGATATGCATCCATTCATCTCATTCTCCAATGAGAAAAACAAATCCTAGTATTTTGAAGCCAAAATCAACAATTATTAGAGTGAGGATTGCTGGAAGTTGATGAAACTTAAACATGTAGTTCTTCCCTCATATATTGAGAAAATAAAGAAAATTATAGACTCAGAAAAAGACTCTATGAATTGCTCACTTCTAGTCACTGGTGAATTCACCACAAAGGATACCTCGAACAAAATAAGATACAAATGCAACAAGTCTAGCCTTTTAAGGGAAATATGCAACAACTCTACTCTTAAAAGTGTTTTTTTATTTTCTAAAGACTCCTAAATAATTGGATACCAGTTGACATAACTTTACAGAAAACAAACTTCATTTTAACCGCTCAATGTCATAATTTATTTTTGTGTTCTTCTCTAATCAAAATAAATAAATTAGAATAATTTCTTTGTGTTATTTTTTGTAATCAAAATATATTAATTAGAATAATTTTTTTGTGTTATTTTTCTAATAAAAATATATTAATTAGAATAATTTGGTTTGTGTTATTTTTGTAATCAAATTTTGATAAACTTTTACTAATATTAGTAATTTTATATTTTAAATATATTTGTGATAATTAAAAAAACACTAAAAAAATTAAGTTTTAAGGAATAGATAACTAAAATATGGATTTTGTTTTAAATCTTGTTGAATCAAAATAATATTATTAACATAGCATTTACTATTGTGTTCATCTTTAGTGATTTGGTCCTATATTTGGTAAAATTTGAGTTACACCATGTTCATTAATAACCCCTTCAATTAGATAGCGTACCCCACTTAGCCATAACAAAAAAAACCCAAAATATTGCTTGACTAAGTATTACATAGCAATTAGAGTACAACGGATATTTGGAAAGAGAGAAAATATCGACCATAGTTCACCTTACTTATACAAAGATCTTTTATTTTCTTCTGGGTCCAGACAACAAAAGGTCACTAATAAGGTAAGCTTGAGTCTCTTGAAGAATGTATCTCTTCCTCTGCATTTCGGTTTGTTACCATTGTTTTCAGCCATTGTTTTTAGCAAAACAAACCTTTTTAGATCTTTCAATTTTTTTTCAAAATATTTGATTTTTACAAAAAGGTCTCATATCTACAAAATAAAAACAAATCTACTTCTAATAAAATTTAGGAAGATAATTCTTTAACACAAATTGTTTTCTTATCTCTAACATGTGAATATCTCCACTTTCTTCTTCATCTTCTTCTGAAAATTTATTTTAATCAAAGCCACGATCTGCTTTAATATTCAAATCAAAGTTTTTTACTTGTGATTTGTTCGAAATCATATTATTCTCCATTGAAATCCCTGAAATTTTTTATAACAATGACTCAGTTACCGATATTGCTAAAGCAATATGATTGCCTTTAGAAGTATGGGTACCTCAAAAAAAATTGTGCAAGCTTTAACATGTGTAAAGCTTGGAAAATTGTAGATGTCTCCAAAACTCTTCAAAACAAGTTTTGATTAGTTTTGGAGAAAAATCAGGTTTCTGGCAGGATACCACCTATGGTGATAGATCTGTTTTTTTGTAAAAAAATGTAATCATTTAGGACATACACCTTCTTCATGTAAAAAAGACTCACTTGAGAAGCCATATTTTCTATCAAACCACACATTAGCACCTGTTAAATCTAAAGTACATTGGATTAAGAAAATAAAATCGGCGATTGTTGACTCCAATCAACAATCACTTTCTCCAAATTTTAAGGAAAAACAAAAAGAGAAAAAATTGAATTCAAATGAATTAATGGTAGAAATAAAAGTTACTAAATTAAAAATAATTATGAATATCAGTCACCTGAAGTAGAACCAACTAATAGCTTCACAGAATCAGACAAAAAAATTGAAAATCTTCAATTATCAAATATGAAGGACAAATTTTTAATGTTTAATCAAGAAACTGAACCTAGGTGAATGAATCTATTCAATCCATCTCTCTAGGAAACTCCTTCAATATACTTAATGAAGAATCAAACTCTGAAAATTAAGTAAACCCTAATCAGTCCTTAGTTACCATCAGTCAATCCTCATCACCTGTTAAAAATATGATAGATAAATTAAAAAAAGAGGCCAAAAAACAAACCAAACCTAAACTTAGAAGTCTCAAAAATAACTTGATACACAAACATTTAAACCTTAAAGGATCAAATAGATCCTCAAATCAAAAATCAAAATGACTATAACTATACTTAACATGAATGCAAAACGTGTGTGGAATCTAAGAACATTAAGAAGAATTAAAACTTTAGTGAAAAACTATAAAATTGATATCATAGCTCTTCAAAAGCCTATGATATCAGATATTAATATACACAAAGTTGCTGAAAAATTAGGATTTGAATCAAAATTTGCAAAATTAATAATAAGATATGAATATTTTGGAAAATAATTTTAAAATTCAAGTTTTAGACAACAAGGAGCAATATCTTCATACAATGGTTAACCGCACCTCTTCTGACAAAGAGGTTCTCATTACCATTGTATATGCCAAATGCATAAGGTCCCAAGGATTGACTCTTTGGGAAAACTTAAGAAAAATCTCAGACACTCAAAAACCCTCGATAACTTTTGGAGACTTCAACACTATATGAAAATCTCTAGAACAACTGGCCTGTTCATCCCTCTGTTTTAGAGGGATGGATGATTTCAATAATATGATACTTGATTGCAATCTTGAAGATCCTGGTTACACAGAATCAAATTAGACCTGGTCAATAAATAATAAATAGAAACGACTCGATAGAGCCTTACATAATGAAAAATGGAGTGAACATTTTGAAAGCACAAGTGTGAGGCATCTGGCCAGAACTAGCTCAGATCACTCACCCTTATTAATATATGTATCAACTTCATCTTTTATAACAAAATTCTCATTTAAATTTCTAAATATGTGGTTAGACCACCGAAATTTCATGCAAACAACAATAGTTGAATGAAAACATGAATGGTAATCATATTCATGTTTTCTGGTCAAAACTCAAAAAACTTAAAAATGTATTAAAATAATAGAACAACCTCACCTTTGGGAATATATTTGATAACATTTAAACAACTGGGGAGGATGTAAAGATTGTTGAAACAAAATTGGAAGATCAAATCACCATTGAAAACAAAATTGCACTGTCAAACGCTAGAGCTCTTCATCTTACATTGCTTGCCAGAGAAGAAACTTACTGGCAGCAAAAAAAGTACTGCTTTTTGGATAAAAAAGGTGATAGGAAATACCATCTGAACAAGATAAGATAATGTTATTGAAAGATCCACTTATGGAAAAATTTACAATACAATTATCAATCTTAATACACAAAGTGTATATGGAGTTGATGGATTCAACTCCAGATTCTTTAAAGAATGTTGGACCATAATAAAACATGACTTATTTAAGGCTATTATAGCATATTTTAACAATATCTCTTATCCTAAAGGCATATTTGCTCCGGTAATCTGCCTAATACCAAAAGTCATCTCATCAAAATACTGGATAGAATTTAGTCCCCTTAGTTTTTGTACAGTATTCAGTCGAATACTGTCAAAGTTTATAAATTTTAGACTTGCCAAAATTCTCCCCTTAATCATATCTAAAGAACACATAGCTTTTGTTGAAAATAAAAACATACATGAAAACATTCTAATTACACAAGAATTAGCTCATGACTTAAGAAACAAAACAAGGGGTGAGAACATAATAATTAATCTAGCCATGGAAAAAGCATTTGATAAATTAGAATTCCATTTTTATACAATATATTGTTAGCTTTTGGTTTCAATCAGAAGTTCATAAACCTTATAAAAATTTGTATTGAAAATGTACAATATTCAATCATTGTTAATGGCTGCCCTTTTGGATTTTTTAAAGCTAGCAATGGTATCAGGCAGGGTGATCCTTTATCACCCAGCCTGTTTATCATTGCTGAGGAATTCCTTTTAAGAGGAATAAAGAGATCAAACAACATGTACCCTTCAATGAGATGTAACTCAAGAGCCTCAATATCAATACCCAGTCTAGCATTCGCCAATGATGTGATCATATTCACTAATGGATCTAAAAATGTTATCAAAAAATTATGTAATTTCTTTGAAATATATCAAACATTATCTGGTCAGCAAGTAAACAAGTCTAAAACTACATTTATCTCACATCCTCAAATGAACAGAGTTAGACAAAATAAACTAGAAAATACTTTAGGTTTCAAACACAGTACATTACCTTTTAAATATCTAGTGATATCTATTCATAAATCAAAATCCTCAATCTACTTTGCTCATCTTATTGATAAAATAATACACAAAATAGAAGAATGGAATATTAAGACTCTTTCTTTTGGTGGGAGACTGATTCTCATAAAATTAGTACTCCTATCTTTTCCAATATACTATATGCAAAATACTGAATTGCTCAAAAATATAATTAAAATAATCTATATCATGCTAAATAAATTCTTATGGGGATAAAATGAACTAACAAAGTCTATTATCTGGTTATAATGGAAAAGAATATGTAAACCTTATGATGAAAATAGACTCGAAATCAGAAAACTACAAAATATTCAACAACTTTAACAATTAAACTCTGGTTTACACTGAGAGAAAACAAGTCCCTATGGGCAAAGTTAATAAAATCGATATATTACCATAATGTTCATTCTTTACAAACTAATGAAAAAACTAAATATTCAAAAGTTTGGAAAATGATAAACAAACTTAAAAAGTCTGCTGAAAATTATGTTTTCTGGCAAGCTGGAAAAGGACATATAGATTTTTGGCTCGATAAATGGAGTCACTCCCAACCATTACTCACCTTTCCCCCAAACCAAAATAATACATGGTATAGACAAACAAAGGTTTCAGAATTCTGGCAAAATAATGAATGGAACATACCAAAACTAAAGGATCATGTCTTAGAAGCAGATATTAATAGGATTATAAAGATCTCCCTTAACATTAATCAAGATGATACTGCTCTTTGGAAGGTATCACCAATAGGTAATTTCTCCCTAAAACATACATGGAATGAAATTAGAACAAAATATTCAAAATATTTTGTCCTTAAAATATATGGAACAACTTAACTCCAACTAAATGTTCTTTCATATTATAAAGGGTTATGAATAACTTAATGCCAATTGATCCAATTATGAAAAAGGCTTTAATCTCGCTTCCAAGTGCCAGCATTGCCTAAATGCTGAAAGTGTGAATCATATTTTTGTTTCCTGCCCAATAGCTTGGAATGTTTGGTTACACATTTCTTACTTATTTAGAATTAGGATAAGACAATACATGACTTTTACTCATATTATACACACCTAGTTTCTATCTTCAACAAAGAAAATGCATGTTAGATATATAATACCTTCATTAATAGTCTAGGCCTTATGGAAAGCTAGAAACAATTCAAAACATGAAAACATTAAAGCTAGCTCCAAAAATATTATCCAACATGTATTACATATAATGTGTTTAATAGATTCCTCAAAGGCCTTAAACCAAAACATTGGACAGGAGATACTAGAATAGCTAAAGATACACATTGCTTTAATCATTTAGCTATCAAAAAGCACTGTCTATATATTAAATGGAATCCCCCAATATCAAACAGATATAAACTCAACTGCAATGCCTCATGTTTGACAAATGGTGAGGCTAGCAGTGGTTTTATACTTAGAAATAATAATGTTAAATGAACACTTTTAGGAAAACATAATCCCTTAACAGCAGAAGCGCGAGCATTATTAGATGGATTGCTATATTGTAAGCAAAACAATATTAGTAATGTTGACATTGAAGTTGATTCACTTATACTCTTTAATATAATAGGTAAAGGGAAAGCCCATTAGTATTTAAAATTGTTATTAAATTGTTGTAGAAATCTAATTGCAACAACAATGATCATTAGGCATATTTATAGAGAGCATAATGAAGCTGCTGATTGGATTGCAAAATATACAATCCAATCTCAAGTTGACTGCTCTCTAAATCCATCTTAATTTCCTCTTCAACTGAGCATTATTGTCTTACTTGAAAGCCTTAATGTAGGCTATATAAGATATATTAATACTTAAACATGCTACTAATTGTAGGCAGGTATAATCTGACCAATATATTTACATGTTTTAGCATGGAACTATCTAAACACATGAATTGGATGAGGACAGTAACTGGAGGAACTGAAGTACAACCAAGGAACTGAAGACAATAAGATGGGATCAGTACAAGAATAAAGGAAGTATGGATCAACAAACATAGAACAGACTTGGAGATGCTAAATGAAGGCTACCAAAGAATGCTTCAAGGAAGTTAAATTACAGGAAAAGCATGAAGAACAAGGAATAAAATGAAGATATATGAGAAACTCAAAATTTATGTAAAACAACATTATGTAAAATGCTCAGGTCTTACATATGCAAAAAAACATTCTACAAGTTACATCTCTGTAACCATCTCTTCATCAATAAAATATTTTAATTCTTGTTAAGAAAAATATTATTCTCTATTGAAATCGAAAAAGAAAATGAGTTTTGATGGAAACAGAAAATATTTGTATATGAGTTTTGTTCGGAGAAATACAATATCTTATCAACAAAAATCGAAGATAATAGTGTTTTCTATGGTATTTTACTTTTTAAGTTTTCTGATAACCTGTCTTTCACTATTCAACCATGATTACCTTACTCATTTAAATAAAGAAATAAAAAAATAGAATTAAAAAAAAGACTACAATAGAGTTTATAATAGAAAAGGCGAAACAAATTTTTTTTTGGGTTTCTAACGCGACAAATAATGAAACCATTAAAAATGGCTAAAAGGGCTAATATTATGAATCAAAAAGAGTAACAGTTAGAAAAGTATTCTATTTTCATCGATAAATATCAAGGCGGGCCTTTTTTTAAAATCAAAAATCAAATTAATACCAAAAAGAGAGTATTACAAAGGTAGACGACCAAATTGAAAAACAACCCAAAATAAGGACATAATAGGCAATTAGGCCTAAACAAAAATCCCCAAATTGATGTCAAAACCCTAAATCGACAATTAAGTCGTTTTCAACCTCTCAGACTTAAACAGAAACTCCCCTTTGATTCTCCTTCTTCAACTCCCGACTTCATCCATACAAACACTCGCCTCCTCCTCAGAAATTTCCAACAAAACCACGAAACAGAATCTCCAACCTTCAGCTCACCAATCATCCCTCCGATTTGCTAAGAAACATATCCCAAACCTAACCCCTCTAGAAAGAGAATCACATTCAGATCAGGAGGGATCACAAAATGATCGAAATCAGGTTTAATGGAGGTTCTGAGAATCCATCTGGCCAGCCAATCTGCGGCATGATTCTGGATTCTTGGGATGAACTTAATCACCATCGAAGCAGCAAACGACATGCGACAAATCCTGATGATCGGGTTAAGATGCCAAGGCGAAACACCAGAAGCAATGAAGTTGACAAGAACCTGACAATCAGATTCAATGTCAACTAGAGTCCAACGGTTCTGATTGCAAATCAGCAACCCATCAAGCAACGCACGAGCTTCTGCTAACAAAGGGGACATTTTCCCGTACGTGTTTCCAAAGCACTGAAGAACTTCTCCAAGGTGGTTCCTGAAAATACCAGCACCACTAGCCTCCGAGTTTCTCAGCACTGAAGCGTCAATGTTTAGCTTGATTCGACCTTCAGAAGGAAGCTTCCAGGTATTATATCTTGGCTTAGACCAGAAAATAGGACAACCCATTAGCATACTTGCATTCTTTGTGTTAATCCAATGCCTCTTCTTAAGAACAGAAACATTTAGAGAAAGAATAATACGATTAATATTGTTAATAGTAGAGATAAAATTAGAAGAAACTCCCTTAAATTTAGCTTTATTTATGTTGAACCATATAGACCAGCAAATCACTGCAGGCATAAGATGAGTGATGTGAGAATTATTTCTGGAAAAATCATGCCAAATTTTGATAACATGAGTAAGAACCATGCATCTATTTATATTGATCCTGAAAATAACACTATAATGATTCTATATCTGCCAAGAATGAGTACAATTGACAAAAACATGGTTAATATCTTCACTGTGACTACAAAATTGACATTTAGAAGCCAACTGTAGATGCCTTTTTTGCAGAATAGAATCAATAGGGATATAATGCATTCTAATTTTCCATAGAAGGAAGGAAAACTTCCTGGGAATGATAGAACTCAAAATCTTGCTGAACATGCTAGAGAAATTAGCCTTTTGTCTGATTGCATTCCAAGTACTCTTGCTGTTGAATTTAGAGTCATTGGAACAAGTCCATAGCATAATGTCATTCCTTGAACTGTCAACTTTTAAATTCTTAATATGACTCCATCTTTCGGGAGAAAGAAAAGGAACCATGGCATCAGCATCCCAGCTACCATTCTTCCAGAACGAGCTCACTTTAGCCTCCAGGTAACTGACTTCATTTTGATCATTGTGAATGGGCTTGTAATTATGCCAATTGTCTCTCCAGTAGTCCATATCCCCCTTGCCCAAGACCCAGCCAATGTATCTTTCAGCAACATTCTTTACATTAATCAGCCTTTTCCAAGTATGAGACCCAGACCTATTGAAATTAGCATACAGAGGATGAGTATTTTTTGAATATGTAAGATGCATCAACTTGGCCCAAATAGAATCATTCTGCCTATAGGAGAACCATAATTTCATAGAATACACATACTGAATATCAGTAATACTCCTAATATTTAGACCCCCTTCCTCAAAGGATTTACAGATCGACTGCCACTTAGCCCAATGAGTAGAAGGCTCATTATACTTAGACCTCCAAAGAAACCTGTTCAAAATCTTCTCAATTCTACTGATAAAACTCTTAGGGATATTAATATTCTGCAGCCAATAATTAGGAAGGACCATAAGAACATTAGAAATAAGAACTAATCTGCCACCAAATGACAAATATTTTGAGTCCCAGGCAGAAATCTTATCATTAATACTGTCAATGATTTTGATGTAATTGCAGGCTTTATTATTATTGCTCAAGATACAACCCAGATAGCTCGTTGGCAGATGCTCAGTTCTATATCCAATCTGAATCTCCAAGCAAGCAGCCCTAGAATGATGAAGAGAAGAAGATGTAATTAGTTTAGTTTTTTGTTTATTAATCAATTGTCCCGAAACAAGCTGATATTTATCTAAAAAAACACTAAGCTTTTCAATAGATTCCTGTAAGCTATTTGTAAATATAAGGATATGATCAGCAAAAGCCAGGCATGGCAATAAAATCTTAGATCTAGTATTGTATATCATCTTCTTATTGTTTTCAAATAAAATTTGCATTCCCCGTAACATTACTTCTTCACCAATAATAAAAAGGCTAGGAGACAGGGGATCACCCTGTCTCAAACCTTTCTTAGTTCTAAAGTATCCAAAGGAACCACCATTCAGCAGGATAGAGATACTGACATTCGAAATCAACCTGTTAATAAGACTCAAAAACTCATTAGAAAAACCAAATTTAGATAAAACTTTATATAGAAAAGAGAAGGACATCCTATCGAACGCTTTTTTCATATCGAGCTGAATCATAACATTGCCAGTTTTAGGCTTTCTCTTAATGTCATAAACCATCTCCTTAACCACAAGAATATTGTCATGGATACAACGCCCACTAACAAACGCCCCCTGAGAAGAAGAAATGATCCTGGGCAGAAGACTGGCCATCCTTGAGTTAATTAACTTGGAAAAAATTATGTTCACCATAGTACACAAGCCAATAGGCCTGTACTCATTCCAGGAAGTCGGATTCTTAGACTTGGGCACCAAACACAAACCAGTAGCAAACAATCCTTTAGGAATGTAATTGACACTGACAAAAGAGTTAAACGAAGGACAAAGATCACTCTTTATAATCCTCCAACAGAACTTAAAGAAATGGAGATTAAACCCGTCGACACCAGCAGCACTATCTAACTTCATAGAAGTGATAACACCCCAAATTTCTTCCTCAGAAGTAACCCTTAACAAAGCATCATTATCTTCATTAGAGACCAAGGAAGGAATGACATTAAGAATATCATCATTAAGAAGAAGGGTTTCCACATTCTTATTACTATAAGACTCAGAAGCAAGAGTGTCTTTAAAAAACTTCTCAGCAGACAAACCAAGGCTCTCATCATCAAATAACCAACAACCATCATCCTTAATGCTATTAAACCTACTTCTCCTTCTCTTTTTATTCACATAAGAATGAAAAAGATTTGAGTTCTTATCTCCATCAGTAAACCAGTCACCATAACATTTTTACCTCCAAAACTCCGATTCATTCTTAAGATACTTAATATACAAACAGTTGGCTTTATCTAACTCAGCTTTTAAAGAAGCATCAAAACTGTTAACCAACAAATCCTCCAGCCTTCTAACACAATCTTCAGCCTCTTTAATCTTGTTAAAAATGTTACCAAAGCTGTTGATATTCCAGTCCTTCAAACACCCTTTAAGCCTCTTTAACTTCAGCCAAAAAATTTGATTAGGAAAACCATAAATAGGCATCATCCAGTTAGTCTCCACAACTCCTAAAAAAGACTCATCAAATTCCCACATATTCATATATCTAAAGCCTTTCTTTAGATTAACATTCATGACCTTATTAGCATTAATTAGTAACGGCGAATGATCAGAACATGTCCTGATCAAATGATGAACCTTAGTACACCAAAAGAAGCATTCCAACAACTATTAACCAAAGCCCTATCCAACCGCTTCCACTTAGAACCCCTGTTCCAAGTAAATCTCGAGCCTCCATAACCCACATCCTCCAACAAACAGTCATTTATACAATCATTGAACTCCTCCATGCTGTTTACACATAAGGAATAACAGCCAATCTGATCATCAGAGGAGGAAATCGCGTTGAAATCTCCAACTATCAACCAAGCATTATCCCTCACAGCAATAGAACGAAGCAGACACCAAAGATTTCTCCTTTCATACCTATTACACTTAGCATAAACAACTGAAAGAATAAATTTAAAACCCGAATCAGAAATCAACACCTCTAAATGAAAACATTGCTCGTGATCGATCAACACTGAAATACTGACATCATCTTTCCAGAAGCACCAAACCTTATTAGAAAGATTAGCAGCATAGTTGATGAAACCAAGCCTGTCAGCAAAGTCCTTAATCTTATCAGCTGAAACCAAGGATTCTTGTAAAGCAAGAATTTGGATTTTATTAGAAAGAATCATGTCCTTTAACCTCAAAATGGTAGGATTATTGTTGATCCCCCGAAGGTTCCAACTAATCAGATTTATCATTATCTGAGTGAGATTTGTTACGAATGTCCTTAAAACGTAAGGATTTAACGACCCTCTGGTCAGGCTTCGAAATCATTCTATTAGTTTTTAACTTTTTCAGAAGAATAACAGGAGAAGAGAGTTTCTCAATCCGATCCTCAGGAGTGCTGCAATCAGATTCACACCGGTCTATATCATTCGATCTATTAAATTTAGAAGAACCCCCTCGATAGCATCCCTGATCAAGATCCTTGATGGCAGCTATAATCTTCATCTCTTCAAGTTTATGAATACCATCTACATTCTTGTCCCGATCTTGAGAGCTTTGACCCTCTTTAGAAGATAAGATCACCTTCGTTGGGCTAGCTAAAACATCATTGTTTTGAGTGAAAACAGAATTGTCCTGAGGGATAACAATGGATTGCAATTTCCTCTTTACTTGCCGAGAAGATTGAACACAATCATCCTTAAGGATTCGAGAACCTGAATCACATACTTTTCCAGAATCCAACTGTCTTCTTTCCAAACTTTATGGCTTATTACCTAAATCTTTATCAGCCTTTTTACATTCTTCAGAGTTATAACCCAAATGCTTGCATCTATGACAGTAATATGGAGCATTTTTATAACTAATCCCCACCCAACAGCCTTCCTGCCCACCAAAATCTATCCACAACTTTCTTTTCAGAAATCTTGACACATCAATCTCGATTAGAGCATAATAGGCATTTTCTAAAGCCCTATTGAAGTTAGGAACCAAAACCTGATGAACCAGCCCCAACGAATCAGCCATATCCTTGATTATATTCTTGTTATACAAAAATTCAGGCAATCTTTCAAATCTCACCCAAAGCAGGGCGATAGGACATTCATAATTCCTGTTGATTTCAGGACTCCATTTTATGAGTCTCATAACCTTCCCACCAACTTTCCACAAACTCTTCAACCAAATTCTATCAACGTCCTCCAGTAAACTGAACTCAATAAAAATTTGTCTTGAATCAAAAGTAGAATAAGAAAAGGATCCTTTAAATTTAAAAGAATCCAGGAAAGCTTGAAACACCACTTTTTTTGGAATTCCCTGGCTAAACTTAGCAACCAAAGTCGATCTTGAATCTTTCAGAAGAACAGATTTTACTTTGTTCGAATACTGTAACACGTTGTGATCTTCAAATGCCTTAACATAATCAGGAGAAAAATCTCTACAAACCATATCATTCTTTAACACTTCCGAATATGATTTCACCCCAAACCTTTCCCCAACAGCATGGAGCTTCATATTCGCAGCCTTCAAAGGTGGAAAATCCTCAGAATTACAGAAATTCTCAGCCATCATATACCAAGAACCCCGAATCAACATAATAAAACTTAACCAAAAAAAACGGACTCTGCGAGAACAGAGTAAAACAGAGCAAACCGAAGAACACCGAAGGAAAGCAACACCCGGAAGAACACCAAAAAGCACCTAAGAAAGAATACCCAGAGGAAGAAGAAACCCAAAAGAAAAAAGGAAGAAGATTAAACAACGAGAAATTGATTAATTTTTATCTCCCAAAACAGAGAAGAAGAACTCTGTTTCTTGGAGCGTTTCATCGCTCTTTTCAACATCAAGGCGGGCCTTCAACTTAGTCAAATTCGTAGAAGACGTAGAAAAAGTCGATATATTAATCTATTGTAAAAGAAATTAAATAATCAAAATGTTTTTATTTTGGGAGAATATAGCATATAATAGGGTTACTAGTCAAAGTCATATGCCATCAAGTATCAATTTAAATTTTTCGGCATGTTAGTAAAAAACGACATTTTCACAAGAGAAAACATACGATACATTTGCAGAGGTTGATATATTCAATTGTGGACATATACAAGAGGTACCTTGGATGGAAAACCTAGTGTTGGTACAAGGGCATTCACACAGTGTAAATTAATCAGCTAGTCATATATATGTGCAACATCATGGAGATTTTCTAAAATTTGCAAATTCCAACTTAAAGTTGAATCTGGAAAATGCACCTTTGGCAAAAGATTGCATACTTTTCTTGTCTACTTGGTAAGTGGAAGTTGCATCAAAAACGATCCATCCGGGATCGTTATGCTAGCAACCATTAATACCTGTGAACAAAAAAGGCCCAATACGGGTGAGGATCGCAGGAATTTAGATGGCCAACAGCTTCGTAGTCCATAGGTTGAAACTACTCAACAATTCCAAAATCTTCGTAAAACATGCCCCCATTCAATCCGAATACCATAGATAAACTTTTATCTTTTATTTGAGGGTATTATGACACGAAGCTGGAGAGTTTGACCATGTTAGATGCAAACAATCCAACCATAAAAAGAATGAAATAACAAACTCATTGGTAACGCCATGGGCTGTATGACCCTGTGACGTGGGTAAGTGCTCATCTATCTTGAATTACATAAATGATCCATGAAAAAAACGAAAAAATCTTATGAATTGCTGATGGTGATGGTTGCAGGTCAGAATTTAAGCATACCTTTGGGATGATGGGTTACATGCTGACAAAGTCGTAGTCCATAGCCTCAAAACTATTTTGACGAGGTCTCATGCATCTGCGGGGTTTGGATCGACCTCTGCTCTATTGTCTCACTTAAGAAGAGTCGTGGTTTGCTCTTTATAAGCTTCATCATTGTGACGGTTTGACACATTATGGGCATAAAATACGAACAAAACTGGTGCGTACTTTTTGCGAGATATTATCTGCCACAAAATATTGTGCGTTATGTATATGTAACGCCCCAAGCAATCACAACTGACAATGAAATATGATTTCTAAACAGCCAAATGACAAACCTTATGGGGTTATTTATGTTTGTTAGTTATCATCTACTTTGAACATGTTTGGTGCTTTAATATTATTTCCTACCCTATACAGGATGCTTAATGAGTTATGTTTACTTTACTATTTCTTTTGCGTGTCTTTACAATAAAGATTTTTAAAGATCCAAACAGAAAGGTTAATAAAGCTTCTAACATGTCAATGAGTTCAGCTAATAAATCATTGATATGGTTAATAGACCAAACTTTAATACATGTTTAGACCTTTTAATGCGATTGACCAATAAATCACCATACACATTTGCTACATCAAAAATTGTTAATACACCAAAAGATGATTAATACACTCAAGTGTAAGATAAATACAACAAGGGTCCCGACTAATATTCATAATGCTTAACATGGATCATTTTTTCTTGGGAGATCCCATTCACATTCATACCATGGTGGAGAAAATTTCAGTAGTGATTTTTAGCCGCAAACTAACACACCCGAAAGTTCTTTTACCTACCTCATTCTAATAGATAGTTCAGCCAAATGGCATCATAGCAGGATGAGAGTGGAGTTCACTATCGTTTGATAGTCGAATTTATAGTATTCTAAACGGACCATCAAAAAAAATATGCAAGTCGAAAGTCCAAAGGAAGAACATGGAAGTGTAGAAGAAATGAAGAGAAAAAACCAAATTCGTTTCGAATTCGAAAATCGAATCGACCAGTTGGTGGACTTATGTTTAAATTAATACCTCGGGTACGATGTCTCCACGGGGTCAACATGAGCTTTTCTTTTGTTGGCATCTAATCCTGCACGTGGGAGTTTGGTACATAGTGACCCCATATTCGACAATACCAATCTATCCTCTGAGTTACTGGCCAATCCCTCCCACGAAATACTGTTCTATATAATGTTCTTCAAAAAATATGGCCACTGGTTGATAGGACAAGATCTCCAAGTCGTCTAAAGGATATGTCGGGGTAAGTAACATTGGAAACCCAAAGCCATTTTGGTTCGAGTTTCCGATGCCTTTTTCTCGGCCATATTTCTTTCTCGATGCACAAGCAACCTCATAGAAACCATCTCCAGTACAGATCAATTAGTCAATTTGGACACATGGTTTTTCTGAATACTTGTGAGGGAAAAGAAGAAAGTCTACTTTATTGATTAAAGCATGAGCCTGAATGTCATATCATGTCGCATGGATTTTGTGGTGAAGTTCAGAGGTAGACTTTTAACTCAGAGGAAAAACACTTAGATTCATAAAATGCCCTATGAATATCTTAAACGCACATCTTACGATGCTAGGGGCTAATATGGTAGGAATAAGTCAAGAAGTTTGAGTTTTTGTTTCGTTTGCAGACCCTAGAGAATGTGGAATTTGCTGTAGATTGTTTGAAATATAAAACAAACACATCAGTTTAAATGACATAACTATAAAAATATATGTTTGGTTGCATGTTAAGAAACACTTATTTCAAGTCCGAGCTTAATTTTTGGCGAGTACATGGCTCTAGTCGTAGAAAATGTGTTGCAACATCTGCCTCTTGGCTGTAGCAGTAAACCAAGATATAGCTGATCCAATGCTTCTAATTCCTAGGCGTTGGAAGCTTTTAAACCATTTTGGGGTCTTATCGTTACTACTTACAATAACAAGATCATGACTATGAGTACTCGGTTCATGATCAACCGACCCTCGACTTGAGGAGGGGCCATAAGATTTTGAATTTGCACGATTAAGTCGGCCTCGGTAGTAAACAATAAGCCCTCGTCTTTGAATGAAAATGTATGGATCAGCATGGACTGAACCTCCCCCTACTGTCTGATATCATGATATCATGCATGATTCAAAATGACATACCTTAAACCATACCGGCAGTTTGGACTTGGGGTTTATCCGACTGATTGGACCTGACTGAAGCTTGGTTTAGAAGAATCTTTGGTCGAAGTATTTCGGCCATTTTGGATGCGTAGTTTGGTTGAGGCGCTGAATACTTCAGCTCGACGACATTTCTGATTCCTGTGCTCATCCCTTATACTTTGAGCACTGTGAGGCAAAATGATAATTAAAGGGCCAACAACAGGTTAAGGTTTGGTTACATGCCTCGACGGGGCCAACACAATACCATCAATGTTATACACTCCATGGATGATGGAACGCCGTCGGCCCCTTCCCACACACTTGCCTAACGTTCGGCCTAACATGATACTATTGTTCCCCCTCACTCTGCTTGCCAATACTGTAGGACTTGATACAGGAATAATTTCTATATATTCAGCTCACACGATTAGCAAAATCTAGTATAAAAAGAATCAAACAATCTACGAGAATCAACCAATTAGAAATAAATATAATAAAAAATATATATATATATAAATTAGAATTTGGTTGAGGAGAGATGGGCCAGTAGACAGAGGTGGATCGTATCTTACCGTGAGTCGGATCTCACCGGATATATGCTTCTCATCCAACCACAACAAAAGAAACCAGACATAACCTTTTGATAACATTTACCAAGCTCAATATCTCGCTTTGCCAGACAACGTCTTATTGATTCAGTAATTTACAGGTATTTTACATCAGATCTTTGATGTTTGATCCTTTCTATACCTGATGATAGTTTTGTTCGAAACTTTGACCAGGAGCGAGCAACATTAAAGTTGAAGGACCGGTGATTGCTTCCCTGTCAGCTTCCCGAACTGGTACCCTGGCTTTGTCTTTTTAACTTGACTCTACAGTTAAAATCCAGGAGAGCTGGGCCATTACACTGGTGGTGGTTCGTGGGTCGGATCCCGAGATAACCAATTTCCTAGAAATTTGAAAGAGGTGTAGAAAATATTAAACCAAGGCTCATTTAAAATAAACAAACAATTTTTATAAAGATTAAAATTGAAGAAATGTACAGGAGAAAAATATTTTTTTTAGAGCATTATTGTCTTGTTTTTCTCTCCCCCTAATTTTCTCTCTTAGTTTATTTTTTGATGAATTTGGTGAGTTAACTTCTTAGTGTATTTGGTTGTGGTCTAAATGGTGGGAGAGCTCCACTATTTATAAAACCATAATAGAGACAGATATCGACCATCCAAGAGTCTATGGATACTTAGGCACTCAACCTCAAGACCACACTCAAAATAAAAAAGCTTCTTACACTCAACATAAAAGTGTTTCTTGCACTAAACCTAAAGATGGTCTTACACACACCCTTCACTACAAAATAAAATTACTATTTAATTTGTTTCTAGAAAAATGGTCGTAATGGACCTTATTGAGTGGGTTGGACATTTTAAATGGGTCAAGTTTATGATCCAACATTCCCATTAAACTTGATCATGTGACCTCTAGTAGTTTCCTTAATCGTTTGAAGTCTTCACTTTTCAATGGCTTCGTGAAAATATTGGCACCTTGATCTTATGTCTTCACATATTTAACGTGCACATCATTTCTTGTAATACACTCCCTTATGTAGTGGTAGCAGACATCGATATGTTTGTTTCGATCATGGAATACTGGATTCTTGGCTAAAGCGATGGCTGACCTATTATCGACGTACACTTTGGTTGGCTCATTTTGTTTTAGTTCTATCTCCTTCAATAGATTTCTAATCCAAATTGCATGACTAACACATGCAGTAGCAACAACATATTCCACCTCACAATTGGACAATGTGACAATCGGTTGTTTCTTTGACATCCATGTGAATACAATATTTCCTATAAAAAATTAAAAATCCAATAGTATTCATTCGATTATCTACGTCTCCACCCCAATCACGATCGATATACCCAACAAGCTTGTAAGCCAAAGTCAATTGTACCTTTTCGATAGTGAAGGATTCTCTTTGTAGCCTTGAAATGAATTGTTGTTGGAGATTTCATGTAGCGAATAACCAATCCAAGTGCATGAAGAATATCTGGTCTTGTGCAAGTTAGATAGCGTAGACTTTCCACCAAAATTTTAAATAATGTTGGATCTACACTTTCGCCTTGTTCATGCTTGGATATTTTTACTCTGAACTCCATGGGTGTGCTTATCGGGTTATAGTTCTCCATCTTAAACATCTTAAGGATATCTTTTGCATAGCTTTATTATGAGATGAAAATTCCATATTTTTTGTGCTTAACTTCAATGCCAAGGTACTACGTCATGAGCCCCAAGTCTGTCATCTCGAATTCCTTTGTCATCACTTCCTTAAATTTATTGAACATGCTTGAGCTGCTTCCGGTGTAGATCAAATCGTCTACGTAGAGACACAAAATCAAAATATCTTCATCTTTGATCTTTATATATAGAGTGTTCTCGTATGGGCATTTATTGAATCCATTCTCTCGAAAATACTTGTCGTAACTATTGTTTCATGTCCTTGGTGCTTGTTTTAGCCCGTAAATAGCCTTTTTTAGTTTCAACACCTTATCTTCGTGACCCTTGACTCCATAGCCTAAAGGTTGTTGAATCTAGACTTCTTCTACAAGGATGTCATTTAGAAATGTTGACTTTACATCAATTTGTTGTATTTTCCACCTGTTTTGAGTTGCCAAAGAAATTAATAGTCTAATAGTTTCTAATCGAGCAACGAAGGCAAGTACCTCATCATAGTCAATTCCCACATTTTGACTATAGCCTTTTGCAACAAGTCTCGCTTTGTGTTTTTCAGTCTCCCTCTTAGCATTTCTCTTTGTTTTGTATAACCATCTGATACCTATTATCTTGCACCCTTTGGGAAGTGAGGTTAGTTCCTATGTGTCATTCTTCTCGATGGCTCTAATTTCTTTATCTATCACGTCTTTCCATTGTTTCTCTTTTGTAGCTTCTTGAAATGACATTGGTTCACAATCAGGAAGTAGACAAAACAGTGTAAGATTATTCATTGGTTTAGTTACCTCATAAAGATCACTAAGGTTTCTTGTACGTTTCACAACTCTCTCATTTTGACTAACATTTGACGATGATGAAGGTGGTAAGTATCCATGTATTGTTGATGTTGGTGAAGCATGTGGGGTTGTAACCTCTTCTGGTTGTTCATTTTGTGCTTGCTCATCTTCTTCAATTTGGGGGGAAAATGTGAACTCATTTGTATGAGACTTAAATTCACATTCTACTTCTTCATCAACTATCATGTCTCGACTTATCACAATATTTTTATTATTTGGGTTGTACAGCTTGTAGCCTTTGGAACTTGAGTCGTAACCGATGAAGATGAAACTCTTGCTTTTATCATCTAGTTTGGTTCGTTGTTTGTCTGATACATGGACATTAGCTACGCTTCCAGATACTCTCAGGTGGGAAATTTCGGGCTTTCTTCCACTTCACAATTCTTGTGGTGTCTTTTCTCAAACACTTCTTGTTGGAAATCAGTTGGATAAGTAGACCGCACATGCCACTACTTACGCCCAAAAATATTTAGGCAGTTTCTTGCTTTTGAGCATGCTTCACGCCATATCAAGGATTGTTCTGTTCTTCCTTTCTACCATACCATTTTATTGAGAAGATCTAGCAACTGTCAAGCGGTGACGTATTCCATCTTCTTCACAAAACTCTTAAAATTCATTGGATGTGAGCTCCCCTCCTCGGTCAGATCTCATGACTTTAATCTTATATCTGCTTTCCTTTTCCACAAATACTTATGAACTTCTTAAATATTCCAAAGACTTTGGATTTCTGTTTCAAGAAATATATCCAAGTTTTTCTTGAAAAATCATCAATGAAGAGAATAAAGTAGTTACTTTTGATAAGGAAAAAAAATATCTAGGTTACTTTGGACCAGCATAATGTAATTATATGTGTATTTGCAGTGATAAAACTAGAAATAATAAGGACTTAATTTGTAATATGAGAAGTATGGGTGTAAAAAGGAAAATGATAGTTTAGAAGGACCACTTGTATAAAATGGGCCCCACTACTGTCACTATATAAGAAAAGTACCATTTTGGGGGGCAAGTACGTTTTTAATATATAATATTACTCTGACACCTTTCTCTCTCTAAAAATCTTACTTGTCTCTCTCTAAGTAATGTCTTATCTCTTCTTGTGGCAAAACTAGTGAATCAGAGCTCTAGATATTTCTAGAACCATCAAATTGTACCTAGAGATCTTGGCTTGATTGTACCACATACATCGGTATGAATAAGCTCGAGAGGTTTCTTGACTCTTGATTCTGACTCCTTTGGAAAGCTTTTTCTGAATTGCTTTCTAAGTAAACATCTTTCGCATAGTTGGTGAGGATGATTGATACACGGTAACCCTCTCACCATTTTCTTCTTGGACAATAACTCTAAACTTGTAAAGTTTAGCTGCCCAAATTGAACATGTCATAGTCATGATGAATCTTTGTAACAAGCCTTAAGACACTTTACAACATCATTTTGGATATTCAAATGAAACATTTTATTCTTTAACATTTGAACTTTAGCAACCAAATCTCCTTTGTCATCTCTCATAAAAAGACTATAATTTTTCATATGAATATCATATTATCCCAAGCTCAAGGTGTTGTTTTTGTTAAATAATGAACAAAAAAGAGAAAAGAGAACGGCTAAGGTTTTGTATTACTTAGAAAGTGTGAATTACATAGAGTCTAAATCTATTATTTATAGATAAACTATATGGGCTAATGGGCTTAGGCCTTATATCTCTAACACTCTCTCTCAAACTCGCAATGCTTATTCTTGCATTGTGAGTTTGTTACACAAAATAAAAAAAAACAAAATTGAAACATCAACGAATCAAAACAAAACATCAAAACCAAAATCGAAACGTCAAAACCCAAAAATCAAACTCTAATCTTCAAGCTCCAATCTTCAAACTCCAATCGTCAAGCTCCAATCTCCAAACTCCAAAACTAAAAACTAATCCAAACGAAATCCAAACACCAAACGAATCTAAACGAATTCAAGCAAAGCCAAACAAAGCCAAAACAAAACCAAACAAGTCCAAACGAAGCCAAACGAATCCAAACGAAGCCGAAACAAGCCAAACAAAGCCAAACAAATCCAAACGAATCCAAAACAAATCCAAACAAGTCCAAACAAAGTCAAAACGAATCCAAACGAAGCCAAACTAATCCAAACGAAATCAAACGAATCCAAACAAAGCCAAACAAATCCAAAACAAAGCTAAACAAATCCAAACGAATCCAAAACAAGCCAAACCAAGCCAAACGAATCCAAACAACTTCAAACGAAGCTAAATGAAATATATAAACAAAGAACGACATCTAAACACCAAAACAAAATCCAGACGAAATCTCAATGCCAAATACCCAAACAAATCCAATCTCAAATCCAAATACCAAACAACAAGACTGCTGCACTGTTCCAGTTGCGATTTCTCCCAAACCGTAGCACCGAATCATAATCCGACCGGTCATATTGAAGGGTTGGATGTCCCGAACATGCTCTCCAAAATTCAGTAAAAACGGACATTGTTTGCCTTTCAATCGGACCGTTTTATTGAAGCTGCACACAGCAGATCCGAAAACCGAAAACTATATCCATTCAGACGAAAGGCAGATCGAAATTTCCAACACAAATCCAATCGAAAAACAAGATAAAAAAATTGGAAATCACACAAAAGCAGATCCAAAACAATATCAAAGTTCAACAATAATATAACTCTCTATCGGATTTTAACATGCTCTGTCAAGATCAATACCAATACATAATCCAAAAATTGTCGAAAGATCCAAGATTTCCAAATAAATCCAATTCCAAACCGAAATCCAATACTACTACGAAATTGAATACCTGGTAGATCTACAAAACAGGGGGATCGCGACGGTTCCCAATCAGATCAACCTGGCTCTGATACCATGTTAAATAATGAACAAAAGAGAGAAAAGAGAACGGCTAGGGTTTTGTATTATTTAGAAAGTGTGAATTACATAGAGTCTAAATCTATTGTTTATAGATAAACTATATGGGCTAATGGGCTTAGGCCTTATATCTCTAACAGTTTTCATGCTAGGTACATAATAAACATTTGAAATTACTTGGTTACTGCCATCTTTTGCATAAATAAGAATTTTATCTTTTCATTTTACCGGTATTTTTCTATCATCTCCAAAAGAGATATTTTTACTCACTACCTTATTGATCTCTAGGAACATGCTTATTTTCCCACACGTATGGTCGCTTGCATTGGTGTCAAGATACCAAGTGTTCTCTTGACCTTCATTAATGTTTTTGTATGTTATTAGTAACATATATGTTTTCTCCGACTTATCCTCCACAGAGTTGGCCCTCTCATCAACTATATTGTTGGGGCCTCTACATTTTGAAGCATAATGTTCAAACTTTTGACATGTATAACATTGGATTTGAGATTTATCATACCTCAAGTTCGGATTCTTTTTTCATCGATCTCGTGTTGAGCTTTCTTGTTTTCGTAGTTGTAGTTGGAATTATTGTTGTTGTAATTTCAACAACGTCCACGGCCATGATAACTACCTCGTCTGCGGCCTCTACCTCTACCTCAGCCACGTTGGTATCTATCATCCCTTCGATTTACATACATTTTCTTGAGTTCTACTTTGAGGAATTTGTCACGATAATATTCTCAAATTTAGGATCCAACGAACGGAGTATTTATTCTATTACTCTCACATTTGATAACTTCTCACCATTTCTTTTTAATTGATTAGAAACGGTTGCTACTCTTGAGAAATATTCTAAAATACACTCGGATGCTTTCATGTGTAAGGATTCGAATTCACCTCTTAACGTTTGGAGATGTACTTTTTCACCTTTTCGACTCCGTTGTAGAATATTTTGAATTTATCCCACGCTTGCTTGGCACAAGATGCACTTGAAATCGTTTCAAAGCAATCATCAACTAATGCTCGATAGATGGGGAAGAGAGCTTTTTTTCTCTCTTTCTTGAATCCTTCAAAGTTGTTTTCTCATCTTGAGTAAGGTTTGCTTCATCTTCGGGTTCATCAAACCCTTTTTCTACGGCATCCCACACATCATGTTCTCCAAGGAAAGACTTCATCTTGATACTCCAATTTTCGTAGTTGTTGTTGTTCAGTGTTAGAACTTTGAAGGATGATACACCGTTTTCCATATTTTTCAATATGTTGAATATTTAAAAACAAAATTTCTAATAGAGCTTGTGGCTGTGATACCCCTTTGTTAGTGGAAAATATTAAAACAACGATCACTTAAAACAAACAAAAAACTTGTATAAAGATTAAAAAGGAAACAATGTTACAAGATGCTCTTCCAACTCACACTACAAGATAGAAATATTTTTCTTTCACTCAAGAGAGCATTATTGTCTCTCTTTTCTCTCGCTCTAATTTTCTCTCTAAGTTTACTTATTTTTGTGTTTGGTTGTGGTTTAGATGTTGGGAGAGCTCCAGTACTTATAGAACCATAGTGGAGATAAATAGCCCCCAAAGGGATAGCCGAGTTGGTTCAGTAAGGCATGCTTGTGACCAAAGGTCATGAGTTCGAGTCCCTCTACATAGGTTTTCTTGGTTGAGCATATCACCTTGTGTGGTTTACCTTATGATGTTGTTTGCAGGTTATTGCGTCAGATTGAGGGTTTACCATGTGCGCACTCGTTGAGTAGCGGTTGCGGGTTCCCTCCGAAAAAAATAGTGGAGACAAAACCCACTATCCAAGAGCTTATGGATACTTAGGCACTCAACCTCAAGGCTACACTCAAAATAAAAGAGTTTCTTACACTCAACATAAAAGTATTTATTGCACTCAACCTAAAGATGGTCTTATACACAACCTTCACTACAAAATAAAATTAATATTTAATTTGAATCTATAAGATGGTCTTAATGGGCCTTATTGAATGGGTTGAACCTTTTAAATGGGTCAAATTTATGATCCAACAAACTAGGGGACATAATCATGTTACTTATTAGAGGATTTCGGGTAATCCTTCTGGTGCTAATCATATACAGGAGGTTGATTGAATTTTTTCTACCATCTCTCCTTGTTGAGACGAGATGGTTTTTATTTTTTATTTTTTTTATTTTATATTTTTTATATATATTTTTTAATATTTTCTTAAACCAATGTTAAGGTATGTTGGAGAGACCTTTGCATTTTGGACATTATTTTACAAAGATGTTTATGTCACACACTCGTGCATATTATGTTAAACTTGTTTTTTTTATGTTTTTATCTTTTATTTTGAGGTTTTATACATTTTACTTGTGTCACCCTACTTGGAAAATATGTAAGAATGTTTGTTCTACTGTTTTTGCATTCATACCCAGGTTCTAAGTTTTTGGGAATAATATTAATATAGATATTGATCATAGTGAAAGATGAAATAGAGAAGTTAGTGAAATGAAGGCTTAGATCTTTCTTTATATCTTACGGTTGTGTGTTATAAACTTCATGTTGAAGTATAAACTTCATCCCATAGAGGGCCCAAATACATATTATTAAGATTCAAAATAATTTAGTGTATATAAAGTTGAACCAACCTCAACTAGCAAGAGACATTTTGGGAGTATACCCAAAGAGAAAACTCGTGCAGGCCTTCGGGCCCAAGAGACAATATTTTGCTAGTGCGTCAGGCCCGTTTCACATTTTATAAACCAACAACTAGTATCATAGCCACAAATGGCTTAAACGCTGAAAATTACGTTGTGATTAATAGGATAAACTTAAGGGGGATATTGAAATATAAACTTCATCTTATAGAGGACCCCTAATCCCACATTATTAAGATTCAAAATAATTGAGTGTATATGAATTTTGGGAGTGTACCCAAAGAGCAAACTCGTACGGACCTTCAAACCCAAAGCGGACAATATATTTCTAGTGTGTTACGCTCGTTTTGCATTTTATATACCAACAACTGGTATTAAAGCCACAAAAGGTTCCAACGTTGAATTTCCTTAAGTTTTGGGTTTTGTGCAATGTTATTTGTAAATGGTACTACTCTCTAAGAAGATAAATCAGATATCATGAAAGTGTATTCCATTATACTCCTTAAGTTTTGGGTTTTATGCAATGTTATTTGTAAATGATACTACTGTCAGGAAATAGAAGCACAAACAAAATCTTCCTTCTTGTATCAAATATGATAGAGATAACGATCCCAAACAAAATATCAAGTCTGAATAAAATAAACGCAAATAACACATAACACTTTTTACGTGGAAAACCTTTCTAGTGTAGGAAGTAAAAACCACGGGACTGATTTCAGAGTCCAACCAAATATTCACTATCAGAAGATGGGTAACAAAACTATTCTCTAGATAAAACTAGAGTATACACCACACAAAGTATGATAACTTCATACACAACCCCAATACACAAGATAGTGAACCGAAATCATTAAAACTCATTGAAATATCCCCAAAATGCAGTTATAAGAAGCTGATAAAAAACCACACTTAGAAGACTCCAAATCAAAAACTCTCTGGTCAGATTGTAGAGGACAAATAGACGAGCCTTCTTACCAAAATTGAAGTTGATCGGAGAACCGGAGACAGTCCGATCGAAAGCACAAAGTTCCACCTCGAATCACCTTTTTCCTATAGACTATGATGCTCATCTCCTAAAGACACTGTATAAATATATATATATTTATACATAAACCAAAATCCTATGTGTTATCCAAATTGGGCTTGGCCCATATGATAATTGGACTCCCACATAGGAAGAGCCCAACAAATCCCTCCTCACGACTATGTGGGAGGATTCGCCATCCCGGCGATCAATCTACAATGTTCAGCTTTTCCATAGGCAATGCCTTTGTCATCATGTCAGACCCATTATCATCTGTATGAACTTTATCAACCTCCATTAGTTTAGCATCAAGAATATCTCGAATCCAATGATATCTCACATCAATATGTTTCGAATTTGAGTGAAATGACAAATTCTTCACGAGATGAATAACACTCTGATTATCACATAACAGTACATACATGTGTTGCTCAAATCCAAGTTCTCTCAAGAACTTCTTCATCCATAGTATCTCTTTACTCACTTCTGTCACTGCAATAAATGCAGCTTCTGTCGTTGAAAGGGAAACACACTTTTGTAGTCTTGATTTCCATGAAACAACACCACCACAAAAGTTAATCAAATATCCAGAAGTAGACTTGCGATTATCAACATCTCCAGCCAAGTCTGAATTAGAATAAGCCAACAACTCAAGTTTCTCCATCCCAAAACTGAGCTTCAAATTAGAGGTTCCTCGCAGATACCTCATAATCCATTTCACGGCTTCCCAATGCTCTCTACCTGGATTTGACAAAAATTTGGTCACAACACAAACACTATGAGCTAAGTTAGGACGAGTACATACCATGGCATACATGAGACTTCCAACTGCAGATGCATATGGAATATTAGCCATATTTTTTTTCTTCGTTAGTTGAAGGACATTGTTTCCTGCTTAACTTGAAGTGACCACAAAGTGGTGAGCTAACCACTTTAGCTTTGTCCATCTTAAAATTCTGAAGAATTTTCTCAATGTATTTTTCTTGTGACAAGAACAACTTCTTCAAATCTCTGTCTCTAGTAATTCAAATGCCTAGAATCTGCTTTGTTGGGCCTAAATCTTTCATTGCGAAAGACTTACTTAACTGTTTCTTCAAAGAATCAATCCGTGAAGTATTCTTCCCAACAATAAGCATATCATCCATGTAAAGTAAGAGAACAATAAATCGGCATCGGCAAATTTCTTCACAAATACACAATTATTAGAGGAAGTCTTCTTGTAGTCCTGCTCCCCCATAACTGATATGAACTTCTTATACCACTGTCTCGGAGCTTGCTTCAAACCATATAGACTCTTTTTCAGTCTGCACACATAATCTTCTTTTCCTTCAACCACAAAACCTTCAGGCTATTTCATAAAAATCTCTTCTTCCAAGTCACCATGCAAGAATGTTGTTTTTACATCAATTTGCTCAATTTCCAAGTCTAGACTCCATGCAATGCCTAAAACCACACGAATAGATGACATTTTTACAACTGGAGAAAATATTTCATCAAAATTAATACCTTTTTTCTGACCAAATCCTTTTACTACCAATCTTGCTTTGTAACGAGGTTGCAAAGAACTATCATCTTGCTTCAACCTATACACCCATTTGTTACTCAAGGCTTTTCTCCCTTCAGGTATCTTCACTAACTCAAATCTATGATTCTCATGAAGTGATTGTATCTCTTCATTAATTGCTTCAATCCATTGGTTTTTACACACACCACTAATAGCCTCATCATAACACTCAGGCTCACCTGCATCGGTTAACAAAATATATTGATCAGAAGGATATCTAGTAGATGGTTGTTTATCTCTAGTAGATATCCGTATTGGAACTTCAGGTTGTTCAACATCTTCTTCTTTATCTTGTTCATCCACGAAATCATTATCATGATCACTAGTATCAAAAATATGTGAACCTCTTGAAGCAGATGATTCACCATCTGATTTTTCTTTAACTTCTGTAGGATTATGTGCAAACGGAATATGCCCGAAATCTACCAAGTCATTCTCAGACATAGGCACTGAATTTTGACTCTTATCAATATCATGAACTATCTGATCTTCCATAAACACAGCATCTCTGCTCCTAATAAGCTTTTTATTAATTGAATCATGAAATCTGTAGCCGAACTCATCAAAACCATAACCAATGAATACACACTGTCTTGTCTTCGAATTAAGTTTAGATCTTTCATCTTTAGGAATATGCACATAAGCTTTGCACCCAAAGACACGCAAATGATCATAAAAAACATCTTTACCTATCCAAACTCTATTTGGGATGTCTCCATCTAAAGGTACAGAAGGACTAAGATTCAAGACATGTACCACTGTATTCAAATCTTCGCCCCAAACATATTTAGGGAGTTGTGATTGTGAAATAAGACATTTTACCCTTTCAATTAATGTTCGGTTTAGTCTCTCCGATATGCCATTCAACTGAGGGGTCTTGGGAGGTGTCTTTTTATGCCGAATACCTTGCTGCCCATAATAATCATCAAAAGGACCAATGTATTCTCCCCCATTATCACTTCTAACACACTTCAATTGTTTCTCAGTCTGTCTCTCAACTGAAGCTTGAAACTGCTTAAAGACATTTAACACTAGATCTTTTTTTTTCAAAGTGTAAGCCCAAACTTTCCTGGAATGATCATCAACAAAAGTAACAAAGTACAAACAACCACTAAGTGTTCTCGTTTTGAAAGGACCACAAACATCAATATGTACCAAGTCAAGCAAACTTGGTTTTCTTGAAAGAGTCGAGCTCTTGAAAGATACTATATTCTGCTTTCCAGCCAAACAATGTACGTATTTCTTTAAATGAGCTTTATGTATCCCACGAATGTACTGTTTCTTCCTCAGAATATCTAATCCTTTTTTGCTAATGTGACTGAGTCTTTTATGCCACAAATCAACCATTGTTTCATCAATAACAACATTGATTTTCTCAGCAGGTACCCTTGCAGACATGATGTAGAGGGCTGAATATTTTTGTCCTCTTGCCACAACCAACGAGCCCTTAGTAAGTTTCCACTGCCCATTCGCAAAAATACTACAATAACCTTCATCATCTAGCTTCCCCGTAGTGATCAAATTCAATCGAAGATCGGGTATATGTTTAACACCCTTTAAAATCAATCTTGCACCCATGCTTGTTTCTAGATAAACATCACCAATACCAACCACTTTAGACAAATCATTATTTCCCATCTTTGCAGAACCAAAGTCACCAGAGGTGTAAGGTGAGAAAAATTCTCTACGAGAAGTGGCATGAATTGTAGCACCATTGTCAACTACCCAACCATTTTCATCAGACACAGAATTCACAACAGCATCATCAATAACAACGAAGTAGCTCTCTGAAACTGCAACAACATGTTTATCGTTACCACTTTCATCATAATTTTTCTCCTTGTTCTTTTCTTCTTTACCATTGTTAGATTTTCCAAAATTATTCTTCTTTCTCAACTTAAAACAAAATTTCTTAGTGTGCCCGATCTCATGATAGTAGTAGCACTCCCAATCTGCAAATTTATTAGACTTGTTCCGACTCTTGCTTTTACTTTTACCTCTAGTTTTCCAACCGCAATTTTCATTTCTACCACGTTTCTCAACGACTATAGTTTCTGAATGTGAAGAGAAGCCAACTGTTTTTCTTTTCATATCTTCATTCAACACACTACTTTTAGCTAATGCCATTGAGATATTACCTTCATGAGCCGAATTAGAAAGAGACATTCTGAAAGTATCCCATGAGTCTGGCAGCGAACCAAGCAACCATAACGCCAAAACCTCGTCATAAAATTTGATACCCATAGCAGCCAACTGATTAATCAAGCCTTGAAAGGTATTCAAGTGATCTGTAAGAGGTGATCCATCTTGATACCTCAAATACATCAACTGTTTGAACAAAAGTAACTTACTATTTCCTCTCTTCCGAGCATATAAATCCTCAAGTTTACTCCACAAATTCTTTGCATCTATTTCTTCTACAACATGATTCAACACATTATCATCAACCCATTGCCGAATAAAGCCACAAACCTGTCGATGAATAATTATCCATTCTGCATCAGACTTATCTTTAAGTTTTTCATAACCAAACACTGGTAAATGAAAACCTTAAACATAAAGAAGATCTTTAATCTTCGATTTCCATATATGATAATTCAAACCATTCATCGTCACCATTCTGCTTGTATTCACCTCCATATTTGATACAAGACAAGTACACAACCACTCGCTCTGATACCACTTTGTCAGGAAATAGAAGCAAAAACGAAATCTTCCTTATTGTATCAAATATGATAGAGATAACGATCCCAAACAAAATATCAAGTCTGAATAAAATAAACGCAAATAACACAGAACACTTTTTACGTGGAAAACCTTCCCAGGTTATGAACTAAAAACCACGAGACTGATTTCGGAGTCCAACCAAATATTCACTATCAGAAGACGGGTTACAAAACTATTCTCTAGATAAAACTAGAGTATACACCACACAAAGTATGGTTGTGCTGTTATTTGTAAATGGTAGGTTTATATTCTTCAACCTTGCGTAGCATGATTCTAATTATATTTTAGGTTTATATTTGTCAACCTTACGTAGCATGATTCTAGCATTTTCTTATTATTTTACTAATGTATTATACCATTTTTGGTGCATACTAATGCTCGTCTTAGTACATAATTTGAGGCTGCAAAAAAGACTTGTAACTATTTTCCAAGTTTCGGATCGAAGAACCTTTTTTTTGTATAAGTTTTGGAATATTTGATGTGAGGTGTTAAATTTTATCTATGTTCTTAAGAGAAAATATATTTTTATAAATTTTATAGAATATATTAATATGCCACAATATTATTGGTGGACTCGTGAATGTTATCGATTTTGTTGTAAAAATGTATTTGATATAGATGATAAAGTCTTATATCAAAAGAGTTTGGATTGAATTTTTTTTTTAGGTTTTCATAATTTTATTTTCGAATGATAAAATAAGATTTGTTTTTCAAAATAAAAAAATAATCTATCGTAAACGGAACATACGACCAACATTTTTTTAAATGTAAACACAGTTTTAACTATCCAAAAATTAGCAGATTAAAAGTGCTATTTTGAAAATTCAAATTCAAATGAATTTTAAGAATATCGTTTGAATTTTAATTCCAGGAAATTATCTCAGGATTTCGACGTTATCAACAATATCATCTAGCAAATGTGCACTTTGAACTCTTCCAGCTTGTTCGAAAAAATATCACGACTAGAATGGTGGGCTAGTGGGTCAAATTATACTAAATTATATAACAAAAAATTTCAAAAGAACATTAATCAAAGCTGAGCTTGATGACTCTCAAGAGGTAGCAGAGTTGGTTGAGTAAGAGATGCTTGTGACCAAAGGTCATGAGTTCGAATCTGGTTTTAAATAGTTTGTCTAAATAAAGCATGTTACATTTATGGGGGCTTTGAAAAACATGTTCCCTCTGTACGCGAAGTTGATTTAGTGTATTTTTTATGGGATATGTTGTTGAATAATTACGAATATGTTGATAGCCACAAAAGTAATTTTTTAGCAATATAGGTTTTTCGGTTATGAAATATCTATGTGCCTAATCATGTTTTTCTATTTGGATTTGGTTGATTCTGAAATAGAATCCTATATATAATGGTACCTCGGTCTCCGATGTAGATGATACTAACTGATCGATCATAGTAGTAGGAACGGGTCATAAGAACGTGTTTTGTCTAAAGTTATAAAGTTTATGCATATAATCTAGGGAATTGCTAAAAAAAGTCAAAACTACTCCTCGAAGTCGCATGTTTCTGATTTTCAATATTTACAAAAATGGCACTAACAAAAAACCCAAAAAACCCTTGGAAGTCTAAATATTTACAAGTCATGCCATTTTAGAGTCCAAACTACTCCATGAAGTTGCAAACATAATTCCAAACTTCATATTCTCCAAACCTACTAAAATGGAAACTTAACAACCAACAAAACCCATTTTTTTAAAAATTTCAAAACCTTTACAACATGGACGGAAAAGAGTCGGAAGCACTTCCCATGCAGAGCAGCATGGTCGCCGAGGAGGTACATTGCATTTCCCTCTTTCATTTTTGCAAAAAAATAGAGTTTTTGAAAAATCCCGTATCTGGTGTTCTTCGCCACCCTGTGGCGTGGACGACAGACCGTACTCCATTGGGGAGGCGTAAAACGTGATTCCCATACCGTCTATTGGCGTGGGGGACCTTTCCTATGCCACACGTGTGGCGTACTATCTGTCGTCCATGCCAGTGGGTGGCGAAGGGAAGGTGTCATACGCCTTCTTATTGGCGAAATGTGCTTACCTTATCCGGAATGTCGGTTTAATTTGTTTTTCTACTTCTTACGTATTGCAGGAGGTGAACGAATGTGATATTTCGCTTGTTTCGGACTACGCTCACCATTTCACCACTCACGACGAGTATAGCTTAGACTCGAAGACCGAGTGGGTAAAACTTAGGGGGAAAACGTTGGGTTTTTCGATAAACGTAGCATCGAAGGAGGTAGGGAAGAGGGGGAGAACACCGAGAGTGGATTATCGGTGCGAGTGATCCGGAATTTTCAAGTCGGCCGTTAAAGAGTGCGACCGTAAGCGTAAGGCTACCGGTAGCAAAAAAATAAATTGCACTTTTCATTTGGTGGGTAATCCAGTAAAATGAGACGATAAGTGGGCTCTTAGTGTCCTTTCTGGGAAGCACAACCACGAACCGATTAAGTATGCCGAAGGACATTTGCAATGGTCCAAGTTAAAACGGAAGGAAAAAGAGCTCGTTGATCTTTTGACGGTGAACGGGACAAGTTCGCGACAAATATTTGGTGCTTTGAAAAAGGCCGATCTGGAGAATGCTTCAAATATCTGTCACGTTTACAATCACCGTCAAAGAACGAGGATGGTTGAAAACGGCGGTCGATCCCAAATGCAACGCTTGTTAGTTAAATTACAATTGCACAACTACAAGTATTGGGTACAGATGGGGAATGACGGTTCTAACGTCATAACCGATTTGTTTTTCGCGCATCCGCTTAGTATTGATTTACTACATACCTTCCCACGCTTGCTAATCATGGATAACACATATAAAGTTATTTATTACGAGATGCCTTTGTTCGAAGTAGTCGGGGTAACATCGACCAACAAAATGTTTTGCATTGGTTTCACGTTTATGGTTAGTGAAAAACAAAACAACTACAAATGGTCTTTGGGATGCTTGAAAACGGTAATGGAGGAGAATGATTGTGAATTACCTTGTGTTATCGTTACGGACCGCGAACTAGCCTTGATGAATATCATCGACAAATTATTCCCTAACGCTAGTCACATGTTATGCGAGTGGCATATCAACAAAAATGTTAGCGGGAGAACGAAAAAAATGTTTGAAGACAAAAATGTGGCTAAAAAGGTTTTGGCGGCTTGGAACGACGTTGTTTCATCCGATACCGTTGAGGTTATGAACGAGAGGTTGGCTAAGATGCGGTCGGTGTTCAAAGACCAAGATAAGGCGGTGGATTATGTGATTGACTCGTGGATAATGCTTTATAAAGAGAGGTTTGTTCACGCTTATACTAACAAAATCATGCAGTTCGATAATCACACCTCTAATAGGGCGGAAAGCTCGAATGCTACATTGAAAAAAACTATGTCGGGTCTAACCGATTGGATTTTGATGGGTTTTGGGATAAAGTACATGACTTGTTAGCGATGAAATATTCGACCATTAAAGAATCGATGGAGCTTATCAAGTGCCGTCTAATTCACAAATTTAAAGATTTTAAACCGTTCAAATTTTTACGGGGGTACGTATCACCTATTGCATTGGCGATAAAATATGATAATTATGTTGATAAAAGCGGCGGTGAAAAATGTTCGAGTGTTTGCACCGATCGTACGATCCATGGTTTGTCGTGTTCCCACGAACTTGAGGCAATCCGAAGAGTGGACGGCTATGTACCTACTCGGATTATTGATGAGCATTGGAAGAGACTAGATATCGTTCCACGAGTTAAACTCATCGGTGAAGAAGAAGTAAAATTTAATTTCGCAAATCTAAATGCGAAACTTGAAGAGTTTGATGTTTACGAACAAAGTCATTGGCTCAAAAAAAATTCAAAATTTTTTGGATCATTCGACTACACTCCTTTGCGAACCCCTCGAGAAGGTTAAAACCCACGGTAGAACTCCCGGACGTGTTGGAAGCCGTGGTCGTGGACGTGGTCAGGGTCGCGTTAAAGGTAGCAAAGTCCAACGTGATTATTCTACGAAAAGGGATCCTTCGTATCACGAATACGTCGAACAAGAAATGTTCGAGTCCCACGATAGTGCCGAAAGTCCACGAGTGGTAACACCCGCCGCTAGTATAGCAACCCCGGTCAACACTCTCGGTAGCACCGCAAGAACGGTTGCCATACATAATCCTACTAATTCCGGAGCAAAACCGCCAAAAAATAAAGCAAAACGGGTTCAATGCGCTGGTTTAGGCACTCCGGATGCGTCTAACCACATCAAGGCTATACCGTCATTCTCGGCTAAACCATTCCCGACTAGATTACCAAATGTTTTGGACTCGATATTTTCAAAAGATATACCTCAATATATGCGTCCTTTCATAAGCCAAATTAAAAATGTAATGCCCGACGGTAATTGTGGTTTTAGAGCCATCGCGCATGGTATGGTCGGTAACGAAAGTGGATGGCTAATGGTTAGAGAAGCCTTGGTTCACGAGCTAAAGAGCAATCGGGAGTTTTATAAACGGGTTGCATATTACGACGATGAAAGCGAAGTCGATAAGGAGATAAACCGGTTGACTTATAATAAAGAGAATGCACCTTTCGCAAATTGGATGTCCTTTCCTAGTTGCGGAAAACTAGTCGCGACTACATTCAATTGTGTTTTCTATTGCCTCGCTCCCGGTGTAAGTACGACTTACCTACCGGTGATGCACCGCCGAGCGATGGTTCTTTAAAGGAGATCGGCGTGGCATTCGTCAATAAAAACCATTTTGTTCACGTGAGTAAAGAACTTTAACTTTCGCACGCATTTAATCATTTATTTTGTTAACACGCATTGATATTGAATGAGAATTTGTAGGTTGAGTTGGTTAAAGGGTCACCCATACCGACTATAGATCCCACGTGGATGCGAACGACGAGAGAAGACGCTATTTCTTGATCGATCCCTTTGCTAGATAGAATCCGTGTATTTTCAAGACTGCAAAATCCAACCCCGACACATTTCGTTGAACATGATGATCCCATAGTGGACTTAACCAAAAATTGAATTTATTTTAAAATCAAATTTATTTTGTGTTCGGTTATGTTGTTTTTTTTGGTAGTAAAATAGCAATGTGTTGTACCCTTGTGACCACGTTCTCTTTTATGTCCATTTTTTGTCAAAAAAATTTGACTTAACAAATTCGAAATTGTAATTTTCGCCAGCCGAATGGTGTAACTCACAACGCTCACGCCAACCGTTGGCGTGAGATGAGCTCCCTACACCAACCGATGGCGTGAGCATCGTCCCGTACGCCATTCGCCTGGCGTACGGGACTTTTCTGGAGCCTCTGTCCCAAAAGAACAGAGGCTCTAAAAATTTTAAGCCTATTGCCGCCACACGTTGGCGAAAAGGGTTACCCTACGCCATTGTGTGGCGGCAATAGGGTAAACTTAGTATAAAATTTTAAATTTTTTTATTTAAATTTAACTGCTATTTTACTTTAATTTAAGGTTAATTTGAGGTTATCCTCAAAACAATAACACTGAAACTTCTTAATTTGTAAACTTTGGATGTTTTTTGTAATGAATGAATGTAAACTATGGATGTTATTTGTTCGGATGTGTATCTTAAAAACAATAACACTTAAACTTCTTAATATACTGATTCCATTAAAACATCACACTTTAATCAAGAACATTTCATAATTAGAAATACATAACCAAATAACTTAAAACAAATGATAGATAAGCTAACCCTAAGTTAGCATTGCACACTTAGTTTTATGGAGTCGGGGCATTAAACATCCTGGACACGATGCCTCCCTACCATGGTTGAAGAACATTCTGTAAAAAACCGCATCGATGAAACCAGGAATCTCCTCTTGCACCATACCTATGAAGAAGTCAAATGCACTTAGGAGGTTTGCATCTTCGTGCACGTTCCAGCCTGAATATCCCATTGTAGACGTACAAGGTGAAACACAAACTAAAACATAAAATGGACCATGACCTGAAACATTAACGTGGCATAAACCGAAACATCAACTGAAACATAAACAAAAATACAAACTAAAGCATAAAAGCGAGCATAAACTAAAACGTGAACTTAAACATGAACCTAAACACAAACTGTATTCATAACTCAAACTTATCTATCAGGCCAGTTCCATTTCATCACCTTTCTTTCTTCTTTGTCATCCTGATAGTCACTGATTTCTGCTAAGCGGATGTCGATAATGTCAGAACGGACTGCGTCCAGCTGATCATCTGTTATAGAATCAGTGACCTGGCAATTGAACCGGTTATAAGCAACACGACGTTCAAGCTCGGTGAGGCCATAAACTGGATGACGACGGAATGTGAGTAGGACTCACAACCTAGCCTTCACCTCATCAACACGCCTTGAAATCCTTGGCGGCTGGACACCATCCCTTCCGTATAAGAAGTACATTTGGGATAACAATGCCTCAAAGTATGCTTTACGCCCTTTTTCCATGTGCGTGTTTCCAACTTCGATCGATGCTTCCATTAGATATTGATCTTCCAACTCATTCCATGGACACATTTTTTGTTCGGTTTTTCAACTTCTTTACCCTTCTATGTGTGGATAGAATGTGTATTTATAGATAAATTTGTTTTTGGATAACGTAATCCAATTAGGGGGACGAAAGATAACGATACAGACGAACGCCTAAATTACTCGGTGAAGTTGTATATATTATTAAATTCAACCGGGACCCACCAATAACTCCAACCGGCATAATAACTCCCGCCAACACAAAAACTCCCGCCAAAAAATACCCGCCAAAATTTGATTCCCATAGTGGACTTAACCAAAAATTGACTTAGCAAATTCAAATATATAGGTTTTCGCCAACACAAAAACTCCCGCCAATAAATACCCGCCAACAATTTTAATCCCCACCAAACAATCCCGCCAACGCAATAACTCCCGCCAAAATGGAACTATACTATATAAACATGTCACAGAATACAATATTCATAATGGAAACAAAGAGTCTACTTAAGAAAAAAAACACAAACACTTTAATACATGGATTCTACAGCTGATGAAGACTATCATATGCTTAAGGCAGTGAAGGTTGTCCGCCGACAAATGGGGGAAGATAGTAGCGATGCTTTCTTCGACCGCCTCCTATATCAGATGTATTTCAACTATGGGCATTTAGGAGCAGGAGACGTTCAAGTGTGAAGTCGTGACGAAATCAAATGCAGGTACCGCTTCATCCAACCGCTCACTGTTCTGCTTTTCCAACCAGCTAGAATTAAGAAAGAAGCACCTTTGGTCTGGAACATGACGGTAGTAGACTACATCAGTAGGGATATGGTGGTGTATCTGGAGGATAGGATTGCGGCAAGGAATGAGGGGGATGATTCGGATGACAATTTGGGATACGATTTCGACGACTGATCATTTTACTATTTCTGTGTTTGTGCCATCGAGTTATTATGTTTAGAGTAGGCTGTGTTTAAATTAAGTAACTCCAGAATGTGTGTTATTTTAGGTAGTACTACTATTTCAATTATGTTTGAATTGTGTTTGAATTATGTTTCAACTCTGTTTCAATTACGTTTCAATTATGCTTCAACTCATCTTCAATGTTCTATATTTTTAAAACAACCAAAACATCTAAGAAATTGCCAAAATACAGAAACATTAACTTCAAACTGAGTAACTGCATAGTACGAAAGTAGAAACCTATCAATAACCCTAAAATCAGACCCCTATCACCTAGTACGAAAGTAGAACGTGTATACAAGAGACAAAATCAACACCATAACAAGAAACGAAATATCAAGTTTCGTAGAAAACACAAATTGTCACGCTGGTAGCGTTTTTAGACAAATAATAGCATAAACCAGGCTAACACACACCAAAGGACAAGAATAAACCGGTCCCGGGCCATTCCGGTGACTGGAGCAGCCAGCGCCATCACTGCGGCGTATGTATGAAGGCGTACGCCATCACTGTGGCGTACACCCTTACACCTACGCCACAGTGATGGCGTGTGGAATGGTCCCTACCCCATTGTGTGGCGTAGGGACCCTGTTCTTCGCCCCCGTATGGCGAAGAACACCTGCAGACAGAAGGTACCAAATCGAAACCCGAAACCTATCAATAACCCTAAAATCAGACCCCTATCACCTAGTACGAAAGTAGAACGTGTATACAAGAGACCAAATCAACGCCATAACAAGAAACGAAATCGAATCAACTTACCGTGGAGGAACTGTTTCGGCTGGTTTGTGTGAGGAGGTAGAGAGGGGCTGATGTAGCTGGCTTCGAAAGACTATTATCGATTCGGCTGCGTAAATTGGTCGACCTGCTGCCGTTTTCGAATGGGTGGAGTTGAAGTGGTTGGGTGGTGTTTGGCTGCTGTTTGGACGAGGACGACATTGATCGAGGGGGAAGATAAATCTTTTTTCTGTTTTCTTAGGTTTAGTTATTAGGTTATTTACTTTAATTAAATTAGACATTACTTCTAGGTTAGTTATTAGGTTTAGTTCTTAGGTTTATTTACTTTAAAATTTTATTAGTTTACTTTCATAATTTTATTAGGTGAGTTATTAGGTTTAGTTTTTGTTAAATTTTTCTATAGAGAGAAGGTAGAGCAAAATGTTTTGAGAACCGAAATTATAGTAACTTCACGGAATAATTTTTTCTATTTATAGTTTCCTTGAAGGACAAAATTGTCAAAAATAATAACTTCATAGAGTAATTTCAATTTTTAATTTTGTGCCACTTCGCGGAATAGTTTCGGCTTTATTTTTAGCAATTCCCTATAATCTATTCGTGGTTTTTATTTTGGACAAAGACTTAAACTTTTTTTATAATGGGAATATGGCTTCATGTAATGATGGACCTTAAGTGGTTTATGATTTAGACAAAGGCTTTTACATGAGGAGGACCGAGATAAGTAGTAGAGTTTGAGAGCAACATAAATGTACAAGTAAAGTCAAGTGGTCTTCTAGATTAGAGACTGAAAAAGTTTGGCTTTCACTCTTCAGTAGTTATAATGTAAAATAGATGGTCATGAAATATAATTCAAATTAATCAACGTTGTGTATATCTAACAAAATAAAATATATGTATTTGTATTTTGTATCCCAAAAAACAGCAAGTACGAATTATAATTTAATTTGTATAATAGATTTACATCGGGCTTTATGATTTTTCTAATAACACTAGCATAGGAGTAATAAGCCATAGTATAGTTTATGATTTAGAAAGAAAAAAATATATTAGGAAGACCCAGATAAATGGTAGACTCTCGGAACCCTGTGAATAGACAAAATAAGTCAACTAATCCCCTAAATTATAGACTGAGTTTGGTCTTCAATCTTGATTAATTATAATATAAAATTGATGATGAGAAAATATAATTCAAATTAAGTAATTAAAATAATTTTCCATATTTTAAATCCACAAAGCAACATTTACAAATTATAATTTAATTTATATAATAAATTCACATCCGTCTTTTACATGAGGAGACCTGGAGTAAGTGATGGTGGAGACCGAAAAAGCTTGGACTTACACCATCACACCAAGATTCATCCTCTGTATTCCTGGAACCTTTGATAGAAACATTTCATCTCGAGCTCCTCTCGGCAGCTCCTTTTTCTACCGTCGTAACACCTGAAGCAACAAGGTGGTTGGCTTCCCAAATCCCTGGTGAGCTCTTTCTCTTCATTCTAAACACTACTTTCATCGGTGATGCTATTCCACCAAAGCCCTTTTATTTCAGACAAATTATTGGATCGGATTTGTAGTGAGTTATTATAATGTCAATTCGTTCATGTGTCTTCAGCAGTTAGGCAACTATCTTTTCTCTAAATTCTGTGGTCTTTCTATTTTCAGCTGTGTCTTCTAGGATGATGACCTGCTTTGAGGCATATAAAAACATACAACAGTCGACACGTGAATTCATGAGACCCATAGGATTAAAGTGTCCCCTTGCTTAGAATACCAAGGCCTAGGAGCCTCTTTTAAGCCGTCGGGGGCCTTGTGTAACTGACACACATGGGAAAGGTCTCTTAGCATCTTCAAAGCCCGCAACACTCCGTTGAGAAAGGCGTTATTAACATCCAATTGCCTCATGTCCCAATCCTCGGACACAGCTAGAGTTAGGATCAACCTAATGGTGGAGGCCTTAATCACTGGACTGAATGTCTCAGTGAAACCAATTCATGGAATCTGGTGGAACTTTTTTCTACCAGCCTGACCTTGTAACGTTCAAGAGACCAATCCGAGTTATGCTTGACTTCATAATCCAATTACAGCCAACTAGGTTCGTTGTAGAACACCAGGGAACCAAAGACCAAGTCTTGTTCCTCATTAACGCATCATGTTTTGGAAAATCACTTCCTATTTTTGGACATGCTATGTCTCATCTTAGATGTTTGCCTCTTCGAATTATCTGATTTTTTTTTTTTTTTGCAATTTCAGGTTTCATAATTCTGAGCGAGTTATTTTCATAGGTGAATTATTTTTATAGGTCGTCTAATTTATTGAGCGAACCAGCGACTCAGGGTTAGTCCACGGATTCGTTCTTCTCTTTCATCTTTTGCCTCCAATACTTGTCCTGGCACATATCTTGGAGACGTAGTGATCAGTGGTATGCCATTCTTATTGGAACAGATTTGAGGTAATAACAAAAAAGCAAACCTTTTGTAGCACTTATATCTTTTGTAATGTGACCGGTAAATACTTACTTATACTACTTATGTTTCGCTTCTCTTCATTGTCTTACACTTGCGTGGTATTGTAGAAATATTTGTCAGAGCAGATGGAGCATATTCTTCTCTTTTGCAAAAACTTCAACAATTTTCAATCTATATTAGTTTAAGGTGTAGTAGGTGAGATTAGTGATGTCAAAGTTGTACACTTGCAGTCTTCAATCAGGCCTGGCAAGGGGTACTAGCATATACAACAATGAAAAGGAATTTTTTGTTTAACCAACTTTCATGTTGTGGGAGGAAATCAACTGACATGCGACCTTAAACCTTAAAAGAGACGGTGGAAAGCTTTATCATAATGAAGAGTGAAAATGATGAGAAGTCACAGGCTGCCTAGGGGAATTCGACTAGTGTGTTTGGTCTTCGGCCTTCTTGTTCTCGTTCACCTTCAGCTTGATCTTATCCCAACTAATGAAGGCTTTAGAGGTTTCTGCCTATTTATTTACTCAGTGGTTGTTTGGTGTGAATAGGCTTATACACAATAAGTTTATTTAAGTTAGTTCCATAAAATAAAATAAAAAGTCGGTACTCTGGGTGCATCGGAAAAAGAATAGCTTTTAAATTATAAATCAATACCTACAATCTCTCCAAATGATTCGTACGTTTACATATCAGTGGCAGTGCAAAAGAAGAGAGCTGCATCGGCAACAATAATGGGTTCCACTTTAGCTGATTCATCACCAGCGGAAAAATCAGAAACTATGCAATTGCAAAACCTTTTCTCTTCCAGAATAATTGTTTCATAGTAATTGTTTCCACCTTTTGATATTCAGGATAATACACGGCATCAGAAGCATCATGGATAATTTCAAATGAGAAAACAGGTGCAAGTGCTGGAAAGAATCTTTTAAGAGTAAGGAAGCTATTGCTGCAGAAGCAGGGTTAGTTTTATAACTTTGCTAGAAACAACCCAGGAGAGGCTTACATGACACTAGTCAAGAAGCAGCTGGTCTGTATCCACCATAAGCTTGAAATGACAGCGTGCTGCCAGATTCTTCAATATATTTGATCCAACCAAAATGAGCAGCATCAAGAGTCAATCGAACTTCTTTATGGCAAATATGGAGAATCTAATTCCTGGCGTCTGAGTAAACAGGGTGCTTGATAAGTATTGATTTGTGACAGATAATAGGTGTTTAGTAATCGATAAAATGGTTTTATACCACTCTTTTTATACTATATGTATCATGGTGAATTTTTACAGTTATCGTTCAAAACATTATGTATTGTTTGTACTTCTGTTTGTTGTTTCTTCTATATTTAGGAAGCAGAACCAATCTTCTGGCAAATTATATAAAACTGTAAAAGTCATTACAATGTGAAAAAGAGGAGTTTAAATCTCCTATTCCGCATAATTTAAGACAAGCGAATAAATTAACGAGTACTTTCAAGAGTACGTTGGTCCACGCGGCTTTTCTCTACTTCGTCCAAATGGTCTTTGTGGGCATTGCCAGCCAAGAGCAACCAACCAAAGAAGAGGGTTGAATCAAGAGAAAGAAAAGCTCCACCACCAAAAACACCAGTCTTAGCAATAGGACAGTCTGTTTCCAGATTGTGATGAACATTGCCACTCATATTAAGTTGCCCTGCAATCGTAGGCCACAGCAGCAGCGCTAATGCTACCCCAGACATTATGCTGAAACAAGATTGCAGACACGAATCATGTTAAGAGCATATGCGATGAGAAAATTTAGTTTATCCGAAATAAACTATTTCAGTAACAGAATGTCATCTTTAGCCACTGATGAATTTAAATTCGAATAAAACACGCAGCTTCGCACGAATGCTGGATGAATCATGGCATATTATTGAGCCACTGATGCTGGATGTACTTAAAAAGAACAGTACAGTAAGTAATCTTACAAAGCAATGTTGAAGAAGGTAGTAAAACTCTAGCTCCGAAACAAAACAGATTGGGTGATTGTAAGGATAAACCACAGAAAAATAGTCTGCAACAGTGCTAGCCAGAAGAAACGCAATGGAGAGATAACCCAAGATAACAGAGGGATCAGAAGGGTATCTGCAGATAACAACACCTTTTCAGCAGCAGGCCTTTTGTTTTCGGCCATTACTCTGAATATAAACGATATAATACCCAAGTCCGATACAATCAAAGATGTCTGTTTCATGTTCAACGCCATCTTCCTAATCGATGTCCTAGGATCTGCTAGAGAAAAGTCAAAGAATATGAATTGCAAAAGAATTTAGGATATTTTTATAAGTAAATCGTAATGGTATCAAGAGCTCAGCTGTGATATATATATATATATATATATATATATAGATAGATAGATTAATTTCCAAAGTTCTATGATGATATTTCGAATCATTTTGTATCCAGATACACGGAAAGCATGATACTATCAAAGCCAAATTGCTGGCTACAGATGCAGTAACAGAGCACTTCTCTGAGAGACTTTAACCTCCTATACCAAGGGCACTCGTATGGGCTATTCTACAGTTACTCCACTCCCTCTTTACAGTATCTAGGTTATTATCAAACCAGTAACTTTCAAGTTCTTCCCGCAACCGTTTAAACGATTGATTGTATGAAGTCTGTCAATGTAATTGAACAGATCAGCATTATCAGGATCGAATGCTCTTTGCATAACCACTATCTTTTGCAAAAGCCACCAGTAAGCCAGAGTATTAGGGCAGGATATGGTGGCTTGTAAGCTAAAATCTACAACAAAGCACTTACAATCTGAGGCATAAATCTCACAAGGATTCATTCATCCAGTCTACATGTGCCTGAAATATCACAAGTCAGTACACAACGTAGGCAGCTATGCCTGAAACATCACAAGTCAGTACACAACATAGGCAGCTATGCCTGAAACATCACGAGTCAGTACACAACGTAGGCAGCTATGCCTGAAACATCACAAGTCAGTACACAACGTAGGCAGCTAGATCATTTTCCTGACAATGGCAACGACTCTTTGCTTTCTTGTAGAACAAGCATTAAAAAATAGACGCCAGTTAAAAACTTATTCTCAGGGAACACAAGACCAACATATATATATATATATATATATCACTCCAAACAAAACCAATATATAATCTCTCTACGAACAAAACTAAAATTCAGTTGACCTAATAATCAAAGTCTTAATTAAGTTACGAGGTCACATATATATCACTACAAACATGAGGTAACAATACGCTATATATCAATTACATAGTTTCGGAGGTCTCATTAATCCTCTAACAACCCTTCTAACCACACTCGAAAATGAGCAAGGAGCAGTCTTATTATCCAGGCAACTACGAAGACTGCGAAAACTATTCCTACCACCAGAATTATCGTTTTTAATTTTTTGCTTTTGCCGCAAGATCTCAAACCTTGTATTTTTTTACCGCAGAGCCCTCGATTAAAAGACAATTCAGCTGCAGTGGCTTCATACCAAGATATCAATAACTTCAAACCCAAGATATCTCTTTCAATTATTTTGAAATTTATGATATGTTGTGAGCGGAAATACTGTAGGAATTTTAAATATATAGATCATAGTAATCTTCAACGCAACTACTTTAAGCCCTTGAACGTTGGGTTAATCATGAATTCATGATACACACTAGATACTAAAATTTAGTCTAAATATATCAGATAAAGCCTTTCAAGCTCTATTATATTACGGTAAATTTTAATTGCAATATTTACTTGGATTATAGACTATTTGACTTGTATACATAACAAAAAGAAGAGTTTAAATCAACTTTACCTGATCGTACTTCAAGACCTCATCTGAAGCGTTATTATAAGCCGCAACTGTACTAACTGGTCATCCTTCGTAATGTATCATAGAGCGTATAAAAGTATCTCGGTCATCCGTCAAGATATGATGAGGCTCAAACATGTTACGGGCAGATGAAGCTGGCGTATCGTACCCGGATTTTCCTCCCGACAAAGATGCATGATCATCATAGCCTTTTGGGCTGAAAAATATTAACTATAAAGATTGATACATTTAATTCTTGAACAAAATTGAGTACTTTGCGTACATAACCCAAATATAATCTTAACCTTACCATAATACTCTATAACCAAAATTGGAAATAATCAAACTGCATCTATACTACAAAAAAATAAAACATTAACAGAGAATAAAATCTAAAACTTACATCGAGGATAAGAAGAAGGTCTTCAACTAATGTTAGAAGGTCATCGACCATGTATCCAACTTTCACTATAAAGAAAATCAATTCTAGGGTTGTAAGAATTTGTAACCAGAATTTTCTAAAGATAAATGAATAACAAATGAAAAAATTGAGATACAAAATTAACCGTTTATTTATATATTATAATAAAAAATATAATATATTAATTTTAATTATATTAATTTTTGTACTACATAAAATAAACCGCTCGAAATAATATAAACTTACCAAATTATAATTTATTATATCATTTTTCATGTAGACATGTTATCGTTATGTGAGGTGTAGAAATACACATGTTTAATTCAACATTTTTTATACGAATTTTTATAAATTGTTAAGCACTTCTCGTTATACAATATTTTTTGTATATGAATTTGGAATGTCTTCGTCATTGTTCACAACAATTTTAAGTCCTTTTACAAGAGGTTACTCTAGATAATGCGACATAATTGGCCATGAGTGAATACTAGTTGAGGATGATAAATACCAACTTTATTCAAAGACTGTCCCTGACTTTTATTCACAGTCATTGCATAACATAGTCTAATAGGAAATTGTCTTCGTTTAAATATAAATGGACATTTGTTTTCTGTTGATGAAAGAAATCTTACCTCACCCATTACCCTTAACCACAAACGCAAAACCCCCTTACCCACAGCTACAAAACCACCACTCCACAACCTTATCCATAGCTGCAAAACCACCCACAACCGCTCCGGAGACATTCAGAATCAAGAACCACTCCAGCACAGCCACAGCGACTCCACCCACAGCCACCCATCACTTGAATCGGAATAAAAAATCTGACCGAAGAGATTTCAATACAAATCACTGTAAATTGATTTTCTTGTTTGACAAATGCGTTAGTTAGGTTTCGGTGTCGATTAGGGTGTATTGCGGACCTTATTTTACTGTAGGAGTGATCTGGCAGAAACTTCAAGCTTATGCCATGGCGATAGTGTTCTTCGCCACACGGGGGCGAAGAACACTATCCTTACGCCATCGTGTGGCTTGGGTTTCTTTACCATGCCATAGCGATGGTGTGGGATCCTGAGTGTAAGCCTTACAGAGGCGTAGACTCTGGATGCTACGCCATCACTGTTGCGTGGGTGTAAAGGCTTACATCATCGTTTTGGCATACACTTTTCTACCTACGCCAAAGTGATGGCGTTGGCCGCTCCAGTCACCGGAATCACCCGGGACCGGTTTATTCTTGTTGTTTGGTGTATGTTGACCGCGTTTTTGCTATTATTTCTCTAAAAACGCTTCCAACATTACAATTTGTGTTTCCAACCAACCTTGACATTTCGTACATTTTTTTATTTCAGGTAATGGATCATGGTGATGCCCCACAGTCTGCGGATGGCTCGCGGACGAAGAGAATAAAGAAGCGGAGTAGGGTATGGGAAGTTGCTCAGCCCGTTTTAGCTGTCGATTCAGCAGTTCCGATGGATGAGTTGCATATAGTTTCCGGACCGCATGCGTCTGGATAGAGTTCTGCTTCTGCTCCTGCTTCCCACGGACGACGACATCCTCCCCCACCTACAGGGCAGCCTAGAGCTCCTCCTCCATCCAGATTGCCACTGCTATTCGGCGAGGGGTTCATCTCTCATACTGCATATCACATTTGGATTGGAGAGGTAATATCTAAATTCTAATTTGACATTTTATGACTGTTTAATTTTAATATATACTAATTTGAACTAATGTTTTCAAGAGCGAGAGATGCGGCTATATGCCCATTATCCGAGTCATAGAGCATGGAGTTTGGTTGCACAGCCTAGAGTACGCACCGTAGTTGACGTCACTCCTTTTGGTTGACTTATAGAGCTGATAAGTGCATCTCATATCACTTATTAAGCTTCCATTATTCTTAAAATCATCACCGACTCTCAAGTATTCGTTGAGTTTTAACATGTTTTTCCAGTATTATTAAAGTCGCTTGTGCCGCGGGTAAATTGTGACAATATTAATAAATTTGGGTTGAAATTGAAGAAACTGGAAAATTAATGCATTTAGGAAAATTTTGGAACAGTTGAAAAGAAAAGAAAATATATTAATGCTAAAAATATATTATGACAAGTGATTTATATATATATATATATATATATATATTAATGCTTGAAAAATATATTACTCCCTCCGTTCCATATTAATATTAATTGATGTTTAAGGCGGGAGCACGGATATTAAGGAAACTCATTATTAGTTCTCTTTCCTATCAAAATTAGAGCACGAATAAATTTAATTGTTCAATTATAATAAAAAGCTGCAGTTTGATAAAAAAAGCAATTAGTTTCATTGACTATCAAATTGAATATCATTTAATATTATGGTAATTGTGAAACGTCAACTAATATGGAATTAATTTAGTTTCTTAAAACGACCTATAATAAGGAACGGAGAAAATAATGTTGAAAAAAGGGAAAATATATTTTCTAAGATATTGTTTAAAATAATAAATTAAGAAGAAAATATTAAAGCGAAGCATAAAAGGAAATTAAGGCTGAATTAAGAAAAGAATATTAGATTAATCTGAATATTTTATTGTTTAAAATATTATTTTATTTAACATAAATATTTACGTTACGTAATTTAATTGTTTATATTATTTTATTTAACATAAATATTTACGTTACGTAATTTAATTGTTTTTTAGGTTTCGGCAGAATATCTATATAAAGAGACAGACGTAGAAAAGAAAGGGGTGTGCCGTTTTGGTTTCTTGTCTTTCGGAAAAATACAAATAAAAAAAAAAGAGAAAAAAAAGAGAAAAAAACTCAAAGTTCGCTTGCCGTCAATTGCTTTTGCCGTCGCTTTTGCCGCCGTCAATTGCTTTTGCCGTCGCTTTTGCCGCCGTCAATTGCTTTTGCCGTCGCTTTTGCCGCCGTCAATTACTTCTTTTTCTTCTCTTTTTTTTCTCTTTTTTTTTATTTGTATTTTTCCGAAAGACAAGAAACCAAAACGGCACACCCCTTTCTTTTCTACGTCTGTCTCTTTATATAGATATTCTGCCTGTCTCTTTATATAGATATTCTGCCGAAACCTAAAAAACAATTAAATTACGTAACGTAAATATTTATGTTAAATAAAATAATATAAACAATTAAATTACGTAACGTAAATATTTATGTTAAATAAAATAATATTTTAAACAATAAAATATTCGGATTAATCTAATATTCTTTTCTTAATTCAGCCTTAATTTCCTTTTATGCTTCGCTTTAATATTTTCTTCTTAATTTAATATTTTAAACAATATCTTAGAAAATATATTTTCCCTTTTTTCAACATTATTTTCTCCGTTCCTTATTATAGGTCGTTTTAAGAAACTAAATTAATTCCATATTAGTTGACGTTTCACAATTACCATAATATTAAATGATATTCAATTTGATAGTCAATGAAACTAATTGCCTTTTTTATCAAACTGCAGCTTTTTATTATAATTGACCAATTAAATTTATTCCTGCTCTAATTTTGATAGGAAAGAGAACTAATAATGAGTTTCCTTAATATCCGTGCTCCCGCCTTAAACATCAATTAATATTAATATGGAACGGAGGGAGTAATATATTTTTCAAGCATTAATATATATATATATATATATATATATATATATATAAAAATCACTTATCATAATATATTTTTAGCATTAATATATTTTCTTTTCTTTTCAACTGTTCCAAAATTTTCCTAAATGCATTAATTTTCCAGTTTCTTCAATTTCAACCCAAATTTATTAATATTGTCACAATTTACCCGCGGCACAAGCGACTTTAATAATACTGGAAAAACATGTTAAAACTCAACGAATGCTTGAGAGTCGGTGATGATTTTAAGAATAATGGAAGCTTAATAAGTGATATGAGATGCACTTATCAAACCCCCAAACTTAAACCGTTGCTTGTCCTCAAGCAATGCAAAACAGGTTTAACAATTGATGCATGAATGCAACTGCCTTTAAATGGATGCAAGAGTGCAATGATCCCGAACAAGTAACCGTAACTAATTAAGGATAAATGCCTCAACGAATGTAATGACCTCGGAATGTGAAATAACTAGGTACTCAAATGTTAGCAATACAAGTGAAGAATCGTGCGTGTGTGCTCAAACTCAATCGACATGTTTTTAGTACAAATTAATGGACCTTACTTGTTCTCATCATAATAATCACAAGATTAGAAACAAAATACAACCTAGATTCTTCATAGTCAAGTTGCAAATCCATATTTCTCCGGGGTTGTCAAAGATTTATTATGATTTACTCTATATACAGACACTCAAAGGCTTATTTGACCGTGCAATGGATGAGGTCCCTGAAAGACTTATACAATGGTGCCCATGTAGCGAGCTTTAGGTTAGCGGATTCCAGACCGGAAAAGTCTTAGGTCACTAGGCACAAAGTCCCCTAGAACTTAATAACTCGAGCACCAAAGAGCTCATCCTAGCCAATTTTGCCTTCTTCTTTTGTTTTTTTTTCATCTTTCTTTTTCTCTTTTTTTTTGTTTTTTTTTTGTTTTTTTGTTTTTTTTAAGCAATCGGATTAGGAATGAGTGCGTTTCGCTCCATCTCATTCCACCCCTAGACTACTCGCAATACGCAGCCCCCAGCGAGAGGACGTACGTCGACGAGCGGCTACTAGCCTTTGACGCCTAACTGAATAATACGCATATTTATCTTTCAACTCCCCCAAACTTATCTTTTTGCAATCCATGAGCTAATAAAGGATTAAGGTGTAATTCTGAACCTAAGCAAGGATTATGTATAACAATACTCAAGTGTGTCCGTAACTAGCATAAAAACAATCGATGAGTCTACATGTATTAATTGTGCTTCTACATCAAGCAAGCTAACTGACAAGCAACCTAATTAGATTTTATTCCTACTGTCATTCCAAACAATTTCCATCATCGGCTACTTAAGTAGAAACAGAAACTCAAGGGATCAAAGACGCGAAATGCATGAAAATAAAAAAAAAATAAAAAAAATGTTATGCTAATAGACTAAGTGGATCATAAACACAGTCTATATAATCATGGCATGAAAATGCAAGATAAACATGACTAACATGAATAACTACTATGATGAATGCAACTACAAGAAATTAAAAGATAAAAGAAACACTCCCTATTCGTCCAGCAGTGTTGATCGTTGTTTCTTAGTGGGTTGCCTCCCACGAAGCGCTTGTTTAACGTCGATAGCTCGACGATACCACTCGGAATCATATAGTGTCGAGGCGGATGCTGAATGCCTCACGGTTCTCCATATTTACATAGTAATGCTTGAGTCGTTGACCATTGACTTTGAATGCTTTATCTGGCGATTCCTCATAGATTTCAACTGCTCCATGTGGATATACTGTCTTGACTTTAAAAGGTCCAGACCACCTTGACTTGAGCTTCCCTGGGAATAGCTTTAGACGAGAGTTGAAAAGAATAACAAGTTGGCCTGGATAAAAAACTTTATGTACAAGCTTCATATCATGTCGTTTCTTGACTTTTTTCCTTATACATCTTCTGATATCTGTTATGGTCCAACCAATGGCTGATTTGAACTTCCCTAGAACTCTTAATAGCTTTTCTTCCTCATTACCTGAAAGGTTAGATGCAATAATAACAGGTAATGTAGATGACTCTCCTAAGAAAGCATACCTGAGATGATCTGGTAGTGGTTTGAGTTCAAGTTTAGGAGCTTCTTGTAGAGAAGGTTTAAGTCTTTCCTGAGAATCCTTAAGATCACCCAATACGAGCGACTCATGTGGAATATTGAGCCTCTTTTGATACGGGGCTTCTTGTAGTAGTTGAACACATTCAGATATCTCTTCATCTTCGAAGTCAGATTCACCATGTAGAACTCTGCCTAGAACATCTGAACTCGCATACCGATCCACCTCATTGCTGTACAAAAAATCGATCATATCCAACCTGAAACATTCTTCATCCTCTGTTGGAGATTTCATAGCCTTGAAAACGTTGAAAGTGACATTCTGATCTTGCACTCTCATAGTAAGCTCCCCTTTTTGGACATCGATCAGAGTTTTGCCCGTAGCCAAGAATGGTCTTCCCATGATTATGGGGATGTTTTTGTCCTCTTCGAAATCCAAGATAACGAAGTCAGCAGGAAATATGAGCTTGTCTACCTTTACTAAGACATCTTCTACGATACCACGAGGATATGTGATAGAACGGTCAGCCAGTTGCAAAGAGATATTAGTCGGTTTTGGCTCAGGTAGCCCAAGTTTCTCAAGCACAGATAGGGGCATCAGATTGATGCTCGCTCCCAAATCACATAAACATTTGCTGAAAGTTAAATTGCCTATTGAACAAGGAATGGTGAAGCTTCCTGGATCTTTAAGTTTGGGAGGGAATTTTTGTTGTAAGATCGCACTGCATTCCTCAGTGAGCGCCACTGTCTCAAAATCACCAAGCTTTAGCTTTTTCGAAAGAATTCCCTTCATGAACTTGGCATAACTAGGCATTTTCTCTAATGCTTCAGCAAAAGGTATGTTGATGTGTAGCTTCTTGAATACCTCTAAAAATCTCCCAAATTGAGCATCTAGCTTCTGTTTCTGCAACCTTTGCGGAAAAGGTGGAGGAGGGTAGATCGTAGGCTCAACAACTGACTGAGATGGTTTTTTAGGTGGCTGATCTTGACCAGAATTAACCTCAGATGAGGGCTGATTTTGAGCAGAATTTTTCAGAATGGGCTGATTTTGAGAAAAATCCGCCTCTTGTTCAACTGTGGGGTTCTCAACAACCTTTCCTGATCGCAAGGTGATAGCTTGGCATTGCTCTTTGCCGTCCCGTTTACCTGGATTATGTTCCGTGTCGCTAGGAAGAACTCCCTGAGGTCTAACAATCATGTTACTGGCCATCTGCCCAATCTGATTTTCCAAGGTCTTGTGAGATACCATCAGACTTTTAATCATTAACTTCATCTCTTCGAATTCAGAGTCTCTCACAGAATGTTGAGAAGGGTCAGGATGTTGATTCTGAGGTTGTCTTGGGGCATACTGTTGGGATTGATGTTGCTGCCCTTGTTGCTGAAATCCAGGAGGAGCGTATGGCTTAGCACCATAATGCTGATTACCTTGTTGATTAATGCTCCAACTGAAGTTCGGATGATTTCTGTTGTTTGGGTGATAGGTGTTTGAGATTGGTTGTTGATTCTGCCTCTGAAAGTTACTCACAAATTGCACTGACTCAGTAGATATTGGGCATTGTTGAGTGTCATGCCCTACAGCACAAATCTCGCACACACTAGCTACCTGCTGTACCCCTAGTTTAGTCAGAGAATTTACCTTCATGTTTAGAGCTTCAAGCTGAGCTGCTAAAGCAGTGGCAGTGTCTACGTTAAGAATACCAGCTACTTTATGTTGTGACTGTCTCTGAGAAAGGTTCTAGAATTCATTAGCAGCCATCATCTCAAGGAGCTCATGAGCCTCCTCATAGCTTTTCGTTAATAAGGCTCCCCCAGATGCAGCATCGACCATGGGCCTTGTTTGCGCACCCAACCCATTGTAGAAGAAATTTATTACTAACCAATCAGGCATCCCATGATGAGGACATTTTCTGAGCATCTCCTTGTAACGCTCCCAAGATTCACTTAAAGATTCACCATATGACTGAGAAAATTAAGTAATAGCATTCCTCAAGGCGGCTGTTCTTGCCATAGGAAAGAATTTTGAGAGAAATTTCTGTGCTAGTATATCCCAAGTAGTGATCGAGCCTGCTGGTAAAGAGTGTAACCAGCTCTTAGCTTTGTCCCTCAGAGAAAATGGGAAGAGTCTCAATCTTATGGCATCATCTGAAACACCGTTGAACTTGAAAGTATCACAGATTTCAAGGAAGGTCATAATGTGCATATTAGGATCCTCAGATGAAGCTCCCCCAAACTGACAAGAATTCTGCATCATCTGAATAGTGCTGGGTTTAATCTCAAAATTATTCGCAACGATATTGGGTCTGACAATGCTAGACTGAATATCCATGATCTTTGGTTGAGAGTACTCCATGAGTGATTTTGGAGCTGGATCTCCCATTGTATACACGCTCAAGTACCTGAAGCACAAGAAACACTCGAAAAGAAAGTAACCGAATCAAGTCAGTAGTTTTATAACGACCCCTGCTGATAAGCAATAAAACTGTCAAATAACACCGAGTCCCCGGCAACGGCGCCAAAAACTTGTTAGTCCTTTTCTCACGCAAGTATACGCGGTCAAATCGTAGCAAGTAATAAGTAAGAAATATCGTTCCCACGAAGACTAGGTGTATAAGACAAAGATTTACTTATGCAACAATGTATGATTATTAGACTACTGCTTGAACAAGTAATAAAGTATGAATGTAACTAAACAAATCAAGTAACGAGAATATCTAATGAGTTTTACTTATACGAGAGAAAACATGGAACCCTAACTTCATTGTTTATTTTATTTAGAGTATTAATATACTTAATCAATATGTAAGATAATTACGATTACTAATCAGATAACACAAAATCAGAATACGCTACCTTTCAATACACGTAAACCAAACCACTTAAACAACCACAAAAGAGATAGCAGTTAAGCAGACACCGCATGCATGACAATCCTATATGTCTATATGAATTGAGGTACAATTGGTTTTAAGCACAAGTTACCTATTTCGATTACATAGGGTAATATGATATGGTTAATGACATATTACGAATCATGAACAATCACAATATGAATCTTTCAAGAACCTATGCTAGCATGGCAAGTTCTAACCCTTAAATATACTTTCGCATTCATTAAAGATAAACAATTTAGATGTTCGCGACGCATCTAACAAAAATAACAACCATACGAGGTAACCGATAAATATATCTCACAAAAAATCAATTAAGCAATAAACCCTAAATATTATTCAAACAAATCCGCTAAGGTTCCATGACAATGATTAGTTCATAATCGAACAAATCATCATCATGGTTTTAAAAATTAACATAGCCTTATAATGAATAAAAAAATATATAAATAAACTAAAAAGAGTATAGAAAAATTAACATAGCATGATGTATAAAAATAAGAATAAAAATAAATTAAAAAGAGTATAGAAAAATTAAAATAGCGTGATGTATAAAAATAAGAATAAAAATAAATTAAAAAGAGTATAGAAAAATTAAACCAAAAAAAAAACTCAAAGTTCGCTTGCCGTCAATTGCTTTTGCCGTCGCTTTTGCCGCCGTCAATTGCTTCTTTTTCTTCTCTTTTTTTTCTCTTTTTTTTTATTTGTATTTTTCCGAAAGACAAGAAACCAAAACGGCACACCCCTTTTTTTTCTACGTCTGTCTCTTTATATAGATATTCTGCCGAAACCTAAAACACATTTAAATTACGTAACGTAAATATTTATGTTAAATAAAATAATATAAACAATTAAATTACGTAACGTAAATATTTATGTTAAATAAAATAATATTTTAAACAATAAAATATTCGGATTAATCTAATATTCTTTTCTTAATTCAGCCTTAATTTCCTTTTATGCTTCGCTTTAATATTTTCTTCTTAATTTAATATTTTAAACAATATCTTAGAAAATATATTTTCCCTTTTTTCAACATTATTTTCTCCGTTCCTTATTATAGGTCGTTTTAAGAAACTAAATTAATTCCATATTAGTTGACGTTTCACAATTACCATAATATTAAATGATATTCAATTTGATAGTCAATGAAACTAATTGCCTTTTTTATCAAACTGCAGCTTTTTATTATAATTGACCAATTAAATTTATTCCTGCTCTAATTTTGATAGGAAAGAGAACTAATAATGAGTTTCCTTAATATCCGTGCTCCCGCCTTAAACATCAATTAATATTAATATGGAACGGAGGGAGTAATATATTTTTCAAGCATTAATATATATATATATATATATATATATATATATATATATATATATATAAATCACTTGTCATAATATATTTTTAGCATTAATATATTTTCTTTTCTTTTCAACTGTTCCAAAATTTTCCTAAATGCATTAATTTTCCAGTTTCTTCAATTTCAACCCAAATTTATTAATATTGTCACAATTTACCCGCGGCACAAGCGACTTTAATAATACTGGAAAAACATGTTAAAACTCAACGAATACTTGAGAGTGGGTGATGATTTTAAGAATAATGGAAGCTTAATAAGTGATATGAGATGCACTTATCAAGAGCCGTTCTATCATATGCACACACGCTCCAACATGACAGAGGTTTTCTGGAGCGGTGGCATATGAAGACTAATAGTTTCCATTTCTCGTTCGGAGAGATGACGATCACTCTCGACGACGTCCACACCATTTTGGGACTCCCTATTCATGGTGAGCTTGTTGCGTTTCCTGTTATATCTGATAAGACTATGGCCATGCACGAGTGCGCTGAACTGCTTATGGTGGATGAGTTATCCTTCGTGACGGAGGTTGAGAAATGCAAGGGCGTTAGTTTGGGTTTCAAATGGCTCCGGAGTAGGTTTAGTGGGCCAGAGTTCTGCGATGACAGCCTTGGTCTCAATGATCTGATGGTACATGCGGCTGCCCGCGCCAACATATTACATATGTTCAACACCGTCATATTCCTGGACAAGAGCAACATGTACGCCAATTACATATGTTCGGCACTGTCATATTCTCGGACAAGAGCAGCTGGACCAGGTCTGCTCTGATATTATTAACATCAGGGTAGAGGAAATGCGTGACTACCAGGATGCGAAAGAAGAAAGGAAGTTGATGAAATGGAACTGGCCTGATAGATAAATTATATTCCAGTTTGTTTTTCAGTATGTTTGAGTTCATGTTTCAGTTTGAGTTTGAGTTAGTATTTTAGTTTATGTTCGATTTTAAGTTTGAGTTAGTGTTTCAGTTTATGTTCGATTTTATGTTTGAGTTTGTGTTTCAGTTTGTTTGATTTCATGAAACAGTTTATGCTTCAGTTTACTGTATTCATGTTGTTTGGACTAAACAGTTGAAAAAAAGTCAAATGAAAGCATAAAGTATCATACAAGAACCCCGAACCACCAAAGTTACCAACATAAAAAACAAAGATGCATTTAAAATTTACTAACATTAATTATGTATTTAATTTAATTAACGTTAAAATTAAAATTAAAATAGAGTAGACAAAAAAAACCCAAAACATATGTAACCATTAGCCACCCACTTTCGTAACCGACTATACCATGCGCGATGGCTCTAAAACTACAATTACCATCGGGCATAACATTTGTAATTCGGCTTATGAAAGGACGCATAAATTAAGGTATGTCTTTTGAAAATCTCGAGTCCGGAACATTTGGTAATCTTGTCGGGATTGGTTTAGCCGAGAATGACGGTATAGCGGTAATGTTGTTCGACGCATCCGGAGTGCCTAAACCAACACATGCAACCCGATTTTTTTTGCGGTTTTGCTCCAGAATTACTAAGAGTATGTTCGGCGACCGTTCTTACTGTGCTACCGAAAGTGCCGACCGAGGTTTCTATACTAGCGGCGGGTGTTACCATTCTTGGAGTTTCGGCATTATAGTGGGACTCTAACATGTTTTTTTCACCGTATTCGTGATATGAAGGATCCTTTTTTGTAGAATAATCACGTTGGAGTTTGCTACCTTTAACGCGACCCCGGCCCTTTCCACGACCACGGCTTCCGACACGTCTGGGAGTTTTACCGCGGGTTTTAACCTTCTCGAGGGGTTCGCAAAGGAGTGTCGTCGACGGATCCAAAATTTGTTGAATTTTTTTTAGCCAATGACTTTGTTCGTAAACATCAAACTCTTCAAGTTTAGCATTTAGATTTTTGAAATTAAATTTCACCTCTTCTTCGCCGGTGAGTTTAAGTTGAGGAACGATATCTAGTCTCTTCCAATGCTCGTCTATAATCCGAGTGGGTACATGACCTTCCACTCTTCGGATTGTCTCAAGTTCGTGGGAACACGGCAAACCATGGATCGTACGATCGGTGCAAACACACGAACATTTTTCACCGCCGCTTTTATCAACATAATTATCATATTTTATCGCCAATGCAATAGGTGATACGTACCCCCGTAAAAATTTGAACGGTTTAAAATCTTAAAATTTGTGAATTAGACGGCACTTGATAAGCTCTATCGACTCTTTAATGGTCGAATGTTGCATCGCTAACAAGTCATGTACTTTATCCCAAAACCCATCAAAATTCAAACGGTTAGACCCGACATATTTTTTTTCAATGTAGCATTCGAGCTTTCCGCCCTATTAGAGGTGTGATTATCAAACTGCATGATTTTGTTAGTATAAGCGTGAACAAACCTCTCTTTATAAAGCGTAATCCACGAGTGAACCCCATAATCCATCGTCTTATCTTAGTCTTTGAACACCGACCGCATCTTAGCCAACCTCTTGTTCATCACCTAACGCTATTGGATGAAACAACATCGTTCCAAGCCGCCAAAAAATTGTTAGCCACCTTCCCGTCTTTAAACATTTTTTTTGTTCTTCCGTTAACATTCTTATTGATATGTCACTCGCATAACATGTGACTAGCACTAGGAAATATTTTGTCGATGCTATTCATCAAGGCTAGTTCACGGTCCGTAACGATAACACAAGGTAATTCACAATCATTCTCCTCCATTACCATTTTCAAGCATCTCAATGACCATTCATAGCTGTCTTATTTTTCACTCACTGTATACGTGAAACCAATGCAAAACGTTTTGTTGGTCGATGTTACCCCGACTACTTCGAACAAAGGATCCGTAAAGAATAACTTTATATGTGCTATCCATGATTATCAAGCGTGGGAAGGTCTGTAGTAAATCAATACTAAGCGGATATGCGAAAACAAATCGGTTATGACGTTAGAGCCGTCATTTCCCGTCTGTACCCAATACTTGTACTTGTGCAATTGTAATTTAACTAACAAGCATTGCATTTGGGATCGACCACCATTTTCAACCATCCTCGTTCTTTGACGTTGATTGTAAACGTGACGGATATTTGAAGTATTTTCCGGATCGTCCTTTTTCAAAGCTCCAAATATTTATCGCGGACTTGTCTCGTTCACCGTCAAAAGATCAACAAGCTCTTTTTCCTTCCGTTTTAACTTGGACCATTGCAAATGTCCTTGGGCATACTTAATTGGTTTGTGGTTGTGCATCTCGGAAAGGACACTAAGAGCCCATTTATCGTCTCCTTTTACCGGATTGCCTACCAAATGAAAATGACAATTTATTTTTTTGCTATCTGTAGCCTTACGCTTACGGTCGCACTCTTTAACGGCCGACTTAAAAATTTCGGATTGCTCGCACCGATAATTTACTCTCTGTGTTCTCCCTCTTTTCCCTACCTCCTTGGATGCTACGTTTATCGAAAAAATCCAACGAGTTCCCCGTACTTTTTACCCACTCGGTCATCAAGTCTAAGCTTTACTCGTCGTGAGTGGTGAAATGGTGAGCGTAGTCCGACACAAGCGAAATATCGCATTAGGTCACCTTCTGAAATATGTAAGAATTAGTTAAACCAATTAAACCGGCATTCCGGATAAGTTAAGCCCATTCCGCCAATGTAAAGGCGCAGAATAGCATCACCACGCCATTGGCTGGCGTAGAGCACCCATCATACGCCACACGTGTGGCGTCTGTAAGGTTCTCACGCCAACAAACGGGGTGGCGATGCTGTTCTACACCTTTACATCGGCGTACGCAATGTCGACCACGCCACAAGGTGGTGAAGAACAGCAAAAACGGGTTTTTTACAAAAAACTGTTTTTCGCAAAAATGAGTGAGAGAAATGCAATGTACCTCCTCGGCGACCATGTTGCTCTACATGGGAAGTGGTTCTAACTCTTTTCCGGCCATGTTATAAAGGTTTGAAGTTTTTGAGAAAATGGGTTTTGTTGGTTGTTGAGTTTCTATTTTTAGTAGTTTGGAGAAGATGAATTAAGGTTGGTGTTTGAAATTGTGTTTGCAAGTTTATGGAGTAGTTTGGAGTCCTCAATGGGATGGGTTGTAATTAATTTGACTTTTAAGGGTTTTTTTAGGTTTTTTGCTTAGTGGCAATTTTGTAAATATTGAAAATTAAAAAAATACGACTTCACGGAGTAGTTTTAGCTTTTTTTTAGCAATTTCCATTATTAATTTGTATTTTCTATATGATTGTTTATACAACACTAAATAACATATCATTACCTTTTATTTTTACCTAAAATATAGTTAAATTTAAGTATTTCTTTTCTTCATGGTTCCGAGAAACAGTTTCTTTTCCTTGATTCTCCGGCGACCTAAAAACATTTCGGACTGATCTTTTCGGTGGTTTCCATCCTTCTCCCCCTTCTCTTTTTGTTTATCTTTATCATGGAGATAATAAAAAATATTTTATTTGAAGAAGAATATTTTCCTACTCTGTCTCAAGACCATGGACAAGGAATCGCTGATCAAAAAATAGAGAAGAGATCTTATCTAGATTTGTTCAAAAACCAATCTCTTAATCATAAAAAACAGATTATAAACCGGAGAGTATTCATAGGAAATTGGATCACATCTTTGTTCAGTATTTTAAAGAAGTCAAAGATACTTTGTTACAAAATTCCAAGACAACGTTAATTGGTAAATTCTCTTTAGGTTTGCCAAAGGAAGCTGTCATAGAAAGCTTCTTGAGTTCTTTGAAATTCAAAGGAAACTATCGAGCATCTAACTGGGATTCTCACCATGTCTTTATCGAGTTTGAATTAAAGGAAGATGTCTGCAGGTTGTGGTCCAGAGGCGTGTGGAAGGTTGGAATTTCAACGATAATTGTATTACGTTGGACGCCAGAATTTCATATCAAGATTGAAAGCCCAATTGTTATGGTTTGGGTTAAATTCAAAAATCCCAGAATTTCTTCATGAAATAGAAGCTACTATAGGAACTCTATATAAAGTAGAAGTTCTTGATGAAAATAGGGCATTATAAATGCATCTTTTGCGTTGATCGAGTTAGATGTATCAAGGAAAATACACAGTAATATATGGATTGGATTTGGTGTTAATGATGGGTGTTGGATTCTGTTAAGTATTAGAATTTTCCTTCATATTGCAGTTTATGCTACCATATGGGACATAAAGTGGATGAATGCAAGAAACATTCTTTGAATTCTTTGAATATCAATGCTACTGATCGGGAAAAGCAACCCCAAAACATAAATATGGATAATCAATCAGCAAAAGATAAAGAAAAAAAAGAAAGTAAAGTGAAAACATCTGATATAAACATTCAAGAAGTTGTTTGTTCTAATTCTGAGTTCATTCCAAATGTCAAATCCATAATAGTTCATAAAGAAAATAAGAAAGATTCTTTGAAAGGAAAAATCTACAAAAGGAAGCAGATGGAAAATTCTATATATGTAAATGATGATAACTTTAAAAGTCTTGAAGTTAATTAGTCTGATGATACCAAAATTATTGAGGTTATTCAACAACTTGATAGACACTGTGAGCAACATGATTTACATGAAGGAGACTCTGACCTAAACTCTAATATAGGCAGCTTACAACATTCTCCAACCAGAAAAGATACATCTCCAATGATATAAGACTTCAACACTATCATAAATAAGAAGCTTAAATCTGCCAGGAAAATAAAAAAAACCAAGTACAAGAATAATGAAATCTTTGAATATGCAGGGATAAACAAGAAACACAAATCCTTATTTGACAATAATAAAAATTCTTAACTGGAATTTGCGTGGAATCAACAACAACTCAGTTTTCAGAAGACTGGAAGCTATTATCTTCAAAGAAAAAATCAACATCCTTGTCATTCAAAAGCCTTTGGCAAAGCCTGGAAAAAATTCTGATATTGTTGATGTGTTGAGTTTTTCTAATTTCACTCTTAATATTTCTAACAAGATATGGGTTTTTTGGGCAGATGATTTGTGTATTAATCGCTGGTTAATCATGATCAATGCCTGAATCTAGAGATTAATACTAACAATAACATTATTTTTCACTTAACTGTGGTTTATGCTAAGTGTAACAGGTTGTTGAGGCTTGATTTATGGGATCAATTAAAGTTGATATGTATGACCGATCATGGTTGGCTTATAGTTGGTGACTTCAACGACATAGCCTCTTCTAAAGAACATCTAGGGTGTAATGTTATTGATCAAAATGGCATTGATGATTTTATGCATACTATTAGTAAATGCCACTTGGAGGATGTTGGGTTTTGGGGATCAAACTTCACCTGGAATATTGCAGCATGAAGTGGAAAAGACTTGATCGAGCTATGTTTAACACAAACTGGACCAGTATCTTCAACAAAACTCAGGTCCTTCATATGGTCAGAACATGTTCTGACCATGCTCATATTCTTATATCTGTTGTTTTTGATCAAACTAGTATCTTTAATTATAAGAATAAAAGCTTCAAAATTATGAACATGTGGACAAATTATCTTTCTTTTCTTAGTGTGGTATAGCAGAATTGGAGTTTGAATATTGGTGTTCATCCTAATGAGATATTCTGGTTTAAACTTGAGAGACTTAAAAACTGTCTCAAAGTTTGGAACACAACTGCTTTGGTAATATTTTTAGTAAAGTAAAAGAGACTGAAAATAAGGTCAAGAAAGTTGAGTTGCTTCACTCTAGGTTGAACAATCAAACTACTAAAGCTGATCTGAAAAAAAGCTAACAGTTTATATATGCAGGCTTTAAGAATTGATGAGAAGTTTTGGAAATAAAAGTCCTACAACTCTTGGCTTATTGAAACAGACAGCAACACTAAACTGTATCATGTTTTTGTATCAAAGAAAAGGAGGAATAATACTATTGAGGGCATTAAAGAAGGAAACAAATGGATCTACAATTCTGAGAAAATTGGTAGCTCAACAGAGAAATATTTTAAGTCTCACTACACTAAAAAGCCTTATGAAAGCCATTATGTGGAGGAAAACTGTATGCAAGATGCCATCATGTCTTATATTTCCTAAAATGATCTCTAATTCTCATAATGATTCTTTAATAAAAGTAACAAATAAAGAGGAGTTATGAAACATTTTAAACTCGATAAACTCTACAAGTGTTGCAGCCATTGATGGGTACAATGTTTCTTTTTATAAAGTTTGCTGAAACATAATAAAAACTGACTTGATTTTAGCTTTAAATTCTTACCTCTATGGTCATAAGATTCCTAATGGGATTTTTGCTAGTGGGCTATGTCTTATTCCTAAGATAGTGAATCCTACATACTGGAATAATTACTGTCCCATAAGCCTTTGTTCTATGACCAACAGAATCCTCTCTAAGTTGATTAACATTAGACTATCTAGGATTCTCCCTCGTATCATATCTAGCACTCAAGTTGCTTTTGGTAGAAATCGTTTTATTCACGAGAATATATTAGTAGCTAAAGAGATGGTTTATGACTTGAACAGGAAGCCATCTAAAGGAAATATCATGGTGAAATTAGACGTGTCCAAGGCATTTGGCATGATGTAGATTCCTTTTATTTTAAATGTTCTTTCTTTGTTTGGATTCTCTAAGCAGTTTGTAAAGCTTATTGGTGATATGATTAAGGAAATTAACATTTCCATTTTGATCAATAGTAAGGTTTATGGGTATTTCAAGACTTTAGGAGGCTTGAGGCAATGTGATCCCTTGTCCCCAAGCCTCTTCATCATAAGTGAAAAAATCCTACTTCATGGGCTTTCTCACCCATACAATCAAAATAAGAGCATGCATTTTGCTTTCAGATCATCATTCATTGTACCTAGTATTTCTTTTGTGGATGATATTTTAGTTTTCACTAACAGTTTGGACTCATCTATCAATCTTCTTAGCTGCTTTCTAGACAGGTGTCAATTGATTTCTGGACTAGTTAATTAACAAGGAAAAGACTCAGATCATTACCTCAAACAGACTTCATCAAAGTAGGATTATTGTCTTGGAAACTAGCACTGGATTCAAAGCTGAGTAGCTTCCTATAAGTTACTTAGGGATCAACCTCAGCTGCAACAACAAAGCAAAGAATTTCAACAAGCTGATAGATAAAATCATTGCAAAGATTACTGAATGGGATTGCAAATTCCTTTCTTTCGGGGGAAGACTTTTCTTGATCTTTTCTATCCTCATGTTTATTCCTTATTAGTGGATGCATAGTACAATGCTTCCTATAAGTGTTATCAAAAGACTTGAAAAAACCTTTAATAAGTTTCTATGGAGATCTAAACTAAGTGTTAAAAGTTTCTGAATATCATAAGATTAACTTATATTTTCAAAACACTCTTTCTCAAAAGTTATGGTTCAACAATATAAAGAAATAAATCTTCTAGTCTAAAATGATGCATGGCATTTACAATAAAGGAAATCATCCTTTTAAAACTGACTTTTCAAAACCTCGCTCTCTTACTTAGAAACGCTTGATTAATATTAAAGATTATGCTTAAACTAATATCAGATGGTTATTGGGTAGTGGTGACATGGATTTTTGGTTGGAAAATTTGCACAACCAGGCCCCCATCATGGATCATCCCAACACTGAAGCTAATCTATGGTTCTTTGATCAGAAAGTAAAAACTTTCTGGAAAGTTAACAGGTGGGACACTGATCAGTTGAGTGGTTTTTTGGATGAGAACACAAACAATCAGATTTCCCTCTTCAAGGTTGATCCTAACAAGAAGGATACAATGGTCTGGACTGGTTCTCCTAGTATGAATTTAAATACAAGTCACACATGGAACAACACTAGACAACACTTCAACAAATCTTCATTGTACAAGAAAATCTGGAATCAAATCACGTCCATGAAGTTTTCTTTTCTCATTTAGAAACTCATTAAAAACTATCAGCCTATTGATTCTACTCTTCAATACAGACATATTATCTTAGCATCCAAGTGTGAATTTTGTTCAAATTGTGAAAACATAAACCATTTATTTGTAAACTGCATTTACACATGCAGCATTTGGAAGCACTTCAGTATATTATTCAACATTAGAATTGAAAAAAACATGAGCTTAACTCATATTGTTAGAGAATGGTTCTGGTTTTCAAAGCTAAAAGTCCATATAACCCATGTTTTCCACCTATTATTTGCTGGGTAGTTTGGAAAAATCGAAATGAACTGAAGTTAAAAAACATAAGTATCTCTATTAATTATGTTATCAATCACATTAACAAAATTATTCGTAGTCTTGACACATCAAAAAAACTAACTAAGAAGCACTGGATTAAGACCACTGATGCAGGTTCTTCATTGGGATGCATTTTGCTTTGTGATAGAAATAGGAAGGAGACTTAACTGAAGTGGATTGCTCCCAATTGTGACAGAATGAAACTTAACGTTGATGCTTCTTGTATTCTGAATGGAGAAGTTGGAGTAGGTATGATCGTCAGAAATCATAATGGAGATATCGTTAAGGGACTGGGCAAAACGTTTGGAAAGTTGACTCCAATTATGGCTGAAACTCGAGCTCTGCTTGAAGGTTTGTTGTTGTGCAGAGAAAATAGTTCGTTAAAAGTCAATATTGAATCAGACTGCCAGTCTTTAATTGATATTCTTGCTAAAGTGAAGTGTCTCTGGTACTTGAATTCATTGATATCGATTTGCAGAAGATTAATTCACCCTTCTATGACAATCAAGTTCATCCCTCGAATTCAAAACAGAACTACAGATTGGCTCGCAAAGTGGACATTGAAGTGTAAACAGAAAGTCGAAATCTCTCAGTTTAATGCTCTAACTGATCTTCTATTGATTGCTCTTCTTGAGAGTATGGGCATTGGATATATCAACACTAGTACTGAATAATTAAGTTTTGTCTCTGCTAGTTCTGATTCATCTATCTTCTTCAATGGTTTATTTGTTTAATTTGTATGGTGGCTTGTTCTTGAGACTAGTTCTGCTTCTCCTGAGTTTCCTAGTACATCTAATTGAAGTTGGGTTGCATGTGTAAAAGTTTCCAATGGTTTAAAGTCGCTGAAAATGAAGCTAGAAGACTTTGTTATTTTGTTTGCAACGACTATTTTTCAAAATTAGCAGTCTTTGTTTCTGCTATAGAAGGTGTTCAACCTTAGCCCTTGTATTATTAACAATTGATGTATTTGGTCCCTTAATCTTAATAAAGTTTCAATTTTACCAAAAAAAAGTATTTCTTTTCTTTTTTCATAAAATGGGAAGTTACCCTCCTCTATTCGTATCGGCTGGGTTTGTCTCGTCTTGATTTGATCCACAACATATATTTATTGTGGTTTTTTACTTTACAAAAATCGTGTAATAAGATTTTCTCTTTATCATTAATTTTATAATCGGTCATCAGCCATTTTAGATACATTAACATCTATATCCTATCGTTAATTAAAATTATAAATTTAGACATACACAATGTTAGGTAAAAAATTATTAAGAGATATATCAATCTATATCTTTCGCGATCTAATTTCCTCTAGAAATCTTCTAAGTGATCGTTTCATAAATTTTTGGAGGAGGTTTTTCTGGATAAAACAATATTTATGAGATTCAAGTGTTGCTCAGATAACAAAGACAATATTTTAGAGAGATAAAGACGTGTTTTTAAAGAGAGAAAGTCGATGTAATAATTGTTTATTCATTTATCAATCACCCATTTCACAAAAATGATGGTATATTTATAGTTCAAAAAATAGACCTTACAAGTCTAACAATTAAATAATTGTGGTCCGATCCTAAAGTCTATTATTTGCTATACATTGGTCATTTTTCTTTACATAATTGATAATTTCTCCTAAAAAAACTTTCTTTATTAATAAAACACCCATATCTTTCCTAGATCTTTAATTTTTCTTTATCAGTAGCCCCCAGTCTTTGTGAAAATGTTTTAAACAAAGACTGTTGTATACTACTAACTTTATCTTGCATATTGCTCTCATCAGATTATGGATCCTCGAATTTTATGAGATTATACACCTTTTAGTTCATAAAAATTCTCTCCGGATTTTTGACATATATCTCTGCTCCTCGAATTCTAAGATGAATCAATTTTCCTTGAATTTTAACCGATTTTTTTTATACCCATACCAAACGTTTCTCAGATTTTACAACTTGTGACGTCACACCTTTTTCTGACACCACCAATGAAAATTCTTCTCTATTGACAAATGCCGGCTGATTTTTTTTTAGAATGCTCTTCTTTTTTACATAATATAGTCCATGGGCGGCGTGTCGGTTCCCTATTCACTCATTAAGCCTACTTTGGACAATCTACCCCTAGGAAAACGACTCGTCAGTTCCTTGGCCTTCGGTGTTTTTAGTCCCATCTTTTCTTTATAAATACCATTCATTCATCATAATTCTCACACCGTTTTTAGAGAGAGAAAGTTCTAACAAATTACTCTAGAGAGAGAAACATGTAGTGTATGCCAAGAAGTTCTCGTATACCGGAGTGGCTAACTATTAGCCAAAAATTTGAAGAAAGAAAAGCTGCTGGTTTGTACGTTGCAGAAGAGCCCCAACCCCTAGAAGTCTTCTACTATGGTACCTGGCCTCCCACAGAAAATTCAACAACTATTATTCCCTCAGATATTTTCTCTCGCCCCCCCAGTTAGTCTTGTTTGCCAATTTACAAAAGTGACTCTAAAATCATGGGGAAAGATAAAAATTCAAAAAGATCTTCTTTGAAAAGAAAGAGACATTGTAAAGATAACAAACATGAACATTCGAAGCATCCCAAAGAATCCTCGTTTGACGTTCCATCAACGCCTTAAGCCACCTCTCATAGAACTCCAAGGCCAACACCTGAGATTCCTCGCCGAAAACTGACACGAGAAGATGTTGCCCGGATGACTAAGCAGCTTCTTGAAGCCATCCTAAAAATTAATTTTTCAAAAGAAAAAAAATTACACAATTTCGGAAGATAAGAGAACTCCTATTTTCGAAGAGAATCCAACCACTGATGTTGTTTCAATTCCCGGCAAGAAGACTGTTGCTAGACAACTTATTGGAGAAGCATCCCACTCTGTTGTTCCTCGTAATATTAAAGAACAAATCACTATTGTGGGTCGCTTCGAAAATACATCTGAATTCGTTGATCCTTCCCAAAAAAATAAAAAAATCAAATGAAGACATCCATCTTGCCCCCAGAAATCTACGGCTTAGTAGGAAACAATCTGAAGGCTGACGTAAATAGAAATTTACTAGCCTTGCACAAAATCCAGTATAAATACCTCGAGCTTTCCGACGAGGAATTACTAAGACTTTGATGGGGGGGGTCCCTGAATCAATCTCCATTCATTTTCCTATCGTCGGCGAAACCCCTTTATCAGTCAAGGACAACGAATTGATTGTTTATACTGAAATATTAAACTGGGGGCTCCGTTTTCCATTAGATCCCTTCTTCATCAAATACTTTTTAAAGATTGAACTTTGTCCCACCCAAATAGGTCCTAATATGTGGTTCACCTTTATGGCCTGCATCATGGCCTCTAGGATTTCTAAGATCCCCTTCTCCCTAAAAGAATTAAATGGTCTTTCAGGCTTGGCCAAAAATCCATATTTCCATTTCTACTTTCTCACATTTTGGCGCAGTCACAAGATAGTTAAGAATATTCTTGAGGGATACAAAAAATGGAAGAAAAGCTTCCTCTTTTTCTCGGGACTTTGGGAGACAGGATCTGAGGCCACTATCGATAATCCTCACAAACTCACCCTAGTATGGACCAACAAAGGTATGTCCTTCTTCATATATTTCATCACAAAATTTTATTTATATTTCTTTACTGAGTCTGTACTTTTTACGAGCAACGATGGGTGGTATATCAAAACCTTATGCTGCATTTGTTCCTCATGCCAAAGATATTTTCTCTGAATTGAGCTTGTGGGCCAGAACTGTTTGGTTTAATAAGTTTTGACTCTGTTTTACCCCCTCGAACCTTGTCAAAAGTTTTTTTGTATAGAGATTTAATCCATCAGAAAGGCTATCGCTAGAGAAGCTTATGGTTCCCCCTCGAAACAAGATGTACTGGAGAAGTTAGACAAGAATGATGTAATCCTTTATCTCCCGACGAGAGATAGAGCTAAAAGTTATCTTGATAAGGACTCAGATATTCCTTTAGAGATAGAAGAAGTATCTGAAAAAGCTCGAAAAGAAACATTCACAACTAAAGGCTCAAAAGCAATGAATGTTGACAAAGTCAACAAGCTTTCCAGTCCCTCGAATAAGAAGCTTTCCACTCAGGATTCACCCAAGAAGAAACTTCAAAGGAAATTGCAGACTATTTATGAGGATATCCCAGAAGCTGTTGATGATATTGTCTCCCTGGAAACAATGAAGAATAAACCGGTTAATGCCTCCCGAGAGAAAGTAAATTTTATGCCCAAGCTTAATCCACTTCCATTTGTTAACCAACATTACCAAACACTTCAAGAAAATGTTCAACCCGTAATATCATCACCTTTGAATACTTTCTAGGAGTGTTCTCCATCAAACTCCTTCGAAATTCCTATGGAGGATGAATTATCTCTTTGCATTTGAAGTCTTCTTCACTCTTATGTTTCTATCGGGAAACATATGCAATATATTAAAGTTCAAATGAGCCATTACAGATTTGAACTTTCTAAATTTAAATCAGAACTCGAAGAGCTCAAATAACGAAATTCTACACTTGAAAGACAAGCTGATGCATTTTTTTTTGAAAAAACTGGTTGCCTCTAAGCATTATATCATGCTCCTCGAAAACTGTTGTCAACAATAAATGGATCTCTTCGCACAACAAAATGATGCTAAGGAAAAACTCATTGCTCTTTACAAAGATTCGAATACCTTAGCCACAAATGGTTTCAACAAATGCTTTTAAGATTTTGAAAGGGTTGTAAAAGAAAAGAAAGTTCTTTTAGAAAATACGGAGAAAGAAAAATACAATGTTGTGGAGAATTATGTTGCCAAATGTGTTAACAAGATAAATTCGAGGGATGCTAATGTCAGATGTGCATTGGTACAAGAAATTCATGAGCACTATCCTGACTTTAATCTGGGAAGGTTTTGGGAGCATGTCCCTGCCAAACTCCACCCTCTTGGGATAGAGTTATATGATAATGAAAGTGAAAATTCATAATCCGAAAACATTGACTCCTCTGAGCCTTTAGAGTAAAGAAATTCATAAAATCCTCTTAACAATTCTATGTATTTTTGTAAATTCCTCATCAACTTTAAGGCATTTTTGTAAACGTTCTAATAAATTTCGAGGCATTTTGTAAAAATCCTCTTGAATTTTCATAATGTCTTATCTTTTTGTTTATTCCCTCGAATAATTCAAACCAACTTTAATAGTTAAATATCAACTTTCATCTGGATAAACCTTTTAAACCCCAAAATTTTAATAGTTTTAAGCCAATTTTTGTTGGAAATATAATAGTTGTAAACCAATTTTTGTTAGGAATATAATAGTTGTAGACCAACTTTCGTTGGACATATAATCGTTGTAGTCCAACTTTCGTTGGACATATAATCGTTTTAGACCAACTTTTGTTGGACATATAATCGTTGTAGACTAACCATCGTTGGACATATTATCGTTGTAGACCAACTTTCGTTGGAAGACCCTCTAGGCCCATCATCAAAATTTGAAGGCAAAAAACTCGTATATATATATATATATATATCGGCTTAAAATGAATCCTCATTAAAACCATCCAGTGCCTATCAGGGTAAGAAAGAGTGTGTCACCGATATTTTACACAAAAATAAATAAAAAAGAAAATATAATACATTTTTATATTCATTTTAACTACAATTTAAGATGCTCTTTATTCCAAGGGTGCTTGAGATTTATTCCTTATTTATCCTTGATCTGATATGTTCCAAGCTTCACCTGCTCTGTTACTTCATAAGGGTCTTCCCAATTAGGACCTAACTTCCCAAGATGTTTTTCCTTGGTGTGAAGAAAACCTTTCCTTAATAATTTATCTCCTACTTTAAATTCTCTTTGTTTTACTTTCGAGGAATACTTGCTTCTTATCAATGTTTGATAGTGTAAAGCTTTAATTTGTTCTCGCCTTATTTTCCCCCCAATCAAATCAAGCTCAACCGCTCTGTTTATATCATTAGGTTCCTCGGAATATGTCATGACCCGGTAGGATGGAAAGACTGCCTCGGATGGTACTACAACATCCATCCCGTAAACTAATGCAAATGGAGATTCTGATGTTGTTGTTCGAGGAGTCGTTTGATATGTCCAAAGAACTTCTTGCATATAATCAGGCCACTTTCCAACTTTTCCTTCTAATTTTTTCTTCAATCCAGAAAGAATTGTTCAGTTAATAACTTTTACTTTCCCATTTGCTCGTGGATGAAAATGAGTTGAGAAACATTGTCGTATCCTCTCAGAACTAAAAAAGCTCTTCAAATCCTTGTTATCAAATTGAGGCCCATTATCTGTAGTGATTTTCATTGGGACCCCAAAACGGCAACAAATATTTGACGTAATGAATCTGATTACATCATTGGCCTTTGTCATTGCTAGTGGCTCTGCTTCTACCTATTTAGAAAAATAATATACTACCATTATTATTGTTTGTCTCCTCCGGAAGCCATTGGAAGAGGGTCCACCAGGTCCATACCCCACCGGTGAAATGACAATGCCTATTTAGAAAAATAATATACTACCATTATTATTGTTTGTCTCCTCTGAAAGCCATTGGAAGAGGGCCCACCAGGTCCATATCCCACCGGTCAAATGGCAATGCCTCTGATATGCTTTCAAGGGGAACTCCTGGTTTATGAATTATATTAGCAAATCTTTGACGTGTATCACATTTTTTAAGCAAATCATTTGGATCAGATGATATCGTAGGCCAATAATATCCTGTCAAAAATACACTTTTAATCAATGATTTATACTCGCAGTGTGCAAATCATTCCCCACCATGAATTCTGATAATATCACTTGTGGTTCGTTTTTTCCCAAACACCAGAGCAAAGGTCTATTAAAAGTTTTTTTATACAGTACACCCCCCAAAACAATGTACCCATGAGATTTAAAGCGCACTTTTTTAGACAGTGACTTGTCAATTGGTAACTCGCCATTTTCTAAATCTTTAATTATGTTTTGCCTTAAATCTTTATTTTCGCAGCTATGTGCTTGGTTGTCTTCATTAATAATCTTAACTATCTGCTCCAAATTTTTACTGATTGATGGATTTTCCAACGTAATAATCCATGGGTATTTCTCAGAATATGAAATAGTAACCAAAGAATCTGCCACTGAATTTTTGTATCTTCGAACATGCTCATAACTTATTTTTTTAAAGCTTAGAGATAGGTCTTTTAATGTTTTCAAGTACTTTACCAGATGATCCTTCCGAGCCTCGGATTGTTCAGATGCATGATGAATGAGCAGTTACGAATCGCGGATTAACTTAACTTTTTTAGCCCTACAAATTTGCGCAAGCCTTAACCCTGCTATAGGTGTTTCATACTATGTTTCATTGTTTGTTGCTTTAAACCCAAATCGAATTATCTGAAATATTTATATTCCTTCTAGTGAAACCAACTGAATCCCAGCTCCATTTCCAGGCATACTCGACCCTTCATCCGTTCAAATCATCCATTCAGTCTCAAAATTATCCTTATCAACATCCATATTTGAACGTTCAGAATGAAACTCCACTAAAAATATGTTAGGTCTTGAGCATTAATCGCGTATCTTGGTTTATATTCGATATCGAAATATCCCAACTCAACCGACCATTTTGTCATTCTCCCTGAAATATCAGGTCTTTGAAGCATATTTTTTAGTGGAAAAGATGTTTGAACTGTAATATAATGAGTTGAAAAAATGGCCGCATTTTTCGAGCAATAATTATAAATGCAAGAGCCAACTTTTCCAACTTCAAATATTGTTTCTTTACATCAAATAAGCTTTTACTAATGTAATACACCGGCCTTGGGATATTCTCTTCTTCTTAAACTAGTATGACACTTACAGCATAATCTGAGAGAGCTAAGTAAACGGACAATCTCTCTCTTATAGAAGGTTTAGTGAGAATTTCCGAGGAAGAAAGATACTCTTTAATTTGATTAAAAGCCTCTGAACATTCTGTTGTCCAATTAAAACAATTTGCATGTCTTAACACTGATATAAACCTATTTAAAACTGTCAAGCTTCTCGTTAATATCTGAACTTCCTTAATATTTCAAGGAGGAGTCATAGATGTAAGAGCTTTCAATTGTACTCGGTCAGCTTCAGTCCTTTTTTTCACTAACTATAAAACATTTCCTGAACGAACCCCAAACGTAGATTTTTCCGAGTTTAATTTTAAATTCACCCTTTTCGAATTGATGAAGGTTTCCTCTAAATTAGAAAAATGATTCTCATTCTTCGAACTCTTAATCAGCATATCGTCGATATGTACTTCCACGTTTCTCCCAATTTGTGATTCGAAGGTCTTATTCACTAAACACTGATAAGTTGCCCCTGCATTTTTAGACCAAACGACATCACTTTATAACAATGTAAACCTCTTCCAGTAATATATGAAGTATTTTCCTCTTCCTCCTGATGCATCTTGATCTGATTATACCCTAAAAGAAAGTAGTCAGTTTCTAGATATTGAATCTATCAGCTGATCAATCTGTGGGATTGGGAAATGATCTTTTGGGCACGCTCTATTCAAATTTGTGAAGTCTACGCACATTCGCCATTTGTCGTTCTTCTTTTTTACCAAAACTGAACTTGCATACCATTACGGATAACAAGACTCTCGAATGTGTCCAACTCTGGTTAAACGTTCTACCTCCGTTATTATCGCCTCGGATTTCTCATGGGAGAAAGGTCTTATTTTCTGAATTATTGGTCTCACATTCTTCTTAATTGACAACTTATGAAAAATAATTTCTGAGGGGACACCATTTACATCTTCTGAACACCAAGCAAATAATTCTAACTTTCACGATAAGAATTCAACCAACCTTTGATTTAAATTCGGGGACAATTTTGTTCCAATTTTTCAAACTTTTCCTCCTGAGAATATATGATCTTCATAATCTTCATCAAGAACCAAAAACCTAGGGGACTTCCTTGGATCATCAAAAGAGGTTGGTTCTGACGAAGTCCCCACTAGCTGTTATGCTTCATCTGACTCATTCTGTCGAAATTGCTTGGAAGACAAAGCAATTCGATAACATTCTCTAACCATTTTTTGGCTACTTCTAATATTTCCCATGTTATTCCCCATGATATAATTTAAACACTAATGTATCATGGAAATAACAACATGCATCTTTGACAACCACGACCTCCCAAATATAACATTGTAAGATATTGGTGCATCTACGACGATGAAAATGATTTCAACCTCTTTTCTGAAAGGTCTTCGGCCTAATTCTACCATACTTACCAATTTACTCACCAGTTTAGCAGTTGCTCCTGTGAATCCTATAATACTTCTATCAGATCGTCGGATAACAGGCGGGTCAACAATATTCTTGTAAGTACTGATAAACAAAATGTTAGCAAAACTTCATGTATCAATTAATAGCATCTGCACATGATCATCAACTATCACTGCTGCAATTACTACCGCATCTTCACGTGGTCCCGTCACATTTCTCATATCATCACCCTCGAAGTAGATTATTGGAGAGAGAGTTCGATACTGATGTGCTAAGGCACCCACCTCTAACTGGGTAGTTAAATTGACTATGTGTCTTTTCCGAGAACTGTTTGAATTTCTTGCCACAATATCACCCCTAAAAATTGCTAAGGATTCAAGATAAGCACACAAATCACTAACGTTTTTTCTTGGGACAACTTACTCCACCATGCTAATATCATTTATGCATTCTTTTGGGACTAAATACTCAGCCACTTTATCAAAAGATTAATTTTCCTCCATAAAACCAATGCAGTTTCCTCTTCTTTTGACTTTTCCTTAACCATCAGATTTTTGCTAGAGTTTTTCTTTACAAAATCTATCAGCTTCCCATTTTCAATTAATGCCTGAATTTATTTCTTCAAAGCAATGCATTCCTTTGTATCATGGCCAACATCTTCATGATACTTGCAAAACCTATTGTTTCTATTTTCCTTTGGAGTTTGAATTGGGAAAGGCTTTCGAAATTGTACATGATCATGGGTTTTATCAAATATAGTTGCCACACACTCAGTTAGTTCTGAAAAGTAATTCGGTCGAATCCACTTGTTAGATATGGGCTTTCCAACTTGTTGTGTATTATATGTCTGCTGATTTACCCGTGGCCTCGGACGATACTGACTCACTGACTTAGGTTGTAGATTAATTAGAGGAGGTTGAGTAGTTGCAAGAGATATTTGAAACTGATTTTGCTTCAATTGATCACTAGATCCTCTTCCGAAGCTTGAGTTTCTTCCACCAAAATTATTTTTTCATCCTGATCAAGTAGAACACCAAATGTCATTGTCTGACTTTCAGCCACTATGTCTTTTAAAATTCCAGGGAGAAGCCTCATTCGGTATGCTGCCAAAGCCACATAATCTTTACAGTATTCCATATCCGTTTTTGCCTTAACAAAACGCTTAGTATAATTTTTTAGACTTTCCCTAACCTTTTGTCTGCAATATCATAGTATCTCAATTAGCATTAAACTTTTTACTTCCCACAAAAGGCTGACGGAACACATTCCAGAACATACTGCAATTTTTTATATAACCCTGCGGCAGTCGATTATACCATTTTGAAACGACCCCCTTAAAATTATGAGAGAAAGCTCTGCACAACAATCTATCATCATCATCAAAATTAATCATGAATTTCTTAAATTGTTCAATGTGACTATCATGATCTTGAGTCCCATCGACTTTCTCCAACTTAGAAATATTGAAATGCTTCGGAAGATTTCCAGAAAGTATTTCTGCAGACAAAGGAGAAGACCTTCAATTATGACCCACTCTGTAAACATTAGTTATTGGGCCCTCGTGAGCCATTGCGTAAAGACCTTCCTCAGAAGGCAACGTGTATTGGTTATTTTCATGATATTCAAAATTATGACTTCCCGTCTGATTTCGTACATTCGCATTATCTTTCTTAACATGCTCCTGGGAAATCTGGTCTTTCCCTTTTAACTCATTAGAACCATGATTTGCTCCATGGTCATTTTTATACCTCTTCGAATATTTCTTTCTAACATCTTTCTTTCTATGATACTCCATTTTCGATGAAGATTAACTAGAGTCATAGATTGAACAATCACTTGACTCAGATGATTCATATTTTTACCTTGGTTTCAACTTCTTCCTCAGAGAATTACGATGATGCCTTTGATACCTGTCCTTCTTAATATTCTGATGGTAATGATCAGGCTCATCTTTCTCAGTCTCATTTTGTCTTTAGACTTCAGATCAAATTTTCTAGAAGCAATAATTTCATATCTTTCAGAATTTAACCTTTCAATTTCTTCCAGCAATTCATTTCTACGAGCCACCAGTATAGACTCTTCCAAAATTTTGTGTTGATCATCATGCTATTGATAGATTTCCATATTATTTCCCATAGGGTTTTCTTTGAGTTCTTTTCCAATTTTCAAATCGTTACTCATGCTTAAATCTCCTCGAATTTATGTTACTTTTTTTTTAAAATTTTAGATTGGTATTGGAAGACGATTTTTGGTACCAAATCGTTCCCAGAGACGGCGCCAATGATCATTCCAGAAATCTTTGAAAGAGGTTTTCTGGATAGAACAATATTTAGAGGACTAAAGTGTTGCTCAAATTACTAAAATAATATTTTAGAGATTGAAAGACATGTTTTTAGAGAAAGAAAGTCAATGTAATAATTGTTTAATAATTTATCAATCACCCATTTCCCAAAAAGGGATTGTCTATTTATAGTACAAATAGTAGGCCCCACAAGTCTAACAATTCAATAATTATGGTATTATCCTCAAGTCTATTGTTTGCTATACATTGATCCTTTTTCTTTACGAAATTGATAATTTCTCCAAAGAAACTTTCTTTATTAATAAAACACACCTATCTTTCCTAAATTTTAAATCTTCCTTTATCACTAAGTATCTCCAGAAGCCATTCGGAAATGAAGTGAAACTTGATATTTACGTTCTGAGTTTGCTCACAGCCCTTTAGATTCTTTATTAAATGAAAAGTACTAGTATTATCACATAGCATAATAACATATTGCTTCATACTAGTGATTTCACTCAATAATGCCTTCAATAAAATAGCTTCTTTCGTGAATGTTGTAACAACCATATATTCAGCTTCCATAGATGATATGATAATGATCTTTTGTATACAATACTTCCAACTAACCACTTCTCAAAGCATAGTCGATAAATAACATGAAGTAGACTTTCTTGTATCAAGTAACCCGCATAATCAGAGTCTGCATACCCTCTCAACACTATATCAATTGTATTCTTCTTATTATAACACAGCCCAACTTCAACTTAACCTTTCAAGTATCTCATGAGCCACTTGAGTTCATGTTGATGCAGCTTCAACGGATTTGACATAAATTTTCTCAAAACACGTACGACGAAGGCAAGATCATGTATCATGCAAAGCATAACATATATAATACTATCAATAATATTTTCATAAAGTATCTCTTGTATATGCTTCTCATTTGCAACTTCCATTGGTGCTTGAGTGACAAAAAGTTTGAAATGAGCACCAGTGAGAGTACCAACTTTTTTGCTCCGGATATGCCAAACTTTCGAGGACCTTATTTGTGTATTCTCGTCGAGATAAGAACAAATACCCCTTCAATATGTTCCACCTGATCTCAATACCAAGTATCTTATTATCCTTCTCTCATATATTTTATATAATGTTTCTTTAAGTTGAGTATTTACCTTTTCATTAAGCTTCATATCTAGTTCTTGTTAAGTGTTATCATGATATCACTTAACAAGAGAGAGATTGATTTTAGAGAGAGAAAGTAAAAACAAAAAGTAGTCTCAACTTAAGAAAGTATCTATTATTTTTATTAACAGTCTCAACCTTTATTTGTATGCCTTCATACTTAGAGTAACAGAATCAATTACACAAATAGGATAATTCCATTTTAGTCCTCCTTCTTTACTAACAGTCATAAATATATCTTACATCTTTACAATTAATCATATCAGACTTTAGTTTATTATAGTTAAGCCCTCAATATTCTATATCCTTATCAGTAGACCCCTAGTTCTTAGGAAAGACAATAAATAAGAACTAGTTATCACTCTGAAAATTATATTAGCAGAAAATAACCCTTGTTAAGTTTAATATGTTTCTAATATAAATTACTTCAAAATTATTCTAACTTTATATTTATCCTCATCGAATACATTTGTGTGTGCATTCACTACAGTATTTGCTTAAGCCTTTGTTAATTCTTCGAACATTTGTATGTAGAAACATGAGTTGTCATTTTCATAACGGTCATAAATGTTTGGTATGGTGTGGTACGCATGCGATGACTCATTAGGCATTAGACTTCAGGCTTGTCATTAGGTCTGACAGTTAACAGACGTCACATTACCCCTCTACACACAACCATTTGGTTTCTACCTCTTCAACTCCTTTGACACCATTCTCTCTCTTCCAACTCTCATATAAATAATCCTTCATTTATTTCCTTTACCTCACACAAACTCCCTAGATAGAGAAAATCATATTCGCGTGAGAAAATCCTTAGTTACCCTTCTCTGAGTAATCAATTTTTTGTCTACCTTCGCCAGTAAACCCATACTTTCCAACCAATCTCCAGGTTAGTATATGAAAAAACATCAAATAACCAAAAAAAACCCAGAAACCTAATTTTCCCAAATACAGAGAAACCAATTTTTGGTGCTTACGATTATTTTTGCATCAATGTAAGGGCTGAAGAGTACAGAGCAGCAAGATTCATAAGCAACGCTCTTAATTTTTCATTGAAACCATATATTACGGTAATTTTGATCCAAATCAAAATTCCCTTGTGTTTCGAAGTTCTTCCATACCAAAATATCAACAACCTTTATCAACAAATGCTTCAAAATCAATACTGCGAAATTCCTCTCCAGCTCCTTCTGGTTCCACAACTGCATCTCCTCGAAAAAATCGCAAAGTTACTCTGAGCATATCTACTCACAGACAAACAAAAAATATTGCATCACATATCACTACTGATCCACCTCAGAACTCATGCAAAGAAACACCTCGGATCCAATCAGAAGCTCACCTCTCTGTGAATCTTTAGGTAAAAAATTAATATGTATAGTTATGAGAGATATCAATGTTGTCAATACTTCACCAAATACTTCTCAAAACTTTACAGCTAACCTTACATCACCATCTCCTCCCCAAGGTATATTGTTGAGACAATCGCTGAATTACAATAAATTCCATTAAATATTCAAGAAGAAAATACAGTCTCAACTTCCAATCCACCTCGATTGATAAATGAAGCTTTTGATATAAAAGCAGATTCATAAGCTACTCATTCTAATAGTGGGGCTAAAAAAAGTGGTTTTGTATCTGATACAAAAGACGACACCTCGAAACAAGGAGAATGTAAAAAGAACAGTAAAGGAAAAACTCCAATTGTTATTTCTGAGGACGTTGATGCCTCCATTAGTGTCAACCTAAAAACACTCCTCCCCAAATATGTTATGGCCCTAAACAATGTACCATACATATACTATAACGAAGCTCAAGTTGATCGTCTTAAAATAAGAAGGGGTAATAACAGATGACATTACACTTCGACTGTCAAAAGAAGGGTAGACTCCATTTGACTGTGGAGTAAATGAACTGATGGTCTATCCAGAGATCATCAATTAGGGTCTTTTGTTCCCATTAGATCTGATGATAGTGGAATACTTTGAATTCCTGGACCTCTGCCCTACACAAGCAACATCAAATATTTCGTTCAGACTTCTATCAATAGTTATTGCTTCGAGACTAAGCCAAATCCTCATCTCCATCAAGGACTTTATTGTCATGGCTGGGCTTTCAAAGGGACCGATATTTCTCTTCTAATATCTAACCCTGTAGATGATTTTAAAATTATCGACGATCTACTCGAAGCTAAAAAATTATGAAAGCAAAGATCTGTCTTCATTTATGGATCTTGGGAAAATGGGAAGAAAATATCTAAGGCGAATCCTTCAAAACTCAACCTCTTCTGGAGGAGAAACAATAATCTCTTTATGTTTTTTATATTTTCTTCTACTCGACATAACTCATACTTAATTTTTCATATGTATTGTTTATAGACTCAGAAATTTCAAAGTGATTCAAGGGTCACAAGAAAGATGCAAAAGACATCTTTGTGAAATTGGCCACTTGGGTAGAAAAAGAATGGGGCAATGGCTTCCACTCAATTTTTCTGCCTATAAATTTTATCAACAACCATTTATGGACGATCATCTTGGGTGTTGACCTCCCCAAAAATATGATGGAGCCACCAAATCCAACTTTAGTTGTGAAGATACTGGTAGCACCTGATGGTAAGGTGATTCTTCCAGTGAGGAACAGATCAGATAGTCATTTTCTCACAAAAAAGGAAAAAAAAAACTAGTATATCTGGTGCTAGCCCTTCAGAAAATCTGTGCCCTCAGAAGAAGGAAAAAAGGAAGACAACTGACACCAGTCTTCTATACAATTAAAGAATGAATCGAGGCTAAACCTTCCTCGAAGAAAGATAAAACTTTTGTCCCAAAGAGGAAAAAGAACACTTCAAAAACTTCTCCAACTAAGATATCAGAAAAGAAATCTGAAGAAACTGCCTCTCAACTTCCTCCAATCGAAACTGAAAAAACTGCAACAGAAGACCATCAAGGAGGAATTACAACATATGATAATCAAAGAAGAATTACAACTAATGACATCTAAGGAGGAATGGAAGTTGAAGATAACCGGGGAGAGGACCACTTCTTTCCTGAAGATACTTATAGTGAAGAAGAGCTTCAAGCTCTCTACAAAGATATAGATACAAAGGTTCAACAAATTCAGGACAAACTTTGATGAATTGGTCATCAAGTAACTATTCTTCTCTTGCATGAACTCATGTCTTCTTCAGATGATCACTTGGCTTCCTCATCTACCATCATGCTCTACAATAATGAAAGGTTCATCTCTGTGTTAGAGCCATCCGAGGAGTTTTTACTTGCTATGAAACCTTTTGCCCACCTTAAAGCAGCAGCCAAAGAATTATTGTTAGAGGTAAATTGTTCTTGAAGCCACTTATAAAATATGGCTAAGAAAATTATCTGATATAAAAATGATGTTGCTACAGAGAAAATAATGAGAGAGAATTTTGGCAAATATATCATGGAGCAATTTCGTGTATTCCAAATTAGTAGGTGTCAATATATCCATGCAACCATCTAAATTAAATGTCATCTTCACTTTGTGCATAATCAACAAATGAAAGAGCTCAATACTTCTCATCAAACTGAGATGGAAGAGCTTAAGAAGAAACATGTCAAAGAATTATCAGAAGAGAAACAAAGATATTATACTCTTTAAGAATCCTTACAGAAAAATAAAGAAGAAAAGAAGAAGCTGATAAGTGATATGACTGATCTCAAGACTGCCATTGGGAAATAAAATGAAATTGTTATGAAGGTTGCCAAGGCTGAATGTGGAAAAGACACATTGGCTGCTATAAAAAATGCCAAAGAGCTGCAATCGATCAATTTACTTATTGAAATTCACACAACATTCCCTAAGATAAATCTGTCCAGCGTCTGGGAATTAATTCTCATAGACAAGAAGCGTTTGATCATGTCCCCATTGATTCCTCCAAAGAGACAGAGTCAGAGGAAGATGAAACTGATGAAGGAAATTCTTCTGAATAAAAATTCAAAGAAAAATAACTGTTATGTTTTCCTATTTTTTTTTTATTTTAAGTCACTCAATGTTGTGTGATGATTTGTTTTTGGTGAATGTTTAGTTGTTCAGCATTCATAACATTTTTTTCTAAGATCGGATTATATTTAATGATGTAGTAAATTTTCTTTCTCTATATTTGTTTACCTTATCATAAAAACTTATAATTTAAAAACAAAGTCATTCTTACCTCTCATAACAATGGTGTCTTAGAAAGTGCGTTTATAGAATGTTGCACCTCGAACAACAATTGGTGTGTTTAAAGAATGTTAACATCTCAAATATGTGTAGTGCGTTCAAAAAATGTAGCACCTCGAATAACAGTTGGTGTGTTTAAAGAATGTTAACACCTCGAATATGTATAGTACGTTTAGAGAATGTAGCACATTGAATATGGTTGTTTCTTCGAAAAGTGTTAATAATAAATGTATAACACTTCCAAATAACTACTCTTTGTCAACAAATTCAAAGATGATGAGTCTTTGACTAGTTACTAAAATTATTTAAATATTAGTGTTTAAATCAACCATTGGACAATATATATTTTTATTAATATCTTCGAATATTTACATGACACCTCATTAAAACCACCCTGGGAAAACAGGGTAGGAAATAATGTGCAAAATATTTAAAAAAGTCTAAACAAGAAAATCATTCTAAGTGTAGCTTTAGTGTTTTATATTCCAAAGATTTTGAAGCATTCTCCCCTACTCATTCCACATGTGATACGTGTCTAAATTTTTCTTCTCCGTCACTATATAAGGACCTTCCCAATTCGGGACCATCTTTCCAAGTCGTTTATCCTTTGTATGGAGGAATACCTTCTTTAAAACTTTGTCACCCATTTTAAAATCCCTTCTTCTCACCTTCAAATTATATCGACGCATCATCAAAGTTTGATAATGAGTCATATTCAAATAAGCTTTTACTTTTTTTCCTCGATCAAATCTAACTTTGTTGTTTTTCTTCTGTATTCACCTCTTCGGAATACTAAATTACTTTATAAGAAGGCAAAGTAGATTCTGGAGGACTAAAAACATACATCCCATATACCAAGGCAAAAGGTAAAGTAGATTCTGGAAAGAGTTCGAAAGAAAACCATTATCGAACTATGAAGGATGAGGATCAATGATTCGAACAATTTACGCAGATTGGAAACAGTTGCAGCCTTATCTATTATTACCTCAACTTGATTATGATCCGGATCAGGATCAAGATATTCAGAGTCTACGTCAAATATTTCAACAATCATTATGGCATCTTCTTTCCTGGATGCCCCTATACTTTTCTCTGGACCGGTTAGTGAGCCTATTTAGGATGCATTGTTATTGGGTTGATATTTGGTATTATCTTGTCTAGTGCCCATTGCCTTTTAACAAGTGCACCCAACTTTCATCTCTTGATGAGATTTCATACTTCTTGTTTTAAGGTTATACAATCATGTGTATCATGACCCACATCATTGTGGTATTTACAAAAACAATTGTTCTGATTCTCTCTAGGAGACTAAATTGGGGTTGGCCTTCATCAGGAGTAGCAAAAATACATGGTTCGAATTGGATAGCAAATTGATCATTCAATAGATGATCAATGCCACAATCCATCAAACACTTTATTTTTCCTTGATTTTTATTCTTTTTTATTTTGACTTTTATGTCCCTCTTCCTTGAATGTTTCTTCGTTAGCCTCAGTTTCTTTTTTTTACGGCCCTCATCACTACTGGATGGAAGAGACTCATCAGAGTCATAATTGGTGAATGAATCATTAGGATAGTCTGATGTGCTCATAACTTGTTTAGCCCGATGCGTCTTTTAAGATTTAACATTACCCTTTGAGCACTGATCATTGTTACCATGCTCATTTGTAGACACACCACATGCATCAGATATTTCCTTCCTTACTTTTTCAGCTTATTTTTGGGCCCTTAGAGCTGCAATTTCAGCCTTAAGTTGATCACGTTCATCCTGCATGAATTGTCTTTCATATGTGTTGTGATTGACATGAGACACAGTAGTGTGCTCATTATTCTCTATTACACCTTCAGCTTCATGAGGTGGAATATATTGCATGTTAAGATTCATGCTTTGATAATGTCCAAACTATGATATCTACTTCCTGGTTTTGAGTAAAGCTATTCATACACCTTCTACTCCCAATGTGGTCACCAATCTGGTGTGGATGATTTCTAATCGAAGGGTATTTTGGGTAATTTATCAATTTGGTAATAGATTTTAAAGTAGAAAATAGAGAGATAAGAGAGGTGTGTGCTAGTAATTATTTATATGAAAAAGTCCAACCCATTTAATGTGGTTGACTAGGGTATTTATACTTTTATTTTAGGACCCATGGGTCGTTCAGATCGGATCTTGAATTCGGATCAGCCTTAAAGACTCCAAAGTCCAAGACCAAAAAATGGTTTAGCACACAGCTCAGTCATATTCCACTTGAGCTCACTGTTCATCCATCAAACTTTATTGATTATGCCCAAATTACCCTTTTGGATAATCCTAAAGTGCACTTCCAATAATATTTGAACCCATCAATCGTGATTACGTTTTGGAATTGAGGTCCATTTTCAGTCATGAGGATTCTTGGTATTCGTAATCAAAAGAGGATTTGACTTTGGGAAATCATAAATCTCATGCGATCTAGTATTTGCTAAAGTTTTGGCTTCAACCTATTTAGTTAGTAGTCAACTACTACCACAAGAAATTGTCGCTTACCGGTTGGGAGAGGTTCGAGTAAGTCTATCCCTCATTTGTCGAAGGGGCACGATGTTGGTACAATGCTCATTGGGGCACTCGATAGACGTTGCTTATTTACAAATTACTGGCATGGATGGCATTTTTGTACCAATATTTGTACGTTGGTAGCGATTTTAGGCCAATAAAACCCTACAAGTATGAACATTCTTATTAAAACCCTGTAACCATAGAAGGTGCATGCTTCCCCTTCGTACATGTTCATAAGGATCGCATCTACTTCCTCTTTGTTAACACAACACAATAATGGTCGGGTTGCACTTTTCCTGTCTAACACATCATCCAAAAGTGTGTATTTAGTTTCACAAACCGGTAATGATCTCGCATCTGCCTTGTCCGCCGGAAGGGTTTGATTTTGGAGCTATACGATATATTCATCCCTCCAATCGACTCACATTATTAGTGTGTGCACTTCCAATTTTTCCATCCCTGTCACTACAATCGGGGAATCTTGGGTAAGGAAAACGGTTTTCTAATTGAGTTGCAGCTTTGGCTAGAGAATCTGCTAGTGAATTGTCAGACCAAGGTATTTGTCCGTATTGGACACTATCAAATTTTCCTTCCCGTTTTTTAAGCTTCGAGGTACCCCTAAGTGCTTTCCTGTTTGGCATCGGAGGTCCCTATAGCTTAATTAATCACTAGTTATAAATCTGAGCGAACTACTAGTCGCATATCTCTGCATTTGTGGGCTAGTTTCAGGCTTGCCAACACTGCTTCGTACTCTATTGCGTTATTGGTTAATTTAAAAGCAAATCTTATTGCTTTGAAATAAAATCTTATTTTTTGTCGAATTTTCTCCCAAAAGGTGTCCTCAATACGACTTTGACCCCCTCCCCCGGTTGTGTTTGACGCCCCATCCACCTCAGCTAACCACTTGGGGATGTTTGTTTTTTCTATGGTTATTTCCTCCTATAAGCCCCAGAATCCCACAAAATTATTGATGAAGGTAACTACCGCTTGGCCTTTTGTTTCCGTTATTGGCTCGTACCCTATGTTGGAAGCTCATAGTTCAACTGATCACCTTATCAATCTTCCTAAAATATACGGATTTTGAAGTATATGTGTAACAGGAATGAAGTGCGCATGATGATGATGTGGCTTGGAAAATACAGGTGAATTTTTCTAGCTACGACCAGTTGACGTAATATGATTACCGTTTCTTATACGAGCACACCACCTACTACGTAGATCGACACTGAGAGTTATAGATAAAGATGCTCTCCTGGATTAGGTGTCGTTAATACTTACGGCGATGTCAAATATGATTTTAATGGTTGAAATGCCTCACTTCATTCATCAGTCCAGTTGAATTTTTTAGCTCCCTTTATACTTTGAAAAAGGGTTGGCTTTTATCCGATGTTCTAGAGATGAACCGAGAAAGGCATGCTAAGTGTCCCGTTACTCGTTGTAGTTATTTTATGTTTCTCGAAGACTCTATCGCCAATATTTTTTTTAGTTGAGAGGGATTGGTTTGTATCCCCTTCTTACTAACAATAAAAAAACGCATCGCTACGCACACAAAAATATCATTTAAGAGGGTTGAGTTTTAAACAATAACTATGCAGTGTTTGGAAGGTTATCCCCAGGATTTCAACTTGTATATCCCCATAGTCGTCTTTCACAATTATGCCATCAATGTAAGATACCATATGGAGGCCAAATTTTCCTTCAAATATCTTATTGATTAACCTTTAATATGTCGAACCCATATTTTTTAATCCAAGTGGCATGACCTTAACAGTAGATGCCTCGCTCCATTTGGAATGTTGTATGTTCCTTATCCGCGGGGTTCATAGGTATCTAGTTATATCTGGAGTATGCATCCATAAACGACATAAACTATTTACTAGAGGTGGGATCGACTAATTGGTCGATTTTAGGAAAGGAAAGACGTTCTTTGGGTATGCTCGGTTGAGATAGTTGAAGTCGACACACATACACCATTGTCATTTTTTCTTTTTTACTAACATTGGGTTCGTTATCTATGTCGGGTACTAGTCCTGCCTGATGTGACCCAACGTGTCTAACTTGTCCACCTTCTTGAATATCGCATCTGACTATTTGGAAAAGAAGGTTACTTTCTTTTCATTTCGGCAAATACATCATTTTTCTGAAACAAATCTTTTAAACTAATTTTGAATTTTTGGTCAAGTTTGTTACCTATTTTGACGAACTTTCCCTCTCCCAATGTAACACGGATATCTTCTCCTAGGGGTCATTCTCCTTTTCTTACTCTCTGAGATCATCCATCTTTAAATTTGTTCGATATATCTGTTTGCGATGGTCCCAAACCCCATAGCTTGTTAATTGTTATTGGGCCGTTTTAGATGGTCAAGCGTCATGGCGTAGCATTGCCTTGTTGTCTGTTGAATACCTCTGATTATTCTTACGAAATTCCCCATAGTGTACTTGATGCACTGTCTGAATGAGCATGTCGTGGCCTCGAGCTTATGTATCCATGGTCTTCCGATTATAACGTGGTAGGAAGTGGGGCTTCAGCGATCATAAACAAGATTTGGATAAAACATTTGGTATTGTCGAGCCCTACTATGATCAAGAGTTCAATCTCCATCAGACATTTAGTAATTTTTCCTTTATTTCCTTCCAGTTTCCTTAAATGAGGGTACTCCAAGAATCTGCTCATAACTTGCCTTAAAAATGACATTGGTCGAGTTGTCATTGTATAAAAGTATTCTAGTGATCATCATTCACGAGATGCTGGCATTTATTGTCAGTGCGCCCTCATTGGGGTGATAATACCCCTTGATTCATCATCATTGAACATAAGATCCGCCACTAGCTCCCAAAAATTATGATACAAAGAGCTACCAACCATGTGGATGTCTGGTTATTTACAATGTCATTTTCGTGATGCTGGATCAGGCCCCAAAAAGGCATCCCTTCCAAAAATAGTACACATGTATTGTTGTTTCTCCCTAGATCTGTTAGATGCCTCGGTAGACACCACTTTGGCTCCCTTTTCCTCTATTAATTTGTTTTATCTCTCTGCTAAACAAACTAGATGAGGTCGCCATTTTCGATTAACCTATGGATTTTTTCTTTTAATTGCCAACACTCATCAGTGGGGTATCCATATTCATTTTGATATGCACAGAATTAACGATGTGATCTTATGTACGGTGTCGCAAGCATACCCATCAGAGGCTGATATTTGGCTCTCCCTTTCGTCTTCTCGTAGATAGTAGTTCTGTTCTCGGTCAGGGGGTGAACTTCATAGCGGGATTATAATAGTATGATGGGCGCGAACGACTTACTTGAGGCCGAGATGAGTATGACCTTTGGGATCGATCGTCATTCTAATTCGTTGCCACGTAAGCCGCCTGATGACTTGTTTGATCAGCTCACAAGACTCTTTCATCGTTGGGCGAGTTCTTTACAGTGCCATGGTTGTCTTGTCCCCCATGCTCGTGGGGGGTGCTATATTTTCTCTCTTAATTCTTGAACTAGTCAATACCATCACTCACTTTGGTATGAGCTATGGATTACACGCTTCCCACAGACGACACCAAAATTTGTTGAGGGAATTTAGTAACAATGATATGTTATGATCATTGGAAGAACAAACGTATTATCATCTTATTACTTCAGTTGGACAATTTTGCATTGCGTTAGGGTTTGAGTTCCCTTATATACTACATATATTATACATCACATTACTATCTCATAATAACTCTTTATTCTTCATTGTGTTTGATTGAGGGTCTATGATCCGTTTCCTCGTTGTTACTGCGGCTTCGTTACTGTTTTTAATGGTTTTACTCGCCGAACAATTGTTTTTGTCGACTGAGACCTAGTTCGACCTTCACATGCGCAGTGTTTGGATTTTCTATTGATGCCCTCGAGTTCAACTATATATTTATAATTAATTTAGACATAAAAAAATATCTAACTTATTTTTTAAAACTAATAAAAATAACTCAATTCAATTTCTTATTGATTAATAAATTTTGTTACCAATTATAATTTTATTTAATAATTCTATTAAGTATAAATTGTTTTTCCTAAATAATTTTTAAATTTCATCTATTGAATATATATATATATTTCAATTAAAGGTTAAAATATAAAAATGGTCATACAACTATTTTTTTTCTTTTGCTTTTCTTTTCTTAACACTATCGATCAAGTGATATTAGATTTACATTTTGTTTTGTGATGAAGAAAAATACATCTTTGAATGTTGGTGGTCCATAGTAAAAGATACTAGTACCATTCTTATTCTACAAGATTGTCAAATAAGGGAGATAATGTAGTAAGAAAATATTCATGAGAAAAATTAGTAACTTTACTAAAAGATGATTAAAGAATGCATAATGATAATGATGAGTACAGTTCATTGAATGATAATGAAAGAGGGATACTCCCTAGTCCTTAATATCATTCATTGAATGATAATAAAAGAAAAAATCTCCCCTAATCCTATCTAGAGGTGTTAAACGGTTCTGAAATCGCGGATAAAAACTCGGTTCTGAAATCGCGGATAAAAACTCGAGAACCGTTAGTAATCCGGCGGGTAATTTGTGTACCTGGTCTGTTAGAACTGCAACCCGTTATAACTGTGAATCGGCAGACCGGCGGGTAACCTGTGAACCTGGTCTGTTAGAACTGCAACCCGTTATAACTACGAACCGGCAGACCTGTTTAACCGTTAGAACCGCATAAACAGTAACCCGCTAGAACTGCAACCCGCTAGAACTGCAACCCGCCAGACCTGTTTAAATATTATAAGTGTTTTAATTATTTTATAATCAAAAGCATATCTTAAGTTATATTTAAAAAATATTGAGTTAATGTATATGATTATAAAATTATTTTTACATTTTGGTTAGTATTAATTTGTTTTGGTTATTAATATTTTAAGTGTTGTAATTATTATATAAACCAAATTTTAAATATTACTTGGTTATTATTACATTTTGAATATTATTATTATGTTTTGGGATCCAATATTAGTAGCGTTGATATTATGTTATAAACCAAAACTATATCTTATCATGTTAAAATATTACAAGTTTTATGGTTATAATTTTAATATTACATTTTGATTACTATTGTGATTTAGTTATAAATATTACAAGTATTTTTGTTATTATTTTTTAAACCAAAATCAGATCTTATCATGGTAAAATATTACAAGTTATATTGTTATAATTTTAATATTACATTTTAAATATTATTATTGTGATTTGGTTTTAAATATTACAAGTATTATATATTATTTTTTTAAACCAAAATCATATTTTATCATGGTAAAATATTACAAGTTATATTGTTATAATTTTAATATTACATTTTGAATATTATTATTATGATTTGGTTATAAATATTACAAGTGTTATTTATTATTTTTTAAACCAAAATCATATTTTATCATGGTAAAAGATTACAAGTTATATTGTTATAATTTTAATATTACATTTTGAATATTATTATTGTGACTTTTTTTTAAATATTACAGGTGTTGTTATTATTATTTTTTTAATAAAAATGTTATCTTATAATTATTTGATAGTACAATTGTTGTTATTATAATTAAAGATAAATATATTTTTTTTGTTTATTTAGTCGTTCAAAGTTTATACTCTTGCAAGGAGTTGTACAAATGATTTCAAATTAAAATACAAAATCTAAAATATTTTTTTTAGTCTCTTGTCGCTAGCCACTTTTTTTAGACGCAACACTTTCTCAATAGTAACCTCAATTTGTAAAGGATTTGCGAAAACTTGTCCTCGAGTCTCACGATTAACCTTACTTAACGTAGCAGCAATCAAATCGACCATCTTCGTAAACGTACTAAGACTTTGTTTAGGAACAACGGTCTTACTCTTAGTTATAGTCGGGTGTTTGACACTTCGTGTCACCTTGTCGACCATTTTGGAACTAAAATTTTGTTTGGCGGTCTTACTCAAAGTCGTAGGTGTAGTGGCAGGTTTGACGCTTCGTGTCTCCTTATCGACCATCTTGGAACTAAAAGTTGGTTTGACGGTCTTACTCATATTCGTAGGTGCAGTGGCAGATTTGACGCGTCATGTGATCGGATCCCTCTCGGGTGGATGAGACATCATAAAGGAAGAAAATTCCAAAAAATCAATTTTCTTCATTACTTTTCCTAACCTGTTAAAGCCATAAAAAGCCATTGGGATAATAAAAAATAACAACTAATAACAATTATTTTTCGAAAAAAAATCGAACTATTTCGAAAGTAGAACTACAATATATAAAATAAGAAAGTGGAGTTTTATAGAAATTCTAGAACTAGTAGAGAGATTTAGAGAGATGTAGAGTAGATTTAGATAGTGTGTGAGTTTGGAGTTGGGGTCTCGTCTATTTATAGGGGAGACCCATTAAAAAAAAAATCGAAAAAACAATCCGGAGCATCCAGACTCCAAATACGGACCCTCCGGACTCTGCTACGGCTAGTTGTTCAAACTAGCCGTAACATAGTCCGGATGCCCCGGATGGATGACGTCAGCAATGACGTTATCCTACGATTTGTTTTAAAAAAACTCTATAAATAAGGAATTCGAACTATTATTTTTTTTTAAAATTAAAACTCTATCAATAGGGAATTCGAACTATTATTTAAAAATAATTAAAACTCTATAAATAAGGAATTCGAACTATTATTAAAAAAAAATTACAACTCTATAAATAGGGAATTCGAACTATTATTATTTTTTAAAAAAATTAACTCTTTATAAATAGGGAATTCGAATTATTTAAAAAAAAACTCTATAAATAGGGAATTCGAACTATTATTTAAAAAAAAACTCTATAAATAGGGAATTTAAACTATTTTAAAAAAAAAAATCAAAACTCTATAACTAAGGAATTCGAACTATTTAAAAAATTAAAACTCTATAAATAGGGAATTCGAACTATTTTAAAAAAAAATTAAAACTCTATAAATAGGGAATTCGAACTATTTAAAAAAAAACTCTATAAATAGATAATTCGAACTATTTAAAAAATATAAAAATTAAAACTCTAAATACAGAATTCGAACTATTATTTTATTAAAATTTATTTAAATCTCTTTTAATTTCAATTTTTATTTTGTTATTTACAAGTAATTTATGTTTATGCATATACTTATAGAATTCTAAAATCTTTAAATGTATACTTCAAATATTGAATATTTTGAAAATACAATAAACTATTTAAATCATCTAAACATAAACACTTCAAGCTTGAAAGATCTAAAGAACTACCTAATAATTTAAAAATCAGAATACAATATTATGTCTAACAGGTATACATTATTTAATATGTACCTAATAGTAAATAAAATATCTTAAATATATGGTATGTTCAAACAATATACAAATCATATTACAATTATATTGTTTACGATATATTGTTTAAGACAATCAAATTATTAATTTTATAATCGTAAAAATATTATTTATAATCAAAATAGTATATATTTTATTTAATATCTACCTAATATTAAATAAATTATCTTAAATATATAAATATAATCACACATATAAATCATATTATAATTATATTTTTAAAATATAATTGCCTTGATTATAGAATTTTGATTAAAATGATATAATATATAAATTAAAATACAATAAATAATAAATAGCATAATTAACTCCTTTATATTGTATTCAATTATTGAAATTAGACTCAATTAACACTTACAAATTAATTTTAAATAATATTATAAAATACTTTGATAAACGGTGCTTAAATGAGTCTTCTGATGGGTAATCTGTTGGATAACCTGTGAAACTGACCCGTCATACCTGCAATCCGACAAAACTACATAAATAGTAACCCGACAGAACTGCAAACCGCTAAAATTCTTTAAACTGTTCTGACGGATCGCGATTTGAACCGTTTGCCACCCCTAACCCTATATACGGATCGCGATTTGAACCGTTTGCTACCCCTAACCCTATATATGTCATTCATTGATATTAATGTTTTGATTTAGTACTAGTATTATTTTATTTACTAGGGGATCCATTGCACTACGGACAGGTCACTAGACTACACCACCACTAACGCCTGACAGCTTTTCTCTATAACACCTGAATATAACAAAATGTAATTTAACTCTACAACTACAAACAAACATCTTTTCATAGGCTAGTAATTAAATAATACTACTTCCTCTAAAAATGGTTAGGAACCAAACCATAAAATTGAAAATTGATAGAACCGATATGGAATCGAACGATAAACTGATAGAACCGATACGGTCGGAACGATAAAACCGATAAACTGGTAGAACCGATTGGGAATCGGACCAATAAAACCGTTAGAACTAATTATTATTTTTATTTATTTATTATTTTATAAATTATAGTACCAAAATTAATAGTTATTTACCATTTTTTTACCAAAGTCAAAAGATTAACTTATAAACTTTAGTTTTATATCATTCATTTCAATAAAAAAAATTAAAAATCAAATATTAATTGGATTTAAATTTTTTAAGTGGACTGAAACCGGACCGATAACGCACCGAACCGAAACCGGACCGAATCGAAACGGACCGAAACATGACCGAATCGAAACGGACCGAAGCAGGATCGGACCGAACTCGAACCGGACCGAACCGGAACCAGAACCGAAAGCTTAGCGGTTCGGCCCGGTTCCAAAAATTAGAACCGAAAGCTTAGCAGTCCGGTCCGGTTCCGTCAAAACCCGGACCGAACCAGCCCGATAACAATCCTACCCTGGACTGAAGACCACCCTTCTCAGACCGCATTTATTTTTTGATTGGCGAAATTTTAGTATATGGTCACGACAACCACTTTTGATGATAATAATACATGATATTTTAAACGATATTATTATTATTTATTATTAAATATTTTTTATATCCATTATGTTATAAATCATCTATCTAATTTAACATATATATAAATATATATATATATATATATATATATATATATATATATATAAATAAATAAAAGCAAACTAAAATCTACATTAAAATTGAAAATAGTACTAATTTGAACACTAACCCAAATACGCATACCAAATTATCCAAAACATAATATAAGGGAAATAAAAAAAAGGCCTCGACGCAATATAAAAATATCAACCGCATGTGGAAACACTTTATTAGCTTGAAACCATGAAACAGAGTGGTACTGATACGACATAAATGAGTTTGAGATGAGTTAACCGAGTCCGAACCCATAAAATTTGACTTGAGAGCAAAACACGACTGAATCCGTCATCCATTTGGCCTTAAACGACCAAGTGATCTCTTAAGGCTAAGGCTGACTTAGCTTGACCAACCAACCTTTGGCTATCACTTGGTTATTTAAAGCTATAAGTGGTAAAAGCTGACCCGTAATCATACATGATTCGTTGGCATCTCGAGGTCATGCTTTCCAAAGTCTACCACGTAAGGAGAAATCCTCGTCATGCTCAACGGAGAGTTCACAATGAACTCGTACTTGATACACCTGTGATAATTAACCCGTGAATACTTAGCCGTTATCGTTCCTCCGACCCTTGATTTTATTCGTGGCGTACGGAAACCATGTTTGACAACGTACGAAAGCACGATTTGGTATCGTACAAAAAGGCTTCTTAAAAGATGTACATTCATCTGAAAAAAAACATTCAAAAGACGAGAAAATGTTGCGCTAATAAAGAGCCAGTAACCTAAGACTTCACCAATTCGAGACATGTGTTACGGTACATGTTGCTTATGATAGAGACCTATTCAAACTATTTGAAATAATTAGTTACGCGTGTTAGTTGCAAATGGTTAATATCAACATATCAAAAGTAGAAGAACGTGGAAATGTCGAATTAATGTTTACTAATGGAAAAATGATAACTCTTACCAATGTTTTATATGTTTCAGAAATGAAAAAAAACTTCATGTTTGGTGATCTTTTAGCCAATGAGGATATTCATTCTGTGTACTGATGAGTCCGGATTTTGTCACCACCCTTTATGAGAACCAGACAGGGGCAATTCGGACAACATCCACATAACCGGACAAGGGCAGTTCGGACAACCTCCACTTACTGAACTATCCAAACAGAACTAAAGTATTTAAAACCTAATCACTTCATGACTAAGCTGATTACTTACTTAGTTAAAACTAATGGATCTTTAAACCCGACCCGAATCCATTTAACACAACCCGAAAGCCCATGTGGCCCAAAGATAAGGATATAAATACTCAACCACCTACACTAAATGAGGGTAATGAAAATTAAATACAACCAGGCAGCTCAATTCTCCCTCTACATTCTATCCAAACATTAAATACCCTCAAAATTCCACAAAACTCTAGACAAAATTACCAGTTAGTCCTTTTCTCACGCAAGTATACGCGGTCAAAAGTAGCAAATAATAAATAAGAAAGATCGTTCCCATGAAGACTAGGTGTATGAGACAAGAATTCACTTATGCAACAACATATGATTATTAAACTAATGCTTGAACGAGTAATAAAGTATGAATGTAACTAAACGAATCAACTAACGAAATTATCTAACGAGTTTTACTTATGCGAGAGAAAACATGGAACCTTAACTTCATTGTATATTTTACTCAGAGTATTAATATACTTAATCAATATGTAAGATAACTACGATTACTAATCAGATAACACAAAATCAGAATACGCTACCTTTCAGTACACGTAAACCAAACCACTTAAACAACCACAAAAGAGATAGCAGTTAAGCAGACACCGCATGCATGACAATCCTATATGTCTATATGAATTGAGGTACAATTGGTTTTAAGCACAAGTTACCTATTTCGATTACATAGGGTAATATGATATGGTTAATGACATATTACGAATCATGAACAATCACAATATGAATCATTCAAGAACCTATGCTAGCATGACAAGTTCTAAACCCTTAAATCCACTTTCGCATTCATTAAAGATTAACAAACTAGATGTTCGCGACGCATCTAAACTTAAGCACAATCATACTAGGTAACCGATAAACGTATCTCGCAAATTAATTAAGCAATAAACTCTAACTATTATTCAAACAAATCCGCTAAGGTTCCATGACAACGATTAGTTCATAATCGAACAAATCATCATCATGGATGCCAAAGTTAACATAATTGTTTAAGAAGAATGTAAAAAAACGAATAAAAAATTTAGAGAAAGTTAAACCGAACAACTGCCCGCCTTCTGCCGACTGATTGTATGTTACCGCTGCCGAAAGAAAACCCAAATCGGCAACTCTTTTCTTCTTTGTTTTGTCGCTGCCGTAAAACAAAACGGCCGTAAATTGAGTCAGTCGGCCACTTATCTTTTTTCTTTCTCGCTATATTCTGCAGGGAAGAGAATCCAAATAGTCGTATGGATTTTCTCTTCCTTTTTCGTTTCAAGTTCCCGTTCTGTGTTCTAATGAATATAAAAGCAGGAAAACCCAAAACAGCACCCTTGATTGTATATTATGTCAGTATTCAAGTATAACTTTTCTTCTTTTCTATTGTGTACTAAGCCGAAACACAAAATCCAACAGCACACTCTCCTCTCCCAAAAGCGGCCGTAAAACCAAGTCAAAGCCGTAATTCCATCGGTCACCAATTTCTTCCTCTATTTATAAACCGGCCGAAACCCTAAAAAAAACAAATTTTGAATAATAAAATATTTATATTAAATAAAATAATATTTTAAACAATATAACTAAATAAAATCTTAGCATTAGTCTAATATATTTTTCTTAATTCAACATTAATTTCTTTTTTATGCTTCGTTTAATATTTTTTTCTTAATTTAATATTTTAAACAATATCTTAGAAAATATATTTTCTTTTTTTTCAACATTAATATATTTTTCAAGCATTAATATATATATTTTTTTAAATCAGTGGTCATAATATATTTCAAACATTAATATATATATTTTTGGAAAATCATTCGTCATAATATATTTCGAGCATTAATATATATTTTTTTGGAAAATGACTCGTCATAATATATTTCAAGCATTAATATATTTTCTTTTCTTTTCAACTTTTCCAAAATTTCCCTAAGTACATTAATTTTCCAGTTTCTTCAATTTCAACCCCAAATTTATTAATATTATCACAATTTACCTAGAGCACAAGCGCCTTTAAGAATACTGGAAAAACACGTTAAAACTCAACGAATACTTGAGAACCGGTGACGATTTTAAGAATAATGGAAGCGTAATAAGTGATATGAAATGCACTTATCAAATCCCCAAACTTAAACCGTTGCTTGTCCTCAAGCAATGCAAAACAGGTTTAACAATTGATGCATGAATGCAACTGAATTTAAATGAATGCATGAACGCAATGATCCCGAACGAGTAACCGTAACTAATTCAGCATAAATGCCTCAACGAATGTAATGACCTCGGAATACGAAATAACTAGGTACTCAAATGTTAGCAGTACGAGTGAAGAAGCGTGTGTGTGTGCTCAAACTCAATCGACATGTTCTTAGTACAAAATAATGGAGCTTACTTGTTTTCATCATAATAATCACAAGATTAGAAACGAAATACAAACTAGATTCTTCATAGTCAAGTTGCACATCCATATTTCCCCGGGGTTGTCAAAGATTTATTATGCTTTACTCTATATACAGACACACAAAGGCTTATTTGATCGTGCAATGGATGAGGTCCCTGAAAGACTTATACAATGGTGCCCATGTAGCGAGCTTTAGGTTAGCGGATCCCAGACCGGAAAAGTCTTAGGTCGCTAGGCACAAAGTCCCCTAGAACTTAATAACTCGAGCACCAAAGAGCCCATCCTAGCCAATTTTTACCTTTTATTATTATTTTTTCATCTTTTCTTTTTTTTTCTTTTTTTTTGGTTTTTTTTTTCAAGCAATCGGGAATGAGTGCTTTTTGCTCCATCTCATTCCACCCCTAGACTACTCGTAATACGCAGCCCCCAGCGAGAGGACGTACGTCGACGAGCGGCTACTAGCCTTTGACGCCTAACTGAATAATACGCATATTTATCTTTCAACTCCCCCAAACTTATCTTTTTGCAATCCATGAGCTAATAAAGGATGAAGGTGTAATTCTGAACCTAATCAAGGATTATGTATAACAATACTCAAGTGTGTCCGTAACTAGCATAAAAACAATCGATGAGTCTACGTGTATTAATTGTGCTTCTACATCAAGCAAGCTAACTGACAAGCAACCTAATTAGATTTTATTCCTACTGTCATTCCAAACAATTTTCATCATTGGCTACTTAAGTGGAAACAACAGCTCAAGGGATCAAAGACGCAAAATACATGAACAAAATGCTATGCTAATAGACTAACTCGGTCCTAAACACAGTCTATATGATCATGGCATGAATATGCAAATAAACATGACTAACATGAATAACTACTATGATGAATGCAACTACAAGAAATTAAAAGAAACAAGAAACACTCCCTTATTCGTCCAGCATTGTTGATCATTGTTTCCCAGTGGGTTGCCTCCCACGAAGCGCTTGTTTAACGTCGATAGCTCGACGATACCACTCGGAATCATATAGTGTCGAGGTGGATGCTGAATGCCTCACGGTTCTCCATATTTCCATAGTAATGCTTGAGTCGTTGACCATTGACTTTGAATGCTTTATCTGGCGATTCCTCATAGATTTCAACTGCTCCATGTGGATATATTGTCTTGACTTTAAAAGGTCCAGACCACCTTGACTTGAGCTTCCCTGGGAAAAGCTTTAGACGAGAGTTGAAAAGAATAACAAGTTGGCATGGATCAAAAGCTTTATGTACAAGCTTCATATCATGCCATTTCTTGACTTTTTTCCTTATACATCTTCTGATATCTGCTATGGTCCAACCAATGGTTGATTTGAACTTCCCCAGAACTCTTAATAGCTTTTCTTCCTCACTACCTGAAAGGTTAGATGCAATAATAACAGGTAATATAGATGACTCTCCTAAGAAAGCACACCTGAGATGATCTGGTAGTGGTTTGAGTTCAAGTTTATGAGCTTCTTGTAGAGAAGGTTTAAGTCTTTCCTGAGAATCCTTAAGATCACCCAATACGAGCGACTCATGTGGAATATTGAGCCTCTTTTGATATAGGGCTTCCTGTAGTAGTTGAACACATTCGGATATTTCTTCGTCTTCGAAGTCAGATTCACCATTTAGAACTCTGCCTAGAGCATTTGAACTCGAGAACTGATCCAACTCATTACTGTACGAAGAATCGACCGTATCCAACCTGAAACATTCCTTATCCTCTATTGGGGATTGCATAGCCTTAAAAACGTTGAAAGTGACAGTCTGATCTTGCACTCTCATAATGAGCTCCCCTTTTTGGACATTAATCAAAGTTTTGCCCGTAGCCAAGAATGGCCTTCCCATGATTATGGGGATGTTTTGTCCTCTTTGAAATCCAAGATAACGAAGTCAGCAGGAAAGATGAGCTTGTCTACCTTTACTAAGACATCTTCTACGATACCACGAGGATATGTGATAGAACGATCAGCCAGTTGCAAAGAGATATTAGTCGGTTTTGGATCAGGTAGCCCAAGTTTCTCAAACACAGATAGGGGCATCAGATTGATGCTCGCTCCCAAATCACATAAACATTTGCTGAAAGTTAAATTGCCGATTGAACAAGGAATGGTGAAGCTTCCTGGATCTTTAAGTTTGGGAGGCAATTTTTGTTGTAAGATCGCACTGCATTCCTCAGTGAGCGCCACTGTCTCAAAATCACCAAGCTTTAGCTTTTTCGAAAGAATTCCCTTCATGAACTTGGCATAACTAGGCATTTGCTCTAATGCTTCAGCAAAAGGTATGTTGATGTGTAGCTTCTTGAACACCTCCAAAAATCTCCTAAACTGAGCATCTAGCTTCTGTTTCTGCAACCTTTGCGGAAAAGGTGGAGGAAGGTAGATTGTAGGCTCAACAACTGACTGAGATAACTTTTTAGGTGGCTGATCTTGACCAGAATTAACCTCAGATGAGGGCTGATTTTGAGCAGAATTTTTCATAATGGACTGATTTTGAGAAGAATCCGCCTCTTGTTCAACTCTGGGGTTCTCAGCAACCTTTCCTGATCGCAAAGTGATAGCTTGGCATTGCTCTTTGCCGTCTCGTTTACCTGGATTATGTTCCGTGTCGCTAGGAAGAACTCCCTGAGGTCTAACAATCATGTTACTGGCCATCTGCCCAATCTGATTTTCCAAGGTCTTGTGAGATACCATCAGACTTTAATCATTAACTTCATCTCTTCGAATTCAGAGTCTCTCACAGAATGTTGAGAAGGGTCAGGATGTTGATTCTGAGGTTGTCTTGGGGCATACTATTGAGATTGATGTTGATGCCCTTGTTGCTGAAATCCAGGAGGAGCGTATGGCTTAGCACCATAATGCTGATTACCTTGTTGATTAATGCTCCAACTAAAGTTCGGATGATTTCTGTTGCTTGGGTGATAGGTGTTTGAGATTGGTTGTTGATTCTGCCTCTGAAAGTTACTCAAAAATTGCACTGACTCAGTAGATATTGGGTATTGTTGAGTGTCATGCCCTCCAGCACAAATCTCGCACACACTAGCTACATGATGTACCCCTAGTTTAGTCAAAGAATCTACCTTTATGTTTAGAGCTTCAAGCTGAGCTGCTAAAGCAGTGGCAGTGTCTACGTTAAGAATACCAGCTACTTTATGTTGTGACTGTCTCTGAGAAGGGTTCTGGAATTCATTAGCAGTCATCATCTCAAGGAGCTCATGAGCTTCCTCATAGCTTTTCGTTAATAAGGCTCCCCCAGATGCAGCATCGACCATGAGCCTTGTTTGCGCACCCAGCCCATTGTAGAAGAAATTTATTACTAACCAATCATGTATCCCATGATGAGGACATTTTCTGAACATCTCCTTGTAACGCTCCCAAGCTTCACTTAAAGATTCACCATATGACTGAGAAAACTGAGTAATAGCATTCCTCAAGGAGGCTGTTCTTGCCAAAGGAAAGAATTTTGAGAGAAATTTCTGTGCTAGTATATCCTAAGTAGTGATCGAGCCTGCTGGTAAAGAGTGTAACCAGCTCTTAGCTTTGTCCCTCAGTCAAAATGGGAAGATTCTCAGTCTTATGGCATCATCTGAAACACCGTTGAACTTGAAAGTATCACAGATTTCAAGGAAGGTCATAATGTGCATATTAGGATCCTCAGATGAAGCTTCCCCAAACTGACAAGAATTCTGCATCATCTGAATAGTGCTGGGTTTAATCTCAAAATTATTCGCAGCGATATTGGGTCTCACAATGCTAGACTGAATATCCATGATCTTTGGTTGAGAGTACTCCATGAGTGTTTTTGGAGCTGGATCTCCCATTGTATACACGCTCAAGTACCTGAAGCACAAGAAACACTCGAAAAGCAAGTAACCGAATCAAGTCAGTAGTTTTATAACGACCCCTGCTGATAAGCAATACAACTGTCAAATAACATCGAGTCCCCGGCAACGGCGCCAAAAACTTGTTAGTCCTTTTCTCACGCAAGTATACGCGGTCAAAAATAGCAAGTAATAAATAAGAAAGATCGTTCCCACGAAGACTAGGTGTATAAGACAAGAATTTACTTATGCAACAACGTATGATTATTAAACTAATGCTTGAACGATTAATAAAGTATGAATGTAACTAAACGAATCAATTAACGAAATTATCTAACGAGTTTTACTTACGCGAGAGAAAACATGGAACCTTAACTTCATTGTTTATTTTACTCAGAGTATTAATATACTTAATCAATATGTAAGATAACTACGATTACTAATCAGATAACACAAAATCAGAATACGCTACCTTTCAGTACACGTAAACCAAACCACTTAAACAACCACAAAAGAGATAGCAGTTAAGCAGACACCGTATGCATGACAATCCTATATGTCTATATGAATTGAGGTACAATTGGTTTTAAGCACAAGTTACCTATTTCGATTACATAGGGTAATATGATATGGTTAATGACATATTACGAATCATGAACAATCACAATATGAATCATTCAAGAACCTATGCTAGCATGACAAGTTCTAAACCCTTAAAGCCACTTTCGCATTCATTAAAAATTAACAAACTAGATGTTCGCGACGCATCTAAAATCTAAAATTAAGCACAATCATACTAGGTAACCGATAAACATATCTCACAAATTAATTAAACAATAAACCCTAAATATTATTCAAACAAATCCGCTAAGGTTCCATGACAACGATTAGTTCATAATCGAACAAATCATCATCATGGATGCAAAAGTTAACATAATTGTTTAAGAAAAATGTAAAAAATAATAAAAAAATTTAGAGAAAGTTAAACCGAACAACTGCCCGCCTCCTGCCGACTGATTGTATGTTACCGCTGCCGAAAGAAAACCCAAATCGGCAACTCTTTTCTTCTTTGTTTTGTCGCTGCCGTAAAACAAAACGGCCGTAAATTGAGTCAGTCGGCCACTTTTCTTTTTTCTTTCTCGCTATATTCTGCAGGAAAGAGAATCCAAATAGTTCGTATGGATTTTCTCTTACTTTTTCGTTTGAAGTTCCCGTTCTGTGTTCTTCTGTGTTCTAATGAATATAAAAGCAGGAAAACCCAAAACAGCACCCTTGATTGTATATTATGTCAGTATTCAAGTATAACTTCTCTTCTTTTCTATTGTGTACTAAGCCGAAACACAAAATCCAACAGCACACTCTCCTCTCCCAAAAGCGGCCGTAAAACCAAGTCAAAGCCGTAATTCCATCGGTCACCAATTTCTTCCTCTATTTATAAACCGGCCGAAATCCTAAAAAAAACAAATTTTGAATAATAAAATATTTATATTAAATAAAATAATATTTTAAACAATATAACTAAATAAAATCTTAGCATTAGTCTAATATATTTTTCTTAATTCAGCATTAATTTCTTTTTTATGCTTCGTTTAATATTTTTTTCTTAATTTAATATTTTAAAGAATATCTTAGAAAATATATTTTCCTTTTTTTTCAACATTAATATATGTTTCAAGCATTAATATATATATATTTTTGAAAATCACTCGTCATAATATATTTCAAGCATTAATATATATATTTTTGGAAAATCACTCGTCATAATATATTTCAAGCATTAATATATTTTCTTTTCTTTTCAAGTGTTCCAAAATTTCCCTAAGTACATTAATTTTCCAGTTTCTTCAATTTCAATCCCAAATTTATTAATATTATCACAATTTACCTAGAGCACAAGCGCCTTTAAGAATACTGGAAAAACACGTTAAAACTCAACGAATACTTGAGAACCGGTGACGATTTTAAGAATAATGGAAGCGTAATAAGTGATATGAAATGCACTTATCATTACCCTCAAACGAAAATAAACCACATCATGTACGACTCCTGAAAATTCGTCAGAGGAAAAATAGAACATGGTATGATCGTCTTCAGTCTCGTTTTTAAGGGTTTGTTATGTAACTCCCATTCCCTTCGAATGGCTATATAGATCTTACCACCCATTAGTTTTTTAAGGGAAATAAACGAAAAATGATAGGAATGTATATGGGTGGGGAACATGGTCAGATTGCTTCAAATAACAATCGGCGTTAGATCAAAGAATCCATTTAGAATAATTGGCAGGATGGTTTGTCTTCTGAAAAAGAATTCATGGTGACCAGTGCAGTAGTCGGGGATAACGTTTCTCTCTAACTGACTTTCTCTTTCTAAAATAGTATCAGATCAGTGAGTATGAGTATGTATTTATAGAGGCGCATAATAGTGATGCGACCATCTTGATTTGACAAGAGTTGACGTATGTTTTGAGCCCTGCAAAGAATATAGAGACCTACGCCTGTTAGAATTCGTAGGTCGACTCAAGGGTTGATACGTGACATTCGGGAGGTTGGCGAGTTAAAAGAGATGATTCATATAAAAAAACCTTTGGATTTTCTAGGTAGTCTCCTCTCATTTTCTCTAGCTCATCGACCTATTATTTTCCCAACATGAATCGAAATGGTCTCTACCAAAAGAAACCCACTAATCGGCACAACCGACTTTGGTAAAGCTGCTTTTATTTGAATAAAAGTAATCATTTTCACTCACCACAATCCATAATGTTTCAGCTTACCTAAGGGGCCATTTTATGAAACACTACTCTGAGCATGCGAAGCATCATGGTATATTGTATTTCTAATTCGACAAGATCTCCAAAAATATGGGGATATTGATAAAGGATAAAATAGTAAATTTATGGAGTGGCTACTAGCCCAGTCTAATTAATGTATATTATTAATAAAGTGCCTCAAAAAATGTATCTATTATTTTGGGCACATATTACATATAGCAAAAAAAAGTTATTATAAATAACACACGTGACCTCACTTTAGGGGAGACCATTCATTTTTTATTATTCACATGATGTTTATTACTTTTTCTCTCTATATTAGCTCTCTAGTCTTACCCGTGTTAGTCATAAGTGCCTTATAATACACCAAAGTATTTTTGGTCAACCCCATATCTATTAGCTAGAGTAATCTGAAGAACAACTCACAAAATCTAGACTCACAAGCTTTAATTTATTCAAATAACCATATCTGACAAATCGATTCTACATTAAATTGAATACAATCTAAAAGATTGCATGTATAACAAACTATTTCCTTAAAAGAAGTAAAACCCATAAAGCATATTTGAGTAAAAAATCATATCACATTGACTGATTCAAAATTAAACCTATTTGAGTATAAAAATGTGTCTTAAAAATTGATTCAACATGTTACATATTTCGGTCTAAATTTGGTTGATCAAGCTACCCATTTTAGTCGAAACATCCTCAATTTAGTCAAAATATCTAAATCTATTGAATGATGATGTTTTTAATATTTATTAAACCACATACCTATATATTTTTCTGAAAGATTAATATTTTCCTTAACTTATTCTTTTATTTTTTGGATTTTTTCTTCGAAGTTTACCTTTTAATGATGTTGCCATTTGAAGTGGAGATAAAATATGAAAGAAATTATGAATGAATTAAGAGAAATAATATAGAAAAAATATGAAAGAACTGCAATATAAATTGATTTTGATAAAGGGTAATTTGGTAAATTTGTAGGTCTGTTAGGTAAACTAGACCATTTTGTATTTATTAGTATAAAGAAAGGACCAAAAAAGGGTTTTATGTGTTACGTGGCTAATATAGCCACATGGACCGAACAACTCATTTTATGTGACCTCATTTAACGGAACAACTCATTTTTTTACTATTTATAAGATGTCATTTAATTTCTCTTTCTAGATTTCCTCTTTAATCCTGTCGCTTAAGGTTTTAACAAGTTAGATACGTGTTAGTTGACCGTCCAAATACTATAATTAGGCGAAATATATTATACAATTTATGTTTTTCATGGTTTTTATAGTGGAAGATTTTTAAGATTTAGGAATTACTTTATTTATATATATATATATATATATATATATATATATATATATTAACAAATTATTTACTGTTTTTAATATATTTATTTTATAATAAATAAATGATTAAAAAATATTTATGTAATATATTATAATTGTTTTAGGACATATGAATACGTGAAGGGGCTAATGAAAAATTTACTTTAGAAATTAAAATAATGTTTATAAAAAACAAAGTATCGAGGAACTAAAAAGAAATAGTAAGTAAATTTATGATAATATTTTTAGGATAATCTACCAATAATCACCCAATATTAAACTTATTTAACAATAACTATTCAAAGTTTTTCAATAATTAAACTAGAAACATAAAATTGAGTGTGTGAAAACATTGTTGAAAGATTATCTTTGCTCCAAGATTAATTATCTTGCTTCAAATTCAGGCTCTGTTCTGGCTTCTACATAGTACATGGCTGCTTGCCAGCCTTCGCCAGAAGAAGACATGTAGGAATGTGACTATTTCTCAAGTACTCATGAATCAAAACATCCTCTTTTAGGTCCGGTTTATATCCACAAAACTTCTCTTGATAATGATGTGCCTAAAATTGAAAAACAGAGCAGCGTCATAATACAAACAATGGTTGAAAACATCACACTATGATCGAGATTTAAAGTTTACTGCTCTAAAAGGAAATCTAATCACATCTCATACTGGACAAGAACATCAAATGTGTAATCTTATAAAAATTACCAAGGTTAGAACAGATCCAACAAAATGACCAGACTTCTCCAAAATTTGTAGGAAAATAGAGAAACATGTAAGGTCGATTTACATAAAATCAGACGATATCTTATGCTAATATTACAAGTATGAAATCAAGAGATGCTAATCACAATTTCAAAATCAGTCATAATGGTGACCATATGAACGTATAGTTCTCTGCTCTTGATAGAAAAAAACTTATACATAATTCAAAATACATTTTGTTGGGAAATTTTCAACATGTAAACCCATAATGGATAACATTAGCAAATTTTTGGGAACTTTTAGATTTAATTTAGAGGTATCAATATCACACTGGATTAGAATATTAGAGATAAACTTCCCTTCTTAAAGACTTATAGGCAGTCTTCCAGCTTCCCATACCCTTAATAAAGTTGAATTAGGTAAAGACTTCAAAAAGTATTAAGCATGAAAATGAAAAGAACTAAAGTAACGAATATTAACGGGTTATCTCAACCAAAGTAATGATATCTAAAGGGTCTAACGGATCCTTCACAAACTCTTCAAAATGATCATTAACATTCTGAATTTGAATATGAGTGGAATTGGCAACAAGTAAACTATAAGGAGGCTTAAATTCTATCAAAAGGTTGGAAAAGACTGACTTTATGGCTTTACATGAACCAATGGTCTCTGGTGATCAACTTGGTAAGATTACTTGGAAACTAAGATTTCATGAGAGTGTTGCAAACATTAGCAATCAAATTTAAGTTTTTTGGAAAGAAAAATTCTATGTGGAAGTAATTTAAAATCAAGATCATTTACTTCATTTTAAAGTAAAATACAATTTCTTAAAAAAAGAATTTTTGTCACTATGGGGTATGCAAAATATTCTAGGCTTCAAAGAACTTCCCTTTGGAATAACTTAGAGGATTTATTTGAGAATTCCCATGACTAGTTAGTAATAAGAGACTTTAACTCTATATTTAATGCTTATGAGAAACTATCTTGCTCCACACTCTGTCTAAAAAACATGAAGAATTTCAATAAGACTATTCACGATTGTGGGTCAGAAGATGCTAGATATATGAGTTCCAAATTCACATGGACTAACAATATGAAGTGGAAGTGTCTATATAAGGTCTTTTATAATTCTAGTTGGAGGGAATTCTTTTAATATACAAAGGTAAAACACCTATCTACAACTGGGCCAAACCAGAATCCTCTAAGAATTATTATATCAAAAGGAGAGGAAACAAACAAATCTTTATTCTAATTTCAAGATATGTGGATCATGCACCCTAGCTTCTTGGATATGGTTAAAGATAAATGGAATGAGATCATATATGGACCTCATATTCATGTTCTTTGGCATAAACTAAAAAGGTAAAAAAAACTAAAAAAATTGGAATTATGATGAGTTTGGTAATGTGTTTGACTAAATTAATCAAGCATAACAAGATGTCAAGTTTAAGCAATTTTTTTATGAGAATTCCAAAAGTCAAGAAGATAAATTTAATCTTATCAAATCTAATGCTCTCCATCTTCAGCTCTTGGCAAGAGATGAGACATTTTAGGACCAGAAAAGCCACATAAATTGGATTAAAATAGAGATAAATATTTTGATAATTTGCATAAGTATGTTAAGAAAATAATAAAGAAATACAATAAATGGTCTTTGGATGGATGACACCTGGATTCATGATAAAAAAAAGCCCAAGAAAACTCTGTAGTTGAACATTTTAAAACTATTTTAACTAGTTAAAATACTCAGTCTGATCCATAGGATATAATCTAATTATTCATAAGCTTATCACTGAGGAATATAATATGAAACTTATATATACATGAGGATATTTAGCTATTATTATGTCCATTTGCCCCAGTAGAGAAGAATATCAGTAGTGACAACCACACCCCTATTTGAAAATCTATCAAATGAGAAAGGTGCTTCACTCTTTATATAAAGAAGGACCCTACATACTAGGCATTTGTTTTGTTTTATAAGCTTAAATTATAAATGCTTTTGTGTATACGTGTCGAATATTTACCCAGGACTCCGGATACCACCCTTCTAGGGCAAATTTTAGTATGGTCATGCCAACGACATATGATGATAATCATCCGATGAAGATAAAATAATAATAATATTATTACTACTATTATTATGGATACAAAATACGTTTTTATGTCTATTAATTATAAATCATCGATTTTTTGTCTATTTATTATTATTATTATTATTATTATTTATAATTTACATATATATATAATTGAAAATATTTGAACATTAATCCAAATATGCATATCGATCATCCATAATACGAAGTATGAAGAAATTCGAGATCGAGCAATTTTTAAGCCAAAAAATTTAATCTCTTAGTCATGACCATAGGAATCGACGAAAGAGTCGAGATAACTTTTGGAAGACTCCACTGGGAGGATAAAAATCTAGGAGTGGTATACTCGATCAACAAAAGGACAACTTTGATAAGCTACTAACGGATAATAGATATTTGGAGCACTGACGGATCCAGAAATCAAAATAAAAGGGGGCTAAATTCTTTTTTATAAAATTTATTCTACATGATTTCGTCGTAAAATGGTTTCATTTTTATTTTGAAATTATCATTTAAAAAAATTTGTTTCTCTCAATGTATACAACTACTTTATAATGTTTTTAATATATCTTAATGTATTCTTTTTTTGGTGAAAATAAACTTTAAATTAATGGAAATAGTTCATACAAGATACCTGGGGCATACCCCGAGGAGACAATCAATAGAAAGAAGATAGATTAAGGAGTACAACATAGAATATGGAAAACATAAGATCACTGAGTGCTGACACAGCATAAACGAGGCTCGGACTTCAGACTTGCTTAGATCTACTGAAGGGATGCTAGAAGTCTTGGTGAGAGAAAACCTGCATAGAAAAGAGGAATAACTAGATGAAGTAATATAATTTTACTATGGCCAGCTGAGCTTGGTACCCTGGAATCTGAATCGTAGGTCATCTACAATACGATGGAATGTTAAAGATTCCAGGGTTGGAGCGGAACCAAAAATTCTAGCATTCCGCTCCTTCCAGACGTGGTAAGTGACTGCGCCAAAACAAGAACGCCAAATAGAATGGTCCCGAGAGATGGACCATTTTGACGCCTCGATAATCCAAGACTGCCAGCACGAATAAGAGAACGGGAAACCTAGCTTAGAACTAGCATAGGACCAAATGTTCTGAGTGTATCTACACTCATAGAGAATATGAGGGATAGATTCAGAATCAGAATTGCAAAGGACACAGACAGAGGGGGTAATTAGACCCCACCCAAGAATTTTGTCCCTGGTTACAAGCTTGCCTAAAATAGCAAGCCAAAGAATAAAGGAGTGGCGATGAATGTTATATTTGTGCCATACTAACCCGGTCCAACCCACTTCAGGGTTGGGAGATCGGATTGCATTATACGTGTCCTTAATTGTGAAGGATTTCCTGCTATTACCGTCCAGAACGGGACATTCTTTATTACATATAAAAATAATATTTAACAATAAATCTTAATATTTCTAAATATATTATTTTTAAAGATATTTTTAAAATAAAATAAAACAAAATAAAATCAAATTTAGCGTATTTTAAAAAATTGATAAAATAAAATAAAATTTGTTAGGTAAAAGATATTTTTAAAACATATATGAAAATAAAATCAAAATATTTATATAAAAAATATATGAAATCAAATCAAATGTGTTTCAAACATAAGTTATAATATAAATAAAGTTTTTTATTGAAAATAATTATAATATATTTCAATATATATTGTTTAACAAACATGTGTAAGCATATTAAAAATAAATTTAATTATTTTATAAATAAAAATCATAATGTATTGCTAATTAAAAATATTTTAAAAAATATAAAGGAATAAAGTGAAATTTTTTATTTAAAATATACTTTAAAATATATTTTTAAAGATATGATTCAAGTATATACAAATTTGCTAACTAAAAATATAAGTAAATCTATTCACTAATATATATATATATATATATATATATATATATAACTTTTAATTTGAGTTATCAATGTTATTTATTTGCATATTTTTCTTTATGTGATTTAACTAAAATATCCACATTTTTCTCCATATTTTCTTCATCTTATTTAATTTATTTAATTAAAATCTTCATCTACTTTAATCAATCTAATTAAAATCTCAATCTTCTTTTAAATAAAATGAGCACATCTTTTAAATAAAATGAGCAATGCAGAACAAATGAAAAAAATAAAGATAAAGAAAAATTCAATTTTAGGAGAGAAATATTAAACCAAATAAAATCCAAACAAATTATTGAAAAAAATATTAAAAAAAAAATAACTTATAGAATCAACCGAGTTTTATTAGTAGTTCAAATCTTGAAGAGATTGAGATGTAGATCTTCCAATTTATAAATATTTAAACTTAACATTTTCTTTAAAAACTGCTATTATCCAAGATTTCAATTTAAAATTTTTCTTAAAAATAGTCATTATCCAAGATTTTAATTTAGAAATTTTATTAAAAATAAAAATTATTTTATATTTTTAAATTAAGATTTTCACTAAAAATTATCATTATTTCATATTTTTAAATTAAAATTTTACTTAAAAATATCTATTATCCCAAAATAAACTATATAAATTAACCATATTTTATGGTAAGCGGGGTCTAGCGCCCCTCCGGGCCTTCTATGTATGTCCGCCACTGATTTGGATGTCGAAGAGTTTATGATTCCCATGGTTTTATGGAATAGTGGTATGCAATTATTGTATGATAAACGTGTGGTCGTGAGCATGACTCTTAAGTATCGTAAATGGAGGGAGCCCTCCTCAAAACCAAGATTAGTAATTATCAATTGACAAACGAGGTTTGTAACACATGAAAATTATACTTGTTTTTTTGAAGGGTTGAGGTGGATGACAAAAAGGGAACCAAATTATTCGAGACCCTCTTTAATTAAATTTATTGACTTAAGGTTAGCCCGACAAAAAATAATTAAATCGTTTGTGAAGTAGAGTTTGATGATTTTTAGCTTATGGAATTTCAAGTAGAAGTACAGTCGGGGTTATGACTTTTTTCCCTAAGTGATGACGCAGCGGAAATAGAAGAAGAAGCAACGATAGATGAAACCCTAATTCAAGGGTAACATGATGAAACCCTAATCTAAGGGTAACAAAGGCTGAAATTTTCAGATATAAAAATATATTATTCTCAAGACTTCCAATAACTTAAGGCATAAGAGGCTTTATATAATAGCTTCTCAAAACCCTAAGTTAGAATACAAGGAAATAAAATAAATATTCTAAAATAAAATAAAATAAAATCAAATCAAATCAAATCTTAATATAATTAGATTTGATTTAAATACATAAGATATTTGAATAAAATAAAATAAAATAAAAAGGCTTTTGTTTGGACTTTCTGGGCTACATCATCCTCTCCTGGTTGACAAGAATTCGTCCTCGAATTCACAGCACCATCACCATCAAGAATCCAAAATATTTATTTTATTTTATTCAATAGTTACATTGGGAATTATAATTGTTGACCTTATCGGAATACGATAAATTCTTTTCGAGTGTTCCTTATTCAAAGTAACATTGAAGCCATCAAGTTGAAGGAAATAAAATAAATATTCTAAAATAAAATAAAATAAAATAAAATCAAATCAAATCTTAATATAATTAGATTTGATTTAAATACATAAGATATTTGAATAAAATAAAATAAAATAAAAAGGCTTTTGTTTGGACTTTCTGGGCTACATCATCCTCTCCTGGTTGACAAGAATTCGTCCTCGAATTCACAGCACCATCACCATTAAGAACCAAAATTATTTATTTTATTTTATTCAATCGTTACATTGGGAATTATAATTGTTGACCTTATCGGAATAAGATAAATTCTTCTCGAGTGTTCCTTATTCGAAGTCACATTGAAGCCATCCAGTTGAAGGAAAAAATAGTTTCGAAAACCTTTTCATAGCCTGAAGACAACATCCCCATGTCCAGTTGATGAAAAAATGGTTTTGAAAACCTCTTCATAGCCTGAGACAGCATCTCGATAAGCATTTTTTACCTTGATTCGACGATTGGTAGCCAATTTAAACTCCTTCAGTAACCGGTCAATACGATCGTCATTGAAACGGTTGGTATGGCCCCTCATACTTAAACGATCTTCCCGATCTTCATGACCATGTGTGCTGTTCTCTTCTTTAAACCTTGAATCAGATGAAATCAGGATTCAGAAACATGCTTGCCCCGTAGCAGGAACTTCGGCTCTGATACCAAACTGATGACGCAGCGGAAATAGAAGAAGAAGCAACGATAGATGAAACCCTAATTCAAGGGTAACATGATGAAACCCTAATCTAAGGGTAACAAAGGCTGAAATTTTCAGATATAAAAATATATTATTCTCAAGACTTCCAATAACTTAAGGCATAAGAGGCTTTATATAATAGCTTCTCAAAACCCTAAGTTAGAATACAAGGAAATAAAATAAATATTCTAAAATAAAATAAAATAAAATCAAATCAAATCAAATCTTAATATAATTAGATTTGATTTAAATACATAAGATATTTGAATAAAATAAAATAAAATAAAAAGGCTTTTGTTTGGACTTTCTGGGCTACATCACTAAGGACACTGGTCAGAACTTGTATGCTTAATAGAAAAAGGAAAGGTGAGAGAGGATCCCCTTGTCGTAGTCATATTTTCTCTTTGGACTCACCAACGGTACTACCATTGATATTGATTGAGTAAGTGGCGGTGGATAGACATTGCATGATCCATGCAATCATCATGTTTGGAAATTCTATAGTGTAAATGACATCTAAGAGGAGACGCCAACGAACATTATTGAAATATTTCATTAGATTGATTTTATTAATAGCTTAGCTAATAAGATAAACAAGCATAAAGATCTAAAAAGAAAAAAAAACCATTTATGATAACATAGTTTGATTTATGTTGAACTTTATCTCAATGGCCATATAGAGGCAATAATTTGACGGAAACACTTTAAGATGTGCTAACTTTTTGCAGAACATAGCAACATATGTGCGGTGAGGATATAACAAAAATTTTGTACAATGAAGCACTAAACGATCTAAAATGATAAAAAAATCCAAGCTTCGAACGGTACAGTAAACTCGCATATACCACTAGTATCTTGTATAGAACTTTGGCTAAGAGCGTGATACAGTTGTGCCAAAACTAACTGGCCTTTGTTAAACTATCCATCATATAGTATTAGTTGATGAATTGTAGGTAAAGTATCGTTTATAGTTTTTTTGGCACATATAGTAGCTCCTAACACATACAGTATATATAACCACTGCAAAGTAAGACTATTCACATCCCTAAGATGACTACCTAGTTCAGCCGGGAAAATACCAAACATCCTACCATGCACTTTTAACTTCTCTATCTCATGAGAAAAAGAAAGAACATTAAAAGAATTACCTACAACGGAAAAAATAATAACAATATCGACGTCGTCGAGCGTTACAGTCATCTCGCCGAATAAGAATGGAAAGAAGATGTCTCATCACACCAACGTTTGAAAAAACACCTTGATCAGGTGAATGTTGGTATGCCAATGAGAGATAGCATCAATAAGCGGTCCGATAATGATAACCAGCATCCTCCCGTGTATCTAGTTTGATTACGACCAAGTACCACCTCCGGAGACTATCGTACATAGAGTAGCGTTGTAGGCTTACTCGAGCCTACAAAATGTATTAAAAGAAATTAAATAAAAAATATAATTTTAAATATTAAAGTTTTAAACAAAATTACATTTTTATGAAACAAGCTATAAGCCTCGTGTATGGCGTAATTGAGATACAATCCGAGGACATGGGGATTGGCACGCTCGAACGGCTCCTCAAGCGCATGTTGCGATGTCGATGATGCAACAATACTGCTAGCGGAAGCCTACCCTGTATGATGACCAGTATCATCATTTGCTCCACGATAAGTGCGTCATCTTGTACGTGAACCCGGATTAGAAGAAACAATCTGTTATGTTTCTAGTGCTAAAAGGGACGAATCTCGACCCATTTTCTTTTTCGTCTTAACCATGTCTACCAATAAAAGATAAACTCGGTTTACGAATGAATAAAAGATATAAAATACATATTTTTGAATTCGTACACAAATAATATAGTTTCAACAATATATGCATCGTATAAGTGTCGCAAGACGTACGAAGCGAGTCAACAAAACTTGTACGAAATTAAACGTAACATAATATATATATATATATATATCGGGTAAAATATATGAAAGTATAATAAATTTTTAGATAAACTGTGTATTTCTGGGTTTGTTTTTTGTACGCATGTTTGCAATAGAATATTGTCGTTGTCGCATGACTCATGACTTATGCGATAACCTACATTGTGGTTGTGTGAATCGTGCGACGAACAAAACGATCTTGAAACTTAATCAGAAAACCTTAACTACTTAAATTCTAATCCATGATAGACAAAAATATATGCTAAACATATATGTGTAACTCACAGAAATTAGTCAACTAATAAATTAACAAAAAATAACAAAACTCCTACGAAAATTTAATTTTTAGAATTGAGAATTTCAAATTTAAATAAATACCAAACTGAAGAATTAAATCGAATAAAAACTATATCATTAAGCTTGTATGACATACCTTAACGTTATTGTGTAGTGTGGTTAAAAAACAAGTACTTTGGAAGATGAGTTTCTAGAGAGATTTTGAAAGAAATGGGAAAAATGTGAGAAATCTAACTAAAACTATTTATAGGTTATTATATTTGTAAAAGGGTAAAATGGTCCGAAATTTGATAAGAGATCTAATAAGATGGTCCGAGATCTTGCGGTGTGAGACCCAATAAAAACAATACAAGATATAACGTAGCTCTAAAAAAAATATGGGTATTAACAAACACATTGTATGGTTATAGATATTTAAGCTAAACATTTGAAGATAATTGGTAAATAGTTTTGATGTTGGATAATTATTAAAAAACTATCATATCCTCTATATATATATATAATAATAATAATAAACTATTTATATAAAAAAAATTAAAAAATTATTTTTTATTTAACTTAAAATATAAAATTTAAATCTTAGAATGCATATACTACTCCATCAATTAAAAAATAATAATAACACTCACGTTAAAAAAATAAAAATTATACCGTTAAAATGGCTGCACCAAAAACCTATACTTACCGACACAAAACATAAAAAAAGAAAAAACATAAAAAAAAACATGAAAATAATAGTTAAAAATAAACTACAAATTAAATAATATGAATATTTAAAATTTTATTTTTTTAGTTTTTTTTATTAGAATTAGAATTACAAGTGAAGATAAATTAAGTCAAGATTTTATGATACCAAAACTGGTATAAAATCTAATAAAAATCATAAGAAAGGGACACCCGCAACCGCATACTAAAAATTAATTTTCCAAAATATTTATTAATTATGGAATATCATTATCTGATTAGTTTGTCTTGTGATGGTCCAGAGTGGACTTTGAACAGATATCATTTGCCGGTTATCACGTTTGTTGATATATAGTTTTTTTACTTTCAAAAGTTTGTTGGTAGTCCCTCCACTCTCAGCTTTAGATAACGTTAGTCTACCAGATCATTTGGTTCATGTGAAGCCACCACCTGTTACAATAATCATCAGATGTATGTATCACTACTGGTCCCTTAACTGTAGATACGATTTTACCATTTGACTAAAATCCTTGTTGGCATCACGGTTGCTCAAGTGGAAATTTTAGTTGACGTGACACACATTAAATAATTTTTTGTGTTACTTAATTAAATATATACTGTCACTAGACTTTAACCCACAATTATTCTTCTTCTTCAGTAAACCTTTCTTTTCTCTCGTCTTTTTCGGTTATTTTTAATCATTTCTCTTCTCTCATTGTGACTAGACTTTAACTCGTAATTGTTGATTGGGTAGTATCACGGTGTTCAACTTTAGCCTAAAATCGAAAACAAAAACGAGTGAGATAGAGAGAGAAAAAAAAGTTCAAAATTGTAAAGGAGATAAAGATTAAGAGAGAAAACTTGCGTGGCTACGACAAAATTTGACGCCGATGGCAAAGACATGACGATAAGGTGAAGAGAAGGGAAAGAGCTAGGATAGAGATTGAGAATGTCATTGTTACTCCTTTCTCTCTATTAATGTTTCATTTTCTTAACATTTATAAGGTTGTTGTTCCATTTAATTATTATCAATTTTGAAAATAGTACTTGTAATACAAAAAATATTTTTTCTTAATATTTTTTTTAAATGACAAATTGAGTCAATAGAACTAGTATCTTGACCCATGTCCCAAGCTAATTTTAGTGATATATAAATTTTATTTTTAAAACTTTAAATTAGTAATAAGAATTTATTTCATTCCGATTCCTAAATCAACTTAGGATTTTGTTGTCTTTTATTTTGAGGTGAGTTGAGGAGAAAGTGAGTAAATTTGTGTACACTCAGACATGGATTTGTCAAAAGATTCAAATCCAAAGATAGAGAGAAAGGTAGATTCCGAAGAGAAATCATGTGATTCAGGGGAATCTCAATTAACTACTCCCTCCGTTTCAAAATATTAATCATTTTAAGGTTATGCACGGGTATTAAGGAAAGTTATGATTACTCCTCTTTTCCATAAAAAGCAAAAAAAAAGAAATCTAATTGGTGAAATTTAATAAATAATATTAAATTTTGCATTATATGTGAGAACGACATTTATTATGGGACAAAATTGATTTCCTAAAACGACTAATATTTTGGGACAATTGGAGTATTCACTGAAGTCTATAAACACAGAGACTCAGGAAGAAGTTAAAAAGTCGTTTTGTTGGTGAAAGAAACAAGAATTTTGAAGCAATTGCGGTGTCCACCTGCACTGAAAAATTAGAGGCATGCACTCAAGTGTTCTCTCAACGGTGTTAGAGAATTCTTCTCGCCTCCAGATTTGATGATTGTGTTCACTCTCCGTAGCAGTAATAAGCGGAACTAAGTTTTGGGTTTAATATTTTATTAGAACTATATTCTTTATCTAAAAAAAAGATTGATTTTTATGAATTTAGTTCTTATGAATTCGCATAAAGTATATGACAGTATAATTAACTTTTCCATAGATTATGTGTTTCCAGGTTCGTTTTTCGCACGCATGTTTGCAATAGAATATTTTCCTTCTCACGTAACTCACGTGGTAACCTACATTGTGTTTGTATGAATCATACGACGAACAACTCAATCTAAAAACTTAACCAGATAATCATAATTACCTAAATTTTATAGTACTTTTCTAACCAAAACTATTTATAGATTATATTTATAAAAATGAAAAAATGGTCAAAAATTTGGTGAGCGAGCGACCAAATGGTATGAGTTTGAATCTTTCTACAAAAATTTTTTTAGCAGAGCCTGTTATCTTTTGTGGTTTACCTTCTGGCGTTAGTTTGCAGGCTACTGTATCAAACCAAGAGTTTACCCGTCGAGTAACGGCTACAGATTCTTTCCGAATATATATATATATATATATATATATATTATACGCATTAATAATAATAATATACAAACCATTTTTAATCACTTTTATTATAAAAAATCATATTATATTTGTTTTTCAGGGTAATGAAACAATAAATATTTTTTATATTTTGTTTCTATTATTTTGTTTCGTTTTTTGTATTTTGAAAGATTCAATAAAATGCTAGAACAAAAAAAACAATTAAGGGTTGAGAGGCGAGACTAATAAAAAAAACAAACACAATCTAAGATGGATTGATACTTTTTTATCATAAGTTAGACTTATATAGTATAATGTAATTAGGTTTTATCTTTAATCTAGTTGTATTATACTCGTTGTTCCTTTTTTTATCATGGACTATAACCCACTAAATTAATTTCTAATACTTTAGTCCATAAACTTATTAGTTTAGTCTTAAGAGTTGCTATTTGAATGCAATAATTCAAATTCCCAAATTCAATATGATATTTACACTTATACCTCAATGATGAGTTTTCACATGTAATTCAAAGTCCCAATTGTATAATTAACCTGATTACTTATTAATTGGATTCTTTTATGATAATAACTAAATATATCATTAGCATATCGATCCATAAATTTCTAGCAATCTCCATCTTGAATTGTCATATGCTACTTAATAATGTATTTACTTAATGAAGATCCTAATTCTATTGTCAATATACGAACTGAACAATCATGTACATGACGATGGACGACAAATGATTAAATAATGATTTCTTGTAACGTGGACAACTCGATGAAATAATTTTTACGTTATCATCATCAATTAATTACGTGGATCAATTGTGGTGCGCAACATAAAAATAATATGAAATGTAATCACACATATCTATTCTTAATTGGTCACAATAAATTGGAGATATACTTAATGAATTATAAAAATCAATGAATTTTAACTGAGTCATATATTGAAATAAACCAAAGTGTATACAATCAAATCAAAAATATAAATCATTTTTCATTACAAAACTTTCACTAAAATCAGCAATCCTCTAAATCAACAACAATCATTATAATAGTGTACACCACGAAAACCTTAGAAAATGTTGATTTTGTAAGAAAATCTGCTACCATGGAGTTCGTGATGATGTGCTTTATACTTATTTGACCTATTTGAACTCATTTTGTAGTAGACATGAACTTTATGTCAATGTGTTTGAACCTATAATAGCCCATGCTACTGTTGGAGTATTGTAGTGCATAATTATTGTCACAATACAATTTCATGCGACCTTATATCCCTTGTACAACAACACATAGTCCAGTGAAAAAATCCCACAACCATAATGCTCGGTTAGACAACGCAAAGCATGAAATGAACTCTGCTACCATAGTAGATGATGCAATTAATATTTTTTTTCCATGATATTGTAACTCTAACTAAAAATAATATGTTGCATGAAGTTTTTTTTTAGTGTGTGAGCGCATCCACCATAATTTGATTCAGATACCCAATGATCTCAAGACTATTCAAGTTATGATATGACAACATATGCCATTTTGTACTTTATATATATCAGAGTACTTTTTTATCTGCCTTCCAATGGTCTTTTTTGGGTCACTGAAATACATTCTCAACAAATTAACATGAAATGTAATGCATGTCATTGTACAGATTTGAGCAGACATTATACTCCAAACTATCAAAAGATAAATAGTCATTTTTAATCTTTATGGGGTACTCAAGGGTTTGATGCTCGTCTTTGCACATTTCCCAAAGCTCAATTTTTAATCTTTTTCTATTGGGGTACTCAAGGGTTTGATGCTCGTTATTTTGTAACGTTGCAACATAATATTTATGTATGTCTTTTTGTGATAATATTAGATTTTCACGAGATCGATCCTGATGAAGCTGGATTCATACCACATACGTTACATCACTAATATCTTTCATATCAAATTTTAAGATAGAAATTTCTTTGTAGAATGTATCAATTTTTTTATTATTCCAAGCAAGCAGTATGCCATCTTTATAAAATATTAAAATTATGAATTCACTATCACTGAACTTATGGTATTCACAACCCTCAATTGAGTTAATCCAAAAACCAAATTAGACTATTGCTTTAAAAAACTTGTGATACCATTGACGAGAAGTCTGTTTGTGTCTATAAATAGGTTTTAAATCACCAACTACAAAATGCTAATGTTGCACTGTATAAATCATTTTCTCAATGTTAGATTACAAAAATCAGTCCTTTATATCCGTTTCATGAATCTCTAAATCAAAGTGTACAACTAATACCTTCTTAAAGAATCCTTCATAAATACTGGAGAGAAGGTCTCTTTAAAATCAATCATTTCATGCTGACTATAATCTTTATACATAAGGTGTATATTATACCTTTCCATATTACCTATATAATTTTGTTTGGTTTTGCAATTCTATTTATAACCAATCTTCTTTTCTCTTTAGGTAATGGGATAAGCTCCCATACCGCGTAATCTTGCATTAATTTACACTATTATTTCACAGTGTCAAGTCACAATTGAGAGTTATAACTATATCTTATTTCATAGTGTCAAGCCATAATTGAGAGTTATAACTATTCATGGTTTCATAAGGCGAGGAATCGAATCGTCTATATTTCAAACACTTGCTTCTTCATGTTCTTGGGAAATATTATAAAACGTTTCTTGAGCATTAAAAGATTCTGTAGCATTCGATGTAATTTTTCAACAATGATAAACTTTCAAAAAATGTATTTGAAAATTTTCAACTGGTAAGCTATGGATAAACTCAAAAACTTTATCACCACCTTCCGTAACTAAACAATTCAAAGCAACATTAAACATATCAACATTTGAAGTCATAACACCATATTATATCCCAAACCGTTATTCACCCTTATTCATTTCATTCAGCTTATCTTTTAAGTTCCCACATATATAAACCAAACAAAATGAATGAAAACAATGTGGGAAAATATATCTAACCAAATTAAATAATCTTAAGTGTTAATCAAAAATAAAATTTAGTATATGTCCTCAACACTGAGTATTTCAAAACAAAGATAAAACAGAATTGAAAAACAAAAAGATAAATATTGGAAAAAAGATACATGTAAAAAATCAAAGTAAAATAAAAAAAACATATATTATACTCATTCTTTGCAGTTGCACTTAACAAATTTCTTTTGTACTTTGATTGAAGGAATATACCATCCAAACGACATAAAAAGACTCAAAATAACGAAACAAGCACCAAAACCAATAAAACAATGCAAAAACTCTTTCAACAAACGATCACATTCCAATACTACATGAGAATTATGATCAATTACCCTTACTGCAAAAAATAATTTACTAATCGACTATAAGATTTACAACTTCACTAAAAACATGGTCATTTGCTTTAATAATACCAATCTAGCTAAACGATATATATATATATCAAAGACATATCTACTTTTAAAAATGTTAATAACTTCTTTAGCTTCAATAAAAGGATTGGACCTAAAATCTTGAACAATTTTATTTGAAATTATATTATAAGTCAAATCTCCAGACTTGTTTGATTTAAACACATCACCATAAGTATTACGTCCCAAATAATTTGTTATATACATATTACTTGAAGCATTTTCCTCCCATACACAAATATACAAGTTACAACCAATATAAATCTTTAATTTACAATAGACCAATATATTTCTCTTATAAGTACAATCATATTTAAAAGAGAAACCCACTTCTGAAGTAAATTTAGAAAAAAATTGATAAAATTGATGAGCACCAGTAGTAAAAATTGACCAATAACAGTATTACAAGTAAATCAAGAAGAACTCACAGGTTCTGTATTCATATCTCCTAAAATGTTAACAATAATTCCACTACTCAAAACACCAGCAGAAGAAGGAAAACATTGATTACCAATAACACTATCAGAAGTAACCCCACATTACATTTCACTTTCACAATCTGGTACTTTAACGTTCTCCTCCATATTCAATTATAAAGTGTCAGCATTTAATCGGTTTAATAAAATAATAAAATCATTATAATCATTCTCATTTTCTAACAAATAACCTTTAACATCTCCAACAAAATAATACAATCTCATTCGTATTATATCCAACCATTTCATATACTCAACATATATTCAACTATAACACCGTAACTTTTAAAAGTATATAATGAACAAACCACAGACTCCGCACCAAATCTGAAGATAATTAAAGGACATTGATCCATGACTTACCTACAAAAAATATAAGAAAATAAACAACATAAGTCATTGACACTTACATAAATAATGAGGATTCATTTTAAATAGGGTTACTAATAGTTATAATACATAATATAAACAATCATGTATAAACACAACATGATTTAACATGTAGTTATATTATTTAAAAACAAACAAAACAGTATAAAATTGTTACATTCATCTATACTCACAAATCTCAAATGCAAAACCAATATAACATTACCTATTTTACTCACAAATCGCAAATACAAAACCAATCTAGCATGATATAGTTTACTCATAAATCTCAATTGCAAGATCAATCTATGTAAGTGACAAAACCAATATAGCATGGCCTATTTTACTCACAAATGTCAAACACTAGACCAATCTAACATGACCTATTTCACTCACAAATCTCAAATGCAAGACCAATCTAGCATGGCCTATTTTACTCACAAATCACAAATGCAAAACCAATGTAGCATGATATAGTTTACTCATAAATCTCAAATGGAAGACCAATCTAGCATGACCTATTTTACTCGGAAATCACAAATGTAAGAACAGTCTAGCATGATATAGTTTACTCATAATCTCGCTTGATTAAGGATTTGCAGTGAAATCACGCTATAAATGTAAGTGACAAAACCAATCTAGAATGACCTATTTTACCCACAAATAAAAAATGCAAAACCAATCTAGCCTCACCTTTTCTACTCACAAATCTCAAATGCAAGACCAATCACATGGTCATAATAATTCTACATACAAATTAACACGCCAAATAATTATATTTTACACCTATTTAACATGGGTAAAATGAACAAGAAACTCACATTAATGGGTAACATTGGAATTGCAACATAACACTAGACAAATCCTACGGTTGTATACAAAAGTTTGAACCAATCTATCATGGTTAATAATATCAAACAACTATGTTAACATACAAAACTCGTGTATTATTTTATACGGAAAATGCTATGCTCGTAAAGTCTTAAAACACATGTTCATCGTTTCCGAACCTATCTAACCTCGCATTTTCATGACCGGATTTCTCTTGCTTAAAAATATAAAAAATAACATCCTCTGCAGCGGCTATCGAATCCTCAACCTATCATATTGAAAACTAAATACCAGCTTATATACAGTCAACCACAACCAAAACAGCTACAATAAGTGAATTAAATACACAATACAACTTGTTTATAACTTAACAATCAATATAAAAAAATGAAAACAGTTACCCTGCATCGTACAAGTTTGAATCAACAAGTTGTATTGGGAACTACTAAACAACTCGCAGCAACGTAAAATCGCATTATCATTTATGCACCTATCGAGAAATGTAAGATCTACTCTTGAGATCTTAGTTTGGAGTGCTTGTGGCTCATCAAACAGTGTGGCTTGATTGGATTGTGGCACTAAGGAACAAGATAGTGTGGTCTAGTAGGAGGTGGGCAGCTTGAATGGAGGCTGCAGTGGTACTTTCTTCGAGAGGAAGATTTGTTAGGGTGACAACCAAAGTCCCACATCCCATATCGGTTGAACATATGAAGGATCAACAGTTAAGTAAGAACATATCTTAACTAGTATGAGGCCTTTTAAAAATAAACCAAAAGCAAACCCGTGCGAGCGCCAAAGCGGGCAATATCATACTAGTGTGAAGACCAGTTATTTCTTACTTATATACGGAGACGAAATATGCAGTATCCATATTTCTAACATAGCATTATCATTTCCACACGTATCTAGCATTATCATTTTTGCATCTATCTAGCATTATCATTTTTGCATCTATCTAGCATTATTATTTCCGCATTATCTAGCATTATCAATTATGCACCTATCTAACATTATCATTTCTGCATATATCTAGCATTAGTATTTATGAACCTATCTAGCATGATGCATATTAATAAGTAAATCGCATGCACGTAAAACTGATTCCTAACATGCATCTTCAACCCCATGCAATCGCATCCTTTACCTGCAATACTAAAAACTAAATTTCAGTTTTTTCACAGCCAAACAAACCAGTAAAAGCTATAATATGTGAATTAAATACGTAAAACAACATATGTCTAACTTAACAATCAACATAAAAACATGAAATTGTGCTGTTATGAAATCAGTTTAGAAAAAAACGAAAACAGGAAGAAAATGAGTGTGGTCGTACTAAGAACATTTGCCTGAGTGAAAAAACACATGGATAACGTATGTGGATAAAAAAATAAACCGATCAAAACCAATATAACGTGAATTAAAACAACCAATATTCACAGCCAGAGAAGTCTCATTGATAGTAAAAGGTTCACGATGACGTGAAACTGACGATGAACTTACCTCTATCGTACGAGGTAGACTGGAGGTTGACAAGGGTGGTCTGAAACCGGTGATGAACTTGCCTCTATCTTACTTTTTAAATTTTTCTTCTAATTTTAGGAGAGAATTCTGAGAGAAAAATGCTTATAAGGTGAAAAATGGTCTATCAACCTAAATGAGCCTTTTTATATTACCGGGGGTATTTTTGTCCACTTTTTAAGTCCAAATACCTCTTGATACCTTCTTTTTTTGGGTATTAGATCGTAACGACATTATGGATGGTAATGGATCGGGATGGGTGCAGGTATAGCAAACCCCCTAACTCGTCCCGTCTATATTTTTTCAAACCAATACCTTAATCCGTACCCGTCGGATAATAATATTTTTTTCCCACACCCGAACCCGTCGGGTTTGGTACCCATCGAAGCTATAATTTAATAAACAATAATATCAAATTTAATATTTAAATATAGAAATACAATTTTCAAAATATATGCTCTCTCGCGATGATTATCAAATATTTTGTAATCTATTAAAAATTAATATATGGTTTTGGTATACGTTAGTAAATAGTTTTTTAATTTAATAAATAATATTATTATTAAGAGAAAATGAAAAATTTAATTTAATATTTAAATGTAGGATGCTATTTTTCAAAATATACACTATCAAATAATGAAAATATTTTGTATTTGTTTTATGTTATTAATAATTAATATATGGTTTAGTATATGTTAATTACCTTTTTTTATGTAATTAATAATACTAATAATATGAGACCTATACTCATAGTATCAATATCAGTTTTGCAGAAAAAGAAAACATATTTTAAAAAAATAAATTAAAAAATTAAAAAATCAAATGTGATGTTTAAATATAAAATAATATTACTCAAAATATATTGTATATATTAGCAAATAATTTATAATTTTGGTCTTACATAATACGCCTCTTTCTAAACCCTGGAACCACGATCTCGATTCAATCAAACGTTCCTTTTCTCGAAGAACAGATAAAATAATCTTCATTTCAGCAACAAAAAATCAATCACAACCAAGAATCAAATGTTTATCAACAAAATTTCCCTTCGATTCGAGACCATCAAAGTGACATGCAACCTGAAGCATCAATCCAGGCGATTTTCAACAATCCGATGTATGAAGAGGCTCCAGAAATCCGTCAACACAATAACACAAGGATATACTATGCAGAAATGGTGAAAAGCATAAGGAAACTGAATCCATAGGTGAATGGAGAAGCCACGAAGGGTTTATTGCATGCAAAAGTATCCAGTGGAGATGAGGAGGACTACAACTATGTGAAATTCGAATAATCAAATAAGTCTGTCCTCTCCTCTCTATCTAAAACTACTTTGGTTGCTAAATTTTCGCATGGAACCCCTTCTATGGACGATTTTAGGATTTTTCTTGCATCCTTTAGATTCTTAGGTAGTTACAGTGCCTTTAAGTGGGATTACATACATATTTTTGTTGAATTTGATCGTCTAGATGATATCAAAATATTCTAGAAAATAACTGTTAGAACAATAGGTCAATATTCTTTTAGAATCCTCAAAGGGTATATTGATTTTCATCCCAAACGGGAGTCTCCATTGACTCCCGTTTGGGTTTCTTTCCCAAAAATACTTGAATTGATGTATGATGTATAACCCAGACACTATCAAATACATTGCTAAAGTAATAGGATTTCCTTTGTCAGTGTGGATACCTATTAGAAACCCTGCAAGATTTAACATGTGTAAAGCTTGGACAGTAGTAGACACCTCAAGTATCTTTGGGAGTATCTTTTCCCAAAGAATTTGGATAAGAGATGGAGAAAGAGATGGTTTCTGGCAGGATGTCATTTATAATGACATCCCTGCTTACTGTAAAAAGTGAAAACATATTGGACATAGTGAAAACTTATGTAAAATAGAAGAAATTAAACTAAAAGATTCAAAACAAGTAAACAAAAATAATAAACTTGAAAATAATGAAATCTGGATCCCAAAACTAAAATCAGTAATAGTTTAATCTAACAGACAAAAGTTTTTTGAACATGATATATCAAATAACTTAATAGGACCTGATAAGAATGAGTCAAGAGATAATATTGCAAACCACGAACATAATGATAATAATATTCCAAGTCAAGTTATTAATATATCTGAACAGATACACATAAAAAGAATAACTTTGTATTTAACCAGATAGATACTCCACCAGATATTAATGAAGGTGATGTGATTGAAACAATTCAATCCATCAACTTAAGTAATTCATTCAACATATTTAATGAATAGAAATCCTCTGATCTTTCTCTAAATGTAAAACCAAGCCTAAGTCTACCTAAGTCTCCAGTCACCAAACAAATGGTAAACAAAATGCTAAAAGTCTTATGAAAACAAGTTGAACTAAGATAAAATATCTTAAAAATAATCTTATAAATAAGTCATTAAACTTCAAAGGATCTGTAGATCCTCTAAACTTTTAAAACAATTTACCATTACTTTCCTCAATTAGAATGCTAGAGGAGTAGGGAATCAAGCTACTTTAAGAATAATCAAACATATTGTTAAGAAATATTCAATAGATCTCATAGTGCTGCAAGAGCCTATGATATCTATTGAAAAATTAGAAAAAAACAACTAAAAACTTGGTTTTGAAAACTCCGTCGGTAATATAAATAATAAAATATGGCTCTTATGGAGAAAACACTACAACATTAAAATACTTATTAACTCTGATCAACTAGTCCACACTATGGTACACCATACTGCTTCCAGGAAAGAAGTATTGGTTACCATAGTGTATGCAAAATGTAACCGTATTCATAGACTGCCACTTTGGGACCAATTAAGAGGCTTGTCTGAAAATAATGATCCTTGGCTTGTTGTTGGAGATTTTAACACAATCTCCAACGCAAGAGAACAACTGAACTGTGCAACTTTGTGTATGAATGGAATGAATGAATTTAATAATACGAAACTGGATTGTAATCTTGAGGATCCTGGATTCAATGGTTCAAACTTTACATGGTCCAATAATCATAAGTGGAAACGTTTGGACATGGTTTTACACAGTGATTATTGGAGAGAATATTTCGATATCACTAGGGTGAAGCATATGTCAGATCATTTACCCTTAGTGATATATATCTCAATTTTGTCTATAGATCCTAAACCATCGTTTAGATTCCAAAATATGTGGTTAAGTCATCAGGATTTTGAAAATACAGTGAGAAATAATTGGAATCTTCAAATGGATACAACACCTTTTTTCAACTCTCAAATTCATTCCTTTTGGTTCAAACTTAAGAGGCTTAAAAATCACTTAAAAATTTAGAATAAAGAAGTTTTAGGTAGCATATTTTATTGCATTGAAAAAACTGAAGAGGAAGTTAAAATAGCTGAAAGTATTCTAGAACATTCTAACTTCATGGAGAATATAATAAAACCGTATGAGTTAAGAACTAATCAGGCTTTGAACAGTACATCGTCCCTCGACTATCACGTTTGGTGGCAAATAGTCCCTTGACTTTCAAATGTCCGTTGACAGTCCCTGGACTATCGCGTTTGGATAAAGTTAGTCCACCAGATCCTCTGATCCATGAGAGGCTGCCACGTGTCACCATAGTCCCCAGATTTTTGTATCACCACTAGTCCCTTGAGTTTAGTTTTCTGTAATTTTCTACATTTTGGGTTTGACCTAAACTCAAGGGACTAGTGGTGATACAAAAATCTGGAGACTATGGTGACAGGTGGCAGCCTCTCATGGATTAGAGGATCTGGTGGACTAACTTTATCCAAACGCGATAGTCCAGGGACTGTCAACGGACATTTGAAAGTCAAGGAACTATCTGCCACCAAACGCGATAGTCGAGGGACGATTTACTGTTCAATGCCAAACTAATCACATAGCTTTGCTTGTCACAGAATAAACCTTCTGGCAGCGAAATAATGCTACAACATGTCTAAAAGATGGAGATAATACTACTAAAACTTTTCACAATTTTGTTAAAAAAAAGAAATAAGAACAAAATTAATGCGATTTTAGATAATAATATTCTCTTAGAAGACCAAAGCCTAATAGGAGAATATGCTGTCATTTTCTTTAAAGAGTTATTAAATCATCAATCTAGTGACTTTGTCCCTGATTTTCTATCTGATATAATTCCTAAACTGATTAAGGACCAAGATAATAGTTCTTTATTAGAAAATCCTACAATTGATGAAATACAGTTAGTCATCAAGAGCATACATGGTAATAGTGTTTCTGGAGTTGATGGATTCAACTCGAGATTTTATCAAGAATGCTGGTTAATTATTAAAGATGGTTTAGCTAAGGCCATAATTGTATACTTTAATAATTCTATATTTCCAAAAGGTATGTTTGCAACTTTAATTTGCTTGATACCTAACACAAATCCACCTAAAACTTGGTCAGACTTTAGGCTAATAAGCTTATGCTCTGCTTTTAACCGAATTATTTTAAAACTTATCAATAATAGATTGTCAACATTACTTCCTAAAATAATATCAAAGGAAAAATGAGTTTATGTACCTAATATGAATATACAGGAAAACATCTCAATCACACAAGAACTGGTACATGGTCTTAATAAAAAACACAGAGATAGTAATATAAATATCAATCTAGATATGATTTTTTTTGACAAATTAAGTTTTAACTTCATTTATCAAGTGATGCAGGCTTTTGGCTTTAATAACCAAGTTATTAACTTAATCAAAAAAGGAATTGAAAATATATTCTATTATGTAATTATTAATGGAATTGCATATGGCTTCTTTAAATCCAGTAATAGAATCAGTCATGGGGGTCTTTTATCCCCCTCTCTTTTCATTATAACTGAAGATTTTTTAATAAGGGGAATTAACAAAGTTGTATCCCTAGACCCTCAACTCATTTACAGAAATAGAGGTTCACTCAACATTAATTGCTTGGCCTTTGCAGATGATTTGTGTTGTTCCTAAATAGATGAGTTAAAAATGTTAAAAAACTCTGTAATTTTATGAATGCATATCAACTATTATATGGTCAACAAATTAATATAAAAAAAACTACTTTTATATCTCAATCTTCCTTGACTAAACAACGTATTAGTATTCTCGAGAACATTCTAGGATTCAAACACAACTATCTACCTTTCAAACATTTAGGAATACCTATATTTTATCTAATAATAACTGTTATTATGATGAACTGATTGAGAAAGTAACATCAAATATTAATCGCTCGAACTCAAAATTCTTATCCTTTTAGTGGAAGATTGATTTTGATTAAATCTGTCATTCTGGCCTTTCCTCTTTACTATATGCAAAGTATGTTAATACCAAAGAATATTATTAACAGAATAAACAAGTTACTTTACAATTTCCTTTGGGGTCATAGTGAAAGTAATAGGACTATAATCTGGACTGACTGGACAAAAATCTGTAAAACCTATAGTGAAAATGGTCTTAATGTCAAAGATCTCTCAGATACTCAATCTGCCTTCTCATTTAAACTATGGTTGAAATTTATGGATAATAAATCTTTGTGGGCAAACTTAATGTATGACACTTGTTGTTTAAAAATGCATCCATTACAAGTCTCGGTAAAACAATTAAATTCAAAAGTATGGAAGAGAATGACTAGAGTTAGGTTTCAAGTTGAGGAATACATATACTGGATCATTGGTAATGGGAATATAGACTTTTATTAGATAAATGACATCATTCTAATGCATTAATAAAACTAGTTCCTAATGTACAAAGCAACTGTTATAAACAAACTAAAGTCCATGAATTCTGGACAAAATTCACATGGAATATGCCTAAACTAAACAAAGAAGTAATATTTCAAACATAAATTAACATAATTTTAACAATACCAATAAATCCAAACTGTGAGAACTCTGTCATCTGGAAACCTTCTCCAGATGGTAGATTTAACCTAAAATCAACTTGGAATGAAATCATACATAAACACATACAATCGAACTTTAAACGTAAATTATGGAATAATATTTCACCTAATAAATGCTCAATAGCACCGTGGAGAGTACTAAACAATTTGATACCAGTAGACTCTAACCTTCAACTAAGAGGATTCCATTTAGCATCTAAGTGCCAATTTTGTTCTGAATATGAAACTTTAAATTATTTATTTGTATCTTGTCCAATCCCTTGGGAAGTTTGGCTGTATTTTTCTGGAATATTTGATATCATTATATGCCATCATATGACTATTAACCATGTTATTAATAAGTGGCTATTATCAACAAATAAAAAACATATGTTAGAACAATACTACCTTCTCTAATAGTATGGTCTATTGGATTGCAAGAAACAAGATGAAACACGACAACTTACCTGGTTCTGCTAAATCTATTATTGAACATGTTACATATCTTATCTCTACGTTAGATAGAGCCTTACCTGATTAAACCAAAACATTGAAGCAAAGATATTCATAAAGCTAGACAGATTCAATGCTTTAACTATATGGCAAATACAAAAAACTGCATATATATTAAATGACATCCTCCTACTATTAATAGATTCAAACTTAACTGTGATGGCTCCTCATTAAAAAATGACGAGTCTAGCAGTGGCTTTATTATTAGGAACTCATATAGTGAATAAATCAATGCTCAAGGTACATTGTTAGGTAAATGTTCACCCTTAATTGCTGAAACTCTAGCTTTGTTGAAAGGATTGATGTCCTGTAATCATAATGACATGAAAGCTGTATATGTAGAAATAAATTCACTAACATTGTTTAACATGCTAGGATTTGGTAAGAATCCTTGGTTTATGTCTAAAGTTTTGAGCTGCTGTAGAAGTTTACCCGCAAATGGTATTAAAGCATATATATGGAGAAGATAATTCTACGGCAGATTGGATTGCCAAATTTGCATTGAAAGAAATGGAAGATTCCTCTTTTCAATGACTTAACTCTCATGCCCCCTTAATGCTATTCTTTTACTAGAAAGCTTGAATGTGGGGTACATTAGGGTTATCTAACTGGTGGCAGGTTTTATACCTGACAAACATTCTGTTTCATTTTGCAGGTTAAATAACAAGTGAAGCTCAATCAAGAAGATGTGTTGTGATGAAGATGAAATAGAATTGGAGAATAATGAAGAGGAGATAGCTTGTTGAAGAGAAGAAGTAGAACAAAAGTCAAAAAAATTGTACAAGATTAAAGTTGGAAGTCACATTCACAATTTAACAACAAGATTATACTTGTAATCTTATGTAATATTAAACTTGTAATACAAACTTGTATTAAAGTTTTTCATCCTATGAAACTAGTACGTAAGACATTATTCTTCATAATAAAAGTGTTACATAATACAAATACTAATATTAATAAATTTATTTTAAAGTTTAATAAATAATATTATATCATATTAATTTAGTGAGTATCTTTTAAAAAAAATTAAACTCATAACTCATCCCAAATCTATTGGGGAGTCAATTTTCAAACCCACAAGTGCAAATTGTTTTTAAAATTCATGAGCCATCTATTGGATCCGGTACCCACGGCTTTGAAAAAAATTGATCCACTCGGATTTGAAAAAGAAGAGAAATCTCGATTCTTATCAGGATATAATAAACTAAATTATTAAAAGGCAAGGCTATAATGAGACCCCATTTGGCTATAATGAGACCCCAAATTCAGAATTTTGTTTCTTGAATGTGAAATGTCCATTTTGCCCTTCATTTATAAGTCAAAGTTTCTAACCAAAATTCAATTTTTCTCCAACTTCTCCCTAGAGATTTCTCTCTCTAAACTAACTAAAATCTCTAAAAAAATCATGGATTTGAGTGATTGGAGTGAAGGTTTCAGCTGCAACCTTGATGATTTCGCATCGGAGGAAGAAGAGCCGTTGACGGACCACTTGGAAACCCAAAATGAGGTATTTTCCGAAAATTTTCGAGTCAGTGCGAATATAGCGGTACCACCGCTATATAATGGACGAACTGCGAGGTTGGAACTCGCAAATCGTGCAAAATTACAAACGGTCCGTTTGCAGAATTTCCAGATGGACGAACGGACCGTTCGCAGAAAAACCTGATGGACGAACGGTCCGTTCGCAAAAATTCCAGATACACGAACGGACTGTTTGCAATTTTGCATGAATTTTGAGTTCCTAGTTCGCAATTTTGCCAAATAGACGAGTGCACTGCTCGCAATTTGGCTGAATTATCGAATTTGTTGTTCGCGAAAATAACCTGTTTTGGAAATTAAATGATCATCTAGATTAAAATATGTTCTCATATAATTGCATGAATGACATATGTAGGAACCCAATCTGCCATCATGTTCGATGGCCGATTACACGAAAGTGTTTAGTACAGACACTTTTTACACCAAAGCCGATTTGGTTGATTGGGTCGAGTCAGAAAGCATAAAACTAGGATTCATTTTGGTCCGGAGTAAAAACGACGACGGTAGCAAAAGCATGAAAACTCCTAGGATATATTTTAGGTGTGAGAGGCACGGGGTTTACAAACCTAACCCCAAACCGGGGTATGTTAAGAAGCGCCGAGAATGTTCATCGAAAAAATGCGGGTGTCCGTTCTATTTAAGAGGGAGTCCGGTCTCAGAGCTACCGGGTTATTGGAAAGTGGTTGTGCTAAACAGGAAACACAACCACGAACCATTTTTGCACTTGGATGGTCACTCACGAGCCGCTAGACTAAAAGTCGAAGAACAATTATTCGTTCGTAGTCAAACGGAAGTCGGTTCTCGACCGAGAGAGATATATCACGGTTTGAAGATAAAGACCCGCAAAATGTATCAAGCATGCGCACGATATACAACATGCGGCAAACACATGATTTGGTTGATAAATCGGGCAAGACTCAAATGCAATAATTGTTTGCTAAGTTAAAAGAACACGAGTACTATGTTTGGGAGCGAAGTTGTGAAGCAATGGACGAGATCCTCGAGTTGTTTTTTTGCATACCCTAAAAGTATCGATTTCATGCGCACTTTTCCTCAAGTTCTTATAATGGATAGTACGTACAAGACTACAAGGTATAAGATGCCTTTACTTGAAATAGTGGGCCAAACTTCGACGAAGAAGACATTTTGTGTTGCTTTTGTTTTTTTGAGCTCCGAGAAACAAGAGAACTACACTTGGGGGTTGAGTGTTCTAAAGATGGTGTTGACGAACAACAAGTGCCCATTACCTAACATTATCGTCACTAATAGGGAGTTGGCTTTAATGAATGCTATCGACGATATATTTCCGGACGCAACTCATATGCTATGCACTTGGCATATTGGTAAGAACGTCACCTCTTACGCTAGAAAAGTTTTACCGAATGCGGACATGGCCGAAGAGTTCGGGGAATATTACCAAAGGGTAGCCTATTCGGCCACGCTCGAAGACTATAACAATAACCTTGCCGATATGCACCACATGTTCGCATTTTGTCCATTGGTTATCGACTACGTTATGAAGCAATGGATTGACGAATATGGACACAAATTCCTCAATATTCACACGAACAAATTTTAACATTTTGGCAACCAAACTAGCAATCGGTGAGTTATATTTCCATCTCCACACAATATTTTTTAATATAAAGTGTTAGAAATTTAATGTATTTTATCTCATGTTATAGGGCGGAGAGTGCTCACTCTAGCCTCAAGCGGGCAATTGGTAGTAGTCTATGCACGTTCGGACAATTTTGGAAACATGTTCATGCATTGCTATCCGCTCAACACTCTAACATTTTCGAGTCATTCGAGCGTAGTAGGTATCGTCCAAGAAACTCAACTAGGGGGCCTAACAAAACCATCTACAAGGATGTCAAAGGTGAGCTTTCATCTCAAGCTATAGAATTAATAGAGACAAATCTCGCAACGGCCTTGAAAATATGGTTCACACCCGAAATGTGTGGGTGTGTTATTAGGACAACTCATAATTTACAATGTGTATGCGAATTAGCTTTGATTTATAAAGAATGAAGGCCGGTTAGAAAAGATGAGTGTGATGTCTATTGGAGTACGTTAAGGATCAAACCTAATGAGGAGTTTGATACCGAAGACGAGCTCACTAGAAAACTCTCCTTAATAGATAGCACCATCCGCGGTTACGGGCAACACATCCAAGACCACATTATAAATATGATGATGCAAATCCTAGATCCCGCTAGACGTCATGTTTTGGAACCTAAGGACCCGGTTGTTACTAAGGGTAGGAAAAAAGCCGGATGGGACAAATCAACTCAACGGGACCCTAGCGAGTGGGAATACGATGGTAGTCTAGGCGCTAGCACTCCCGGCACGATTGGTAGCACGACCGCCTCGATAGGTAATAGAACATTTCTACCGCAAAAAAACAAGACGAAAGAAAAAAGAGAAAACCAAGGCAACACCAAAGAAAGATAAAGTGCCTCGACCGAAAAAATCATCAAAGGGCCAAGATTTTAGCGGGTACGAGAGTTGGTTTCCTAGCTATTTGTATGACTACATTTCTAGCGTCGAAGACGTCTCTCCCGACGATAATTGCGGATTCCAGGCCGTTGCTTTGACGATATATGGTAAATCCGATTCATAGGACCAAGTTAGACGGGATTTGATCGGCGAATTGCAAAATGAACGTGAGCTATGGGAGAGAGTATTTGATGGTTCACAAGGTGTAGATAACCTTGTGAGAAGGTTGAACGTTTTCGAATTGTATGGTGCCGGTACTAGGCATTGGATGACGTTACCCGATTTAGGGTTAGTGATAGCCACTAGATACCAATGTATCGTATACCACATTTCACTCCACCAATCGTACACTTATCTACCTCTACGTGGTGTGCCTCCTCGATCGTGTCCTAACCTCGAAGTTGGTATAGGTTTCGTTCACGGTAACTATTTCGTCAAAGTAAGTATACAAATGTGTGTTTCAATTTTATATATTATTTTTATGACCAAATATTTATCTACCTTTTATTTGTGTAGGTTATGTTGAATGGACCACTTCCGGAAATATATCCTACTTGGTTTCCGTTTCGTACGGATCATGACGTCACCGGTTGGGCAATACCGCTCGACAAGAGATTGAACAAACATAACCAAATCAAGCCCGCGCAACCATCGACCGCATACGAAGAGCCACCACGTGTCTTCGATTTGAATGAATACTAATAATTTGTTGATGCATTACTTGTTTTTATCCCGTTGTGTTTACGAATACTTTTTTTTACTTTCACCTCGGTTTGTAATCGATACTCCCACGTTTTATTTATTTTGAAAATTCCATTTCATATAATTATTGTAAACATAAGTTGCACAAAACAATTAAATTGCAAGTTCCCCAAAAAATTACAATTTTATCAAAAAAAGTGTGAAAAAATATAAAAATTCGGCACAGTGGCGAATTTGCGAATTGTGAACGCTTGATTTTGCACAAATTGCGAACTCCCACCTCTATGATTTGGCAAAATCGCGAGGGTGCTGTTCGCGATTTTGTCAAATTACATGCGCCTGCATTCGCGAATCCGGCGTTTTACAACCGTCTGTGTTCGCGAAACCCTCTGTAAATTTAGTTTTTTCAACTTTTTGTGACCTTCCCGACTCCAAAACTGATTTTTCTTTTTACCAACATCAAACATTAGTCAATTGACCCTAATGATTCGAATTTTGTGGAAAAAAAAACTCAAAAAAATTAAAAAAACTACTTCAAAGTAGCCTACAATGGTCACATTTTGTGACCTTCCCGACTCCAAAACTGATTTTTCTTTTTACCAATATCAAACATTAGTCAATTGGCCCTAATGATTCGAATTTTATGGAGTTAAAAAAACTACTTCAAAGTAGCCTAAAATGGTCACATTTTGTGACCTTCCCGACTCCAAAACTGATTTTTCTTTTTACCAACATCAAACATTAGTCATTTGGCCCTAATGATTCGATTTTTGTGGGAAAAAAACTCAAAAAAGTAAAAAAAAAAAACTACTTCAAAGCAGCCTAAAATGGTCACATTTTGTGACATTTTCACGTTTATTTACTATTTTAATCTGATTTTTTTTGAACCATTATTATTAGTTGTGATTTGAAGTATAAGATATATGAACCGACTAATGTGGTGACACATAATAACATCCTAAAAACTACTTAAAAGTAGGATAGTGTTGTCAGACATGTAAGGATAACGTAATCTGGATTGGCGACTAATGTGGTGACACATAATATATACAAAGATACACACATATCGAAGATAATTATTACAACCCACGTGGTTTAAATCAGGGTCTCGTTATAGCCAAAGACAACATTGCATTCGAAATAGTATGAATTGCGCTATAATGAGACCTTATCCAAATATTAAATGCCCACCAAAATTGACTCGCCCCTATAAAATAGGACATAAAAGCTAAAAAATACGACACTTTCGCAACCTGCAGCACTGACGAAAATATAAAACTCGTTAACGTTTACATATGGAGTTTACGGCGGACGAAGATTACCACATGCTTCGAGCTGTGAAGATTGCACGCGAGATATTGGGGAAGATACAAGCGATCAGTTTTTCGAGCGTGTCCTATGTACGATGTATATGAACTACGGCCGTTTAGGTACAAGAGGTGTTGTTGTGCGTACTCGTGAGCAGATCAAAAGCAGATACAATTTTTGCAAGGCAATACAACATTTGTGTTTCTTTCCATCGCTTATTAAGCGAGAAGCAGCCTCCGTTTGGAACCTAACCTTGATAGACTACATCACAAGGGATATGGTAGCATTTCTAGAGGACAAAATTATTGCAAGGGATGAAGTGGATGATGTGGAATACAAACTTAGATACGACTAAGCCTTCCACTTATGTAGTGTTACGTATTACTGGTTGTTGTTTGAAGTTGTCATTTTTCTTATCAGTTGTTGTTTGAAGTTGTGATTTTCATATTACTGGTTGTTGTTTGAAGTTGTGATTTTCGTATTACTGGTTGTTGTTTGAAGTTTTCATTTTTCTTATCAGTCGTTGTTTGAAGTTGTGATTTTCGTATTACTGGTTGTTATTTTAAGTTGTGATTTTTTTATTAGTTGTTGTTTGAAGTTGTGGGTACCAAATAATGTGGGAAAAAACAAGGTAATGAAAACTTGAACAAGTTATAGCATTAACTAAAACAACCAGACAATACAGACACTACCAGATGGAAACTATTAAAAACATATCATAATGCTCAATCATCGAAGTCGTATCCCAAGTTGTCGTCAGACTCAATCCCCTCTTCCCTTTCAGTAATCCTATTCTCAAGATGCGCAATGCTTTTGATTCATGTGTCTAATTTCCTTATGTATTTCTAATTATGCGAGAAATCTAGGTGTTATTGTTTAAGTGTTGTTGTTTTTAAGATACACATCATATAAGCGAAAGCAACAACTTAAGCAAAACTAAAGATTTTATCCGAACAAAAGCGACAAATAAAGAACCAAAAGCAATTCCATACAACCATATCAACTAAAGCAATAACTAAAGCAAAAAAATAAGGTAGTATCAAACAGTCGTCCTGGTAGTCATATAATACAAATGCACTTAATCGACCTGGCGGTACTGGATCCCCAAAAGCGAACACTCGTGTATCTCCCGACGCAAGTCCTCCATACTCATCGAGTCCGCTCTAGAATCAACATCAGTCACACGATCGGAAAGGTGATACAGTCGTGCCTGATATGTCATCGCACTAGGGGGCTCTGGAACATGTGAAGCAGATGGACCGAGAATACTAGGATCAAGCAGAACGTACCATAGGTGGTCATTGATCCATACATCGTACAAAGTGGTCGTGCCATGACCGCCTATATCGTATGTGTCACCGCGAATCCTCGGGTCAACAACGTGTGACCCCCAGCATATCCATATGGCCTCATCCCACAAGAAGCGCGTGTTCATACACCTCCGCCTATCTGCTGGTAAAACAGTCCGCAACGCCGGTGGTATGTCCTGAACGTGCCCTAGCTGTCAAGCCACCCGAAACGGATAGTACGCCTCAACTACGTCGAACACCTTCAGCGTGTGGTCAATCCAAGCCACAAGCTGAAAAGGGAAATGAGCACGATGCGTCTCGTAAGGCATGAACCAAACCTGTCATATGTTAGTTAATAATCTTCAAAAAAATATAAGTAATAATAAATTAACGCTATGGAAACAAATATAACAAATCATTGTAACTCACATGGTTCTCCGTCAACGAAATCAGTCCCTGTCGGATGTTAATCCGAGTCTCATCATCCGCACGAAACGGTGTCGGTACATATGGCACATAGTCGGCATAGAACAGTCGTGGAGAGTGTTGATCGTAGGTAAACAGGTGGAGAAGTGATCGTATATCCACGTCTCCAACAAGGCAATACAACCCGCAATCCCTGAAGTCGTGTGGATCGACGACTTTCCTAGGTGGTGGTACAGCTGAGCTAGTATATGTTGTCCCCAGTTATATCTAACGGATGAGGTATAATGCTCTACAAACTGGAGGTAATCTAAAGATATACTGTTCCCCGTCTTGTTCACCATAACACAACAACCCAGCATGTGCAGCAGATAACCCCTAGTGGCACACTTTACATCACTATCAGACATGGTATCATCCTTATAACAAGGCTGCATGTACTGCTCGCGTAAAAACTGTAAACGAACAGATCTACCATTACCCCCCCTGTTACGCCCTAACTCATACTTAAGTTCATCCAGATCTATCCCTAATGCACTAGAATACTAAGCTAAACGCTGTCCATCACTAGGAAATGTCTGAACAACGAAATCATCACCTGTGACCGGGAGACCAGTGATGACGTGGACGTCGTCTAACGTAACCGTCATCTCACCGAAGCTGAAGTGAAAGCTGTTCGTCTCCGAATGTCACCTCTCCAGAAAAGCATCTACAAGATGAACGTTGGTACTCCAACGCTCCAACACATCTACCAGGGGACCGAAACAAGTCATCATAACCTGCTCTCTGACCCTGTTCTGCCCAACAAGACCCCATGCACGGTGGGTACCGTACATAGAGTAGCACCGCGAGTGCCGACGAGCCTACATAAAACATAAAAAACTTAGAAATAATACAAAAGAACATATAAACGTACTTTAAAACACGTCATTACTTACCGCTCCTGCAAAGACGTGGTAGGCCTCGTGCTGTGTATACTCTGGATATAGACCAGACACATGAGGATTCACCCTCCTAAATAACTGGTCGAGCGTCCCAAACCCATGGGATAGAACAGGGGCCGGAGTAGAAGCGCTAGGCCTACGCCTAACGGACCGTGACCGTGACACACGGTCCTCGTGCTCTCCATCATCGCTCGAGCCTGAATGTCGAACAGGTGTATGCTGCTGTCTGCGAGGCATGCTGAAATACAACATATAAATTATTAATAAATTTGGGGAAACAAACTATTTCATAAAACAAAATAAAATATCAACATTTCTAGCAAACTGCAAAATTGCGAACTTGTCCTTCGCAACCCGTGCAAAATTGCGAATGACCCGTTCGTAATTTTGCACGGGTTGCGAGGGACCCGTTCGCAATCTTGCGTTTCCAGAAACTCGAACCCTAAATCCCAAATCGAACCCAAATCTCCAAAACTCAACCCAAATTCATCATCCATGGTACCAAAACGATCCTAATGCATCGACTAACACGGATCTAAAGCTATTTTTCCAAAAAAACAACTACATATACATGAAAATCTGACTTTTTATCAAGAACCCTAAACTCTAAAAATCACTAAAAATACTAAACTAAAATGCATAAAAATTACATGGATATGTAAAGGATTCGTACCTTAAGCTGTTTGTGATGTTGGATTTGAGAAATCTTGCTGTTTTGATTTTGAGATTTTGAGTGATTTTGAGAGAGAGAGAGAGAGAGAAGGGGATTTTGAGTCTTTAATAACTACAAGGAAAATATTGAGAGGAGGTCGATGGGTTCGCTCCAAGAATTGATTACCGGGTTTTCAAGAAGGCCCAAGAAGTAGCGATTCCCAAGCCTTATCCCTGTCCTCTTCTCGAGGATTTCAATCGACTCTCCTCCACTCATTCAGATCTCTCTCTCTCTCTCTTGTAGCTTCTCTTTCCTCTTCGAAAACAAAAAACCAGACTTTGAGAGGCTGATTCTTAAAGCCTTTATCATCGAATTAAAACCCAAAAGAGATCTCCTGAAGCTGGTTTGGCGTGGTTAAATCGCTTCTTGCTGAGAAGCTGGTTCGCGATCTGAAATCAACCCAATATTTGGATCTGAGAAGGTGGTTCGTCGTGGTTCAAAAGCGATCTTAAATTGCTACTTGCTGAGAAGCTTGTTCTCGATCTGAAATCAACCCAAGATTTGGATCTGAGGAAAGATGAGCAAGAATGTGGCTCAAGAAGACTTTCCCCACTTCAAAGGCGCTGCTATTCTGACGATGATAATGAATCCGACATTCGAATCTGAAGGAAAGAAGTCGTTTGCTGAAGTGCTTGGAGGAAGAAGCAAGGAGTTCATTCACGAAGGAGTCGTGCATGAAAAGCATGAGGAATACAATTCGGTGCATTTTCGACATTCAGATAAGTCTTCTCTGACCATTATCTCTAAGCATACTTTAATCGCTAAGTTCTCGTTTGGGAGTCCTACTCTCAGCGACTTCAAAGCGTACATTGCTGCATTTAGGTTCGTAGGTTCTTTCAGTATATCTAGATGGGACTATAGGCATTATTTTATAGAAGTTGTTCAATTAGAAGATGTAAAAAAGTTTTGCAGCAAACCTGTTAGATCGATAGGAAATCTGTCCTTTAGAATTCTTAAGTGGTCTCATGACTTTCACCCCAAAAAGGAGTCGCCTGTGACTCCTCTTTGGATTTCACTACCAAAATTGCCTGAAATATTATATAATTCTGATTCTGTTAATCAAATTGCTAAATCAATAGGGTTGCATTTAGCAGTATGGATCCCTAGGAATAATATTGCTATGTATAATTACTGTAAAGCTTGGGTTATGGTTGATGTTTCTAAACCTCTTCCTCAAAGCATTTGGATATGCTTTGGGGAAGAGGATGGCTTTTGGCAAGATATTGTTTATTTGAAAAAAACCATTCTACTGTAAAGCTTGTAAGCATATAGGACATAAAGAAAGTCAGTGTAAAAAAGATGAAATAGAACAAAATGTGAACAAAAACAGAAGTAATAAAGATAATATTAAAAATGTATCTAACCTACCCTTAAAAGAAGTCTGGATACCCAAAGTTACAGGAACTGATAATGATAAACATACTGAAACTGAGGTTATAAATATTGAGGAAACTACTGAGAATTTTTAGCCTAAAAAACAAGTTCAAACAGCTGATGAGAATAAGATTTTAACAGAAGATAAAAATGGATGAGAATGGAATAGAAAAAATTATGTTAACCAGTCAAACTGAGAGGCAACACTTAAAGGAAACGGAAGTAAATATTGTAAAAGTAAAGGAGTCAGTTGAAATAGCTAATAATGATAAAACTAATATGAATACATCACAGAATCATGATATAGAACAAATAAATAATGAACTAAGTCAGTATAATAATCAAATTGGTTTTAATGAAACAGAGATAGATAGTGAGTCTTTGAAAGAATCAAGGGAAAGTACAAACAAGGATATATCTAGTGTGTCTTTAGAGCTTCAGAAGAATAATGTTAAAAAATTTAATCAATTAGAAGACTCTATAGAAATCACTAATGAAGATATAATTAATAAACTTGAAAATATAAAATTAAGTAACCCATTTAATGCATTATCTGATGATGAGTTAGAAGATTTAGAAGAGGTGGTAGAAACAGAACAGATACCCTTAGTAAGGTCTAGTCTAAGTGAACCTAATTCACCTAAGCAAAGAAAAATTATAAAAGAGTCATTTAATGTTAATGTGAGAAGATCTGCAAGAAATAAAGCAATATCTAGAACAAGGAACTTTAAAAGGTCTATAAGATCCACTTATAAAAGTTTTAAATGACTGTATTACTTAATTGGAATGTAAGGGGAATTGGTAATTGTAAAACATTAAGAAGGATAAAGAACTTGATTAAAAAATTTGCTGTTGATATCATAGCTCTTCAAGAGCCTATGATATCAGCAGAGAATATCGTTTCAATCTGTTTAAAACTTGGTTTTAATTCACAATTTGCAAGTATAAATAATAAAATATGGTTGTTCTGGAGAAATGGTTATGAAATTGATGTTTTGGATAATTCTGATCAACTTTTAAGCACTATAGTAAGTCATTCTTCATCTAAGTCAGTAGTTTTAATTACTATAGTTTATGCAAAATGTAATATGGCTCATAGAATGTTATTATGGGATCAGTTAAGAAATATTTCAGTCACTATTTTACCCTGGCTTGTTGTTGGAGACTTTAACACTATCTCCAACACAAGTGAACAATTGGCTTGTAGTACTCTTTGCTCTAGAGGTATAGTTGAATTTAACCATATGATCATAGACTGTAAGTTAGAAGACCCTGGTTACATTGGATCAAACTTTACCTGGACAAATAATCATAAGTGGAAAAGGCTAGATAGAACATTGCATAATGATAAATCGAGAGAAATTTTTAACATAACAAAGGTAAATCATTTGGCTAGAACATATTCTGATCATTCACCATTGTTAATTTCAGTAACTAATAAGTCTACATATAAAAAACCATCTTTTAGATTTCAGAATATGTGGTTAAAGCATGAAAATTTCTTAAAAACTGTAAATGACAACTGGTCCAAACAGATCTGTGATTCTTCAAATATGTTTATCTTTTGGTCAAAACTTAAAAGGCTTAAGGAACATTTAAAAATATGGAATAAAGAAAAATTTGGAAACATTTTTTATCTTTTAAGTAAAGTAGAAGAAGACATAAAAATTGCTGAGTTAAGATTAGAAGAAAATGATTGTTCTGAAAACCAAAATAAGTTAAACAGTTTAAATGTTACATATTCTAAATTGCTTGAGAGAGAAGAGGATTACTGGAAACAGAAGAGTTATTCTAATTGGATCACAGATGGTGATAATAACACTGCAATGTTTCATAATTATGTAAAGAAAAGAAGATCTAAAAATATTATAAAGGGAATTCAGGAAAATAATAGTTGGATTGAAGATGATAGTTTGATAGGAGCTTCTGCTGTGGAATACTTCTTTAACTTGTTAAATAAAACTCAAATTCAAAAAGACTTTTCTTCAGTTAGAAGTGGTATTCCTAGAATGATATCGTCTGTTGATAATGATAGTATCTTAGTATTTCCTACTTTAGATGAACTGCATGCTGTTATTAAGAGTTTGAACCCTGACAGTGCTTCTGGAGTTGATGGCTTCAACTCCAGATTTTACCTTTCTTGTTGGTCTATTATAAAGAATGATCTCTTAAATGCTGTTATAGATTATTTTTTAGATGTCACATTACCTAAAGGTCTGTTTGCTACATTAATATGTTTAATACCTAAAAACAAATCCCCTAAAACTTGGATGCATTTTAGACCTATAAGTTTGTGTTCTGTGCTGAATATTATTATTTCCAAACTTATAAACCTTAGGATAACTAAGTTACTGTCGTTTATAATATCTAAGGAGCAAGGAGCATACGTAGAACATAGGTTCATTCAAGAGAACATCTTAATAACTCAAGAGTTAGTTAAGGACCTGAATAGGAAAGTTAGAGGAGATAATGTAATTATAAACTTGGATATGTCAAAAGCGTTTGATAACTTAGAGTTTAACTTCATTTATGATGTATTGTTGTCATTTGGGTTTAGTGATAGAGTTATTAGGTTGATTAAGAAAAGCATAGAAAATGTTTGGTATTCAGTTATAGTTAATGGGAATGCTTATGGTTTCTTTAAATCTGTTAATGGTCTTAGGCAGGGAGATCCTATGTCTCCTTATCTTTTTATTATAGCTGAGGAATTCTTAATTAGGGGTGTGAATAACTTAATTGATCAACATAGCTCTATGGCCTATAACATGAAAAGTTTAGTGAGAATTAACTGCTTATCTTATGCTGATGACATCATTCTGTTTGTAAATGGTTCTCAAACAAGTATAAAGAAGTTAATTGAGTTTTTAGATTCTTATCAAGCCCTCTCTGGTCAACAAGTAAATACACAAAAGACTACTTTTATAACTCCTTTAAGAATGAACAGAACAAGAATAACATCATTAGAAAGTATTTTAGGTTTCAATCATGCTGATCTTCCTTTTACTTATTTAGGTATTCCAATTCATACAAATAATCATTCAATTCATTTTGAGAAGTTAATAGATAAGATAAGAGGTAAAATTTTAGACTGGAACTCTAAAAAACTATCATTTGGAGGCAAAATAACCTTAATAAATTCTGTTCTTATGTCATACCCTATATACTATTTGCAATCTATTAAGTTACCTCTAAAAACTATATCTAGGATTGAGAAACTTCTTAATAAGTTTTTGTGGGGGTCTAGTGAGACTGATAAACATATAGTATGGTCTAGTTGGGATAAAGTGTGTAAGCCATATAAAGAAAATGGGTTAAATATCAGAAGCATAAGAGACTTACAAACTGCTTTTTCATTTAAACTCTGGTTTAACTTTAGGGATAATAAAACACTTTGGTCAAACATGATGCATTCAAAGTACTGTAATAACTTACATCCTTTGCAATCTACATTGAAAATAACAGACTCTAAAATTTGGAAAAGAATGTATGAAGTTAGGGAAAGTGTTGAAAAACATATAAGGTGGAAGTTAGGTAATGGTAATTCAGATTTTTGGTTAGATCATTGGTATAGTTCTAAACCTTTAATAACTTTAACATCAAGTAATTCTATACACTATACACAAACAAAGATTAATGAATACTGGATAGATGATGTATGGAACTCTGATAAATTGCTAAGTATGTTGCCTGTTAATTATGTGAATGAAATCACTAGAGTTAATTTTAACACATGCTTATCTGATTCTATAATTTGGAAACTATCAATTGATGGAAAATTCAATTTAAAGAGAACTGTTAATGAAGTAAGGGTTAAAACCATAGAGTCACAAATAAAAGATAAAGTCTGGAATAATATCTCACCAAAAAAATGTTCTTTTGTCCTTTGGAGAGTACTAAATAACATTTTAAGTGTAGATATTAAGCTGCAACAGATTGGTTTTTGTTTAGCATCTAAATGCTCTAGTTGTCAGAATCTAGAAACTTTAAATCATGTTTCTGTATCATGTGAGTCTGCTTGGTATATCTGGTCCTACTTTTCTGCAATGTTCAAGATAGATATAGGTAGACATATGACCGTGAATAACATTATCAACCTTTGGCTACTGTCTACATCTAAAAGAATACATATTAGAACAATTCTACCTGCATTGATTGTATATTCTATTTGGTATGGCAGAAATAGTTGTAAACATAAAGGTAAAATCTTATCTCCCAAAAGGATAGTTAATCATATTCTATTCATGCTTGCATCTCTAGATTCAGGTTTGCGTTTGTCTAGGAAGCATTGGTCTAAGGATCTGCATTTAGCTAAAGACTTGAAATGCTTTAACCATGTTAAAAATACAAAATCATGTCTGTATGTTGTTTGGTTTTTGCCTGATTATAATAGACTTAAATTGAATTGTGATGGATCTGCCCTAAACAATGGTGAGGCTAGTTCTGGTTTTATAATTAGGAATAGTTTATGAATTACCTTAATAGCTAAAGGTGACTTACTTGGGAAGTGTTCTTCCCTCACTGCTGAGGTTTTAGCTTTAATAAATGGGCTGATGTATTGTAAGGATCACGATTTATTGTTTGTTGATATTGAGACAGACTGTCTCAGCTTATTCAATATGCTTGCAAGTGGCAATCATCCTTGGTATTTAGACCAAATGCTTACATATTGTAGATCTTTGATTAAGCCACAAATGACCTTAAAACATATATATAGAGAGCAGAACTCTGCTGCTGATTGGGTGGCAAACATGCGTTGAAAGTGAATTCTAGTTTTATGGTTGAAACAATACATTCTTTGTATGAATTAAATGCAATAACGTTATTGGAATCATTGAATCTAGGTTACTTTAGATTCTTGGATGATGACTAACTTTTTTGGCAAGTGGAAAACTTGACCAGCATGCTTTGTTTTGCAGGTTAAGGAGCAATACACAGCTCTGGTTTGCAGAATAAGGACTTAAGAATGGACTTGCTTAAGAAGAGAAGAGAAGAGAAGAGGCATGGAATGAGTCATGGAAGAGAAGAACGTTATTAGCAGCTAGGGGATGGAATGAGGCATGGAAAGACTTGCTTGAGAAGAGAAGGATGCAAGATGAGACAAGTTTTTATGAAGAACATGTAAACTGATGTAAATAGTTGAAATATGAAAGCTGTATAAAATGAGTTATTAACTCATAATCTGTTCTAACATTTGTAAAGCTTTTTATATATCAATAAAAAATGCATTTTCTTGAAGAAAAAAAAAAGAGAGAGAAAAGAGAGAAAATGACTGAGAATAAGGGTTTTATATTAGAGGTAAATGAGTTTTTTTTCGGGTCTCATTATAGCCAAATGAGGTCTCAACTTAGCCTTACCCATTATTAAATTGGTTCGTATTAACTTGTCCTAATTTATAAACTGAAAATATAATAAAAGAACCAAAACATAAAGCTTTTATAAATTTTGAGAATTTATGAAGATGTTTATGATATCTCGTTAAGAAAATATACAAAAGAAGAAGACAAACCAGAAGAAAACACATAGAGATTTAAGTAGATCCTCCGAAACGAAAACTACCCAGGTCGATGCTAAATTGACTAAACCCTAAAAGAAATGGCAGCAAAGCAAATGGAAGATCTACAGAGGAAGCTGGGAGTGCTAAACTACCCGCGTGCTAATGCAGGAGCTCAGTCTCTCCTCTTCGCCGGCATGGAGCGATACGCTCTTCCCGAATGGCTCTATTCCGCTATAACCTCTACTCTCTCTACGGTACTTTCTATGCGTATTTCTATATTTCTCTTGTTTGGCTATCATGAAAATGCAGGAATATGTGGGAAAATAACAGTGTCCAGAGTGTTTAGTCCAATTACATTCTTGATCGTTGTTACTCTTCGTTTCTTTGTTTTAATGAATTCAATGTCAATAGATATCTTGCTCCCTTTCCAGATTTGGCTGAGATTGCCAGGTTTTTGGGGATTACGACATCTATAGATAGCGAAGCTATCCAACTAAGTTTCTCATACTCTTTGTTGTATATTGCTCCCTAACTTCGATTGAACTTCAGTTGCCGTGCTAGATTGTTATTGGTCTATACCACAAATAAACACATAAGCTCTTTTACATTTTAGTCTTACGTATTAGAAGAGTACAACCATTCATTTTAGTATTGACTGGTAATAGGTTAGCTTGTAATTGGGTGCTGTTGTTGCATATGTTAGTATTATGCAACCCCATCATACTTTACTGACTGGAGAATTTTGGTTCAGGGCCGAGGAAGTTATGAAGATAGAACTGAAATGCTCCATGTTCTTGTTGATCCGTTAAGTATAATTACTCACTTTCTCTGTTAAGTATATATTAATATTATGGTCTTATCTTACATCGACATTCGACAAGTACCGTTACTTACTATCTTTTGCTATTTTAATTTCTTCAGTTTCTTGCATCTCTCATCAGTTCTTTTTGGTAGTGTGGACCAAAAGAAAACCCTAGTATGAAATTGTCCACCTTAGGAGCAACACCTGCACGGGGTCGTTTTTTGGTCCACCCTGAATGGCTCTGTACTAGTAGAAATATGTCCCCATATCTGCTGGCCGTAATCATGTTTAACTGATATGGGACTTTATTCACACACACCCCAGAAATCCTTCTCTTGAACTAAGTATAGATTACTATGAGTAGTAATTAACTATGAGTGGGATTTTAAGAAAGGCTTCCCGGATTTGCTTGGGTCTCTCTGTCATACCTGAAACTTACAGATAGGTACAGTTTTGTCACTAAATGTCAAATAATACCATATTATCTGTTGCTCGCGAAAACAGAAATGTTCACGCTGTAGCATGGACCAAGGCAGCACCTAGTATATGAATAGCTCAACATTCTCCGGCCGAAATTTTGTTCTGAATTAGATTATAGGTAAAATTTTATTTTACTAAAACAGCGATTGTGCATTATAGCCCTGCCAAGTCCAGATTGGGAGCATAGCTCCCTCGTTCTAGTTGCAATCTCATTTTACATTTGCCATTCAAACACTGTCTAGTGTTGGTAATAGTACATCGCTATTCCAAGGTTCACCCTAAAAATGTTTACGATTCCAAGGTTCACCCTAAAAATGTTTACGCTTGTTAGTGATAATTGATCTGCTTTCTTCTTTGATTTATTCACTTAGTCAGTTGTAATATGTATCTTTGAGTCCTGATTTGAATCAAACTTTCTCTAATTAATATATGTTTTCTCTTAGCATGCCTATAATCCAGATGAAGAGTATGCAGAAGTGGAAGCTCAAGTGCTAGCACACTTGGAATCTTTTCTGGAAACTGCTAGAACATTCAATACAGTTTATATGGAGGTCTTGCTGTGCTATTTTATCTGCTTAACATCTAAATACCTTCTTTCTCCTATTTGTAACGTTCTCCGTTTACTTCCCTAGATAGCTAAGACAAAGGACTCTTGTATTAAATTTCCTGGTTATAAGGATGAAGTGTTAGTTGACTTATTTAAAGATTCCCAAGCTTTGTTGTCTGCAGGAGCAGCTATCTTTTGCTATACAGAACTTAATATCTAACTCGATGCTTTAGGTTTTGTTGTTTGGTAGTGAAATTGAATCCACCATAATGTAAAATATTCAATGCAATGTCCAATCTGAATTTGCTATATATGGAATTATGAGCACATAGCTCTATCGAGTCTGCTTATTGCACTATTAAGGTGATTAATTTTTTTGTTGTTGTAGGAAATACGTCCCTGGACACACATGATGGAGGTGCCACAACTTCATGGATTTGGGCCTGCTGCTAATCGCTTATTAGAGGCTTACAACATGCTTATAAAGGTAATTTGTTCTCGATTCAATATTCATTGAATTTCCTGCTATTAATTTCGACTTGAGAAATCCAGCTCCTTATCGTACATCCATGATGCGGATATATTTATGTTTTAACTTTTGTGAAGTTTATTAAACCTTTTATCTACTGTTTGTTTTCCATACCCTTTCTTTTGCTATTTGGCACTTGTTTCTATTATGGCTATAAACAAGTCCATGAAATTTGTCCAAATTCTCAGTGTTCAACTTCTTATTATCTTTGACTTGTACTCCGGCTCTGAGTTTAAACGCTCTAGTAAAATTACTCTTCAAGTACCCCAGCAAAAGAATAGGCTTTTATCTATATCACTAGACTTATATTTTAATACTTGTACTCGTTATTAAACAGAAACTACTTTCCTTAACCGTTTATGCAGTTAATATGGATTTAGGTTATAATCTCTCGTCCTTCCGACTTTCTATTTTCCTTAATTATTCTGCATTTAAGCTTTTAACATATACATGAATTTGAGTTAAACCACCTCTTTACTAGGCATGGGCATATGAGTAGGGAACTGAAGAACCTAACCGAAATAAAGGATTGCTATAACTAAAATACCAATGGTTCTCCGTTCGAAACCTAGAACCAAAAGGTATCCAAAAAGAACCGAAGCTAGACAAGAGTTCTATAGTAAAAAACAAAATTTCAGTTATAAAACATATCATATATAAATTCCTAAAGTTTCTTAACCGGCCTTAACTTTACCTCTCTGAAGTTTCTATCTTCAAATAAAACCTAAAAACACTACTTGCCTCTTCTTAGTATTTACCTGTGTTATCTCTGTCTCAGATTCACTCTCTATTTCGCTTGGCTCGACTTTCAATCCGATATTACCAGGCAAGTTCCCTTACTTCTTATTTCATTTTTTCTCTAGAATTAGTTGTTTGAATCGATTGAACAAACTACATAAGTTTTCTGGTGTTGTCTCAGGTCCTAAAATCGAATGGAGGGAGAATCACAGACATACTAGCTCATCTGCTAAATGCTCTGCTGCTAAAGTTGATGTTAGTAATTTTTTTGAAGTACATTTATTTTGATAACAGTTTTCAACTTCTGATATTTGTGCCGGCCTCTTTCTTTCGGTGTTGTGTTCGTGTTGATTTGTTTTGAACAAAGTCTACGGTCTTGAAAGATAAAAGTGTGTCCGGTAATTTGGCTGGAGGTCAAGGCAAAACAATGGGTGCAAGTCCTTTCTATTTATCTCTTTGTTTGATTTCTTCTCTTTTGTGCTTAGATGGTTTGAGAATCGGTATGTGTCTTTAGTACTTTTATCATACTAATTTGTATTCATCGACTGTCTAAAACACAAAGTAGTCATTGATGTTTTGAGTTTTCTAAAAGACAGGAATATGAATGTACATGTACATGTATTTGCCCACTGTTTCATATTTCAGATTATGGTTTTGCCATCTTTGTTCAAATATGTGACCATGCCGAAGCAGTATATACCACTTCGGAGCCAACCAATTGCATATTATTGACTTTGTAATTGCAGTTTTGATGTTGTTTTTGCATTTGTTAGCTCAAGGGCATTAGAGAGTTGGAACTGTTTATGTTGAACCATAGGAAGGACTATGTAAAGAATACTGGATGCAGAGTATCTAAATTTGCCGTAGCAGTGGTTTCTCTGGAGAAATGAAATAGATTCATTGATATAATTAAGGCATGACTGTTTTAAATAAAGTAGCACCTAATATCAAATTGTATGAAAAGAAAATCATACACTGACTTTTGACAGCTGATTTTTAAAAATGTTAGTAACATTTAATCTGTGATATAAAGCGTAGCACTTACCTAAATTTGTGACTAATTATGAACTAAATATATACCTCTTGCATGGAAATGAAATTGAACTAATAATGAGCCACTAGAGACAGGCTTGCATGAAATCTGCAAAACCCCTTTGCACTTTACATGAATGCACACCCATTTTTCTCTACTCTCGATCGCAAAAGCATTACCATTACCATCACCATCAACCTCTAAACAACTAAAAACAACTCACGCAAATGTGGAAATTTGAACCCTTCCATTCAGGTATTTGAACCTATGAAAACTAGAGATGTTGTGACGTAGAGTGCATTGATTCTCGCAGATGGAAGCAATGGATTTCTTTCCAGAAGACACTGCATTTGTTGCCACTTCTTTCCAGAAGACACTGCATTTGTTGCCACTAATCTTTGCTTGTAGCCATTGCAGTTTAACGAACTAGGGTTTATCAGTTTTTGATCGGATGAGGAGCTACTATAATATCAATCCTGCAATTTAACATTACGCATGTTTGGTTGATCTTTTATCCTGTGGCGGGTTCTTAATAGGCCGCCATTGAAGCCAAATGCGAGCATATGAGCAACTTTACTCGGTGCTTGTGGAGCAAGTAACGAGGTAGACATCGCAGAACGAGTTCCCGACTGTATGATCGAGATTAATCTGGACGATTCTGGTTATTTAGTTTTAGTCTCAAACGTTCAGGCAGGTTTAGGAAAGTGGCATAAAGTGAGTAAGATGAAAAAATAAAAAGGAAAAAGCTAAAGGGTTAAAAAAAAGCCCCTTTAGCTTTGTACTGAAAACAAGTTCATATTTTTGTGCTAAGCTGATCTGCGTGGACACCATGAAAACAAGTTTTGTTAGAGATTGTGTAGACAGCGAGAGAGAAAACATTACGATGATACACAGGCTTAATGTAATAGTAGATACATTCACATTCATCTCAAGTAGAAACAAGTAAACAAGTAATTCTTGTAGATAAATGAGATGGGAGGAGAAGAAATTTTATTGAAGAGGTTTTTTTTTTTTATGTTGTTTTGATACATTGTATATCCGATATTTATATTAGTACATTATTCTGTTTTATTGACAGAATAATATTTTTGACTAATATAATATTTTCTCTAAAATACAAAATCAAATCTCTAAAAGAATATGAATAATATTTTTACATCAAAAATATATTATTCAAATCTTAATTAATATATTTCTAGCTTAATTTAATATGGTTCCAACAATGCCTATCTTAAATTAAGCTTTATGATAACTTTCAAACTTTTCACATTTCTTTCGAAGACATCGTTCGTAGTTGATGAGTTTGTGAAGATATGGTCCATCTGATCAAATATTTTTTTCACCCTGTTCCAGTCGCCTCCGATCTTCTACAGTCTTTTCCGGTCTGTTCCAGTTACCTCCAATTATCTACGGTATTTTCTGCTCACCTCCGATCTTCTACGGTCTTTCCCGGTCACCTCCAATCATCCACGGTTCTTTTCCGGCCACCTCCGATCTTCTACGGTCTTTTCTGGTCGGTTCCGGTCACCTCCAATCATCTACGGTCTTTTCCATATTTTCTTCACCCATTTTTTATTAATCTTCTTTTTCTTTTTCTTTCCTTTTCATCTTCTTCTTCCGATCTTTTTTTTTTCTTTTTTTTTTCTTCTTCTTTTTCTTTGGCAAAAAATGTTTTTTTCTCCAGAGGACAACACTATTCTTTTTTTTCCTCCGCCGACGAATTTTTCTTCCGCTTCTTTTGCTTCTTTTTTTTTACTTTTTTTCTCTGGGAGACGGTGCTTTTTTTCTTCTTTTTTCTCCGGCGGAATGCAAAAACGCTTATTTTTCTCACTTTTTCTTCTCCTGCAGACAATGCTGGCGGATTCTTCTTATTGTGCTTTTCTTTTCTCCACTTCTTTTTCCTTTTTTTCGGCGGACAGCAAATTGCTCTTTTTTTTTCTTAGCGAACAAAGCTATTTTTTTCCTCGATTTTTTTTCTCCGGTGGACAGCAAATCGCTGTCCGCCAACACAACGAAACACTCTTCTTTTGACTCCTTGGCTCTGATACTCTTCTTTTGCTTCTGATCCTCAATGGCTTTTATCTTAGTACATTATTCTGTCATAAACATAATAATGTACTAATATAAATATAGGATATACAATGTATCAAAACAACATCAAAAGCTTCAATAAAAATTTCTTCTTCTCCCATCTTTTTTATTATCTATAATTTTTCCGGCCACCTCCGATCTTCTACGGTCTTTCCCGGTCACCTCCAATCATCCACAGTTCTTTTCCGGCCACCTCCGATCTTTTATGGTCTTTTCTGGCCACCTCCGATCTTCTATGGTCTTTTCTGGTCGGTTCCGGTCACCTCCAATCATCTACGGTCTTTTCCCGGTAACTTCTGATCCTCAATGGCTTTTTCATATTCTTGAAGATATGATCCATCTGATCAAATATTTTTTTCTCACTGTTCCGGTCACCTCCGATCTTCTACGGTCTTTTCTGGCTTGTTCCAGTTACCTCCAATCATCTACGGTCTTTTCTGGTCACCTCCGATCTTCTACGGTCTTTTCCGGTCTTTCCCGGTCACCTCCAATCATCCACAGTTCTTTTCTGGCCACCTCCGATCTTCTACGGTATTTTCTGGTCGGTTCTTCTGATCCTCAATTGCTTTTTCATATTCTTCTTCACCCATTTTTTATTAATCTTCTTTTTCTTTTTCTTTCCTTTTCGCCTTCTTCTTCCGATCTTTTTTTTCTTTTTTTTTCTTCTTCTATTTCTTTGGCAAAAAATGTTTTTTTCCTAGAAGACAACACTATTATTCTTTTCATCCGTACATCAAAAATATATTATTCAAATATTTGAACAATATATTAATTAATTAATTATTTTAATTAATTAATTAATATATTTCTAGCTTATTTTAATATGGTTCCAACAATTCTTAGCTACATTTTCTGTTTTGATAGTTTAATGAAAATCAATTGCTAGTTGTTCGTAAACAAATATTAGTCCGTAAAACCTGAATTTAACTTACCTTGATTATGAAACCTTTGCAGTAACAGTAAGTAGTCCACCAAACAATTTCAATTTCAATTTCAATTTCAAATTCAAATTTCAATACCAACTACGGTACTTCAAAATAATTCAATCATTTTGGGAACTAAAATCAGCAACACATAATATCGGTCAGCTAGGTAAAACATAAGGTAAGAGGAAGTACATACTCGGCCAAGATAAAGATATTTAGGCTCTGCAAGTGCAGCCTCGTCTAACTTTATCAGATTCAACCAGAAACAAAACGTTAAACCAAGATCAGTAACTAATAGGTAATCAATGGAATAAGAAAGAAAAATAGAGACAGCAGTTTATGGATATGTACCTTATGATCCGACGAGGGTTTGTGGCTAAAAACCCTGTCAAGTCACCGGACTATGACACTTGTTGCATTCGTGCCACTACCTTTCAAGTGTCCCCAAAACGAGTCATCTGTGTTTCAAAAAGTTGCATTCTTGCCACGAGCGCGTGCAAAAGCACAGATTGCTGACACGTGACACCCCCAAAGTACACCAATCTGTTGCATATACGGTCACTCGTACTTCTCTTCCAAAAATGCCCCCATTCAGTTTCACCCCCTTCCTTTTAACCTTTTAACTTTTTTACTCCAACCATTTACTGCTCCCTTTTAATTTTTACTGCTTCTTTAACCTTTTACCCTTACTAAAATAATTACCCACTGTGAAACCCATCATTTACCCACTATTAAACCTTCGACACTTCCTTTGAAACCCTAATTTCAACAATTATGTAATACCCTAATCTCCTTCTTCACCCAGCCATCTTCTACAAACCCATACCCTAATCTCCTTCTTCACCCAGCCATCTTCTACAAACCCATACCCTAATCTCCTTCTTCACCCAGCCATCTTCTACAAACCCATACCCTAATCTCCTTCTTCACCCAGCCATCTTCTACAAACCCATAACAATGTCGTCCTCCTCCTATACATCAAAACAACCATCTAATTTAGGTTTTTGCAAATGTGGGCTACCAAGCATAACAAAAACGGCTTGAACAGTCCCAAATCCTGGCAGAAGATTCAATGGATGTTGTAATTTCGGGGTAAGTTTACTCTATTACTCTATTTCAATGGATGTTTTTAGTGAAACAGATTGTTTTTCGCTTCAATGGTACTGTTTACTCTATTACTCTGTTTCTTATCCTCTTAATCGATTTGGGTTTATCAGAAAGGTCAGTACTGCAAATACTTTAAATGGATCGATCCAGTGGTTAACAGTAGGTCACAAACCGTGATTAACGGTCTATTGAAGCAACGTAAGAAGATGGAAGCTGAAATTGAAAGGAAGAATTGGATAATTAGGGTTCTATGTGTATGACTAGTTTTTTGTTTTTTGGTAATTGTCCGTTTTTAGTCTACGTATTTAAAGAACCCTGTATCAGGTTTAGGTAATATATGTTGTATGTTTCTTGGATTTATGAAATTTAATTTCAATTATGATGTTTGAAATTTGAATTGATTTTTGTGTATTGAATCTAATTGTGATAGTAAAGCTTGTAGTTCTTGTTTTGTGTATTGATTTTTGTCATTATGAATTGTGTTAGGAATGAATTTGACGTAAGTAAATGCTGGTTTAAACCAGACACATATCATTAGTGAGGCACATAATTCAGGGGATGTTAAAAGCATTAACTGCAAAATGAATTGTTGTTGTATCATTAGTGAGGCACATAAGTAAAAGCATTAACTAACAACAAAATGAATTGCATCCATTTTACACCCAAACTGCAATCTTAATTTTGATACACTTATCAACAACATAAACAAAGCAGTTAATGAGTTCAAAAACATAAACAAAGCACTTGCAGTTAATGAGTACACAAATTTAGTCTTGAAATTGTATGGTTATTAAATAAACCATGAAATAAAGTCTTGTGTGCTTAAACAACAACATACAACACCTTCAAATTTAGAAACCGTAAATGGTGCTTGTACATAACATACAGCACATTACAAAAGAACCCATAAATGGGCAGTCTACAAAAAAACATCCTTCAACATAACACAAAAAAAACCATTAAAGCTACTCTTCTTGTGGTTGGGTAATATTGACGACATGATTACCACTACCTTCCACCGACGCTTGTGAACCACCAGTTGCCACTGCCTTGTTGCCAGATTTTCCGTTCGATCCACCAGAAGCTGCTGATACAGACCCACCAGCAGATGCTGCAGCCCCATGTGTTGCCGCAGCGGAAAAACGAGGTGCAGATGTCAAAGGTGGACCTACCCTGGGTTTCTTGAAAGGAACACCAACTGTTTGAGGCAACCTCCTCTTTCTACCTCTACTTTGCACCTTGAGAGCCTCCTTGTACCCTTGCATACTTCCACCACTAACCCAACCACTATGTGGTGAACTGATGCTGTTTTGAGAAGAATATAGAGTACCAGTACCAGCCTGTAGTTTAAAAAATATTATAAAACAAGATGTTTTCAAGATAATGAACAAAAACACTTTAATAGAAAAAGTGAATGAATCTTACAGGTGGGGTAGTGTGCCTGGCCATAGAATTGTCCCTTCTTTCAAAACAGTGGATCACACTACCCTGCTCACACACAACAACCAATATAATACAAATGTAAAAGTTAAAGTAATGAGACTACCAAAAAAGGACCACTTCACCAACTCGACCATAAATATTAATATCTCTTAAAAGTAAATTTGGACCACACTAAGAGACAGAACTTACATCAGGCATTAATGTGCCTTGAGTCCCACCAGAGGATCCTCCACGCTGTTAAGAAGTAAATAACATAAAAAAACAGCAATAAAGTCACAAATACCTACTTCAACCAAGCTGAAAACTCAAAGGAAAACCAACACCTCAAGCAAGATTATCACAACAACCATCAAAATACGATAACAAGCAAACCAACACCTCAAGCAAGACCATCACAACAACCATCAAAATACGATAACAAGTATCTGAAAATTACCTGGAACCCTGTAGATCTTGGAGTTTGAGCAACAACTGTTGGGGTTGTTGTGGCCTCAATCTGTTGGCAAGAAGAGACAACATCAACAAATATGTAATCGCAACTGTCACCAACAGGTAAGTATAACAATATATTGTATATATCAATTGATATTATAGAACACTTACAGGTGCAGATGGAGTATTGGCTGTGGAAGTGGCTGCAACACTTGCTTGACCAGGGGTAGAGGTACACCTTCGTTTATTATGTCCTACTGCCTTATAATTGGAACATCGTGCTATATTGTACCTTCGAGATAACCTTGTCACTCCTGATGTCGAGTCTTGCAAGGGTGGTTGTAGTCTCTCGGAAGGATCCTTCCTCCTGGCAGTTTGACGCCTTCCTCTTACAATCTTAAATACCCATGTATCTGGGTTGAATGAATCTCATGTAGCTCCAAGATTGAGAACGTATCTGGGTTGATGAAGTCTATAGTCGTCGACTTCCCTCCAACATACTTCAGAGCCCTAGTTCATCTAAAATACCCATCGTAATGGTAGTCGACAGCAAAAAGGTGTTTGTTAACACCTGAAATAAAACAAATCACACATTATAACAAAGAACACACACCATGGATAGAAACTACAGGTATGAATAACAAACTAACACAAACAGAGGAACCTAGGGTACAAACAGAATCGATGGATAGAACACATACCTTGGTACGAATCTTTAGCCATTGTAGCCTTAACCAAACCCTCGATTCGAAGTTGATAGGGTTTGACTAATTAGGGTTTCCAAAAAGAGGAACCTAGGGTACAGACCTATGGTTTGACAGAGACTTGGTGGTGACGACAACGAAGTAACCTAGGGTTTCACAGATAGTGAGTGAGTGAGAAGGATCTAGGGTTGATGATGGAAATCGAGATTAAGGGAGAGAGGGAGAGAGATTGTGAGTAACCAGGAGTGAATGGAGAGAGGGAGAGAGGTTGTGAGTTCTTTCAACTTCCAGGGTTCTGAATTGAGGAGGGAAAATGTTATGGTTCGACAATTGGGGGAAATTCTTAATTGGGTCATTAAAAGAATGGGTTTAAACAAAACGGGTCGGGTTGATGAAATCAGTGGGTAAATAATGGGTTTCACAGTGGGTAATTATTTTAGTAAGGGTAAAAGGTTAAAGAAGCAGTAAAAATTAAAAGGGAACAGTAAATGGTTGGAGTAAAAAAGTTAAAAGGTTAAAAGGAAGGGGGTGAAACTTAATGGGAGCATTTTTGGAAGAGAAGTACCAGTGACCGTATATGCAACAGATTGGTGTACTTTGGGGGTGCCACGTGTCAGCAATCTGTGCTTTTGCACGCGCTCGTGGCAAGAATGCAACTTTCTAAAACATAGATGACTCGTTTTGGGGACACTTGAAAGGTAGTGGCACGAATGCAACAAGTGTCGTAGTCCGGTGACTTGACAGAGTTTTTAGCCAGGGTTTGTCGACATGTTTCGCCAACTAATTTCGGATTCTGACTTTTTATTTTTATTTTTATTTTTATTCTAAATGACGTAGGGCCGGGGTATTGATTCTTTAGGTTTACCATACGAAATGAATAAGAACGGAACTACCGAAAAACAACTATTTTGCATGCTAAGATTTTGAACAATAAAGTATTTTTAAAAAGTATTATCATTTATACCTCTACATTTATATCAGCTGTTGATTCATTTGAATCCAAATCATCAGTTGATTTGATTTTTTTTATCTTTTCAATCGTAGTTTCTATAACTATTCTAATTAAAGTCTTAAATCAAGTTTCCACATGTGGAAAACCAAAGCCTAAAAATATAAATAACTAAAATAAAGTTGTTTTATGATATCTCCTTAAGGAAATTTACAAAAGAAGAAGTCAAAGTAAAAGAAAACACATAGAGATTTAAGTAGATCCTCCGACACGAAAGCCACCCAGATCGATGCTAAATTGACTCCGAGATCGAAACCCTAAAAGAAATGGCAGCAAAGCAAATGGAAGATCTACAGAGGAAGCTGGGAGTGCTAAACTACCCGCGTGCTAATGCAGGAGCTCAGTCTCTCCTCTTCGCCGGCATGGAGCGATACGCTCTTCTCGAATGGCTCTATTCCGCTATAACCTCTACTCTGTCTACGGTACTTTCTATGCGTATTTCTATATTTCTCTTGTTTGGCTATCATGAAAATGCAGGAATATGTGGGAAAATAACAGTGTCCAGAGTGTTTAGTCCAATTATATTCCTTATCGATGTTACTCTTCGTTTCTTTGTTTTAATGTTTTTAATGTCCATAGTGTTTAGTCCAACTAAGTTTCTCATACTCTTTGTTGTAAATTGCCCCCTAACTTTGATTGAACTTCAGCTGCCGTGCTAGATTGTTATTGGTCTATACCACAAATAAAAACAGAAGCTCCTTTAGATTTTAGTCTTACGTATTAGAAGAGTACGACCAAAAAAATGTTCATTTTAGTATTGACTGGTAATAGCTTAGCATGTACTTGGGTGCTGTTGTTGCGCATGTTGGTATTATGCAACCCCATCATACTTCAGTGACTTGAGAATTTTTAGCTCAGGGGCGAGGAAGTTATGAAGATAGAACTGAAATGCTCCGGTGGAAGCAAGTCTTTATGCAGATATACCTGAATGGAGGTTGGCATGAGTGATTCTCAATGATTTGACATATTATTTTCATTTTTTACTCTACTTCTATTTTACACACTGCTTTGTATGCTCCTTAAGTTCCATTCTTGGTCATAACAGTTCTTTTACCTTATTATATAGTGTTGATGAGCATGTAGCAAAGGATATCCAACTCATAGATGCTATAGCGGAGAAACAAGCTGTGATTTTCTCTGAGGAATGCAGATTATTCCCTGCAGATTTGCATATTCAGTCTATGTATCCACTGTAAGAATTTTGTCTCATATCACTCTCCGGTATCCATAACCCTGTTCAATTAATGCCCAGTAACTACTTGGCCAAACTGTTTAGTGGGGATATGCATACTAAAAAGTGAAATTCTGTATACTATTTGAATCCACGGATTTAATCTTCTGCATTTAAGCTTTTAACATATACATGAATTTGAGTGCAACTACCTCTTTACCAGGCATGGGCATATGAGTAGGGAACCGAACAACCGAACCGAAACAAAGGATTTGGTTCAGTAGTTGTGGTTATTTACTAATACCCAAATGGTTCTATAACTAAAATACCAATGGTTCTCGGTTCGGAACCGAAAACCAAAAAGTATCAATAAAAAACCGAAGCTAAACAAGGGTTCTATTGTAATGACCAAAATTTCACTTATAAAACATATCATATATAAATTTCTAAAGCTTCTTAACCGGCCTTAACTTTTCCTCCCTAAAGCTTCTATCTTCAAACATAACATAAAAACCCTACTTGCCTTTTTTTAGTATTTACCTGCGTTATCTTTGTCTCAGATTCATTCTCTATTTTGCTTGGCTCGACTTTCAATCCGATATTACCAGGCAAGTTCCCTTACTTCTTATTTCATTTTTCTCTAGAATGAGTTGTTTGAATCGATTTCACAAACAACATAGGTTTTCTGGTGTTGTCTCGAGTCCTAAAATCGAATGGAGGGAGAATTACAGACATACTAGCTCATCTGTTAAATGATCTGCTGAAAGTTGATGATGTTAGTAAATTTTTGACGTACATTTATTTTTATAACAGTTTCAACTTCTGATATTTGTGCCGACCTTTTTCTTTCGGTGTTGTGTTCGTGTTGAATTGTTTTGAACAAAGGTCTACGGTCTTGAAAGATAAAAGTGTGTCCGGTATCGTTTTGGCTGGAGGTCAAGGAAAAGAATGGGTGCAAGTCCTTTCTATTTATCTCTTTGTTTGAATTCTTCTTTTTTGTACTTAGATGGTTTGAGAATTGGTATGTGTCTTTAGTACTTTTATCATACTAATTTGTATTCAGCGAATTCGTTCAAAACACAAAGTAGTCATATTTCAGGAATATGAATGTACATGTACATGTACATGTACATGTATTTTCTCACTGTTTCATATTTCAGATTATGGTTTTGCCATCTTTGTTCAAATATGTGACCATACCGAAGCAGTATCTACCACATCTGAGCCAACCAATTGCATATTATGTCAAAATTATTTTCTTTCTGAAAAAGTGTGTCTTATTTATCGTTCTTGTTCACCTTTTATAATGTTGTTTTTTCATTTCTTAGCTCAAGGGCATTAGGGAGTTGGAATTGTTTATGTTGAAGCATAGAAAGGACCATGTGGACTTGCAGCTGACCACCGAAATGGAGAGGGATAATATGAAACACGAAGTAAGTGATTGGATCGGTTGGTCGATCATGTAGACATTTTTTGTTTTTTAATTTAGAATGTGCTCTGATGTTTTAATTGACAACTTTTTTTGTCTGTTAAATTGAAACTTTTGATTGCTTTAGCTGCTGGTTTACACTAAATAACTTTTATGTTGTTCATGGTCTTGTTGTTAATATTCGTTTTTATCTGTTATTGGCTTTACTCGCGTGGTACTTGTTAAGTTCATTTGCTTATCGTTTCACTTATTCATTTTTGGTTTAATACCTGTAAAGAAAAAATTAATATTTTGAAAAACAACATAAACGAGGAAGAAACAGACACTAAGGACAGGCTTGGTATCAAGGGTGATACCTCTAATGCGGATACTGTAGCACCCAAACATGGAGTGGTATGTTGAAATGTTTATCTTGTGATTTAGGTGGTACTATGTACGTTAGCTCTCATAATTTATGAAAGGTACTGTTATTTTTCTTATTTAAGAGTTTTCTGTGTTTTAAATTGATTAAAAGTTTATATATATATATATATATATATGTATATTCACACTGTGTTCTGATCTGTGAGCTATCAAGTAATTAGTTTTTTCTAGATAATATATGTTCTCCATTGTTGTTTCAAAGTGATAAGGTTTCTATATCATAGTAAGTCCAGTTTTATTCAATTTTAACAGAAAAGTTAGAGGGTGTATTGGCTCCAAATAAACTAAAGGGTATTATTTGTAAATTTAGGTTTTGATTTTGGTGAAAGACTTCATTTAGTCACAGCAAAGTTTGACCAGCTTAGAACTATTAGCTTCCAATAAGCCATTAATATAGCAACGCGGTGGAGAAATCGTCTCTCCCCTTCAACTACATCTGAGACTACTAAAGTGTACAATTTAGAGGTTAGAGAGCCGGAAATACATCTGAGTCACTTCAAGTCCAGCAACAACTATTGGATGACGAGTCGCATAACCTTCAGGTAACATATGTTTATGTATGAGTATACTATGAGTTAGAACCAAGAATTTTGCCGCTGAGGAGGCTTTGAAATGGAAGGCTCTAAACACCTTGTCGATAATCAACTAAAAGTATAATATTGTTCCAACCAAGAGATTTTGATCTCCCAAAATAGTGCCTTATTTTAAAGATATAGTTTCATGTGGTATCATTGTTTGAACTTGTCTTTCTTACTTTCTTTAATGCCTAGTTTAGTATGTTGACTTTTTGCAGGTTAATTTAGAGGAGACTAAATAAGACGAGTAGAGCGCATTAAATCATGTAAAGAAGAGAAAGCAGCTTCAAGAGTCTGGCAAAACTACTGACGAGGTTAGGTTTAAGAACTCTTGTATGGAGTTGGGTTTTGCTTAATGAGCTTCAATAATATCTTTTTATTTTAAACTATTTTATTCGGAGTTTGGGGTAATTCGATTATGTTTGGTTACAAAGTAACAATTTGAAATCGACAAAAGAACGGTTCTTTTCGGTTGAATATCCATATCGAACCGAAAAGAATTAAATCGAATTTTAATTGGTTCTTAAATAAGTATCAGTTTTCGAAAACCGAAAAAATCGAAACTGTACAAAACGAATTTTGATTCGTTCTTAAATGGACATCAGTTTTCAAGGACCGAGAAGCGAAAAGATTGAACCGAAAAACCGAATACAAATTTTAAGAACCGGAAAATCCGAACAGAATAAAAAAACCGACTACCCATGTCTACTCTTTACTGATGTTATTAGATGTTTTGAAAGTAGAGAATACTGGATGCAGAGTATCTAAATTTGCCCTAGTAGTGGTTTCTCTGGAGAAATGAAATAGATTCATTGATTTAATAATAAAGTTGGTACCTAATATTAAATTTTCTGAGAAGAAAATCATACACTGATGTACAGCCTTACACTTTTGACAGCTGATTTTTAAAAATATTAGTAACATTTAATCTGTGATATAAAGCGTAGCTCTTGCATGGAATTGATTGTCACACAGAGACTTAAGTACAAGATAGTTTGAAGACTACATATTAAAAAGATGTACTAAACTAATCTAGGGTAGATCGACAAAGAGGACAAGTGGAATGAGAATTCAGCCAAGCATCTATGCAATGTACGTGGAATGCGTGACTGCACCTTGGCAACCATCTGATGGCTTCATCCTCTTCGAAATCGCTCAAACAAATTGAGCAGTCGCTGCAATGGGCGTAGACCTCGCTTCTCTTATAGTTGCCAACCGGTAACGAGTTGATTTGGGACTCAACCAATCCCCCTGCCGAAGAATTGGTGGTGGAGGGGGCAGCATCGTTCAATACGTTATCAGGATAGGCGGCAGCATCGTTCAATGCATCATCAGGATTGGGTTGTCTCGGTGCCCGTCTACAGACTATAAAGATGAAGGTGAAACACATCAGTACGATGATAGCGCTGATCAGGACTACGAGGACTGCGGTGAGGAAGGGAGTAATATCAGTGGGGGGAGAGGCGTTATGATGACCCTTGTAGATGGTGAAAGGGGGAGGCGGACTGACAGGCGGGTAGCACCAACGAGGGCAGTAGTGGCTGCAGATTCCTAGTGAGCAGTCTGCGGTAGGAGTCCAAGCATTCTGATGTCCTGCAACCGCCATTTGATTATGTTGACTATGTGACCAGCTCTACCGTTTCTCTAATAGTGTAGTAGGAGGAAGGTGAGGCAAAAGATCTTTGTTGGTAGTTAGAAGATGACCAGAAATGGCTTTCCCCACATGAAAATCTTTCTGGAAATTTCGAACTTTATCGGGCCAAACAAATATAATAGCAGAGAGTGATGGATCTGTGCCTCCTCACAAAATGGTGAAATTCCTCAAGCCAAACAAAATACGGTTCGAGAAGGTCTCTAGTCCAGGGTAGATACTCGACACGTATACACGAAAAGGTTTATAATTTCATGCTATGAAACAAAGCACATGCCTATGTAGGGTCTCTTTATATAAAGAGTAAACCACCCTTTTCATTTGATAGATTTTCAAATAGGATTGTGGTCACGCCACTATTTATATTCTTCTATGTATCTTCTTCGTAGCAGTGTGGTATATAAATACTGTATGTATGTCATCAAAGAATAACTGTATACTAAAAATTTGCTTTTTAGATCGAAATATTAGAGGAAGAATTATTTAATTACTAGTATATGAAAAGCTGTGTGTTTGTAGTTGTAGATTTAAATTACATTTTGTTGTATTCAGGTGTTATAGAGAAAAGCCGGCAGACGTTAGTGGTGGTGTAGTCTAGTGAGTAGTGACCTGTCCAAAGTGCAATGGATCCACTAGTAAATAAAAATAATACTAGTACTAAATAAAAACGTCAATATCAATGAATGACAAAGATAGGATTAGGGGAGAGTCTTTCTTTTATTCTGATTCAATGAATGATAGGGACTAGGGAATATATCTCCTTCATTACCAATTACCATTCAATGAGTACATTCTTTAATCAGTAAAATTATTGATTTTTCTCATGAATATTTTTTTCCTACAGATCTCACTTATTAAATAGCAACGGTAGTAATATACTAGTATCTTTTATTACGGACAACCAGCATTCAAATATGTATTTTTCTCCATCACAATATTACTTGATGGATAGTGTTAAGAAAAGAAAAGAAAAAGGTAGATGTATGACCATTTTTATATTTTAACCTTTTTATATATATATTCAAAAGATGAGAATTGAAATTGTTTAAGATAACTACGGTTTTAAAAATAAAAACAACTTATACTTAATAGAATTATTAAATAAAATTATAATTGGTAACAAAATTTATTAATCATTTCAATTGAGTTATTTTTATTAGTTTTAAAAAATAAGTTTAATATTGTTTTATGTCTAAATTAATTATAAATATATAGTAGAATTCGAGGGTACCAACAGAAAATTCAAATACCATCCGTGTAAAGGTCGAACTAGGTCTCGGTCGAAAAAAAAGCGATTGTTCGGCGAGTAAGACCACTAAAAACAGTAACGAGACCGTAGTAACAATGTGGAAACGGATCATAGACCCTTAATCGAGCACAATAAAGAGTAAAGAGTTATTATGAGATAGTGATGTGATGTATAATTTATGTAGTATATAAATGAACTCAAATCCTAACGCAATGCAAGATTGTCCAACTGAAGTAATAAGATGATAACACGTTTGTTCTTCCAATCATCATAACATATCATTGTTACTAAATTCCCTCAGCAAATTCTGGCGCCGTCTGTGGGAAGCGTGTAAATCGTAGCTCCTACCAAAGTGAGTGATGGTATTGACTAGGTCAAGAACTGAGAGAGAAAATATAGCATCCCCCCATGAGCATGGCAGACAAGACAATCATAGCACCATAAAGAACTCGCCGAACGGTGAAGGAGTCTTATTAGCTGATCAAACAAGTTATCAGGCGGCTTACGTGGCAACGAATCAAAATGTCGATCGATCCCAAAGGTTAGACTCATCTCGGTCTCAAGTAAGTCGGTCGCGCCCATCATAGTATGATAATCACGCTAGGAAGTTCACCCCCTGACCGAGAATATAACTACTATCTACGAGAAAACAAAAGGGAGAGCCAAATATCAGCCTCTGATGGGTATGCTTACGGCACCGTACATAAGATCACATCGTTATTTCTGTGCATATCAAAATGAATATGGGTACCCCATCGATGAGTGTTGGAAATTAAAAGAAAAAATCCAAAGGTTAATCGACAGTGGAGACCTCGTCTAGTTTGTTTAGCAGAGAGATAAAGCACATTAATAGAGGACATGAGAGCCAAAATGGTGCCTACCGAGGAACCTGACATATCTAGGGAGAAACAACAATACATGTGTACTATGCTTGGAGGGGACACCTTTTTAGGGCCTGATCTAACATCACGAAAATGATACTGTAAATAACTAGACATCCACATGGTTGGTAGCTCGTTGTATCATAATTTTTAGGAGCCAATGACGGATCTCATTTTCAATGATGATGAATCAAGCGGTATTATCACCCCCAATGAGGGCGCACTGAAAATTAACGCCAACTCGACCAATGTCATTTTTAAGGCAAGTTATGAGCAGATTCTTGGAGTACTCCCATTTAAGGCAACTAGGAGGAAACGAGGGCAAGATTACTAAATGTCTGATGGAGGTTGAACTCTCGATCACAGTAGGGCTCGACAACACCAATGTTTTATCCAAATCTTGTTTATGATCGCTGAAGCCCCAAACCCTACCATGCTATAATAGGAAGACCATGGATACATAAGCTCGAGGCCACGACATGCTCATTCAGACAGTGCATCAAGTACACTATAGGGAATTTAGTAAGAATAATCAGAGGTATTCAGCAGACAACAAGGCAATGTTACACCATGACGCTTGACCATTTAAAACGGCTCAATAACAATTAACAAGCTATAGGGTTTGGGACCATTGCAAACAGATATATCAAACAAATTTAATAGCTTGAACAAAAATTCAAAAATATTTTAATATCTTTGTTGCATAACAAGGAGGATGTGTTTGCATGAAATTCGGAGAAAGTAACAGGAGTTGATCCAAATGTCATTTGTCATTCATTAGCCATTGAGAGTAATGTTCGTCTCATGCGACAAAATCGGCGAACCTTCTTCTTAGGATAGTCAGATGTGATATTCAGGAAGGTGGACAAGTTAGTCAAGTTTGTTCACATCACGCAGTATGAGATGTGATTTTTCCTGGGATAGTCAGATGTTATTTTTTATAAGATTACACATTTAATGTTCTTGTCCAGTATGAGATGTGATTTTTCCTTTTAGAGCAGTAAACTTTAAATTCGGATCATAGTGTGATGTATTGAACTATTGTTTATATTATGACGCTGCTCTGTCTTTTCAATTTCAAACACATCATTATCAAGAGAAGTTTTGTTGATAGAAACCTGAAAGAGGATGTTTTGATTCATGAGTACTTGAGAAAGAGTCACCTTCTTAAATGTCTTCTTCCAGCGAAGGCTGGCAAGCAGACATGCACTATGTAGAAGCCAGAACAGAGCCTGACGTTGAAGCAAGAAAATTAATCTTGGAGCAGAGATAATCTTTCAACACTGTTCCCACACACTCAATTTTATGTTTTTAGTTTAATTATTGAAAAACTATGAATGGTTATTGTTAAATAAGTTTAATAAAAATATTATCATAACATTACTTACTATTTCTTTTTAGTTCCTCGATACTTCGTTTTTTATAAACATTATTTTAATTTTTAAAGTAAATTTTTTATTAGCCCCTTCACATATTCATATGACCTAAAACAATTATGATATATTAGAAAACTATTTTTAATCATTTATTTATTATAAAGTAAATATATTAAAAATAACAAATAATCTGTTAATATATATTTTAAAAAAGTAAATCCTAAATCTTAAATATCTTCTACTATGAAAACCGTGAGAAACATAAATTTCATAATATATTTCGGCTAATTATAGTATTTGGGCGGTCAACTAACGCAGGTTTAACTTGCTAAAATCTTAAGCGGCGAGATTAAAAAGTAAATCTAGAGAGAAATTAAATGGCATCTTATATATAGTAAAAAAATGAACGGGTTCTATTAAATGAGGTGACATAAGATTGACTTTTATTGGCCTATGTGGCTATATTGACCATGTAACACATAAAACCCATTTTGGGGTCTGGTTTAGTTTACTTACAAATTTACCAAATTACCCCTTATCAAAATCAATTTATTGTGTAGTCCTTTAATATTTTTTTCTATATTCTTTCTCTTAATTGATTCATATTTCTGTCATATTTTCTCTCCATTTCAAATGGCAACATCATTACAAGGTAAAGTTTGAAGAAAAAATCCAAAAAATAAAAGAATAAGTTAAAGGAATATATCAATCTTTCAGAAAAATATATAGGTATGTGGTTTGATAAATATTAAAAACATCATCATTCAATAGATTTAGATGTTTTGACTAAATTGAGGATGTTTCGACTAAAATGGGTAGCTAGATCAACCAAATTTTGACGGCAATATGTAACATGTTGAATCAATTTTTAAGACACGGTTTTATACACAAATAGGTTTAATTTTGAATAAGTCAATGCGATATGATTTTTGACTCAAATATGCTTTATGGTTTTTACTTCTTTTAAGGAAATAATTTGTATAAATGCAATCTATTACAATGTATTCAACCTAATGTAGAATTGATTTGTAGATATGTTTAGTTAAACGAATTAAAGCCAGTGAGTCTAGATTTTGTGAGTTATTCTTTAGATTACTCTAGCCAATAGATACGGGGTTGACGACAAATACTTTGGTGTACTGTAAGACACTTCTGACTCACACGGGTAAGACTAGAGAGATAATCTAGAGAGAGAAAAGTAATAAATATCATGTGACTAATAAAAAATGAATGGTCTCCCTTCAAGTGAGGTGACATGTGTTATTTATAATAACTTTTTTTTGCTATAGGTTATATGTGCCCAAAATAATAGAGGCAATTTATTAATAATATACATTAACTGGACCGGGTTAGTAGCTACTCCATAAATTTACCATTTTATCCTTTATCAATATCCCCATATTTTTGGAGATCTTATCAAATTAGGAATATAATATACCATGACACTTCGCCTGTTAAGAGTTGTGTTTCATAAGATGTCCCCTTAGGTAAGGTGAAACATTATGGATTGTGGTGAGTGAAAAATGATTAGTTTTATTCAAATAAAAACAACTTTACCAAATGATTAGTGGGTTTCTTTTGGTTGGGACCATTTCGATTCGTGTTGGGAAAAGAATGAGGTCAATGAGCTAGGGAAAATGAGAGGAGATTACCTAGAAAGTCCAAAGGTTTTTTACATGAATCATCTCTTTTAACTCGTCAGCCTCCCGAACGTCACGTATCAACCCTTGAGTCGACCTACGAATTATAACAGACGTAGGTCACTATATTCTTTGTAGGGCTCAAAACATACGCCAACTCTTGTCAAATCAAGATGGTCGCATCATTATTATGCGCCTTTATAAATGCAGTCTCATACTCACTGATCCGATCCTATTTTAAAAAGAGAAAATCTGTTAGAGAGAAATGTTATCCCCGACTACTGCACCGGTCACCATGAATTCTTTTTCAGAAGACAAATCATCCTGCCAGTTATTCTGAATGGATTCTTTGATCTAACGCTGATCGTTATTTGAAGCAATCTGACCATGTTCTCCACCCATATACATTCCTATAATTTTCGCTTATTTCCGTTAAAAACTAATGGGTCGTAAGAGCTATATAGCCATTCGAATGTAATGGGAGTTACATAACAAACCCCTAAAAAACGAGACTGAAGACGATCATAACCTGTCCTATTTTTCCTCTGACGAATTTTCAGGATTTGTACATAGAATTAATTCCCTCATTGGCTAAAAGATCACCAAACATGAAGTTTTTGTTCATTTCTGGAAACATATAAAACATTGGTAAGAGTTATCATTTTTCTATTAGTAAACATTAATTCGGCGTTTCCACGTTCTTCTACTTTTGATATGTTGATATTAACCATTTGCAACTAACATGCATAACTAATTATTTCAAATAATTTGAATAGGTCTATATCATAAACAACATGTACCGTTACACATGTTTCATACCACCATTCATAAGATTTTTCTTCCGTAAATTTGACTTATGCCACCATTTCCACAACTTTATTTTCAACATTGTTTACAGTTTCACTCTTCTTTCAAAGATTTTAATTTTCTTGAAATTTAGCCAGATCTATATGCACATAATTCCACTCGACTGGAAATATCTTATGTTAATACTCTTATAATTTATTTTCTTAGAACATTCCTAAGCCTTTGTGTACATGAATATTTTGATTATGTTTAGAGAATAAGATTTCCTACTAAAACCTTATGAAATACATATTTAGTTATACAAGATTCATGCGTAATTATGATTGTCAACAGGATATACTACATAAATAAACATGGCTTTTTCATAATCGTCACCTACTAAAAGATTACAAAAGGATGAACCTTTTTGTTTACATTTTGAAATCTTTCAAAATTCGTTTGTTTTTATTAAAACAAATTCACCCATTAGATTTTTGAAACTTTATCTTTTGAGTTATGAAATTTTATACTGTATAGAAATTAAATAAAATTGAATTTAATTATGATTTAATTTAGATAAGAATAATTAAATTTTATTTATACTCTTAAGTTACATATTTTTGTATAAAACTACGATTACAACTAAAAATGATTGTAAATTTTGATGGGTTCGCTCCAAGAATTGTGACCGGGTATTCAAGAAAGCCCATGAAGTAGTGAACCCTAGCTTTATCGTTTCCTCTTCTCGAGGATTGTTATCGTCTGCCTCCTCTCTCTCAGATCCCTCTCTCTTGCTCCTTCTCTCTCTTTTCGAAAACGAAAAACAAATCTCCTAAAGCCGTTTACTCAAAGCTGATCTCCTGAAGTAGGTTGTCGATTATAGCTTCTCAGTCTCTTGATGAGAAGCTGTTTTCGTAATCTGAAATCCCCAAGATTTGATCTGTTGCTGGTTCGTTTGTTCAAAAAGCTTGTCCCTGAGAAGCTGGTTCGTCAAGGAAATCACCAAGATCACCAAGATTTGGAGCTGTTGCTGGTTCGTTGTTCAAAAGCGTGTCCCTGAGAAGCTGGTTTCTTGCTCAGCTGGTTCTCGATCCGAAAATCAGATTTGGATCTGAGGAAAGATGAGCAAGAATGTCGCTCAAGAAGACTTTCCCCTCTTGAAAGGTGCTGCTATTCCGACAATGAGAATGAACCCTACTTTTGATTCTGAAGGAAAGAGGTCGTTTGCTGAAGCGCTTGGAGGAAGAACCAAGGAGTTCATTCATGAAGGAGTCGTGCATGAGGAGCATGAGGACTACAGGTCGATTCATTTTCGACTTTCAGATAAGTTTTCTCTGACTAATAACTCTAAGCATACTTTAATCGCGAAGTTCTCGTTTGGGAGTCCAACTCTCAGCGAGTTCAAAGCGTACATTGCTGCATTTAGATTTGTAGGATCTTACAGCATATCTAGATGGGATTTAAGGCATTTTTTCATTGAATTTGCTCAGCTAGAAGATGTAAAAACATTCTGGACCAAACCTGTTAGATCGATAGGAAGTCTGTCCTTTAGAATACTTAAGTGGTCTCCTGACTTTCACCCTAAAAAGGAGTCACCTGTGACTCCACTTTGGAATTCTCTACCAAAATTACCTGAAATACTATATAATTCTGATTCTGTTAATCAAATTGCTAAATCAATAGGTCTGCCTCTAGCTGTATGGGTCCCTAGGAATAATATTGCTATGTATAACTACTGTAAAGCTTGGGTTATGGTTGATGTGTCTAAGCCTCTTCCTCAAAGCATTTGGATATGCTTTGGGGAAGAGGATGGTTTTTGGCAAGATATTGTTTATTTGAAAAAACCTTTTTACTGTAAATCTTGTAAGCATATAGGACATAAAGAAAGTCAGTGTAAAAAAGATGAAATAGAAAAAAGTGCAAACAAAAACAGAAGTAATAAAGACAACATTAAAAATATATCTAACCTACCCTTAAAAGAAGTCTGGATACCAAAAGTTACAGGAACTGATAATGATAAACATACTGAAATTGAGGTTAGAAATATTGAGGAAACTATTAAGAATTCTGAAATTAAACAAACAGCTAATGAGGATAAGATATTAACAGAAGATAAAATGGATAAAAGTGATATAGAAAATATTCAATCTGGAAGGCAATAATTAAAAGAAACAGAAGTTAATATTGTAACAGAAGTAAATGTAAAAGAGTCAGCTGAAATAGCTAATAATGATGTATCCAATATAAATATAACATAGAATGATATAGAACAAATAAATATTGAACTAAGTCAGTGTAACAATAAAATTGGTCTTAATGTAACTGAGATAGATAGTGGGTCTTTAAAAGAATCAAAGGAAAGTACAAATAAGGATATATCTAGTGTGTCTTTAGAGTTTTAGAGGAATAATGTTAAGATTTTTAATCAATTAGAAGACTCTGTAGAAATCACTAAGGAAGATATAATTAATGAACTAGAAAATATAAAATTAAGTAATCCTTTCAATGCATTATCTGATGATGAGTTAGAAGAATTAGAAGAGGTAGTAGGAACAGAACATATGCCCTTAATAAGGTCTAGTATAAGTGCACCTAATTCACCTAAGCAAAGGAAAACTATTAAAGAGTCATTTAATGTTAATGTGAGAAGATCTGCAAGAAATAAAGTAATATCTAGAACAAGGAACTTTAAAATGTCTATAGGATCCACTTATAAAACTTCTAAATGACTGTATTACTTAATTGGAACGTAAGGGGAATTGGTAATTGTAAAAAAATAAGAAGAATAAAGAACATGATTAAAAATTTTGCTGTTGATATCATAGCTCTTCAAGAGCCTATGGTATCAGCAGAGAATATAGCTTCAATCTGTCTAAAACTGGGTTTTAATTCACAATTGGCAAATATTAATAATAAAATCTGGTTGTTCTAGAAAAATGGTTATGAAATTGATGTTTTGGATAATTCTGATCAACTTTTAAATACTATAGTAAGTCATTCTTCATCTAAGTCAGTAGTTTTAATTACTATAGTTTATGCAAAATGTAATAGGGCTCATAGAATGTTGTTATGGGATCAGTTAAGAAATATTTCAGTTACTAGTTTACCCTGGTTAGTGGTAAGAGACTTTAACACTATTTCTAATGAAAATGAACAATTGGCTTGTAGTACTCTTTGCTCTAGAGGTATAGATGAATTTAACCATATGATTATAGACTGTAAGTTAGAAGACCCTGGTTACATTGGATCAAACTATACCTGGACAAATAAGCATAAGTGGAAAAGACTTGATAGAACACTGCATAATGATAAATGGAGAGAAATTTTTAATATAACAAAGGTAAATCATTTGGCTAGAACATATTCAGATCATTCTCCATTATTAATATCAGTAACTAATAATTCAACTTATAAAAAACCATCTTTTAGATTTCAGAATATGTGGTTAAGGCATGAAAATTTCTTAAAAACTGTGAATGATAACTGGTCTAAATCAATCTGTGACTCTTCAAATATGTTTATATTTTGGTCAAAACTTAAAAGGCTTAAGGAACATTTAAAAATATGGAATAAAGAAACATTTGGAAACATTTTTGATCTTTTAAGTAAAGTAGAAGAAGATATAAAGATTGCTGAATTAAGATTAGAAGAAAATGATTGTTCTGAAAATCAAAATAAGTTAAACAGTTTAAACATTACATATTCCATATTGCTTAAGAGAGAAGAGGACTATTGGAAACAGAAAAGTTACTCTAATTGGATCACAGATGGTGATAACAACACTGCAATGTTTCATAATTATGTAAAGAAGAGAAGATCTAAAAATATTATAAAAGGAATTCAGGAAAATAATAGTTGGATTGAAGATGATAGTTTGATAGGAGATTCTGCTCTAAAATACTTCTTTAATTTGCTAAATAAAACTCAAACTCAAAAAGATTTTCCTTCAGTTAGAAGTGTTATTCCTAAAATGATATCGTCTGTTGATAATGATAGTATCTTAGCACTGCCTACTTTAGATGAACTTCATGTTGTTATTAAGAGTTTGAACCCTGATAGTGCTTCTGGAGTTGATGGCTTCAACTCCAGATTTTATGTTTCTTGTTGGTCTATTATAAAAAATGATCTTTTAAATGCTGTTATAGATTATTTTCTAGATGTTACATTACCTAAAGGTCTGTTTGCTACATTAATATGTTTAATACCTAAAAATAACTCACCTAAAACTTGGAAACATTTTAGACCTATAAGTTTGTGTTCTGTGTTGAATATTATAATTTCAAAACTTATAAACCTTAGAATAGCTAAGTTACTGCCTGTTATAATATCTAAGGAACAAGGAGCATACGTAGAACATAGGCTTATTCAAGAGAACATATTAATAACTCATGAGTTAGTTAAGTTTTGAATAGGAAAGTCAGAGGAGATAATATAATTATAAACTTGGATATGTCAAAAGCATTTGATAACTTAGAGTTTATCTTCATTTATGATGTTTTGTTGTCATTTGGGTTTAATGATAGAGTTATTAAGTTGATTAAGAAAAGCATAGAGAATGTTAGGTATTCAGTTATAGTTAATGGGAATGCTTATGGTTTCTTTAAATCTGTTAATGGTCTTAGGCAGGGAGACCTTATGTCTCCTTATCTCTTTATTATAGCAGAGGAATTCCTAATTAGGGGTGTGAATAACTTAATTGAACATCATAATTCTATGGCCTATAATATGAAAAGTTTAGTAAGGATTAACTACTTAGCTTATGCTGATGACATTATTCTATTTGTTAATGGTTCTCAAACAAATATAAAAAAGTTAACTGAGTTTCTAGATTCCTATCAAGCTCTTTTTGGTCAGCAAGTAAATACACAAAAGACTACTTTCATAACTCCTTTAAGAATGAACAGATCAAGAATATTATCTTTAGAAAGTATTCTAGGTTTTAAACATTCTGATCTTCCATTTACTTATTTAGGCATTCCAATTCATACAAATAATCATTCAGTTCATTTCGAGAAGTTAATAGATAAGATAAGAACTAAAATTTTAGATTGGAACTCTAAAAAATTATCTTTTGGAGGCAAAATGACCTTAATAAACTCTGTTCTTATGTCATACCCTATATACTATTTGCAGTCTATTAAGTTACCTTTAAAAACTATATCTAGGATTGAGAAGTTGCTTAATAAGTTTTTATGGGGGTCTAGTGAAACTTATAAGCATATAGTATGGTCTACTTGGGATAAAGTGAGTAAGCCTTATAAAGAAAATGGAGTAAACATCAAAAGTATAAGAGACTTACAAACTGCTTTTTCATACAAACTCTGATTTAACTTTAGGGATAATAAATCACTTTGGTCAGACATGATGCATTCAAAGTACTGTAATAGCTTACATCCTTTAAAATCAACATTGAAAATGACAGACTCTAAAATTTAGAAGAGAATGTATGAAGTTAGGGAAAGTGCTGAAAAACAAATAAGATAGAAGTTAGGTAATGGTAATGCAGATTTTTGGTTAGATCATTGGTACAATACCAAACCTTTAATAACTTTAACAGCAAGTAATTCTATACACTATACACAAACAAAGATTAAGGAGTACTGGATAGATGATGTATGGAACACTGATAAATTGTTAAGTATGTTGCCTGTTAATTATGTGAATGAAATCACTAAAGTTAATTTTAACCCATGCTTATCTGATTCTATAATCTGAAAACTATCAATTGATGGAAAATTCAATTTAAAGAGAACTGTTAATGAAGTAAGGATCAAAGCAATAGAGTCACAAATAAAAGATAAAGTCTGGAATAATATCTCACCAAAAAAATGTTCTTTTGTCCTTTGGAGGGTACTGAATAACATTTTAAGCATAGATATTAAGCTGCAACAGATTGGTTTTAGTTTAGCATCTAAATGCTCTAGTTGCCAGAATCTAGAAACTTTAAATCATGTCTTTGTATCATGTGAGTCTGCTTGGTATACCTGGTCATACTTTTCTGCTATGTTTAGGATAGATATAGGTAGACATATGACTGTGAATAACATAATTAATCTTTGGTTATTGTCTACATCTAAAAGAATACATATTAGAATAATTTTGCTTGCATTGATTGTATACTCTATTTGGCATGCTAGAAACAGTTGTAAACATAAAGATAAGCCTTTATCTCCCAAAAGGATAGTTAACAATATTCTCTTCATGCTTGCATCTCTAGATTCAGGTTTGCGATTGTCTAGGAAGCATTGATCTAAAGATCTGCATTTAGCCAAAGACTTGAAATGTTTTAATCATGTTAAATATACAAAATCATGTCTGTATGTTGTCTGGTCCTTGCCTGATCATAATAGACTTAAATTGAATTGTGATGGATTTGTTTTAAACAATGGTGAGGCTAGTTCTGGTTTTATAATTAGGGATAGTTTAGGAGTTACTTTAATAGCTAAAGGTGACTTACTTGGGAAGTGTTCTTCCAACACTGCTGAGGTTTTAGCTTTAATAAATGGGCTGATGTACTGTAAAGATCATGATTTATTGTCTGTAGATATTGAGACAGATTGTCTCAACTTATTCAATATGCTTGCAAATGGCTGCTATCCTTGTTATTTAGATCAAATGCTAACATATTGTAGATTTTTTATTAAGCCACAAATGACCTTGAAACATGTATACAGAGAGCAGAACTATGCTGCTGATTGGGTAGCAAAATACACACTAAAAATGAATTCTAATTTCATGGTTGAATCAATACATCATTTGAATGAATTAAATGCAATAACGTTATTAGAATCATTAAATCTAGGTTATTTCAGATTCTTTGATGAAGATTAACCCTTTTGGCAAGTGGAAGCTTGACCAACATTTTGTTTTTACAGGTTAGGAAACAATAAACAGCTCTGGTTGCAGAATAAGGACATGGAAAAGACTTGTTTAAGGAAAGAAGAAGAAGAGAAGACATGGAATGAAGCATGGAAGAAATGTACATTGCAGTTAAGATATAGAATGGCATGGGAAGAGTCGTAGAAGAAGAGAAGAATGCAAGAGGAGACAAGGAAGAACATGTAAAAGTGGAAATGTAAACTGAAGTTAATATTCGAAGAGAAAGCTGTATAAAATGAGTTACAACTCATCACACATTTGTAAAGCTTTTTTATATATCAATAAAAATGTATTCTCTTGGAAAAAAAAATTGTAAATTTTGATTATGAACAACAAAATATTAAATCATAAATTAAAAAAATTAATGCTAATAACTAAATAGACAAAAAGATATATAATTTATTTTAAATTAGATATTAAAAGTATTTAGTATCCAAAAATATTATTATGGACACATTTCATTATTATTTTATTTTGTTCGTATTTAGATGACCACGTCCCTTCGGCATTAAAACCGTCGTGGAATGGCGATGAGATACTAAAATTCACCTTCTAAAATACTCCGGTCCAAAATAAAATAAACACTGTCCACAAGATCAATAGTGATCTCGAGTTCAAGGTAAAATAGGTATGAAATGGATCCACGTAGAAAGACAGAAATGTACTCCTGTCCTGACTCCTCCTTAGTCCTTATCATGATAGTAAAACAAAACGATTCTGGACCCACGCCACCTAGAAAAAAAGGTATTCATTTATCATGATAAAACAAAACGATTCTTCTTCTTAGGACGGAAGGTGGGGTAGGATAGAACAAAACCATCATTCATTTAATAAAAGAATTCGATTTAGTCAATAGTTGGTCATTTTATTTGGCCATATGTATGGCTAAAATCAATTTTTATATACTATTATAATTTATATTTTGTAAATTTATCATTTTTTATTAAGCAAATAAGATACTTTATTACCAAAATAGAAATATTACAAATGTTAGGATTAAAAAACTAATACAAAATTAAGATAACTAAATTAGCTAAAGATTAAAATCGGAGAACTAAAAAAAAAAACATCAAGTTTTTTGTTTCTCTTACTTCACGAATCAAGCACAGAGCAACTTTTGCTCTTCAGGAAGAGAATGTAAAGAAAATAGAAAGAAAATTTATAGATACACCGGTTGCATACGATTTTCTTGAACTTAATTGACAATTTGTTTACTTTTATAACTTTATATAATATTTTATCAAATTCATTCGGATAGAAATTTTACAAAAGATTTATTGTTTTATTAAAAAGTTAATAAATATATTTTAAATATTAAATCGATTTTTATTATTGTTTGGTTTGGCATTGTTATTAAATTTTATTTTGGAGTTGTGTAAACGAATTATAAAATATGATATAACTAGATTATCAATTATAAGTAGATACGTGGTAAATGTTGTAATCTTTTTTCGTCTTTTGAATGTTTTTTCAGACGGGTATATTTTTTGAGAAGCCTTTTTGTACGATATCAGACCGTGCTTTCGTACGTTGTCAAACATGATTTCCGTACGCTACGACAAAAATCAAGGGTAGGAGGAACGATAACGGCTAAGTATTCACGGGTTAATTACCATAGGTGTACCAAGTACGAGTTCATTGTGAACTCTCTGTTAAGCATGAAGAGGATTTTTCCTTGTGTGGTAGACTTTGGAAAGCATGGTCTCGAGATGCCAACAATCATGTATGATTATCAGGTCAACTTTTACCACTTTTAGCTTTAAATGACCAAGTGATAGCCAAATGTTGGTTGGTCAAGCTAAGCCAACTTTAGCCTTAAGCGATCACTTGGTCGCTTAAGGCCAAATAGATGACGCATTCAGTTTCGTTTTGCTGCCAAGTCAAATTTATGGGTTCGGGCTTGGTTAACTCATCTCAAACTCATTTGTGTCATATCAGTAACTCCCCCACTCTATTTTTTGGTGTCGAGCTAATAAGGTGTTTTCACATACGGTTGATATTTTCTCCAATGTGATATTGCGTCGAGGCTTTTTTTTTCTTTCCCTTATATTATTATTTCTATATATATATGAATAATTTGTGTTTTTTATGTGTCGTCATCACATGTTACCTTTTTTTATTTCTTTAAATACTTCGTGGTCTCACCATTTCACTTCTCATTTCTATTCAGAACACCACTCTCTACATTCTTACTTTCTCTCTATAAGAACTATGTCTACAAAAGGTGAAGCATGAAAGTTTTATTTCCGAATGAAGGATGACACTCGTAGCTTTGATTCTCTCGAAGGTTCTTCCGGGAAAGAGAAAACCATTCTCGATGATTACTACCATTACATTCTTATTAGCGAAGGGATTCCTTTATGAAATGATAATTGGTGCCAAGTTTGGGCATTGATTGTCTCTCACTTCTATATTTAATGTCGTCAAGGTGTCAAAGATCCATTATGAGAATGATAATCTGGATGATAGACTCATTTGGGTCCCTTGTCTCGGTGAAAGTCCGTGCAATGTTCTTCTTTACAAGACAATTTTTTTTTCATTCAACCTTCCATTATGGTCTTCTGATACCATTTGATCCATTCACATCAGAGTAGTTATCATGGCTCAACCTTTCTCCGACCTAATTTAAATCCAACGGATGACACCTTTTGATAAATTTTCGAGTGCTATGTGTTATTCTGGGTGTTATTCCAACTATTATGTTGTTTACTTCTTTCTATTTTCTCAAGAAAATGCATAACACTCTCTTCTGCCACTTCGAGAAATACCTCATTGTGGTAAGGGTTTTAGTCCAATTTAGTGAAATCTAGAAGTTTGTCTTTTTTATGAGTGGTGATTTATCATCTTTTGTTGGTGGCTTTATCTCCTCCGCCTTCGCCATGCCAAGTATGTGTTGAAGCGTGGATTTTTTTTAGGTTTTTGGTTTTATTTAGTAATGTTGTATTCTTTGTTTTTTAAGGTAAGCGTGCTAAATTTCTTTGCGAAATAGACTTTCATGTATGATTTATTTTTCACTTGCTTACTCTTCATGATAACTATGGATTTAATACCATGGTTCCTCGATACCATTTTATAGATATTTATCAGCCCAAACATTTCCTTAAATCCGACGTTTAGATTTTAATACCATAAAATTTCTTCAAATTCGGCGTTTGGATTTTTCTACCTCGGTCTTCATCCTGATGCCCCGATTCTGACCAGGTGATCGTTGTTGTCTACCTTACTCTCGCGGTTTCCTTTTCCTTCATATTCTCCGAGCCCAAACGCATTCATCGTCAAGGTAGATGTGAGGCATATGAGTGCTATCTTATATTTTCCTAAGCCATCGTTGTTGGTAATCATGTTGATGCCTCTCAACACATCAAGGGGAGATAAAATTTATACATAGGAAGGGCATCGAGAGAGCTAGGAGTATGTTGGATGATCAAAGCACTTGAGATATAAGGAGGTAGTTTTGTTGGTTCTGACCATCGTGAAAGAATATTTTTCAGATTGCAATGATGATATTAGAGTGAGCGAATGATCAGTCCATGATGATGTCCCTTGATTTATTGGTCTTAAATTTTTGCACCTCAAGAAAAGTGTGGCTGTTTCAAAGAAATCCAAAACTTCTATTGGTCGAGGGTTAAAAAGCTTAAGGATGAACTAGTCAATGATAGAGTTGCCGGTCTGGCTAGTATCAAATGTCTGAGGAATATTAACATGTCGATGCATCGACGAGGCTAAGAGAAGGCATTTACACGATATCTGACTTATCAAGAAACAACAAGATTAAACGATACTTTACTTCACGAATGTTTTTCTCAAACAAGGTGAAGTTACAACCGTTCAAGCAATGCACAAGCTTTATCCTAATGTGGATTTTGGTTCTCACTTTGAGGAGCTTATACACTAAGATGTATTCTTTACTCCCGATGTACCATTTGTTTCCCCCTACTATGACCTCTATATTATCTGATAGTGATGTTGATACTGATTTCGCAACCATGACCTCCCACCGTGTCGCCTCCGTTACTTCTCCTACCTATCTCTCGAATTGGTGATTCGTTGAGATTTTGGATGGGTTTAATATATCATGACACCATGATTATTGGAATATGTAATACTCAAGTTATGGATAATTCTTCTTACTCTGCTCCGTCTAAGGCATCGTCTCGAGGAAAATATAAAGCACACAGATACTCATCAGGGTAGGTTTCGCGTATCTAATTGCATAATTATTGTATGATATTTGTGCTCTAAAGGCGTGTGCAGCCGAATAAGTGATCTTTATTTCTTGTAACCTAAATATTATTATTTCATTATAATACAAGTAATTTCCATTCCGTTGTAATATATGTGTTTTTCATTCTTTTAATCGTTTTGTATTTATCAAACTTTTATTAGTAAGTAAACAATGTCCATGATACGTTTCACCTTTGCTTATATTTTTTTATTCTTATGTCTTGTTATCTATGATATCATTACCCTCCCTACTTAGGAACGATAGTTAGAGCTATATTGATATATCACTTGTAAGAAATCAATAAACAAGGAAATAAATTTCATTAATCACTTCAAAAAGACGGTACAACAGGCTCAATAATCATTTGGAGAAAGAAAAAAATCTAAATGTAACATAATAAGATAACATGTTTAGTTCATAAAACGCGTTGGAGGCATCATCCTCTCCATTTCAAGTAGATTCATGACTTAGTGATTCTTCAATGCCTCGACGAGTCTTTCCCGTGCCACTTTTTGGTTTTTCCATATAATTAATATTGATGGTAGGTAAAGGAGATGACTTTGAAATTGTGCAGCCATAGCCTTCCCATAATCAGATTATAGAGGAGGAATGGTGTATCAATCATAACAAATCTGGTTACTCGATCTTGGTCCATTATCTCAACTCGATCGCCACCTGTATTAGTGTCGTCCTTAATGGTATGGTAACCTGACGATTGAATCCTACCACAGGGTCGAAGGTTGGTCGTAATATAGTTTTGAAAGGAAACTACTTCATCACCGAACCAAATTATACGTTAATTGTTTCCTTCGTGTCCACCTCAATTCGTCGGCCTTTGCATCAATATCAGCCATGATAAAAAAGGCATTGTCATGTGGATATGTGACGCCCTCGAGGTCCTTATCGGTGAAATATATCACAAGCATGGATACCCCGGGCGTACATGTTCTAACTGAGTTTACGCTCGGTATATCGAGAGCCAAGGTCAGCTCTGGAATGTAGGATTTGCGGAATCTATATGTGTAGCTCGTTCCAATAGTGCCACCATGGAAAGTAATGATGTATATATAGGGTTTTTTTCCTTCGTTATTTTCTCTATCGAGAAGATCGATTGTCCGAGTAGCTCTTCCCTTGCCCACATCCCTTGCTCTTAGAGGCTACAGAGCGCACGTCGAGAACTTTAGGGTCACTTTTGTTGGTCTTTGGTGGATGGTTTAACAAATTCCCTCAAGTTCCACGCTCGATGAGCTTTTGGATTTCTGGATGTAGTACCCGACATTCCTCCGTAGTCTGGTCATGGTCCCGACGGTATTCACATAGTTGGTTGCAATTTTTAATAGCCGGATGCGAGTACATACTTCGTAGGTACTCTTTGAGCTTCTTAAAATACAACATGTGGTGTTTGGGGTCGTTTGTGCCGGTAAAGTATTGTAACTTCATTCTATCCAAACACGTGGGCGTTTCCTCGATTTGAATCCTTAGGGAGAATGGTGAATTATATTCACCCTCTGTACTTATGAATATTGGGTTAGCAGCTAGCGTGTTCGGGTTGAATGGATTTTATCCTCTATATGAGGGCTTCGATCTTTAAGACGACTCTTCCTCGTTTGTCTGACGCGCGTGAGCACCAACAGAGCTATAATTGAATTCATATCGTTTCCTCATGGTGGGCGCACTGCAACCTATGCATGTAAGACGAGGCTATCTATCCACTCATCTGTGGAGGTCTCTTCATCCCAAATTCTAAATTCGATGATCCGATTTTGACTTGTAAGGCGATTTACCATCGATGGATGACTACGTTGCTCATTAAGGACATGTCTTTCTAGGTATGGTCTTGATGAGTTTTCTTTAATCGGTATTATTGGGTGTAAAGTCTATTGAATGCTTCTTGATCCATAAGAATACTCCTAGGACATCGAGTCTCTCGTTGCTGAGAATAACATGATCATCCTCCTCCTCAACGTTTTGGATGAAATAAAGGTGATATCGTCTGTGGAAGGGGCGAATGGGGAAACGAGTCCTTTTTCCTGTGGAGAATTTTCCATTTTTACGGGTTGGACTTTCCCATAGTTGATACTTACCTATTGAGGTAAGGTAAGCTGAAATACCGAAATTATTGGCCCGGTGGTGGACAGTTTTTGTGACCTTTGATTTATGTTTCATGAAGGTAAAAGTTTGTGATTATGAGTAGGTTAGATAACTGGTTGATTTCATTCCCAGCAACAACACCAAAATTGTGTGTGGGGGGGGGGGGAAATCACCCGATCATAAATAATTGTAAAGGTTTGAGGAATAAATATCTGTAATAAATGTTTTTGTAAGAACTTGAAATTATGGAATAAAGAACACTTATGTTTTATTGATAATATGAATTACATAGAAAAATATCTTGTTGTTGCTAATGTTTTATCTTTAACCTTCATCTACTTCACTAATGTTACATTTACTTTATATATAATAGTCCCAATTTGGTGAAGTCTTAGGTTACTTGCTCCTTATTGGCGCAACATTTTTTGGCTTTCCGGACGTTTTTTCAGACAGAGGTACGTCCTTCCGGGCATCTTTTTCGTGTTATATCAGATCATGATTCTGTATATTTTTAGACATGGTTTTCATACACCACGACAACAATTAGGGGTGGGAGGAACAATAACGGGTAAGGTTTCATGGGTTAATGATCTCGTGAGTATCAAGTACGAGTTCGTTGCGAAATATCCACTGAGCACAAAGAGAATTACTCATTGCGTGGTAGACTTTGGCAACCATGGTTTCGAGCTGCCAATGGCGTGCGTATGATTATCAAGCCATCTTTTACCATTTCCATTTATAAGTAACCAAGTTTTCACCTAAGGATGGATGGCCAAGCTAGGCCAACGTTGGATTTAAGAGACCAGGTGGTCGCTTAAGGTTCCATGGCCAATCTTGTGATAAATTATCTCGTGATTTAGTTAGGTCCCCGACTGCAAGCAGTTAGTGTTTTAAAAAAAATAAAATTAAAGATAAATTTGGCTCTTGTAGAACATCATATTGAATGAAGGTAATGAAAATGATTGTGCATGTACTTGAGCGTAAGAGAAATACTTATGGTATATTAGCCAATACGATATAGTACATATAGGATATTATGCATAGATATCCATGCTTAAAACAGATTTTCCATAACCGACACCTACGAAGAGATTGCAAGAACTTAAATCTCTGTGTTTATATTTTGTTTTTTCAAAAAATGTTTGTTTTTTTCACCAATTTATTTTAGACATCTTTTTTTAACAATGAAATTTTATATTTTTTTGAACTTGGATAAAATTCAATTTAGTTTTTTCTAATATAAATAGAAAAGAATTTGATTATATATTCTTAACTAAAATATTTTAGTATAAAAACTACAATCACAATAGAAATCATAAATTTTTATATATATATATATATATATTAGGTATATTATTTTAATGAAATAACATATACAATCGTTATTGCAACTTTATGTGTGTTTGGGGGAAAGAATCTTTAATAAGTTGTTGGAGGCTCTAAGAAAGCCAATCTCAAATCTCACTCTTCTTTCCATTTTTTATAATATGACTGCCACACCTCATTAGTGCTTCAATCGACATGGTCAAAGGTCTTCCACATCCACTGGTGTCGTATGCCATAACACACCAATACACTCCAGAAACTTATGTGTTTCAAAATCTCACCGGTGACTTACAATACACCAAGCCACCTCTGCATCCCCTGATAAACTCTGTCAACAAAAACAAACCAAATAGACTAAACTCAGATCAAAATTCAAGTATCAGGCCCACAATCATTGATCAACAAGGTTTTGATACTCAAGAAGATAGAACAAGAAGTTTTTAACCTTTGAGATCTCCACCACAAGAAAGTGGAACCATTACCACCACACTAAGCCAATTCCAAACCTTGAGAATCAACCTAATATATAAACAAAACTCATATAAAAACCAACTATGTCGCTGTAAAAAAATTCTTCAATTCCCTAAAAATTCATAATAACATTACTAGGTCTTTACCAAAAGATATAACTCATGAAAAAAGTCAAAATAAAGAAAACAACCCACCAAGCTCAATACCACAACTCGTTTACTCTCTATATATATTTTCACCAAACAAAACGCAGTGAATCTCTGCATTCTCCTCTACGTAATCCTTCACCACGCTTGAACCTAGTATTAGCATCTCCTTAACTTTCTCAAAAAAATATTAAGTACAATATCACCAGACCATGATTTAGTTTAGTTTATGAAATTCTCATTGAACTGGATACCCTAGATAATTCATTCACTATGCTGTTCCATTCTCACAGACGTGACAATCGCCGTTGTGACTTCAACAACCTCTAAGCTCAGCTCGACATTATCAACCTCAAATTTTGATCTCAGATCTCTTCAACAACCTCCAAACTCATCTCGACATTAACATCATCAGATCTCGAACTCGAATTTCTTTACGCTCCGTATTTTGGATAATTTGGTATGCGTATTTGGGTTAATGTTCAAATTAGTACTATTTTTAATTTAATATATATTTTAGTTTGCTTATATATATATATATATATATATATATGTTTAGATCGATGATTTATAATATAATAGATATAAAAAAATATTTAATAATAATAATATCGTTTAAAATATCATGGATCATTATCATCAAAAGTGGTTGTCGTGACCATATACTAAAATTTCACCTTCTAAAAATAAATGCGGTCCGAAAAGGGTGGTCTCCAGTCCAGGGTAGATACTCGACAGTCGACACGTATACACGAAAGTGTTTATAATTTCATGTTATAAAACAAAGCACATGGCTAGTTTGTAGGGTCATCACCCTTCTCATTTGATAGATTTTTAAATAGGGTTGTGGTCACACCACTACTGATATTATTCTATATATCTTCTTTGTATCAGTGTGGTATGTAAATACTGTATGTCATCAAATAACAAAAGTATATATAAGAAATGTTTGGATCTTAAGGAATATGCAGTCACATAAGCCCTGAAGACTGAAGAAACAAGATTCATGTCCATAAAAAATAAAAAATATATATTTAGTTATAGAGACTGAATCCCATACTAAAATAACATTGGGAGCCTACCATCCACCCGAGTGTTAAACAAGATAGAAGTTAGCAAGGAATTCAAAAAAGTTTTAGATAAAAGGATTCAGAAATCTAAATTCAGGAATCTTAAAGGTTGCATCTCAACCAAAGTTTTACTTACTAAAGGGTGTAGAAGGCCCATATTCGACTTATATAAATGACCATCACTATTCTAAGTTGGAGTATGAAGGGTTTAGTCTCTTATCTTTTTACAAGAGTTGGGATTCTAGATAACTCAATCTACAACATGATATTAGGTAGGGAGACATTAACGATGCTAAGTGATGAAGTCAAAGTTTAGAAATGTACATGGTATAAATAAAGATCTCTTACTTATAAGATATTCTTCAGTTCGGTTTCAGTCTCTAGCTTGATGAAGAAATCCGAGAAACTTCACAAACTGGGTTCCAATGGTTATCCATCTCTAAGGCTTAGTAACTAAAAAATACTCAATGCCAAGAGTATACGCTCATTCACCAAACCAACTCCTTCAATGAATTACGAACCAAGTTTGATATTCTACGACCATATTAACGTTGATCCTCATCATTTTTTTTACAACCCAAACAGGGAGTTGGTAGAAAACCTCTCTAGCAAGACACCAAGCTCAACACCATAACTCGTTTACCCTCTCTCAAGATATTTTCACCAAACAAAACGTAGTGAATGTGCCATGAATAAGTTGTTGGAGGCTCCAAGAAATCCAATCTTGAATCTCAGTCTTCTTTCTATTCTTTGCAATATGACTATTACACCTCATTAAAGCTTTAATAGACATTTTGAAAGGTCATCCGCATCCACTGACACCGTATGCCACAATACACCAAGATATTCCAAAATATTAGGGGCTTCAAAATCTCACCGGTGACTTACAATACACCAAGACACCTATGCATCCCGCGACAAACTCTATCAACATAAACAAACCAAATAGACTAAACTCAGATGAAAATACAAGTATCAGGCCCATAATAATTGATCAATGAGTTTTTGATAATTAAGAAGATAGAAATAATAAGTTTCCACCTTTGAGATCTCTACCAGAATAAATTGGAACCATTACCACCACCCCAAGCCAATTCTTAACCTTGAGAATCACCCTAATATATGACCATAACTCATCTAAAAACCAACTATGTTCACGTATCAAAATTCATCACTTCCCTAAAAACCTATGCTAATATTGACAAAGTCAAAATAAAGGAAACAAGAGACTTCAAAGCTGCAGAGTTCATGGAATATGACAAAAAGAAATTGTAATTAAATATCAAACCTACTCTCAATGGGAAGACTATCTATGCATGACATTCAGAACTTTATTGGGTCTCAATGACTAATCGGTAAAACCATCCTGAAATTTTGAGATCCACGCAACCTATTGACTGAACTAGACATTCAAGAAGATTTAAAGAATTTGTGGCGCAAGAATGTGCGATTTATTGACCATCGTATAATGAGGATACTAAAATGGATACCTTACTTGCACCCGAAGAGAAAATCTCATAAAACTCGTACTTCGATATCATTTCCTAAAATCTCATATTACATGTACAATAAGATTACAATTAAGGAAATTTCCAAGGTAGTAGGTAACCCCATTGTTGTTTGGGTTCCATATAAAAACAGGGTCATGTAGAATTGTTGAGAGACCTGAATCGAATAAAAAATCTCCAAAAACTCTCATACAAAAATCTAGATAAACTTGTGTAAATCAAATGGATATTAACAAGAGAATCTGTACAGAGACATGCGTTGCTATTTCCCATACTGTTTCCATATAGGACACACCCAAATGAAATGTAGAAAAACACTTAAACCCAAAGCCTCGCGAGAAAAAAAAATAACATATTGATCCCAAATCTTAAGTCTATCATTGTTATGGAAATGGATCATGCTAACTCAGACAACAATAACAAGGATAAAACAAAGCAAAGCAAGGAATTTATCAACCCAACACATGAGTTAAGTGGAAAAGAGCCTACAATCAATAGTTTGTAAACTAGAAAACCAATATCAATCCACCAATCACATACCTATACATGTGGAAACTTTAAGAACAAATAACTATAATATAATATTATGAAAATTAAAAGTTCCAAGAAAACCAATTATTGTTCTTCCTGATTGAATCTGAGTCATTTTTTGTGGGATTCTGTATATGTTTAACTCTCAATCTTCTTGTACGTGTTACTTTATTGTGTGTGCATGTTGTTTATACAGGTTACTTTATTGTGTGTGCAGGTTATGATCTTTTCTAAACTTTTTTAAGCGAAATTGAGCTTTGTATACCAGACTTGTTGGTGATTTTCTCTTTGTGCTAGACGTCATATGAGCTCTTTTTTGTGGCCAATGCCTTCAGATGGAGGTTTGCTGGAGAACTGTCTTGAGCAGTGGTCTAATATGGTTTGTTGGTTGGATGATCTTTATGTTTGATTGCGAATTCACTAATTCAATTATATAGTTTTTTGCCAGCACCTAAAAAATTTCGAGTTATTATCTTGAAAGCTCGAATTTAGCTGGTTCGAAGTGGTTCAGTAGCTGTCAAGAATGAAGCTTCTGAAATGGAATCTGATTTTGAACTGCATGTTGAATCTCGTATTCTTCTTGAGTGCATCGATTTTTTTGCTGGTTAGCTTGAAAATCTTTAGATTGAAATCATTGCATGTCGTTGCCTCTTTCTTGATTGTCATCCCGGTCGATCTTGCTCAAAGTTAGAGCTTTTTCGTTATTCTTTGATTAAAATCTCTTCAAACAATTTTCATCTAAATCTTTGTTGTTACGGTGGTATGATTTTTCTTAGCTGGATTGTGGTGGTTTCGCTTGTGGTGTCAGATTCGGGTCTTTTCTGGTGTTAGATTGTGTATTTGTTTTTTACATAAGGGTGTGTGGATTGCTTTTTTATAAGACGATTTTGATAGTGGTCTATCAAATAGGAGTGTTGAAATATTTTTTTAAAAAGGGTTATAAAATATAAATGCGGCTCAGGAGGTTAATGGTTGTCTCCAGTCCAGAATAGGTGTGATGGACAACAGAGTAGGTGTGATGGACAACGTACAGAAAAAGGTACTCGATATGTATACAAAAACATTTATTAATTTTATTATTATATTATAATAAAACAAAACAAATGCTTAGTAAGTAGGGTCTCTCTTTACATAAAGAACAAAGCACCATTCTCATTTCATTTGCTTAGATTTTCAATTATGGTTGTTGTCACGCCACGTCTATTCTTCTACTTTTATTATATACTCATCTTGTGGACATCAGTTTATATTAATGTATGTCATTAAAGAACGTGTCCGCAATTACATACTGAAAAATCACTTTTAGATCGAAATAGTAGATGTATTATTTAATTATGTGAAAAGCTACGTACTGTTTATATTTTTGGATCTAAAATATTTTGTTCATTCAAGTGTTATAAAAATAAGTCCATTGCCACTACCAATGTCTAAGGGTGGTTTAATGAGATGTTAAAAGTATAATAGGTTTAGTGGTGGTCACCAATAAAATATCAATATCAATTAATGATCGAAGGGATTATTTGTAGAGAGCTATATTTTTTTCATTACCATTTAATAAATTAGACATGTTTCAATAAAAATTTATCTCTCGCATTTCCGAGGTCTATTTTTTTTTGCGCTTATATTCTTTACAATATTTTAGATGACGATTTTTTTTTTGGTAAGACGCAGATATTGTTTACACTTATCATTTTCAGAATCTGAACCAAAACTATCCTACTCGAAACATATCGATATTTAATTTTTTTTTTATTCGCGAATACTAGTTTTTTTTTTGTCTAACTAAAATTGGATTTTTAAAGACTATTTTGAACTTGACGAGCATTATATGATTCATCAGGCAGATTCTTCATATATTTTCTTTCATTAACTCGCCTTACTTCGGATCTCAATCTACCAGATTGAATCTGATACTCCTTATGATTGAGCTGATCATTCAAGAAAGTTATCCTCTTTAGTAATTGATTCATTCGGTCTTCTAAATTAGATTGTTCATGCAGATGATCTTCTTGAATTTCATCATTGTTCTTATTCCGATCCTCACCAATAGGAAAATCTGACCCAAGAATTTCATTATCCTTCAAAATGACAGAATCAACTCTGATTTCATGTTCCATAGTAACCTCAACTACGAATGTCGCGGTTTTAGATATGAAAATCTAAGTACCTTCTTTAAATCCCAATATGGTCTCCAAATGTTAAACAATTGATTCTAAATGTTGAGATCAACTAGTTAAAGTGATTTTAGAGAGAGAGAAAAAAACAGTTTGCCGAATGAATGTCAATGAAAAGTGTCAATCATCTTTATTTCATAATTTCCTCTCATATTTATATGACAAAAGGGTGAATAACAGAATCAATTATATATAATGGTAAATTACACCTTTATTTATTACTATTTACATTCAATATTAAATTGTTCATCCAACTTTACAATAAATAATCTTTTGCTTGAATTGCTTTTTATCCCTTGATGATTTTTATCCTTATCAAAGTCCACCGTGTATGTTTATTTGACAATATTTAAGATAGACTTGTACAAACTTTCATTATCATCAATACTTGCTTTGATTTCTGAAGTTCTCCATACAAAAATTGCATATATGGTTTTCCACCACCATCGAATATCCGAAGTACCCTCACTAGTGGAGCATTTAGTTATCCCATTCCATCGGGTTGAGTCTAGCACAACAATATACATAATTTTTTATTTTATGATCTTTGGATGTTTTCAGGTTTACCATTTACTGTCGATGAACACTTTTTAAAAACTGTTTTTTTTCTCATCAAGCTTTGCAAAGCAAGGAAAACAGTAGCAAACATTGTAACTCACGGTCTCACTATACCTCTGGTTATAGTAAGCTTTCTCATCAAACTGAGTGAGGTACCATGTGTGTATAAATAAATATAGGGAGTGTATTTGTTTTTTAAATCACATTTTGATCGCATTCATATTATTAGAAGTGTTGTCTGTTACAACTTGAAATATATTTTCATCCCCAATATTTTTAATGCACGTGTCTACATATTCAAATATATAGTCTTATGTATGTGCGTCACTAAAAGCTTCTTTAGATGGAAAAAAAAGTAGTACCAACTCTACAGTTCACATATAAATTCATAATACTTTTAATTTAATGATCAATGTCATTCTCAATACCTGTCATTATAGAATATTTCACATCCACCTAAGTATTCACTTGTCCTTTCAGTCCTACTTTTTGATATCTGAATCCACTTATCCATCCATAAAAATTGCATACAATTTTATCACAAAATTAGTTTAATTAACCCAAACCAACGATCTGAATCAGTTAAGAATAAAGTTAAGAATAAAATAAACATATTTTCAACTAATATATTATAATGGTACCGTGATAGCATAAACCATTATAAATAATATTATATAACAATGATATATAGTTATATAGATATACACACTAATAATAAAATTTAAACACCCTAAAACATAATCCAAAGTAAGACATTAAAAGATTTACCACTAAATAATTGATATCATAAATAAGTTAAGATATTACATGCTTTCACCCATTTATATAATACATTATCGAGCAACTAACGAACAAAATTCAGCAACCACACATGTTAATGTCATGAAAGTTGAGGTAAAAAATGGATGTTTCATAGAAAATGGATGTAGAGTAGAGTCCATCTCTCTTACTTTGATTTTGTGAAATATTGTATCGTTTAATTCACCTTATAAAATATTAAACATTGGAACATTCGATGCGTTATAAAAATAAATCCACTCCACGAGATCAATAGTGATCTCCAATTTCAGGTAGGTCAGTGTGAGATGGATCCACGTAGAAATAAAGTACTCCTTATTACGATAAAACAAAAACGATTCTCAGTATGCAGGGTCTTAACTCAAACCATTCATTTAATAAATAAATTCTCACATGAGTACCTATAAAAACATTGGTTGATTCAAGTGTGTTATAAAAATAAATTCGGTCAAAGAGGTCAATTGTGGTCTTCAGTCCATCCTGTCTAGGGTAGGTGTGAATGTGATGGATCCACGTAGAGAAAATAACATATATGGCATGCATGTAAAAAATAAATCAACATTCATATCATAAATTTTCATATATGTGAACTAGTGATATTATTTTGTAAAATCTATGTCTCACAAATTATGTTGAAAGTTAAAAACGAAAACACAAATAATCTTAATAGAATGTGTATTAGGTTTTATAATTTTGCATTTCGTTTGTTTTCATAAATAGTGGTGGATTTTACTAGTAATTTACTAACACAAAACATACATCACATGTTAAGAAGAGTAATATTACACGAGTAATGTTTTACAAAATCGCATTCGATAACAAATATCGTCCACAAAATTAAGTAACATAAAGTACAATAACACAAAACTAAACATCGTCATGCTATATAAGCCCTGCTTATATGGATGCAGTGCCTTAAAACGGCACAACACTCTTCACCCATCATATTATCCACGTATTCATCGTTTGTATCGACAATTTTGGCATAACCTCCGGTGATATTATCTAGGTGGGTTGAATGTTATGGTTTTATCCCTACAGGAAAATCTTCTTCTCGAGGTGCATTTAAAGCAACGTACCTAAGATTTTGACGAATCTAACCATCATAATCTGGTACGGTTGTACTTATCTCGTTGCCTTCTTTGATAAGATTTTCTCTAATATTCGGCGGTGATATGTTTTGTTGCCGATTTTGCCACACATGATCCTTAAAGTCGATCATCATATTTTCCAAGTGACCTCACATAGGAGTAAGTTTTGCCCATAAATCTCGAAGATTTTGGATGTTTTAAAACTAACACGCAACTCTGAAGGGTTGGTACGACTTGGTTTTGTTCATGAATTTCAATCCACCGTTAAACCATGCTAGCACGCGAACCGCTTTGAATATTCTTAAATACTCGTACGGCTGAAAAATAACATGTAAAAAAATTCAATCGAACGCGATATATGAAAATATATTAAAGAATAAGATAGATGGAAGGAGTTATAATATAAACATACCCAATATATATATATATATATATATATATATATATATAAGCGACCGAGTGGCAATCTAATAGTTGAAGTAGTGGAAAAAAACTCTTCTATCGATTTTTTATGTATGGGTGTTGCCCACGTACACAAGCACATCATTTAAGGATAGAATTGTTTCGAATTGAGGTGGTTGAAATCGACTGAAGTGGTAAATAAATACAGCACTCTTAGTTGTACAAATCTGCTTATCGTCTTGGTAGAATGCATGGAAGCCACACGCGACCCGCTATAAATTTCTATAAGTATATGCATCCCCCACGCATATGATCCTAACGATTCAAGTTTATTGATGACGTACAACCAACACGCTTTAACGTAGTAACCAGTTTTGTCTACAAATATGCATGAACCAAATATATAGAGTATATAGGCTTTGGCACAATGTTCAACATCGAACTTCCTTATTTGACCACCTACATCTTGAAGATACTCATTAGAGAAGCGATGTCTTACCCAAGTCAAACGTAAACCGATACCTTTGCACGCTTCGAGCTCCACTAATGATCCTTTGGAGGAAGACTCATACTAATTAACTCAGTCTTAATGGAAATTCCTACATGTTAGACTCAAAGTTTCTATTTGCCTACATGCATCATTACTAGGATTGAGAAGACCTTCAACACATTTTTGTGGGGTTCTACAAATGAAGATAACATAATTCACTGCATTTTTGGCCTACTTTATGTAAGCCTTTTAGTGAGGGTGGGCTTAACATTCACAACCTTTTTGAGTTGCAATACATTTTTTCTTGTAAAATGTGGCTTAAATTTAGGAAAAATAATAGTTTATGGGATAACTTAATGCATATCATCTACTACAAGAATTTGATTCACTATAGATTTTCTACACTCAAGCTGGATCTCACATTTGGAAAAGATTGGCCAGAATCAAGCCTATTGTTGAACCTAATATTAAATAGAAGCTGGGTAAAGGAGATACTGAATTATGGCTGGAAAACTATTATAATCACTCTCCCCATATTATATTAGATGGAAACATGGATAATACTTGGTACAGGCACCAAAAGGTGAAATAGTTTTGGAAAAAAAACTCCTGGAATAACAACAGACTCAAAAGTTTCTTATCTCAAGCAAGTATGAATCTGATTTACGAGACCTTTATCATCTTTAAGACTGAAGATTCTATTATATAAAAGTTATCCAAAGAATCAAATTTCAACGCAAAAGAAACTTGGAACCAGATAAGATACAAACACAATAACTCTAATCTATTTGGAAAAATATGGAATTTTGTAACTACTAGAAAATTCTCATTCTTACTTTGGAAGCTCCTTCACAACTACATTTGTGTTGATACAATATTATAGAAAATACACTTAGTTACAGTCTCTAAGTGTCAATTCTGTAATGATATAAGATCTTTTAAGCACTTGTTTATTTCGTGTGATTTTTCCTGGCCTATATGGAATTACTTTGCTCATTTATTCAAAATCAGAATAAGTAACTTCATAACAATTGCCCATATGAATAGTATCTAGTTTCGGTGCAGTTCTTATAAAGTTCATGCTATAACTATCATTAATATTATTATTTTTTGAGTAATTTGGATTGCTAAAAACAATGCTAAATTTAAGGGCAAGATCCAAAACGTTGGGTCTACTATCAATTATACCAAACATATCATTTTCAATTTTGATCAATCTTACAATCTCACGGAAAAACACTGGAGAAAATACTTTAAAGATTTAAATAAAATTGGATGCTTAAACTATATTACTTCCAAGAGTAAACCAGATTACCTTCAATGGAATCCTCATCTTCCTCGAGTCTTAAACTTAACGTTGACACTTCTTGTTTGCTCAATGGAGACTCTGGTGGATGAATCATAATTAGAGACAAATCATGAGAAATCATCTTGGGGTCTACCAATCTTTATTTCAAATTAATTTCAATCATGGCTGAATCTCGAGCTCTTTTGGACGACCTTCTCGTCTGCAAAAAGAATGGATGGTCTAAAGTTGAAATAGAAGCAGATTTACATCTATAAGTCAACATTATCTCGAATGGTAAGTACTCTCGGCCCCTCAAACTTATTCACGTTTACTATGTCTATATCTCACATCTTCAAAGATAAAAATAAAGCAACCGATTGGCTTGTTAAATTGACCCTAAAGTGTAAAATGAAAATGGAATTTTTCAAATCATCAAGCTCATAATTCTTTGAAAGCCATTACTCTTTTGGAAAGTTTCAACTTGGATTATTTAATATTGAATATTGATTATGTATACCTACTTCATCTTTTAATAAAATTTGTTTGTCGCCTTATTCTCTGTTTAAGAAAATAATATCATGTTTTCATTGTATGTGTTTTTGGCTAAATTAAGTTCTTAACTTTGCTTTCTGATAAGAGAATTGTGAATGTGTATGAAACAGAAACAGTACACAACTTGAGTTGAGCGGGTAGGATCAAGACTGTGTTAATACCAAATCCCCATCCTATAATTACAATAATAGTGTATATATATAGTGTGGCACAAAGTAAACCCTAGAAACCTTAGCCCATATACAGACTAATATTAAATAGCCCATATACATTTTAACACTGCCCATATATTATTGATTCTAACGTTGACACTCTAACACCCTCCCTCAAGTTGGAGCATGAAGATTACGAATGCCCAACTTGCCAAGCAAAAACTCAAACTGCTGCATGCCTAGTGCTTTGGTAAAAATATCTGCAAGTTGGAACTTAGTGGGCACATGAGATGTGCAAATAACCCCATCAAGTATCGCATCTCGTAGAAAGTGACAATCTACTTCAATATGCTTTGAACGCTCATGGAACACAGGATTGTGGGCAAGATATAAAGCCGACTGACTATCACAGAAAAATTGCATAGCCCCTGAGTGTGAGACCCCAAAATCTTTGAGCAAGCCGTGCAACCACTTCAACTCACAGGTCAATCCTGCCATAGACCGGTACTCTACTTCAGCGGAAGACAATGCAACAACACCTTGTTTCTTAGTCTTTCATGAAACAGGAGAATCACCCAAGAACACCATCCAACCACTCACACTACACCGAGTCTTAGGACAGCCAACCCAATCAGAGTCACACCATCCTGTTAGAGTGAGATTACAACTACTTGGCAGAAGAATTCCCTGACCCGGGCTTCCTTTTAGATAACGAACAACTCGCAATGCAGCCTGCCAGTGATCCTCTTGTGGTTTCTGAAGAAACAGAGATAATATATGTACCGAAAAACAGATATATGGACGTGTAAATGCCAGATAAATTAGTTTTCCCACCAACCTGCGGTACGCAGACCCGTCAATTAGTACCGCCGACTCGCTTTTGCCGAGCTGCTGATTTTGCTTCATGGGAAACTGTGCAGGCTTGCTGCCAAGTAAACCTGTCTCAGAAATAATATCCAGAGTATATTTACGTTGGCAGAGAAAGATACCCGTGGGACTTCGTGCTACTTCAACTCCAAGAAAATATTTGAGACGACTTAAGTCCTTCATATGAAAGCAAGTGCTCAAGTATTTCTTAAACTCCACCAATGCACCAGGGTCATTCCCGGATGAAATCATCAACGTACACCAAAATATGCATACGACAACTACTCGTGGAATAAGAGAATAAAGAATAATCTGAATAGGACTGAACAAACCCATACCTCTTCAGTGCAGCCACTAACTTGGCAAACCAACACCGAGGTGGCTGCTTCAGCCCATACAACGATTTGCAAAGGCGACAGACCTGTCATTCATGCCCTCTATCAAAGCCTGGAGGAATTTTCATATAAACCTCCTCATCTAGATCACCATGCAGAAAAGCATTGTGTACATCCATCTGATGTAGTTCCCAATTCTGAGCTGCTGCAACCGCTAAGAAAAGACGTACAGTAACCATCTTGGCAACCGGGGCAAAAGTCTCTGTATAATCAACCCCTTCTACTTGATGATTACCAAACACGACCAAACGAGCTTTGAGGCGCTCTACTCTCCCATCCGCATGATATTTAATTTTATAAATTCACTGACTCCCCAAAGCTTTCTTCCCTGGAGGTAGATGTGCCAAGGTCCAAGTATGATTATCCTCTAGTGCCTGAATCTCCTGTTGCATTGCCTCTCTCCAACCAGGATGTCGCATAGCCTCTCGGAATGACTTAGGTTCATTCCCAGAGGTAATAGCCGCAATAAAAGAGCTGTGTGCCAAAGAAAAACGAGAACTATCTATATAATGAGTGAGAGGATAAGGCATACCGTTATCAGGAGATGGACTAGGACTAGGAGCAGGAGAAGCAGATGGTGCTGAATGTAGTACTGTAGTCATCACAAAATCCGCCAAACGAGTAGAAGGAATTTTACTACGCTTTCCCGTCCAAGGTCTGAAGAAATACCCGAAGTATCTGAAATAACATCAGGAACTATTGGCGAATCTGAGACACCGCTGTCACCAACCTGAGGTGGAGTTTTCACATCACCAACCTCGACAACCTCCGCGAGTGGTGCTACCAAAGGGACGCCGCTATCCGGTGACACTTCATCGTCAATCGTCGAGGTCTTCTCAACCTTCTCCCAAAACTCAGAAGTAGTAGGAGGGGGTGCAGCGACTTCAGTCTCATGACAACCCAACTCAGAGAATACCGGAGTAGATGCAAATGGAAATATATGTTCAAAAAATTTCACATATCGGGAAACAAAATAATCTTGACTCTCCAAATCATATACTTTCCAGCCTTTCTTTCCATATGGGTAGCCCACAAAAACACATCGACCACTACGACTCGAACTTAGACCTCTGATCATGCACATAACATAGAGACCCAAACACACGAAGCTCAGAGAAGACGGGATGCACACCAAACATTATCTCAAATGGAGTCTTAGAACCCAAAAACTGAGAATGAGTTCTATTAATCACTTACCCGGCAGTCAAAATACACTCCCCCCAAAATTTAACAGGTAAGTTACCCTGAAACATGAGAGCACGCGCAATATTCAAAATATGTCTATGTTTCCGTTCGACCTTACCATTCTGCTGAGGAGTACCCACGCATGAAGATTGAAAAATAATACCCAACTCATCAAAAGTAAGACGTACAGAGAAAAATTCAGCGCCATTGTCATTGCACACTGTCTTAACAACTCTATTAAATTGTTTCTTAGCCATTGTAAGAAAATGTAAAAAAATGGAAGTTACTTCTGATTTCTCAGCCAACAAATAAATCCATACAGCACGGGAGTAATCATCAACAATAGTGAGAAAATATCGCGCACCACAAGAAGACAAAGTATGATAAGGACCCCACAAATCACAATGAATTAATTCAAAACAAGCAGCTGCTTTAGAATCACTGACAGAAAAACATTCACGAGTCTGGTTAGCTCGAAAACAAATATCACACGGGTGAGCTACACTCATATCACGACTACTAGTAACAAAAGGTAAAGATTGAACTATCTTAGCTGAGGGATGTCCCAACCTACGATGCCACAACTCAGCATCACTATCAACCACTACAGCACTACAAACTTTGGTCTTCACAACACTGCTGAAATAGTACATTCCACCTATCCGCTCACCCAGTCCAATCACCGTCCCTGATCGTCGATCTTTAATAAGACAACCAAACTTAACACAGTAGACAATACACTATAGATCATCAGTCAAATGGGATACTGGAAACAAATTACATGTAAGCTTGGGAACCAAAAATACATTCTGCAAAGACAACTGACAAGACAAACGCACACTACCACAATGTGTAGCAGTAACCTGAGAACCATCAGGCAGAGATACTACACAGGCTAGCATAACAGAAACATTTGTTACAGGAAATAAATTAGATTAATATCTAATTTATTTAGTATAATATATATTTAGTATAATATATATTGTAGTATATTTATTTAGTGGAAGATAATCAATTATAGTCAATAGTCTATGTCAACTTTAGGAAAATAAATATTCTAGTATTAATTGTTGTAACTGCTACAAAGTAGTATAAAAGGTGAACCAGACAGATAAATAAGATATACTTTTTTTGAGAAATACAATACTTTTGATATGGTATCAGAGCGCAACTGATTTTTTTTCGTAGAGTTTTTTGGTGGTGAGTTTTTCTCGTATTTTGGGTGGTGAGTTTTTTTTATTTTCTGAATTTCGAGAGTATTTGGGGATTTTTAGTTTCAGATTTTTCTGAATTTCGAGAGTATTTGGGTAGTGAAATATATTTTTATTTTGAGAATTTGGGGATTTTAGTTTTATTTCAGATTTTTTTTGTTCCCCTGGATCTGTTTTCTTGGTTACATAATGTCACTCGATAAAATCGAGCCGTTTCATATTAAATTTACGGGGAAAAATTATTCTGCTTGGGAATTTCAATTTCAATTGTATGTGAAAGGAAAAGAATTATGGGGTCATATTGATGGGAGTGGTCCCGCCCCTCTAGATGCTAATGCTTTGTCCAAGTGGGAAATAACAAATGCTAGAATCATGACTTGGATTCTTAGTTCGCTCGAACCTCATCTTGTTCTCACCTTGAATCCCTATAAAACCGCTGCTGGTATGTGGAATTATCTAAAGACGATTTATAATCAAGATGACTCTGCTAGAAGATTTCAATTGGAGTATGAATTGGCTAATTACACTCAATGAAGTCTTTCCATTGAAGCATATTTTTCAGGTTTTCAAAACCTTTGGGAATATTATTCAGATATAATTTATGCCGCTATTCCTGCTTCAGCTCTTTCTGCTATCTAGACAATGCACGCAACCAGCAGACGAGATCAGTTCTTAATGAAGCTACGACCGGATTTTGACATCGCACGGTCTAATCTGATGAATCGTCATCCTGTACCATCTTTGGATGCATGTTTGGGTGAACTTCTTCGTGAGGAGCAGCGAATGATAACTCAGGCATCTATTGAACATCAAGCTAGTATCAGTAGACAGGTTCCGGTAGCTTATGCAACACAAGCGAGAAATAAAAATAGAGACATGCGTGCCATCCAATGCTATAGTTGTAATTCTTTCGGCCACATTGCTCGGGATTGTCCCAAAAAGGTCTGCAACTACTGCAAGAAACAAGGGTACATTATCTCTGCTTGTCCCACTCGACTTGAACGACGACAAGGTACTGCTTATCATGCCTTCACTAGTGCTTGTTCTACTGCATTTCCTACCGCCTCGTCGATTGTTCATGTTCCTTCTCCAACAACAAATCCAAACACACTTACTCCTGAAATGGTTCAACAAATGATAATTTCTACTTTTTCTGCTTTTGGACTCTTAGGTAATCCAAAACATTATTCCACACCATGGTATTTCGATTCTGGAGCCTCAAACCATATGACAAATACCGTTGTTCCTTTGTCTAATGTTAAAAAATATGATGGAGATCTGAAAATTAACACTGCTGATGGTCATTCTGCGCCTATTAGTGCTGTTGGTGATCTTTCTTCCACATTCACTAATGTTTTTGTGTCTCCTTACCTCTCCACAAATCTTATTTCTGTTGGTCAATTGGTTGATAATAATTGTCATGTCACTTTTTCTCCTTCTGGTTGTGTTGTGCAGGATCAAGTGTCGGGAAAGATGATTGCGAAGGGTCCTAAAGTAGGATGACTCTTTCCATTATATAAGTCTCATTCCATTGATATTCCTAGTTTTTCTTTTTCGTTTGCTTGTAATGTTGTTGGTTCGCGAAACCAAATGTGGCATAAACGTCTAGGTCATCCACATTCTGATGTCCTTCGTACTTTGGTTCATTCTGGATTATTGGGCAATAAAATAAGTTTTTCTCATGATCTTTCTTTTGATTGTACATTATGCAAACTTGGTAAAAGTAAGGTTTTACCTTTTCCTCATCATGCTTCTCGTGCTTCACAATGTTTTGATGTTATTCATAGTGATGTTTGGGGGATTGCACCCATTATTTCTCATGCACACTACAAGTATTTTATTACATTCATTGATGATTTTAGTCGTTTTACTTGGGTTTACCTCCTTCGGGCTAAAGCTGAAGTTTTTTCAGTTTTTAAACGCTTCCTTGCATATCTTGACACTCAATATTTTGTCAATATAAAAGTTTTACGATCTGATTCTGGGGTGAATACATGTCACATGAGTTTCAAAACTTTCTTCAAACTAAAGGGATTCTCTCTCAGCGTTCTTGTCCTTCGACACCACAACAAAACGGTGTGGCTGAGAGGAAAAATCGGCATATTCTTGATGTGGTAAAAACTATTTTACTTGAATCATCTGTTCCTCCTCGTTTTTGGTGTGAAGCCCTTTCTACTGCTGTTTTTTTATTAATCGTTTACCTTCTCCTACATTAAATCACGTTTCTCCTTTTTATAAGTTGTTTGGTCATTCTCCTTCATATTCTGATCTTCGTACCTTTGGATGTGTTTGTTTTGTACACCTCCCTACTCATGAACGTCATAAACTTACGGCTCAATCTGTAAAATGTGCTTTTCTTGGTTATGCTATTCCTCATAAGGGTTATGTTTGTTATAATCCTCATGCTCGTCGTCTTCGGGTGTCTAGGAATATGATTGTTTTTTAAAATCAATATTTTTTTCCATCTCATGTTGATCCACCTCCTACATCTTTATCTCTTATGCCAAGTTTTTCTGATATTCCAAATTCTGTAGAAAGATTTAAACCTGGTTTTGTATATCGACGACGTAATCGAGATGAGTCTGGTCCCACTACTAGGGTTCCTTTCTAATATTGTCTCGACGCCTAATCCTGCTCTTGATTCCACAACTCTTCGTCGATCTGCTCGTCCTTCTCGACCTCCTGATAGGTATGGTTTTTCTTCCCCCGTCTCTCTTGTAACTACTTTATCTAGTATTTCAATTCCCACTAGCTACAAACAAGCCATGGAACATGAGTGTTGGCAAAACGCAATGCAAGTAGAACTTCAAGCACTTGAGGAGAATCATACATGGGATATTGTTCATTGTCCTCCTACAGTTAAACCAATTGGGAGTAAGTGGGTTTTCTCTGTGAAACTACGTTCTGATGGCTCTTTGGAATGATATAAAGCCCGTCTTGTAGCTCTGGGTAATAAACAAGAATATGGGATTGATTATGAGGAGATATTTGCTCCTGTTTCCAAAATGACCACCGTTCGAAGCATTTTGGCTATTGCTGCTTCACAATCGTGGCCGTTGCATCAAATGGATGTTAAGAATGCTTTTCTTCATGGAGATCTTCAAGAAGAGATTTACATGAAGCTTCCATCTGGTATGAGTACTTCTTCTCCTCATGATGTCTGTAAGTTAAGGCGTTCTTTGTATGGGCTCAAACAAGCACCTCGAGCTTGATTTGAAAAGTTTCGCCGTACACTTCTTTCTTTCAGTTTTGCCCAAAGTCAGTATGATTCTTCTTTATTTTTTCACACATCTACATCCGGTATAGTCCTTCTCTTGGTTTATGTGGATGATATTATCATCACCGGTACTGATTGTAGTTTGATTACTAAGCTTCAAAAATACTGACATGCAACTTTCCATATGAAAGATCTTGGCTAACTTACATACTTCTTAGGATTAGAAGTTCATCATCGGGCTAATGGTATTTTTTTTAACCAACAAAAGTATATTCAAGATCTTATTACTTTGGCTGGTCTGGAGGATGCTTCTTCAGTTGATACTCCCATGGAGGTAAATGTCAAATTTAGGAAAAATAAAGGGAACCTTTTGGATGATCCTACTCTTTATCGGCGCTTGGTTGGGAGTCTTATCTACTTGAAAACTACGCGCCCTCATATATCATATGATGTTCATCAAGTCAGCCAGTTTATGTTCTCTCCTCGACATCTACACCTTGCTGCAGTTCGACGCATCATTCGTTATCTTCAAGGCTCGTCTAAACGTTGTTTGTTCTTTCCAGCTGGCTCATCTCTTCACCTTGTTTCCTATAGTGATGCTGATTGGGCTGGATGTCCAGATACACATCGATCTACTACAGGTTGGTGTATGTTTTTAGGCGACGCTCTAATTTCTTGGAGGTGTAAGAAATAAGATCGTGTTTCTAAATCCTCTACCGAAGCTGAATATCGTGCCATGTCTAGTGCTTGTTCCGAAATTGTATGGCTATGCGGTCTTATTGAGGAGGTTGGATTTCCTCAAACAACTTCTACCCCTCTTCATGCTGATAACACTAGTGCCATTCAGATTGCCACCAATCCTGTTTTTCATGAGCGCACCAAACACATTGAAGTTGATTGTCATTCCATTCGAGATACTTTAGAAAAACGGGTGATATCTCTTCCTCACATCTCTTCTGATCTCCAAGTGGCTGATATTTTTACCAAAGCTATGACTCGTCAGCGACATCAATTTCTTATTGGTAAATTGTTACTGGTTGACTTACCAGCATCAATTTGAGGGAGGGTGTTACACGAAATAAATTAGATAAATATCTAATTTATTTAGTATAATATATATTTAGTATAATATATATTGTAGTATATTTATTTAGTCAAAGATAATCAATTATAGTCAATAGTCTATGTCAACTTTAGGAAAATAAATATTCTAGTATTAATTGTTGTAACTGCTACAAAGTAGTATAAAAGGTGAACCAGACAGATAAATAAGATATACGTTTTTTGAGAAATACAATACTTTTGACAACATTGTGCAATAAAGAGATGTCACCTGTCATGTGATTAGAAGCCCCAATATCAATAATCCAAGGGGTACTGAACAACTCACCACTTAGAAGCTCATCAGTCTGGGAAACTTTGTCTGTTGAAAAAAGGGAAAGCATCTGCTGCAACTGACCAGAAAGATGAGAAGCCTCACCAACAGGCAACTTGGAAATAGTTGCAGTCGATGGACCCACGGTGACTGTCTGTGCTGTTGCGTTGCGTGGCCTTGGAGCAACGCCACTGCATGGCGGTCCGTGCAGACCCCCTTCTCCACGGTCGTAAGCTAGTGTAGTACCCGGACGTAAGGCGGTGGTCTGCTTTCTTGAATATCCATGTTTGGTGTAGCAATTGGATTCTTCATGACCATTTTTGTAATAATAGGTACAAAAACGCTGAGAATAACGTGGGACAGACAATGAAGTACCTCGAGGAGTAGACTGAACTGCAAATGCCATCGGAGCCTCTGAGATAGGCTTCTCCACAGGTGCACTGGCCTGTAACCGCTCCTCACCACGCACCTTGTTGAATGCTCCATCCAGAGTGGGAGTCTGATCCTGAGCAAGTAACTAAGAGCGAATAGCACCAAAGCGCTCCCAATGGAGACCAGAAAGAAACGCATGCAGCTTTTCTTCATCCTGACTATGTTGATATACTTCAGCCATCCCACCACAAACACAAGTAGGAGTAAACGAATATGCACTCAACTCATTCCAGATTTTCTCGAGTTTCCCAAAGTATTAAAAAACAGACGTAGTAGAGGTCGGTTTACAAGCAGCCAACTCCTCCTTCAACTCATGTTTGCGCTGAATATTGCTAACAACAAAACGACGCTGCAGAACATCCCACATAGGTTTAACCTCCTCAAAATACGGAACATATTTGCGTTGCGACTCATCAATAGTGTTCAGAATCCACTGAACGAGTGTGGCTTGAACAACATCCCAATCCTTCACAAACTTTGGATCTACTGGTTTCACAATACTTCCATCCAAAAAACCAAGCTTTCTCCTACCTTTCATAGATAAACGCAGAGAACGAGACCAAGCTTGATAATTAGTGCCGTCAAATTTAACAGTGGAAATAATATTACCAGGATTATCATTGGAACCAAGATAATAGGGAGAAATCGGATCAATCTTCCAGAACCCCACTACTACATCACGTGACGTAGGAGATGTTGTCTGATCCATTATAGAATGTGATTCGTCTGCCATAAAAACTACCGAAAACACCCCGGCTGACGGAGGTTACGCCGGAAACACACCGGCTGATGGAGAGTACGCCGGAAACACACCGTCTGATGGAGGGTACGCCGGAAACACGCCGGCTGACAAAGGCTACGCCGGAAACACATCGGCTGATGGAGGGTACGCCAGAAATACGCCGGCTGATGAAGGGTACGTCGGAAACACACCGGCTAATGGAGAGTACGCCGAAAACACACCAGCTAATGGAGGGTACGCCGGAAACACGCCGGTTGACAAAGGCTATGCCGGAAACACACCGGTTGATGGAGGGTACACCGGAAACACGCCGGCTGATAAAGGCTACACCGGAAACACACCGGCTGATGAAGGCTAGGGTTTTTGAAGGCTATGGCTCTGATACCATGATAAGAGAATTGTGAATGTGTATGAAACAGAAACAGTACACAACTTGAGTTGAGCGGGTAGGATCAAGAACTGTGTTAATACCAAATCCCCATCTTATAATTACAATAATAATGTATATATATAGTGTGGCAGAAAGTAAACCCTAGAAACCCTAGCCCATATACAGACTGATATTAAATAGCTCATATACATTTTAACACTGCCCATATATTATTGATTTTAACGTTGACACTCTAACACTTTTCCGATGTCTGTTTCTGCTTGCCCTTGCTCATTCGTAGCTGAAATTGCTAGTCTTTTTTAATGGTTTGTGTTTCATTCCTTAAGATTCATAGTTGTAGCCTTGTTCTCTTATTTGTTCAAGTTCGAATCCTTAAGATTAATCTTCATTTAATCTCAATCATCGATCTTACCACTAGGGAACAATCTGTGCTTGACAATAACACTCTCTTCCCTTTTCTTTCAAATTGCAGAAAATTGTAATCCATCGATATCTCTTACCAAATATCTAAGAAATATTCTCGGAATCGTTAAGAATTGAAGCAACATGATTGGAATCATTTGATGGGATTAAAACTATTGAATCTCCATAATTTCCGTTGATAATCAGTGCATGACCTTAATCGTATTTTGTTAGCTACACTGGTGTTTTCAAGCTCCCAAATTTAAGGTGTCAACCCTAAAATTTAATTTTGTTCCCTCCCTTGCTTTAGAGAAGAGTTCTATAATTCTTAGTATGCCTTTTTGGCATGCTCTTATACTCTTCTTATAATAAAATTTCTTTTATTTAATATATATATATATATATATTATTTGAATGGTAGTTTGAAAAATAAAATTTTTTGAAGATTAAAAATAATTACAAACACAACAATTAAAAAAATAATTATGAAGTATAATAATTTTTTAAAAAAAATCTCATTAAGTAGTTGATTTTATATAGACATGTTTGAAGTTGTGCTGATATTTGTTGTGTAAATATAATTTAATAGATTCTAAGAAAAATTATGCAAATTAAAAAGAACGATTTTTTTTCATATTCATACGTAGGAAGTATCGTTGATAAATATTATATCAGATGTTGTTATTAACAAATTTATAATTCCTTTTATATATTTAAATTTTTATGAACGGTAATATAAAATATAAATAATGTAATGTCAAGAATATATTTCTCATGACGGACATGGCCGCCTGTTAAACACATCGCTTAGATAAAAAATAATATACATTATATAAGTGAATGAAACTCTCAACTAGTATGAGGCCTTTTGGGAGTACACCCAAGAGTAAAGTACATTTGATTGAAACATGAGAGAACGAGCAACATTTAAAATATGTCTATGTTTTCGTTCGACAACTCCGTTTTGTTGTGAGGTGTAAACACAATATCATACTAGTATTCACACTTATATATTCTTGACATGGTATCAGAGCCAAAAGTCCCAAGCGATGTGTTTAACAGGCGGCCATGTCCGTCATGGGAAATATCATGCCCGTTACGTCTAACCATGGGAAATATAATGCCCATCATATTAGGATCAAGTTTAAGGGGGAGTATTAGAGCATAAACTCGATCCCTCACTTGATCACCTGTCCCACATCGCTTAGACTGAAAATAATATATAATATATAAGTGAATGAAACTCTCAACTAGTATGAGGCCTTTTGGGAGTACACCCAAAAACAAAGTCTTGAAGATTTTTTGTGTGACTCAAAGCGGACAATATCATACTAATATCCACGCTTATATATTCTTGACATGGTATCCGAGTATTCACACTTATATAATATTAATCGAAACATGATAGCCCTCCTTAGGGGCTTATATCTTTTGATATATTAATACTAAAGGACAAACATTTCATCCTTTTACATTCAACCTGATTGATTAAATAATAAAATAATAAATACTTCTATGTAAAACCAGGTCTCATTCATCGTGGTTATTTATTTGTACAGTTCTAATGGACGAACTAGTTGAGTCAAACTTTTTATATCACTTTATTCAAAAGTGCAAGAGGAAAAAATAAATACATACACGTAACAGTATTAGTTGAGATATCCTCATAGATCAATAATACAATTATTTAAAATTTACAATTTACTGTTATATCTAATCATAATGGTTATAAAATAAGGTTTTTTCTATTATTTTATTTTGCATAATAATAGATAGTTTATTTTTTAAGAATTTTTGGATAAGATGGGGTTCGCATGTTACATGCATAACATACTATATGAGTGCGTAATTTCTTTTAGTATAGTACCAAAGGGGTTAAAAATAACTCTTAGTCTCCATATTTATCCATGGTATCAAACTATTCATTTATTTTTATTTTTTCTCTCACTCATTTCTTTCGTTTAAGAAATTTGCACAATCAGTTTTTCCACATATTTTGAATGGCCAAAAGTGATACGAAACTTGAGATTTGGGGACAAAAAATGATACAAAACTTGAGATTTATGTACCATGTGACAGTTTTTAAATGGTTTACATGTGCGGAGGACTAATCGTGCAAATTTTTCAAACAAATAGAATAGATGTGAAATAAAAATGAAAGTGAAAGAATTAATTTGATTAAAAGATAAACATAGAGAATTTTGTACCTACTAAAAGCTTTAAATTTTGATTGATTTCAAAGCACTGCTTCAACATGAATCAAAGCACTACTTCAACATTGTCATACATGTCAATGCTTTAGAAACCCTAAGAATAATTTCGTGAGTACGTGTCCATACTTAATTGATGGGTTTCAATTTAATTGGACATTTTCTCAAAGTTGGTTTCGATTTGATTGGACATATCCTCGAACCTTGAGTGAGTCGATATATCTCAATTTTATTATTGACTATATCTCCAAAATTTGTCGAGGTTACGGCTGCACCCGTAACAAAAATAAAAGTAGGTAATTAGTAACATGTATGACCAAAATTTTATATAATTATCAATGTTTTAGTATTTATTGGTATTAAACCAATAAATTATTTGAGTTACTTCTATGGCATTGTGTTGATTAATAACAATAATAATAAAAGCATATATGTATATATACTATTTAAAGTTTTGAAGGTATCCCTTCAAAAATACAAAATTTTATCTGTCACGTATACATGTGGTTGGTCAAGTTAGAATACTTTAGTTTCTAAGTAAAAATCATTTGTTAGTTATATGTTATAAGTGTATAAAATATAAGATAATATCTCAACTAAGAAATTGAGCAAGTGATGATTTTTGGTTGAAGATAAGTCTATGAAATCTGAATTTATGTGTTAGGTGTAGGTTATAAATAACTAAAAACTAGTAACACTATTGAAGACTACATGTGGTCGAAGATGGAAAACCAATGATATATAGAGGCAAAAACTGTTTGGATCTCCCATGCATGAGCTATGACCGAAACTTAGGTGCAAAGACGTTTGCTGGAACCTACTGATTAACTCTACCAAATGTAAGACAAGTGTCACAATGAAGGTTCATACTTGATGATATGCGACACCAAAATATAGTGCATGGTTGTTAAAAGGCTTTTGATGATACCTAGAATATTTTGGAGAAAACTAGAAGACTAATGGTATGAATTCATATTTAGTCTCACCATTCTATCATACAACTATTGGAATCAAATCGTGTTTCATGGACCTAATAATACAAGCAAAAACTGCAAGTTTATTGTCGTACGAATGTCAGTGCTAGATTTGTTTTATATGTTGGTCGGTCTGGCCAAATGGGATAATCGATTGTCAAACACTATCGTGAGCTAGAAGGAGGTGTATGCACATCGTTGATCCTCTATAAATATTATGATGTCTTTATGATATTAGATATTGCGTGAGAAATACTGAAAATATTTTGAGAGAGACAATATATAAACTTTTTCTATATTAGATGGTAAAAGATAAACATTTGAATAGACATTATGAGATCTATAGTTTCTTTTTGTGATCTGAGTAATATTCATAATAAATATGGGGGGGTTGAGTGTTTAGGGTTTTAAAGAGTCTACTTGTAACCTTATATATATTATGTCCATTACTCGTGTATGTAAAATTTCTTCATACTTAAAACCACGTTAAATATGTCTTGTATGTGTGTTTAGGTTTACTTACTTGTAATATTTGCTTTATTGTTTGAAGGGTTCACCTCTAAAACCTAAGTACGATTCGAAGCTATATAGCTCTTCTGTTTCTTGTTACGTATCAACATTTTGACCAAACATGCTTTGGCTGAAGCGACTGAGCTTTGGGTAACATTGTCCAGAGTTTTCGTTGTTACCAAATCTTGGTGTTGTTGATTATTCTGAAGCATAATTTCTATCTAAGAATAGTTTACCTAACAAGTGATGTGATGAATGTGGATAATCTGAAATAACACTATGTGCAATGTTGACACAAATAAAAAGAACAGAGATCATGTAAGATCTTAAGGTTAGAGAGAAGGCTCTCACGTATAAATGCCAGCAAGATGACTTTCATGAACTTCAACCTAGAAACAATTAGTGGAGATAATAATTTATGCCTCTATAGAATAAAGTTTTAGGATTTCTTGGTAAAAAAAAGGATTGATTGCTTCTATTGATGAGAAATCTATGGATAAAGTTAATATCGATGTGTTGTCCAAAGCTTATAGTTGACTCATATTGATTTTTAGGAAAAAAGTGCTTCGTAAGGTGTCCAAAGAGCCTACGACCCTAAATATTATTTATATGAAGAAGTCTTTGGTGAATATATTTGATTTCAATAAATAACTACACATGTTTCCAATTGACAGTAGAAGACGATCTAAAACCTAAGTACGAGTCGAAGCTATATAGCTCTTCTGTTTCTTGTTACGGATTCAACACTTTCACCAAAAATGCTTTGGCTGAAGCGATTGAGCTTTGGGTAACATTGTCCAGAGTTTTGGTTGTTACCAAATCTTGGTGTTGTTGATTATTCTAAAGCATTATTTCTATCTAAGAATAGTTTACCTAACAAGTGATGTGATGAATGTGGATAATAAAAAATAACACTATGTGCAATGTTGACACAAATAAAAAGAACAAAGATCATTTAAGATCTTAAGGTTAGAGAGAAGTTTCTCACGAATAAATGCCAGCAAGATGACTTCTATGAACTTCAACCTAGAAAAAATTAGTCGAGATAATAATTTATGCCTCTGGAGAATAAAGTTTTAGAATTTCTTGGTAAAAAAAGGATTGATTGCTTCTATTGATGAGAAATTTATGGATAGAGTTAATATCAAAGTGTTGTCCAAAGATTATAGTGACTCATATTAATTTTTAGGAATGAAGTGCTTCGTAAGGTGCCTGAAGAGCCTACGACCCCTGAGATTATTTATATGAAGAAGTCATTGGTGAATATATTGTATTTCAATAAATAACTATACATGTTTTCAATTAACAGTAGAAGACGATCTAAAGATACCTAGATGATTCTAGTAAAACTATTATTGACTTGAATTTAATTAATGTCAAGGTGGACGATGATGATTATCTCATAATTATTGTAAGTTGTATGACCAATTTTTAAACACCACACTTTATGATAAATATTCCTTTATGATGGCCAAACTGAAGAGTTTATTGAACTCGAAAGATCTTCAATGAAAGACGATTCTGAATGGTGATTTAGAAGGTTTCAGACTAATGGTAAATGTCTGGCCAATAAGAAGATATTCAAGAAAGGGAAGCAAAAAATCTCAGTCAAAGTCTAAGGATTTTACGACGGCATCTGAGGTAAGATATTGGTTTTACAAAAAGGAAGATCATATTACTAGTAAATTCCTAGAGAGAGGAAAGAGAAATAGTTATTCGAATGCTAAAACAAAAAATGATGCAATGATTTTGGATGAGTAAGAGCACATTGATGGTTTAATGACTTCATCTGTGAACGCCAACAAATGTTGATTTGAAGACCTGCAATTGTTTGAAAGTGGAAATATTATCCTCATAAATGATGAATCATGTGCTGTCAAAAGAATGAGAACTTTTTGGGTCAAGTTTTCTATAAGACTGAGATAATGATTAATAACGTGAGATACATGCCTGAAGCTAAATATAACCTTCTTTCTATTGAGATGTTAGGTGGCAAATTGTTTGCTTATACGGGTGTAGACGATAAACATATAATTTTTTAAGATTTACTTATTGTTATGAAACTCTATAAGATTAATGGTATGTTGGTTCTTCAGAGCTCTGCACTGGTAATAGGTGTGAACAGTTTGGATAAGAATTCAACAAAGTTGTGGCATGTGAGGCTTATGCATGTTAGTGAGAAGAAAATTATTGAATAGAAAATAAATATTATTGGATGGTAGCACAGTTCGGAAAAGGAAATTTATATGATGCGTAAAAGAAAAAAGGTCAAGTTTATGCTTAGTAACCATACAACCAATATGGTGCTTGAGTAAATTTATTCATCTATTTAGGACTTGGAACATGAAACTACTATAATTTGTGTAATATACTTATCTTTGATGGATGATTATTCCAGGAAAGTATGTGTTATATTTTTGAAGACCAAAGATGAAGTATTTGATGTTTTTAGTAACTAAAAAACTTAGATGAATAGTAAGATCGAGAAAGTGTTGAAGAAGATTTAGACTAATATTGGCTTGAACTATGTTAACAATGAGTTCACTAGATATTGTTCAAAGTTTGAAAATTATAGACACCAAATCGTGAATAAGACTCTCTAACAGAATATCCAATATGAAAGAATAAACTAGACCTTACTAAAAATGGTTTGGTGTATGCTTCATACAGCTGGAATGGGCCGAAGTTTTTGGGGAGAAGTCGTGACTATAATTGCGTATATCATCAACGCAAGTCAATCTACGGTGATGAAGTTAATTTATCTTCAAGAAAATATATAAGATCCTAAGTTGCAATATTTAAGAGTGTTTGGATGTTTTACCTAAGCTTATTTAAAGCAATATAAGCTTATGTTGAGAGCACTTAAATGTTTATTCTATAACTATCAGGAATGAGTAAAAAATTATAGATTGTGGTGCCTTGAAACTTGACATTTAAATGGTTTGATAAGTATGGACATGGATTTCAATAAGATATACACGCGATTGATGAAGGCAATGAATACCCAACCTAGTACTGTCGAGAAGAGATGTCGAGTTCAAGATGAGTTTGATATGGAGAGTGAAGTTAGGAATATTTATGCTAAAGATAATTTAGGACTTGATCCAACTTCGGCTCATGCAAATGAAGTTTAATAATAATGAATACAAAGATTGTTGATGGTATGAGGTTCGAGGGCCTTAAGATGATCAAACTGGAGAGTAAAATAATCTTGACGTTAATTTATTGGTGAGTGATAAAGCATATATACCAAGAAAACTTCCAAAAAGGTATGGTTATGTTGATGTTGTGAGTTATAATTTTTCAATTAAAATGTATTAGATGTTATTGAACCCGAAAGCTATCACGAAACTATTAAGAGAAGTGATAAAAAGAAGTGACTTATGACCATGAGATAATAACTTAGATCTGTCAAGAAGATGGAAACATAAATTTTTATGAAGCGACTGAATAATCAAAAGCTTATTAAGAGTAAATATATGTTTAAGAGAAAGTAAGGTATTCTTGGAGCTGGGTTATTCATATACTAATCTTTGTCAGTGTCTAAGAGCTTCACACAAAAATGATGTTGATTTCAATGAGATATTTTCACTGGTTGTGTAACAAACCTTAATTAGGGTTATGATGTTAATTGTTGCTAGGTTTGATCTAGTTCAGATCAAATGGATGTTACTAATGTCTTCATACATGGTGAATTGATATACATGTGTAAGCCAAAATAATTTAAAGAAGGGACAAAAGATGATATGTGTTTGATGATGATACCTCTTTATGGGTAGAAACAATCGTTAATGCAATATAATAAAATCTTTTACTTTTTTTTAAGACCCATCAAGTATATTCGAATATGTTGTGATAACCATATCTATTAGAATGAGGAAAAACATATAGAAAGAAAAGTATTATTGTTATTGGATGTGGATGATGATAAGAGAAGAATCATGCAACTAGTAGATCTTGGTGAATTAATGACATAATTCAACATGAAGAAAGTATTTTAGGAGTAATTAATAATTATGTAATACAAAATGACTAATTTATAACAAAGAATAAACTTGAGAAATGGACCAAAATTACCAACTTGTTTAGGCATGTGGGACCTAAGAAATGTACTATAAATATGCACCACCTATTTTTGGAGAAATGTGATTGATTAATGATTAGAGAATTATTACTTGTGACTTTCTTTCTCTAGAATGAAAAGTTTCTCTCTCTAAACTTATATATAACTAAGACATAACAAATTTGACTCTCAAAATATTATTTTACTTATAAACCTTATCTAAAGATTTATGTAACTATAATTGGCGTCGTCTGTGGGAAACTGTTTAGTATTCAGAATCGTTTTCCAAAACCTTTTTTGAGATTTTGAAAGAGTTAGTGATGGAAATTCGAGGAGAATCAGAGATGAACAATGATTTGATGACTGAGAAGGAATTCGAGAGGAACATCTGAGAAATGAGTAACACCGTGATGATCAATATGTTGGTGATATATTAGAAGAGTCTGTCTTAGTGGATCGAAAAAAAAGAACTCTTAGAAGAAATTGAAAAGTCGAATTATGAAAGAGACGTTGAGATGACCTTTGAAAAGATCCGATCAGAGGTTTGAAAAGAAAATGAAAATTGAAAATTAAGAATTGGATGACAAATATCGAAGGTACGAATACTATTCTCCGAGGAGGAAAGTAAAGCATATATATCGATATGAATCATCTGAGTCTAGTGATTTTTCACTCTATGAATCAGGTGAATCTTCCACGAAGAGAGCTTATCATCGGAAGAAAAATAATAAAAAGAGGTATTCAATGAAATACATAAAAAAGTATAGAAGAGCTCATCGAACTATGGACTCGAAATAAAAAACACGAGGCTATGAGGGCCATGCTAAGAAAGAGCAGGTTATTCATGTTCAAAATCCGCCGAGAAGTTAGTTTGTTTAGTATCGAGTGAGCAACCAATAAACGACTACATCCAAAGAAGGTCTTTATACAATGGTGAATGAAGGTCCAAGGGTGAATGTTTATAGGGTTGGTCAAAATTGGAGGTCTTTTCCTCTGTCGTCAGAAATACTTTTTTGAAATCTTCTAAAGCATTTTGATTTATCAAAATTAGAGAAGCTTGATGAAACTGAAGATCCTGATAGCCATATTGAACAATTCAAAAAGTTTATGATTAATTTTGATGATGATAATAATAAGTTGCTTCGCAGGGATTTCTCCCAAACATTCATGGGTGTTGCTTCCAAATAGTATAATCGACTTTCGCAGGGTTATATCAAAATAATTTGATTTGTTTTGGAATGTTTTCCTACAATATTTTGTTGGAAGTAAAACGTTTCTCGCTAATGGTGATACCATAACATATACTATAGGCAAAAGGTTGGGGAAACTCTGAAAAACTATACCAACCGTTTTACCAAAGTAAAAAGGTGATATGTAATATCGTGAGGATTCCGTAGCTTTGACAGCTTTTTGAATGAGACTCCTCTCAGTGATATTGAAATTTATTGTGGCTGAAAGACATTCGATATCGTCTGGGGCTCTGCTGGATCAAGTTGAAAAAAGAATATTAGTAAAAGAGACTCATGCCTCACAAATAGGCTCTTTTGATCAGCTTGAGCAAAATCAGTTCCAAAGATCTATTAATACAACCCAACCCCCTAGAACAAATTTACAACATAAAGTATCAAGTCAGTTTCCTCTGAGGCCCTGAATAAACCAACAAACATATAGTATGCAGCAAAGTACTAGGCCAATATCTAACAAATGGATTCGTCCAGCTCATTTTGCAGAATTAACTAAATGTGTGGCAACAATATTCGACAAAACTCAGAGTCAAGTACATTTTCGCAAGCCTTCTCCTATACAAACTCCAAGAAAAAATAGAAACAATAGATATTGTAAGTATCATGAAGATGTTGGATATGATACGAAAGAGTGTGTGACATTCATAAAAAGAAATACAAGCATTAATCGAGAATGGAAAGCTAACTGCCTTTGTAAAGATTCAGTCTCAGAAGAATCCGACCGCTAAAGAAATGTCAAATGAAGAAAGTGCATTGATGATCGCCGAGGAGATTGATTATTTTGACATTGCAACAGAATACTTGAACCCAAAAGAGGGAAGGAACAACATTAGTATTGTTGAATAGGTTATTCTGAGAAAAAAGGTTAGTGATTTACGTGCATTTTTTTAATCTTTGGAAATTTTAAGAGGTGATAACGTTTAAGAAAATTTGAACAGTTCTCGGAAAATAAAAATTGTCAGCCTCACTATTCAGCTTGAAGCAGGACCATATAAAGTGCATTGATGTATCGAAATCCATCTCCAACAATTTTCTTTGAAGATGATGATATGAGAGATGTAGCAGGACCATATAAAGATGCAGTTGTTATTGTAGCAGGGATAACTGGTGATCAAGTGCAAAGAGTTCTGATTGATACGGGCAGCTTTGCTAATATTTTACTTATGAGTACTTATAATAAGATTATTAACCTCCCTTGTAATCTGAAGATCAGATCGAACTATTATGGTATTTACATGTGTGACAGCAGAAATCGTTGGGGAATTCGAAAGTGTGGTAGAATTGGGTCGAAGGCCATTTAAAAAAGAAGTAACTTTATTGTTTATTGTAGTGGATGCACCAACTTCTTACAATGTTATCTTCAGAATGTTTTGGTTATCTAAGATGCATGCAGTAATTTTTACTGTCCACCACTACTTAAAATATGTTGTGCGGAATAATATTAGAATTATTAGAATTAGTTAAAAATGGCAAAAGAATGTTATCGTATTGCTTTGTCTTCCAAGAAAGTTTGGGGGATAAACCAGAAAAAACACAGCAGTTATCAGGGACTTCCTCGGAATATACCTCTGTTGATGATCCGAGGTAATCCCCTCGTCTTTTGGTTCCTGATGAAATTTATGAAGATTATACGTATCCAAATGGTAAAGTTTTGTAAATTGGTATGAAATTATCTTCAAGTCTAAGGGAGAGATTAATAGAATTTTTATCCACCGAGTTAGATATGTTTGCTTGGTATTCTGAGGATGTTACTGGAGTGCCCGCTGAGATACTTTTCTATAGGCTTTCAGTTAAGAGTAATGTGTGTCCAATCATACAAAAATAAGGCCTTTTTTGCAAGAGAAATTCGAGGCAACAGTGGTTGAGATAGATCGTTTATCACAGGTAGGGAATATTCGATAATCTCAATATCCGTTGTGGACATCAAATCCAGTGTTGGTACAAAATAAAAATGGAAAGTGGCGAATGTGTGTAGATTTTGCCGACTTAAATAGGGTTTGTCCAAAAGATCATTTCCCAATCCTGTGGATAGATTGATTGGTAGATTCGTCATCACGAAATCGATTACTTTCCTTTTTAGAGGCCTATGGAGGGTACAATCAGATTAAGATGGATCTGAAGGATGAAGAAAACACTTCATTTATTACTGGAAGGGTCTACATTGCTATAAAGTAATGTCTTTAAGGTTAAAAATGTAAGGGCCACTTATCAGCGTTTGGTGAATAAAACTTTCAAAGCACAAATTGGGCAAAATATTGTAGTGTATATTGATGATATGTTGGTAAATAGTCTTGAGGATGAGGATCATTTTGATGATCTTGAACAAACGTTTGTTAACTTAAAAAGGGTCAACCTGAAGTTAAATCCATAAAAATGTACATTGGGGTTCGATTGGGTATATAGTAAGTGAAATAGTGAATGAAGCCGACCCAACACAATTGAAAGCGTTAACTACTATGACACCCCTTCAGAATATTAAAGAAGTTCAAATATTAACGGTCCGGTTGGCAGCGTTGAATAGATTTATATCTCTCTCCTCAGATGAATGTGCTCATTCTTTTCCAAGTATTGAGGCAATCAAACTATTATAATTGAACAAAAGAATGTTTATAGGCTTTCCATCGGATTAAAAAATACCTATCATCGCCATAAATCCCGACAAACCTATTCCGGGGGAGAAATTATAAGTTTATATAACGGTAACAGATTATGCCGTAAGTGTTATTTTAATTTCGGAAGAAGAGAATAGCCCAATACAAGTGTATTACATCAACAAAAGTTTATTGGATGCAGAGAAACGAAATTTAAAATTAAAATATTTGGCTCTTGAATTAGTTATTGATGCTAAAAAAATGAGACCGTATTTTCAAGCTCATTCTTTTATTGTACGAACATCTTTTCCGCTAAAAAATATGCTTCAAAAGCCTCACATTTTGGGAAGAATGACCAAATGATCAGTTGAGCTATGAGATTTTGATATTAAATTTGAACCTAGGACTGCAATCTAAGCTTAAGCCTTGGCAAATTGTTTAGTAGATTTTCATTCTGAACGGTCGGATATGGAAGTAGATTAAGAACATTCTCAGCCAGAATGGATAATTCGAACAAATGGGGGTTCAAGTACATCAGGAAGCGGGCATGAGTGCAATTAATTTCTTCAGAAGGACTTGTTATGTACCAAACCATTATTTTTGGGTTTAAAACAGCAAATAACAAGGCATAATAGGGCTAAAAAAGTTAAATTAACAAGTGATTCACAACTTCTGATTAACCATGTCTCTTGAAAATCTGAGGCTCGAAAAGATCATTAATGAAGTATTTGAAGACATTAAAATACTTAACTTTATTCGTCAAAAATTTCAAAATGAGCATGTTCGAAGAGAGAAAATTTTTATGGCAGACTCGCTGGCAATCGTTTAATATTCAGAAGAGTACCCGTGGATTATTACGAAAGAAAGCCCTTCAATTATAAGAAATTTAGAGCAAGTGATTAGAATAATAGATGAGGCTCATCAAATATCCATTTGCAAAGAAAAAGATTGGAGGATAGACATTATCAATTTTTTAGAAAACAAAAATTTCATATTGATAAATAATTGTCTAAGAAAATATGTTTCAAATCTCAAGGCTACATGGTCCTTGGAGGAATCCTGTACAGGAAATCATTTAACAGACCATTACTCTGGTGTTCTGGAAATGATGAATCACAAATGATATTGTCAGAATTACACGACGGGGAAAGATCCGCACATTGTGGGTACAAAGCTCTAATACGATGAATAGTTTTGGCAGGATACCATTGGCCTACGATATCTTCTGACGCTAAAGAGTTGGTTTAAAAATATGACACTTGTCAAAGGTTTTCTAACATAATTTATAAACCAGGGTTTCTCTTGAAATTATATCTGAAGCACTACCATTTGACCGATGGGGTATTGACCTTGTTAGAACTTTACCAATGTCTTATGGAGGGCGACAAACAATAATTATGGTAGTAGATTAATTCTCAAAATGGGTAGAAGCAAAACCATTAGCTGGAACAAAGGCCAAAGATGTAATCAGGTTTATTACTTCAAATATTTGTTATCGTTTTGGAGTTCCAATGAAAATCACTACAGATAATGGGCCTTAGTTTGATAATAAAGATTTGAAAGATTTTTGTCTCTCTCGGGGAATACAACAATGCTTTTCAACTCTTTTTCACCAGCATGCAAATGGACAAGTTGAAGTTACTAACCAAAGAATCCTCGACGGGCTAAAGAAAACTTGGAAGGAAGGGGAAAATGGCCAGATTACTTGCAGGAAGTGCTTTGGGCGTATCGAACAACTCCACGAATATCAACTTTAGAATCTCCATTTGCATTGGTGTATGGAATGGACGCAATAGTAACCTCTGAGGCAGGTTTCCCATTATATCTTGTTACAACATATTTCGAGGAGTCTAACAATGAAAACATATCAATTGAGTTGGGTTTGATGGAAGATAAAAGGAGATGAGCACAAGTGAATTTCTTCATTAATGAGAAATAGATATGTCTCTAAAGTTGAAGGAAGAGAATTCAAAGTTGGAGATCATGTTTTAAGAAAAGTTTTCCTCACACCAAAGAAAAACACCATGGAAAATTAGGTCCCAATTGAGAAGGCCCATATGAAGTAAAAGAAAGGGTAAAGTCTGGAACATTTCGAATCAAGGATAAAGAAAGGAGAAATATCAAACATCCGTGGAACATTATACATCTCAAATTATATTTTGAATGATTGTAATGAGTATATGTTTCTATATACAATATTGGTGGCATACTTTTTCCCACCCTGGTGGCGCATGAAGGTTTTAATGAGGTGTCCTATTAGCCGATTCATATATATAAACTTTTGCCATAAAAATTCTCAGTTATGATGGACCTTAAAGGTCGTCCAACAAAAGTTGGTCTTCAACTATTAATTTTGGACTTAAAATATTTTCCAACAAAATTTGGTCTTCAATTAATAATTTTGGACTTAAAAGGTCATCCGACAGTTGGTCTTCAACTATTAATATTGGACGTAAAAGGTCTTCCAACAAAAGTTGGTCTTCAACTATTTATTTTGGACTTAAAAGGTCTTCCAAAAAAAGTTGGTCTTCAACTATTAATTTTAAAGTTAAATGGTCTTCCAACAAAAGTTGGTCTTCAACTGTTAATTTTGGTCTAGAAGATCTTCCAACAAAATTTGATCTTATATTATTAAACACATAATAGAAACAAACCCAATGTATTTCACAAAATAATGAAAATTAGTACAAAATCGCCTCGACTATAATGAGGTCTTTAACAAAATTTCCTTGAAGATTACGAGGACTTTAAAAAAATTACCTCGAGATTATGAGGACTTAAGCAAAATTACCTCGAAGATTATGAGGACTTGACAAAATTGGTTTTACTCTGAATATTTAGGGGAATTGCCTTTGATAAATTTTGAAGTATTTTCTTGATCACCAAAAGATATCCCCGTTGGGCGGTATTCGACGGGAACAAGCTCCCAGAAACTACCCATGTTCAAGTCAGGGTAGCGCTCGTGTATTTCCATGATCATACTGAATCTGACCGTCACATCCCTTGCATTCAACTTATCCACAAATTTGGCGGCATAAGCCTCAACAATCTTTTCTTTATCCGTATTATCTTGGGTTAGGATAAGTTGTTTCTCCTTCGCAACTCTTTCATAATCTTTAAAGCATTATGCAACATATTTCGAGGCTTTATCGTTTTCTTCTTTGTAAGTTGCAAAGAGCTTATCCTTAGTGGACCTTTGAGCGGCGTAAAGATCCTTTTTTATTGGCAACATTGATCACAAATCATAATATAATCCTCAGTAAGAACCAGTTTTTCGTAAATAACATCGGTATGTTTCTCAAGTGTTGAATATTAATGTTCAAACTCTTCGACCCTTAATGTTGCTAGTAAAGCCTAAGACTTGTAATGGTCTTTCTGATCCCTTAAATGTTGCATTTTCCCCCCATAATAATCGAAGATTGAAGTAGTTTACGGATACGAAGAGAAAATTCATCCGCAACAGGTATCTCAAATGAGCTAGACGAAGAGCCAGCTTCGAAAGAAACTATAGAGAATCAATATTCTGAATATTATCTTCATAATACGACTAGATAATTTGGTGGATGTTGGGAAGACTCAGATTCAATGAGAACTTTTTCTGGTGAAGATTTGGCGTGTTCAATGACTTTATCTTCCAGAAGACCAACTGCCTCAGACATTACTTGGATTTCTTTAAGAATACCTTTCAACTTTCGCCGATATTTCTCTTTGGGAAAAGTTTCAGTGGGGAGTTTTCTAGACCCTTCGGGTTCACAATTTTGGAATTTTCCACAACGATATTATCTTCATGAATTTCTACTCTATAAAGGTAAGGAACCTCCATTTCTTCTAAAGAATCGCTTGATTCTTCGTCCGAATGACTTTTTTTCTATATTTCTTGTTGAGAGAAACACTATAACATTTTTAGCCTCTAACTGATCTAAAAACCTCTTGTTAGGTGGGAGGAATCACCAGTTCCTCCAAAGATAGCCACTCTGATGGTTTGGCTCTTCATAGGTGACTCTTGGCAAGGTTAGTGGCGTGAAGCAAATGCGGAATCTGTTAGACCAAGCATTTTTGGAGCACGAACTTAACTCTGTAAAAATTGTTGTTCATTTGGGCACAAAATCAGCATAGGTCTTAGATACCCAGTCATGGCTGCTTATATTTGAAAAGAAAAGTGCATGAGAATAGATATAAGAAAATTTTGAAGGAGAATAAAAGAGAAGCATACCTCTATTTTTCCATACATGAGATAATTTGTGGGATTTCCGGGCGTCTGCTCAGATCCTATTTCCCAAAGGCCTGAGAAAAAAAGAAATCATTGCTTTCATTTCTTGTCTGCTTCAAGCAAATCCTTGATAACCTTTTGGTTTCGACCAAATGTTATAGAATAGAAATGGAAGTATGAATTTTTAGGCAAGCCAGCAAGGCCAATTAGCTGCTCGAGAGTAAAACTTGTCCCTGGAATTCTGGACACTATGATACAAGCCATAAGAGTAAACCACATGTTGGGTCTAGCTTAGGTGGGGCAAAGATCAATTATAGCAAAATATTCGAAAAAAAAGGGTCCAAAGGGTATTGCGATCCCCAATTTATCAAATCTGTATACACAATCAATTCATTGTCTCTGACCAACAGAGGTGTTTCCCCGGCAGTTGGAAAATGAATAGATATTATAGAAGGAATCCCCCATCAGGTTCTCAACTCTGCTTGCTCGGATGTATCATATTACTTGTATTAAGCTTTTTGCAAGGCAAAGATGTGCTTATCTTCAACTACTTGAATATTTTTCCCAACTAGAGCGGCGATGTGAGGGGGAAGTAGAACATTTTATTTTGATTTTTTATTTGGGGGAGAATCCCATTCGTCAATTTGAAGAGGACCAGTAGTTGCCTCGTTTCTTGTTAGTTTGAAGCAAAACAGTAGTGGAATTATTCTCCTCTAAAATTTGAATAGGTCTAGTAGTTGTTTCTTTCTCCTCGACAATTTGAGGAGCAGCAGTAGTTAGTTTTTCTTCCTCAACAATTGATATTAATGCTCATTTAGTGGCAATTAGTTTTTCTTCGAGGGGGCGTTTCTGGTGTTGGTCGAGGAGTCCCGCGAGGTGTGGAAGATGGAGTGGCAGGAATTTCAGATGAAAAACCCTTGGAAAGTTTGCTCTCTTTAGAGTGCTTACTTTCTTTCTCAAATTTATGATGTCGCTTCCTTTTCGAAGATGAGTCTTTCGATTGTTTGTATTTTCCTATTTATTTCAAGTGACCCTCGTCGATTACGCAAGCATGATTGGGGGGCTGAGAATATATCCGAGGGCATGATTATGTTTGAATTTTCAATTAGAGGCCAAACACCTTAATATGTAACAACAAGTGGTTAAGGTCCATGATCAATGTATAATCCGTTGACTCGTCTTTCCTCGAATTTTTGGCTAATCGATAACCAATCTAAGAGGGCAAAGTTTTTGGGAATAAACCCCATTTTCTCTCTAGACAAAGTATTTTTTCAGAACTTTATCTCTCGAAAAAACTTTGAAATGAGATCAACAAGAAATAACAAAATTTATAGGAGGAGAATGGGCCTTAGTAGGTATTGAACCCCAGGGATGTGAAGGTTTGTTTTCCTAGGGGAAAGCTGTCCAAGGTAGGGGCATTAAGTGCTTAGGGAAATGTCACGTCATTCCTAGGCTAGTTTATGTCATAAAGGAAGACACACGAAAGGCATGCCAATCGAAACCTGACAAGAAAGAAAGCGTTTCATTGGTTGTGTCAGAAAACCATGACGTCACTGGTAAAGAAAATTAGGAGAAACAGTTGTTGTAGACATTCAGAAGACAAGAAAAGTTCGAAGGCATCTTCATTGTTTGATATTGTGAAAACTTTTAAAGGATAAACAAAATTCGAGGATGTTATCCTTGAATAAAGTACTTTACCTATAAAATGACCAAGATTCGAGGAAGAATTCGATGAAGAGTTCTTTGTTCAAGAAAAGCGGTTGAAAAAATTCGAGGAAGAGTTCGAGGAAGGGTTATTTATCCAAGAAAAACAATTGATAAAATTTGAGGAAATACTCTTTGATTAAAAAGAACGAGAGATAAAATTCGATGAATGATTTTTTACTTGAAAAATTGACAGTCAAAGCGTTAAGAAGTCCGACAAAGATAAAATTAGCCATATTATAGTCATTGTTCGAGCATTTTCACAAGGACTATGAGACTACTGATAAGAGAAGAATCATGCAACTAAAAGATCTCGGTAAATTAAAGACATAATCCGACATAAAGAAAGTCTTTTATGAGTAATTGATAATTATGTGATAATACCAGTACTCTTCATTTAATAAAGAATCTAAAGGTCTGTGAGCGAACTTAGAATGTAAATAGCAAGTTTCACTTTATTTCCGAATGGCTTTCGGAGATATTTAGAAAATTCTAGAAGAAGCTAGAATGTTAAAGATATATATTGATATGAAATCTCATCTTTTGATCATATATCCATTGGATAAAAACTCATTTTATGAGAAAAATAGTATACATAGCTGTTGTAGACCTGCTATCGTAGGGATGCCCCCGTCAATTTTGACCTACGTGTTGTATGGTATGAAAAAATAAGACAAGCTGCTAAAAAACTAACACTGTCTTAAATTCAGTTATTGCTAAACTTAAATGTTACTCATTTTCTAAAATTAAATTCCTCTTAATTTGTTTACCTAGCATTATGTATGTCTAAATTTATAAGTTTAAAGAAGGATACGATATAGGTTAATGTATCTAAAATGACTGATGACCGGTTATAAAATTAATGATAAGAAAACCATATTCTATTTTTTTTATAAAATAAAAAACTACGATAGAAATATATTATGGGTGAGATCAGGACAAAACAAACCCAACCGATACGGTAGAGAAGGATAGTTTACGGTTCCGAAAATATAGAAAAAAAGTTACTTAAATTTACCTGAAATTTAGGTAAAATAAAAAGTAAAGATATGTTATTTAATGTTGTAAACAACGACATAGAGAATACGAATAAATAAAAAGGTTTAACTAATTATAAATAATATTATACCGAAATATTGATAAGATAAAAAATATTGAATGTAATGACTGGTTATATGTATCCTATTATATTTTGAAAAATAAAAAGATAGAATAATCGTATTCGAGTGCAAAACAGCCTACAAACTCCTTAATATATTGTTAATAAACGAACTGAACAATCATGTACATGATGATGAACGATAAAGGATTGAATACCTATTCCTTGCAACGTGAATAAATCGATGCAATAATTTTTATGTTATCACCATGAATCAATTACGTGGATCAATTATGGTATGCAACATAAAAATAATATGACATGTAATCACACATATCTGTTCTTAATTGGTCATAATAAATTGGAGATATACTTAATGAATTATAAAAATCAATGAATTTTAACTGAGCCATATATTGAAATAAACCAGAGTGTATACAATCAAAACAAAAATATAAATAATTTTTTATTACAAAACTTCCACTAAAATAAAAAATCCTCTAAATCAACAATATTCATTATAATAATATACACCATGAAAACCTTAAAAATATTATTTTTGTAAGAAAATTTACTACCTTGTAGTTCGTGATGATGTGCTTTATACTTATTTGACCTCTCTGAACTCATTTTTTAATAGATATGAACTTTATGTCAATGTGTTTGGACTTAGAATAGCCCATGTTACAGTTGGAGTATTGTAGTGCATAATTATTATCACAATACAATTTAATGTGACCTTACATCCGTTGTACAACAACACATAGTTCAGTGATAAAATTCCACAACCATAATGCTTGGTTAGACACCTTAAAGCATGCAATGAACTCGGATACCGTAGTAGATGATGCAATTAATATTTTCCCAATGATGCTGTACCTCTAACTAAAAATAATATGTTGCATAAAGTGCTCTTTCGTGTGTGAGCGCATCCACCATAATCCGATTCGGAATAAACAGTGGTCTCAAGATTACTCAACTTATTATATGCCAACATATGCCCTTTTGTACCTTATATATATATATATATATATATATATATATATATATATATATATATATATATATCACAGTACTCTCTTATCTTCCTTCCATTGGTCTTTTTTAAGGTCACTGAAATACATTCTCAACAAATTCACCGAAAATGTAATGCATGGCCGTGTACAGATTTTAACATACATTAAACTCCCAACTATCAAGAGATAAAGAGACATTTATATTTCATCAATTTCAAATCTTGTCTTTGTGCATTTCTCAAGGGTCAATTTTTAATCTTTTTCTATAGGGGTGCTCAAGGGTTTGATGCTCCTCATTTCATAATGTTGCAACATAATATTTATGTATATATTTTGTGATAATCTTAGAGTTTCACGAGATTGATCCTAATGAAGCTGGATTCCTACCACAAACGTTGCAGCAGCGATATTTTTCATATCAAATTTTAAAATAAAAATTTCTTTCTAGTATGTACCAATTTCTTATTGTTCCAAGAAAGAAGTATGCCATCTATATAAAATATTAAAATTATGAATTCACTCTCCTTATGGTATGCACAATCCTTAATCGAGTTAATCCAAAAACCAAAGGAGACTATTACTTCAAGAAACTTGTCATACCACTGACGAGAAGCCTGTTTGAGTCCATAAATGAATTTTGAATCACATATTACAAAATGCTCATGTTTAACATATATATATTATTTCCTCAATATTACCATTACAAAAATTAGTCCTTTATATCCATTTTATGAAGCTCTAGATCAAAGTGTACAACTAATACCTTCTTAAAGAGTCATTCATAAATACTAAAGAGAAAGTCTATTTAAATCAATCCTTTCATGTTCACTATAAACTTTTGATATAAGGTATGTTTTATGCCTTTCCATATTAACTATATAATTTTGTTTGGTTTTGTAATTCTATTTATAACCAATTATCTTTTTCTCTTTAGGTAATCGGATAAGCTCTCATACCGCGTAATCTTGCATTAATTTATACTTTTATTTCATAGTGTCAAGCCACAATTGAGATTTATAACTATCTCTTATTTCATAGTGTCAATCCACAATCGAGAGTTATAACTATTCATAGTTTCTTTGTAAGGCGATGAATCGTCTATAATTCCAACACTTGCTCCTTCTTGTTCTTGAAGATATATTATATAATTTGAAGGTACATAATTCTTTTTTTTCTCTCACTTTCTTAACGATACTATTACTTGTTGTTGCACTTATTGAGAATGTAAAGTTTGATATTCATGAATAATATCACTTTGATCTACTTATAAAAGATTTACATTATCTTGAATATATTCTTGTTCCAATATGACCATATAAGTGTCTTAGTTAAAACCTTCAGCATCATATATTTTTTAAATTTCTTCACAATATTAGAACATAAACGGTAACCAGGTTTCCATTATCAGATAACCGTTGTGACATTTGATTAATTAGCTTCAATCTTATATGGCCAATCAACTCAAAAATTATAAAACTTTTCTTGAGCATTAAAAGATTATCTAGCATTCGATGTAATTTTTCCACAACGATACCCTTCGAAAAATGCATTTGAAATTTTTTAACTGCTGAGCTCTGGATAAAATCAAAAACTTTATCACCACCTCTGTAACCATACAATTCAAAACGATATTAAACATATCAATGTTTGAAGCAATAACACTACATTATCTCACAAATCGTTATTCATTCCTTTTAGCTTATCTTTTAAGTTCTTGTATATATAAACCACACACAATGAATGAAAACAATGTGAGAAAATAGATCTAACCAAATTAACTAATCCTAAGTGTCAATCAAAAATAAAAGTTATGACTTGTCCTGAACACTGAGTATTTCAAAACAAAGATGAAAGAGAACTGCAAAACAAAAAAAACAATGCAAAATCTCTTTCAACAAACAATCACATTCCAATACTACAGGAGAATTCTGATCAATTACACTTATTGTTTCAAAACAATTTATTAATCAACTATAAGATTTAACAACATCACTAAAAACATGGTATTTTGTTTTTATAATTCCATTTCTAGCTAAACGATATGATATATCAAAACCATATCTACTTTTAAAAATGTTAACAAATTCTTTAGCATAAATAACATATTGGACCTAAAATATCAAATAATTTTATTTGAAATTATATTTGAAGTCAAAGTTTCAGACTTATTTGATTTAACACATCTCTACAAGTATTACGTCCCAAATAGTTTGTTATATACATATAACTTGAAACCCTCTCCTCCCATACACGAATATACAAGTTACAACCAATAAAAATCTTTAATTTACATTAAAAAAATCTATTTCTTTTATGAGTACAAGTATATTCAAAGAGAAACCCACTTTTGAAATTCATTTAGCTAAAATATGATGAAATTTATGAGCAGCACTAGTAAATATTTTACCAACAACAATAATACAAGTTAATCAATAAGTACTAGCAGGTTCTTCATTCATATATCTTAAAATGTTAACAATAATTTCACTCCCCACAACACCAGCACAAGAAGGAAAACATTGATTACCAATAACACTATCAGCAACAACCCTATATTATATTTCACTTTCACAATCTGGTACGTTAATGTTCTCCTCCATATTCAATTATAAAATGTCAGTATTTAATCGGTTCAGCAAAATAATCAAATAATTATAATAATTCTCATTTTTAAACAAATAACCTTTAATATCTCTAATAAAATAATACAATCTCATTTGTATTATATCCAACCCATTTCATATACTCAACATATATTCAACTATAGCACAGTAACTTTTAAAAGTATAATGAACAAACCACAGACTCCGCACCAAGTCTGAAGATAATTAAAATACATTCACCCATGACTTACCTACAAAAATATAAGAAATAAACAACATAAGTCATTGACACTTACATAAAAAATCATGATGCATTTTAAATAAGTTTACTAATAGTTTATAGACATGATATATACTATCCTATATAAGCACAACATGATTTAACATGTATTTTTATATCATATAAAAAAAATAAAACAATAACATTATTATATTAATCTATACTCACAAATATCAAATGTAAAACCAATCTAGCATGACCTATTTTACTTACAAATCGTAAATGCAAAACCAATCTAGCATGATATAGTTTAATCATAAATCTCAAATGCAAGACCAATCTAGCATGACCTATTTTACTTTCAAATTAACAATGCAAGACCAGTCTAGTATTATATACTTTACTCACAATCTCGTCTGATTAAGGATTTACAGTGAAATCACACTACAAATGTAAGTGACAAAACCAATCAAGAATGGCCTATTTTATGCACAAGTCACAATGCAAAACCAATTTAGCATGACCTTTTTTGCTCACAAATATCAAATGCAAGACCAATCGCATGGTCATAATAATTTTACATAAAAATTGCACGCCAGATAACAATATTTTACACAAGTCTATCATGGTTGATACGAACAATCACATTAATGGGTAACATTGGAATCGCAATATAACGCGTTAACAAACAAATCATACGGTTTCATACAAAAGATTGAACCAATATAGCATGAATATAATACCAAACAAGTATGTTAGCATACAAAAATCGTATATTATATATATACAGAAAATGAAATGCTTGTAAAACGAATGTTCATCGTTTCTAAACCTACACTAATCTCACATTTTTGTAGCATGATTTCTCTTGCTTGAAAATATAAAAAACAGTATCCTCTGTAGCGACAAGCGCATCCTCAACCCGTCATACTGAAAACTAGATACCAACTTATATACAGTCAACCACAACCAAAACAGCTACAATAAGTAAATACACAATACAACTTGTTTATAACTTAGTCAACATAAAAACATGAAATGCATAATTACCCTACATCGTAAAAGTTTGAATTAGTAAGTTGTATTGGGAGCCACTAAACAACTCACAACAACGTAAAATCGCATTATCATTTCCTCACATATCTAGCATTATCATTTCCGCACCTATGTAGCATTATCATTTCTGTAATTATCTAGCATGATGCATATTAATAAGTAAATCACATTCACGTAAAACTGATTCCTAACACGTATTTTCTAACCTTTGCAATCACATCCTCGACCTGCAATACTAAAAACTAGATTCCGGGTTTTTCACAGCCAAACAAACTAGTAAAAGCTATAATACGTGAATTAAATACACAATACAACCTATTTCTAACTTAACAATCAACATAAAAACCTGAAATTGTGTTGTTACGAAATCAGTTTAGATAAAAAGAAAACAAGAATAATAAGAGTGTGGCCGTACTAAGAACCTTTTCTTGAGTAAAAGAAAACACATGGATAACGTTGATGAAACCACCTAAATACAGAAATAAATCGATCAAAACTATTAGGGTGGCGACCAAAGTCCCACATCCCACATCGGTTAAGCATGGGAAGGATTAGTGGTATATAAGTAAAAACATATCTCAACTAGTATGAGAACTTTTGGAAGTGGACCAAATGTAAAGCTGTGAGGGCCTTCGGGTGCCAAAGCGGACAATATCATACTAGTGTTGAGATCGGTTGTGTTCTTACTTATATATGGAGGTGGAATATGTGGACCGTACATGCATATTCCCAACACGTGGTATCAGAGCTAGACCTAAACGGAACACGATGGTGGTAATATTCTCGGAGGTCGAACATGATGAACTAGTAGTCATGCTCAAGGTGAATGATCTACTCTATATATCCTAGTTTGGAGCGTCCATGAGCGTACATGACTCATCAAGCGGTGGTAATTGATTAGAGTGGATAGTGGAGCTAAGGAACAAGCGCAGGATGGTCGAGTGAGTAGATAGATCTGCTGTAAAAGCTCTATTTCTCAGGTGGAGCAACTTCTGATTGGAGTGAGCGGGTGAAAGTCTATTGAGAGGAGGCTAAGTGGTACTTTTTTCGAGATGAGGATTTGTTAGGGTGGCGAACAAAGTCCCACATCCCATAACGGTTAAACATGGGAAGGATCAGTGGTATATAAGTAAGAACATACCTCAACTAGTATGAGGCCTTTTGGTAGTGGACCAAATGCAAAGCCGTGAGGGCCTTCGGGTGCCAAAACGGACAATATCATACTAGTGTTGAGATCGATTGTGTTCTTACTTATATACGGAGGCGGAATATGCGGACCGGATCCCCATATTCCCAACACGTAGTACCAGAGCCAGACCCAAACGGAACGTGATGGTGGTAATATTCTCGGCGGTCAAACATGATGAACCAGTAGCCATGCTCAATGTGATCTGCTATAAAGATCTTAGTTCAGAGCGCCCGTGGCTCATCAAGTGGTGGTACTTGATTGGAGTGGAGAGTGGCGCTAAGGAGCAAGACAGAATGGTCTAATAGGAGGTGAGCAGTAACATCCGTAGTGCCTCTATGGTCAGGTAGTCTTCCAACCTGATTAGAGTGGGCGGATGAAAGTCAATAGAGATGAGGCTAATGTGGTACTTTGTTCGAGAGGAGGATTTGTTATGGTGTCGACCAAAGTCCCACATCCCACATCGGTAAAACATGGGAAAGATCAGTGGTATATAAGTAAGAACATATCTCAACTAGTATGAGGCCTTTTGGAAGTGGACCAAATGCAAAGCCATGAGGGCCTTCGGGTGCCAAAACGGATAATATCATACTAGTGTTGAGATCGGTTGTGTTCTTACTTATATACGGAGGTGGAATATGTGGACCGAATATGCATATTCCCAACACATGGTATCAGAGCTAGACCCAAACGAAACGCGATGGTGGTAATATTCTCGGAGGTCAAACATGATGAACCAGTAGTCATGCTCAAGGTGAATGATCTACTCTATACATCCTAGTTCGGAGCGTCCATGAACGTCTATAACTCATCAAGCGGTGGTACTTGATTGGAGTGGATAGTGGAGCTAGGGAACAAGCGTAGGATGGTCGAGTGAGTAGATAGATCCGCTGTAAAAGCTCTATTGCTCAGGTGGAGCAACTTCTGATTGGAGTGAGCGGGTGAAAGTCAATTGAGAGGAGGCTAAGTGGTACTTTGTTCGAGAGGAGGATTTGTTAGGGTGGCGACCAAAGTCCCACATCCCACATCGGTAAAACATGGGAAGGACCAGTGGTATATAAGTAAGAACATATCTCAACTAGTATGAGGCCTTTTGGAAGTGGACCAAATGCAAAGCCGTGAGGGCCTTCGGGTGCCAAAGCGGACAATGTCATATTAGTGTTGAGATCGGTTGTGTTCTTACTTATATACGGAGGTGGAATATGTGGACCGAACACGCATATTCCCAACAAAAACCAAAATAATGTGAATTAAAACAACCAATATTCTTAGCCAGACGAGTCTCGTTGATACCGTGAGGTTCACGGTGGCCTGAGACCGGCGATGAACTTACCTTTATCATACAAAGTAGACTGGACGTTGATAGGGGTGGTCTGAAACCGGTGATGAACTTAACTCTATCTTAGTATTTAAAATTTGCTTCTATTTTGTGAGGGAATTGCGAGAGAAAAGTTTGACTTAAAAGGTGAAAAAATGGTCTCTCAACCTAAATGAGTTTTTTTATATTACCGGAGGTATTTTTGTCAATTTTTAGGTCCGAATACCTCTTCGTACCATCATTTTTTGGGTATTAGGCGATAATAACATACTTGAGAATGTATTTATGGATAGTTGTACAATAAAATTATAGTTGTCCATTTAAACTAAATATTTTTTTTTAAAAAAAATTGACCCTTTGAAAAAAAAAAATTGGGTTGATAATTGGGAGAACATATTGTCTCCATTAAAAATGTTATTTTCTCCATGTTAATTTTGTCAACAGAAAATTACAATGTGCTTTTATCATTTTACCATTCTCCTAACTTAAAATTTATATTCTCTTACCATTCACTTAATTAAAGATTTTAAAGATTGAAACCTTACCGCATAAAATTTATTACTCAATTTCTTAATTTCTTAATGTTTTTGTTATTCCCGAAAATGAGTAATTGGATAAAGTGGCTGATCTAAGGACTAGAACTTCAGCACTGAAGCAAGGGAAGGGGGAGGATTTTCATAACCACAACTCATATCTCATATAGGTAGTGAAGTCTGAAAGAGATAATTAGATAAACATAACACTCTTTGATCTTCATTTCCTTTTTCTCGCTCCACTTTCTTTATTTTATTTTTATATATATCATTTATTAAGTAATATTACACAATTTAAAAGGAATTGATTGATTATGAACAAAAATTAATATCCAAAAAGTGGAGAAAATGAGTGGCCGAGATTAGAGAGCCGAACAAGCGGTCGTATTTGCCTTGGTCCTATTCGATACCGGAAGCAACAACTCAAGCTTACAACACGACGGTTTTTCACTTTTGATGACCGTTAAATTTCTCCGATATGTTGAAAAGGAAAAAAAGCCGATGCCATAGATATGCTGCTGTCGATGTAAAACAAAACCACCGAATTCGGCGCTCGCGCTCTTGAAACAACTCTTCACAATCACCAAAACTAAAAACGAAGACGGCTCTTCGCTACACCAAAACTAGAAACAAAAGAGTTATAAGAACGCGAGTCGCCGTTGCTTTGAACCGTCCTATTTGAACAAAATGCTTGTAGAGAAGAAGGTGAATATGAACATTTGAATCATATGTTTTAATCATTTGTTTCAAAATATTTTATTTATATCAGGGTAGAAATGTATTTTCAGACCTCGCAATCCGTACAACATGGCTAGGTGTTTGGTCGCCATTTTGCATTTTTAGGAGTGGTGAAATTGCCGATACGCAATCTCACAAAAACAGAGATGCCCAGTTTTGGTTGTTTTGTCGAATTATAATGTTTTTATTTCCAAATTTATTAATGATTTTATTTTTGTTGTATTTTAGCATGCATCGCACAAAGAATACATCTGTTCGACATTCAAGCTCGAGCCTTGGGCACCCAAAATATGCGATTTAGCCATTAATTATTTTCTATTAATTATTTTTTAATTAAATGTGAATATATAAATTACGTTAATTATCTAATTATGTGTGATTTGTACTGGTCTATTAATTACTATATTAAACGGATGATTTATTTTTTATTTTTTTTCAAAATAATCCGTTGTTCTATTAACAAAGTTTAGTTCTTTTTATCTTTATTAATTCAATAAATCTGATATTCTTTCACTATTTTAAATTAGAATGAAAAGATTTAGAAATTAAATATTACATAATTAATATGTAATAAAAAAATTAAATATGCGATATATCTATTTGAGTTTTTTAAACTATAATAAAAATACTTCGAAAACAAATATATATGTTTGACTATCTTAAACTAGAATAAAAAATTTAAAATATAATATATTTATTTTACTCTCTTAAACTATAATAAAAAAATTTAAAAAATATATTACATAATAAAAATAAAGCTTAAACTATAAAAAGATTTAGAAAATAAATATCAAATAATAAATATATAATATATTTCTTTGAGTATTTTAAAATAGAATAAAAAAAATTCAAAAAATAAATATTGCATAATAAATATGCAATATATATTTTTAAATATTTAAAAAAAATTAAAAAATAAATATTACATAATAAATATGTATTATATTTATTTGACTAATTAAAACTAAATATTATATAACTCTTTAATGAAAATGATAGTGATATATTCATTATCTAATAAAAACAGCAAATATATTTAAATTTAATGAAAATGCTAGACATATATATATATATATATATAGTCTTTAATAATTTTTCTAATTTTTTACTAAAGCTCTGTGTGGTCTACTTTCTAAAAAGGTATGTGATAATTATATCAAAATATATTTAATTTTAATATACTTAATTATATAATTCTAAAAAGGTATGTAATAATTATATCAAAATATATTTAATTTTAATATACTTAATTATATAAACTAAGTATTAAATGTCAAAATCGCTTGGACAAAATCACGAACTCCTTACTCGCGACAACAAAAAACATGCAATTTTGCGAATTCTGGGTTCGCAGTTGGTCACTTTTATAGCGTAATGAGTTCGAGAATCGCACTGAAAGTAAAAAAATCTCAAAAAATACTTCATATTGGGTTTCGAGATGGTCCACGAACCAATTTCATCGATATTACAGCTAAAATCATCATTCAAGTCGCTCAAATCCATAAGTTTTAGTTTTTTTTAGAATTTTTGGTATGTTAAAGAGAGAAAACTTTATGGAGAAGAAGAAGAAAAAGTTAATTTTTAATTTGTTTTATATATAAAAGATATATTGGTAATTTTACATGAGTTGTTGGATTTGGGTCTCATTATAACCAAATGGGTCCCGCCCTTATCATATTTTATGAAAAAATAACCATAATTATGGAGAGAATAGCTTTTTTTAATAAAAAAAATAACAAATCTTATAAAAAGCAAAATTTTAAAGTTTTACAACAACTAGGGATCAAGAGAAATAATCCCTTAAAAAGACCCTAGGGTTTGAAGAATTGGTAAAGTCAGTACCAAATCAAACAAACCCTAAAATCAAAACGAATTGAAATCGGAACTCTCTCTTCCCACCAGCTTTTCTTCAACCCCAAAGCTCCAACAAAAAATACTCCATTAAAACTCCTCAAGCTCCATCACCAAGATCCAAATCGATGATCACCAAAAAACTAAGAATTCGACCAAACCACCGGAAATCACCACTCGATCCAACAGAAGCACCCAATCCTAAATCAACAGCTCCAAATGCCAAAATCATTCAACCAAAAAGCCTTGACCAAAACCTGAAAAACGAAAAGGCAATACCTCAGATTTTCTAAGATACATAACCTAAACCTAAGCTTTCCAGAAAAAGAATTGCCTTCAATTCAGAAGGAGTAACGAATTGAATGAAGGAGGGCTTATTAATGCATATAAGAATCCATCTGGCCAGCCAATCGGCAGCCTGATTCTGGATTCTAGGGATGTACTTAATAACCATAGACGAAGTGAAAGTCATTCGACAAATCCTGATGACCGAACTGAGATACCAAGGAGAAACGCCAGAAGCAATAAAATTGACAAGAATCTGACAATCAGATTCAATGTCAACATGAAGCTATTGATTCTGCTTGCAGATTAGCAATCCAACAAGCAACGCACGGGTTTCAGCTAATAGAGGGGACATCTTTCCATACGTATTCCCATAGCACTGCAAGACCTCCCCAATGTGATTCCTGAAGATTCCAGCACCACTAGCCTCCGCATTTCTCAAAACCGATGCATCGAAGTTCAGCTTGATACGACCATCAATCGGAGGCTTCCAGGTATTATAACTAGGCTTAGATCTGTAATTAAGGCAACCCATAAGCAGACTCACATTCTTAGTCTTTAACCAATGCTTTTCCTTAAGAAGATAAGCATTTAAAGATAAAATGGTACGATTAATATAATTATAGTTAAGTTAAGATTGAAGGAAACTCCCTTGAACTTAGCATTGTTGCGGTTGTACCAAATAGACCAGCAAATAATAGCAGGCATAAGATGAGTGATGTGAGAATTGCTACTGACAAAGTCATGCCAAGTTTTGACAACATGAGTAAGGGTCATGCTTCTTCTGATATTGATCCTGAAAATGATGCTATAATGGTTCCAAATTTGCCAGGCTTGAATGCAGTTAACAAAGACATGATTAATGTCTTCACTGTTTCTAAAAAAAAGACATTTAGAAGCCAATTGAACATGTCTTTTACGAAGAATAGAATCAATAGGGATGTAGTTCATTATAACTTTCCAAAGAAGAAATGAAAAATTCATGGGAATGATATGACTCCATATTTTCTTAAACATTCTAGAGTAATTAGACTTGTGTCTAATTGTATTCCATGTAGCTTTGCTGTTGAAATTTGTATCATTTGAACAAGTCCAACTCATAATATCATTCTTTGAACTGTCCACCTTTAACTTCTGAATATTACTCCATCTTTCAGGGGAAAGAAAAGGAATCATAGCATCAGATTCCCAGCAACCATTCTTCCAAAAGGATCTCACTTTAGCCTCCAGGTAATTCATTTCAGATTAATCACTATGAATAGGCTTATAATTATGCCAATTGTCCCTCCAATAGTCCATATCACCTTTGCCTAAATCCTATCTGATGTAGTTTTCAGCTTCAGTCTTAACACTAACCAATCTTCTCCAAGTATGAGACCCAGACCTATTATAATTAGCATACAAAGGATGAATATTTTTAGAATACGTATTGTGCATCATCCTGGCCCAGATAGAATCATTTTTCCTAAAAGAGAACCATAACTTCAAAGAATAGGTATATTGAATATCAGAAATGCTTATGATATTAAGACCCCCTTCCTCAAAGGGCTTACAGATCGACTTCCAATTAACCCAATGAGTAGAAGGCTAATTATATTTAGACCTCCAGAGGAACTTGTTCAAAATTTTCTCAGTCCTATTAATAATACTCTTAGGAAGAATACTATTCTGAAGCCAATAATTAGGATAGGACATTAGAACATTAGAGATAAGAACTAATCTGCCTCCAAAAGATAAATATTTAGAGTCCCAATCAGAAATCTTATCATTTATATTGTCAATGATTTTGATGAAGTTGCAGGCCTTGTTACTATTACTCAGGATGCATCGAAGATAGCTTATGGGCAGATGCTCAATTTTATAGCCAATCTGAGCCTCCAAATTAGCAGCCCTAGAATGCTGAAGAGAAGATGATGTAATTAGCTTAGTCTTTTGTTTAATTATCGATTGCCCCGACACAAGCTGATATTTATCAAGAAAAACACTAAGCTTGTTAATAGAGTCATGTAAACTATTTGTAAAAAGTAAAATGTCATCGGCAAAAGCCAGACAAGGCAATAACAATTGAGATCTAGTATTATATGACATTTTTTATTGGTTTCAAATAAACTGTGCATTCCACGAATCAAGACCCCTTCACCAATTATAAAAAGGCTAGGAGACAAGGGATCACCCTGTCTCAGACCTTTCTTAGTTCTGAAATACCCAAAGGATCCACCATTCAACAGAATAGAGATGCTAACATTTGAAATTAACCTGTTAATAAGACTCAAAAACTTATTAGCAAAACCAAAACTAGATAAGACTTTATATAAAAAGGAGAAAGACATTTTATCAAATGCTTTCGACATGTCGAGCTGTATCATAACATTGCCAGTTTTAGGCTTTCGCTTAATGTCAAAGACCATTTCTTTGGCCACAAGAATGTTATCATGAATGCAACGCCCACGAACAAAAGCCCCTTGACAAGACGAAATGATCTTAGGGAGAAGAATGGCCAGCCTAGAGTTGATGAGCTTAGAAAATATTCTGTTCATCATAGTACACAAGCCAATAGGCCTGTACTCGTTCCAAGTAGTGGGATTCTCAGTCTTAGGAATCAAGCAAATACCAGTGGCAAACATGCCATTAGGAATGAAATTTCCACAGAGAAAAGAGTTAAAAGAAATACAAAGATCACATTTGATAATCCTCCAACAAGACTTATAAAAATGAAGATTAAATCCGTCTACACCAGCAGCACTATCCAACTTCATAGTAGATATAACACTCCATATTTCTTCCTCATTAGTTAGCCTCATCAGATTAGTATTATCCACATCAGAGATCAAAGAAGCAATGTTATTGAAAATAACATTATTAAGAAGAATAGACTCCTCATCTCTGCTGCTATAAGACTCAGAAGTGAGAGTCTCTTTGAAAAGCTTCTCAGCAGATGGACCAATACTCTCATCATCATTCAACCAGCAATCACCATCCTTAATGCTGTTAACCTTCCTTTTCCTTCTCTTCTTGTTCACAAATGAATGAAAAAGCTTAGAGTTTTTGTCTCCATCCTTAAGCCAGTCACCATAACACTTCTGCTTCCAAAAATCTGATTCAATATTAAGATACTTAATGTACAAGCTGTTAGCCTTATCTAACTCAGCCTTCAAATTAATGTCATAGTTATTCACCAAAGAATCATCCAACTTCCTAACACAGTCTTATGCCTCATTAAGCTTGCTAAAAATGTTCCCAAAACTATTAGTATTCCAATCTTTCAAACACACTTTAAGCCTCTTTAACTTCTGCCAAAAAAACTGATTTGGATAACCATTAATAGGCAGCTTCCAATTAGCCTCAACAATACCTAAGAAAGACTCATCATTCTCCCACATGTTCATATATTTAAAACCTTTCTTGAGATGAACATTTCTATCCTTATCAGCTTTAATCAGTAACGAAGAATGATCAGAGCAAGTTCTGATCAAATGAAGCACCTTAGTATAACCAAAACGATTACTCCAAATACCATTAACCAAAGCCCTATCCAAACACTTCCATCTAGAGCCCCTATTCCAAGTGAACCTTGAGCCTCTATAGCCAGCATCATCTAACAAACAATCATTAATACATTCATTGAACTCCACCATGCTGTTAACACATAAGGAAGTACAACCAAGCTGATCATCCGAGGAGGAAATCACGTTGAAGTATCCAACAATCAACCAAGCTTTGCCCGTGCCAGAAACAGAGTTAAGAAGACTTCAAAGATTTCTCCTCTCATATCTATTACACTTAGCATAGATGATCGACAACATAAACTCAGACCCCAAATCAGAATTAAACACCTCCAAATGTAAACATTGCTCATGATCAACCAACACCTCAATCTTGAAATCATCCTTCCAAAAACACCATACTTTATTAGACAGATTGGCAGCAAAGTTATTGAAGCCAAGCTTATCAGCAAACTCCTTAATCTTGTCAACCCTTACCAAAGGCTCATGTAAAGCAAGAATTTGAATATTATTAGTAAGAATCATGTCCTTTAACCTTAAAATGGTAGGATTATTGTTGATACCACGAAGGTTCCAACTAATCAGATTTATCATTTTCAGAATAATATTTGTTACGACTGTCCTTAAAACGTAAGGATTCAACTATCTTTGGATCAGGTTTCTTTATTTTTTTATTAGTTTTTAGTTTTTTCAAAAGAATTTCTTTAAACATAGGAGAAGACAGTTTCACAATCTGATCATCAGGAGTACTACAATCAGAATTACTGAAATCCACATCATTCGAATTGTCAAATTCAGGAGAATTCATCTGATAACATCCATGATCAAGATTCTTAACTGCTTCAATAATCTCCATCTCTTCATCTTGATGAATGCAGTCAGCACCCTTAACATCTTGAATGATCTGACCATCCTTAGAAGAAAAGACTTCCATTGCTGGAAATGAAGAAATAACACTATTCTGAGCATTCACAGAATCCTTAGAGATGATAATAGATTGCATTTTCCTTCTGTAAACTTGAGTAGGGGGTTGAACCAAATCAGCTTTAGAAATTTGAGAGATTGAATCACTTTCTTTGACAGAAACAGATTGCCTATAATCTATACTTCCACCCTTCTTTTCCAAATCTTCTTTATTAACAGTCTTTTTACATTCCATAATATTATGGTCCAAATGATGAATCTGAGACAATAATTTGGAACGTTTTTGTAACTAACCCCCACCCAGCAACCTTCTTGCTCACCAAAACCGATCCACAACTTTCTTTTCAACAATATGGACACATCAACTTCAACTAGAGCGTAGCAAGCATTCATCAAGGCCCTGTTAAAGTTAGGAACCACAATTTGATGAACTATCCCCAAAGAATCAGCCATGTCCTTGATTACCGTTCTGTTATACAAAAATTCAGGCAATCTTTCGAATCGCACCCAAAGAAGAGAAATTGGGCATTCAATTTTTTTTACTGCTTTCAAGACTCCATTTTATGATTTGGATAACTTTACCATCAACGTTCCATATACACTTCGACCAAATCCTATCAACATCCTCCAGCCAACTGAATTCAATGAGTATCTGTCTTGAATCAAGAGTAGCGTAAGAAAACGATCATTTGAATATGAAGGAATCAAGAAATATCTGAAACGCCGCTTTTTTTGGGATTCCCTGACTAAATTTTCCAATTATCGTAGAACTTGATTCTTTCAGAAGAACGGTTTTAATTTGTTTTGAATATTGGATCACATTGTGATCTTCAAAGGAACTAACACAAACAGGGGAAAAAGATTTACAACCAGTATCATTCTTTACTGCTTCAGAGTATGATTTTGTTTCAATCTTTCTTCTGTTGTCAACATCAGAGATCATGTTTTGCGAAACATTCGGAGAGGGAAAAACATCAGCATTAAGCAGATCCATAGCCATGAATACACAAAGAATCTGAAAACATCAAAGACTCTGCGAAAACAAAAAAAACCCGAAAAAAGAACAAAAACCAGATCAGCAGCGAAGATGAAGCAACAACGAAACCCACCGAAAAAAAAAGAACACCAAGAAAAGAGAGAAAGAAGATTAATCAACAAGTAGTTGATTAACTTCTATTTTCTATAACAGAAAAAGACTCTATTTATCTTGGAACCACCATTTCTCTCTGGAAAACAATGGAGATAATAGCTCAACCTTGATAGTTTGGATAAATTATTAATAAACTAAATTATTAAATTGGTTAAGTATTAACTTTTCCTAATTTATAAACTGAAAATATAATAAAAGAACCAAAATATAAAGCTTTTATAAATTTTGAGAATTTATGAAGAAGTTTTTGATATCTCGTTAAGAAAATATACAAAAGAAGAAGACAAACCAGAAGAAAACACAGAGAGATTTAAGTAGATCCTCCGAAACGAAAACTACCCAGGTCGATGCTAAATTGACTAAACCCTAAAAGAAATGGCAGCAAAGCAAATGGAAGATCTACAGAGGAAGATGGGAGTGCTAAACTACCCGCGTGCTAATGCAGGAGCTCAGTCTCTCCTCTTCGCCGGCATGGAGAGATACGCTCTTCCCGAATGGCTCTATTCCGCTATAACCTCTACTCTCTCTACGGTACTTTCTATGCGTATTTCTATATTTCTCTTGTTTGGCTATCATGAAAATGCAGGAATATGTGGGAAAATAACAGTGTCCAGAGTGTTTAGTCCAATTACATTCTTGATCGTTGTTACTCTTCGTTTCTTTGTTTTAATGAATTCAGTGTCAATAGATATCTTGCTCCCTTTCCAGATTTGGCTGAGATTGCCAGGTTTTGGGGGATTACGACATCTATAGATAGCGAAGCTATCCAACTAAGTTTCTCATACTCTTTGTTGTATATTGCTCCCTAACTTCGATTGAACTTCAGCTGCCGTGCTAGATTGTTATTGGTCTATACCACAAACAAGTTTACGCTTGTTAGTGATAATTGATCTGCTTTCTTCTTTGATTTATTCACTTAGTCAGTTGTAATATGTATCTTTGAGTCCTGATTTGAATCAAACTTTCTCTAATTAATATATGTTTTCTCTTAGCATGCCTATAATCCAGATTAAGAGTATGCAGAAGTGGAAGCTCAAGTGCTAGCACACCTGGAATCTTTTCTGGAAACTGCTAGAACATTCAATACGATTTATATGGAGGTCTTGCTGTGCTATTTTATCTGCTTAACATCTAAATACCTTCTTTCTCCTATTTGTAACGTTCTCCGTTTACTTCCCTAGATAGCTAAGACAAAGGACTCTTGTATTAAATTTCCTGGTTATAAGGATGAAGTGTTAGTTGACTTATTTAAAGATTCCCAAGCTTTGTTGTCTGCAGGAGCAGCTATCTTTTGCTATACAGAACTTAATATCTAACTCGATGCTTTAGGTTTTGTTGTTTGGTAGTGAAATTGAATCCACCATAATGTAAAATATTCAATGCAATGTCCAATCTGAATTCGCTATTTATGGACAAATAGCACATAACTCTATCGAGTCTGCTTATTGCACTATTCAGGTGATTAATTTTGTTGTTGTTGTAGGAAATACGTCCCTCGACACACATGATGGAGGTGCCACAACTTCATGGATTTGGGCTAGCTGCTAATCGCTTATTAGAGGCTTACAACATGCTTATAAAGGTAATTTGTTCTCGATTCAATATTCATTGAATTTCCTGCTATTAATTTCGACTTGAGAAATCCAACTCCTTATCGTACATCCATGATGTGGATATATTTATGTTTTAACTTTTGTGAAGTTTATTAAACTTTCTATCTACTGTTTGTTTTCCATACCCTTTCTTTTGGTATTTGGCACTTGTTTCTATTATGGCTATAAACTAGTCCATGAAATTTGTCCAAATTCTCAGTGTTCAACTTCTATTTATCCTTGACTTGTACTCCCGCTCTGAGTTTAAACGCTCTAGTAAAATTACTTTTTGAGTACCCCCAGCAAAACAATAGACTTTTATCTATATCACTAGACTTATATTTTAATACTTGTACTCGTTATTAAACAAAAACTACTTTCCTTAACCATTCACGCACTTAATATGGATTTAGGTTAATCTCTCATCCTTCCAACTTTTTGCTTGTTATGAAAGTGCTGTTTTCGTTCTATCATGAACTGAATGAAAGTTGTAATCACAACAATCATTCTTCCTATATTGCTGTAGTTTCTCCGTAACTTGAAGAATCTACGGGATTCGCGCACAGCTCTGGCTGTTGGGTTGTCCGAAGCAGCTTCGGATGAACCCTCGTCAGTGACAAGAGTTACATCAGATTGTGAATGTGCATTAACGGTCTTAAAGCAAGATCTTGGGATTCTCAGTTTCCATTGCTCTCGAGAAAGGTGGGCGCACAACTTCTCGAAGAACCTTTGACAACGATTCAAGTAACTACCAGGCCAAAACTGTTTAGTGGGGATATGCGTATTAAAAAGTGAAGTTCTGTATTATTGTTTCAATCCAGGGATTTAATATTCTGCATTTAAGCTTTTAACATATACATGAATCTGAGTGAAACCATCTCTTTACTGATGTTATTAGATCTTTTGAAAGTAGAGAATACTGGATGCAGAGTATCTAAAGTTACCGTAATAGTGGTTTCTCTGGAGAAATGAAATAGATTCATTGATTTAATTAAGGCATTGCTATTTTTAAATAATGTTGGTCCTAACAATATCAAATTTTATGAAAATAAAATCATACACTGGCCTTTGACTGCTGATTTTTAAAAATGTTAGTAACATTTAATCTGTGATATAAAGCGTAGCACTTATTAAAATTTGTGACTAATTATGAACTAAATATATAGCTCTTGCATGGAAATTAATTGAACTAATAATGAGCCACTAGAGACAGGCTTGCATGAAATCTCCTCATGAAAGCTGCAAAACCCTTTTGCACTTTACATGAATGCACAATATTTTTTCTCTACTCTTCAAGTGAAGACTGCTATTGCGTTTAGATTGTTACATACAAAAGCAGAAATTGCATTGCAGGTAATGAGGAACCTTCGTGTTTGTGGTGATTGTCACACAGAGACCAAGTACAAGATAGTTTGAAGGGAAATATTAGTAACAGATGCTAATCATTTTCATTTTGAAGAAGGATCTTGTAGTTTCTAAAAACTTCTATCCAGTGATGGATTTAAATTGTTAAAACTTAGAGGTTGTTTGGTGCCATCAACTTATAGTCTTTTCTTTTTAAAATTTAGTTCAAACTAGTTTTTGTTGGCTCATAATGTAGGCACCAAACAACTTCTTAATCTCAAAGAATAAGAGAACTACTAATTATTTGGACATTGTTTTAAAAGCATTTTTTAACATGCAGTATCCAGAAGCTTTGCCTATGTCCAACTTACTTATATTATCCAACACATAGGAAGCAATTACACTTTAATACGAAGGCAAAGCCCATTTCATCTTTCTGCAGACTCAAGACTTTCTAATTTGGTTTTAGTACTTATCGTTCTCCCTATGAACAATTTTTTCTAAAGGTTTGCATGCCAATATGTATGCAGACGTGAACTAGAATTCAATCTTCTTTATTATTTGGCTGTTTGAAATTTTGTGAGAATTTGACGTCTGCTTACATGAAGGGCCATCATGTTATACTTAAAATACATTCATATTTTATAGAAGTTGTCTTGACGGCAGGAATGGAGTTGTATCTTTTAGATGGGGAGATCCAAAAGTTCTGGTTGGCTGTATGCATGTATCTAAGATGCTATTACTTCTTATAATGTTTTGTTGTGTTAGTTTTATAATGGTCTAGAAGCTTTTCTTTTGCTCAACTATGTTAAAGACAGCATTATCTTAAATTATAAGGGCGGAGCTTTTTTCATAATGGTAATATGATGCTCATGAATCCTGAGGGCTAACAAAACCTGCTTATTTGTTAAGTTCATTCATATATTTCCTTATGTTTAATGGGAACCATTGGCTTGCTATACTTACTGAAATTGATATGTTACCTTTTCTCTATAGTCTTGGCAGAGTACTTAAACTCATTGACTTTTTATATCTTTGCATTTTGTAGAATATTTAGACACGGTCTTGCTCTACATGTGGTAGTTTCACTGTTTTTCTTGTTCGAGATCCTTGGCTCAATCCGATGAAAAGATGGATGATCAATGGTATTTGCTATAGTGCTGTAAAATGCAAATTATATTCTGTCTGGTCTCGCTGTTTAGTGTGGTACCGATACAAGAAGAATATCTGTAGGCGGTTTGCTTTCTATATCTATGCTAAATCTCTTTACATATTGTTTTTAGGCATGGGTTGCTGTCTTTTTCACCTTAGTATAAACATCTTTAAATCTTAGTATAAACAGCATGTACATTGAGAGTTATGTATTCATGATAACTTGAAGAATGAAAAAAATGACAAAATTAAGACTAATATAATGTTAGGTAAGATTGTTAGAATGCTCTCTTTGGACAATGACTTCAAAAAATCGTCATCTGAACAAACATGGTTAAGAACTAAGAATTTTTGAAGTCAAGTCTTTCAGGAATTCCCAGTCAACGAGATCAAATAAAATAAATCATCTACTTTACTTCCAGGTTGCAAAGATTCTGATTCACATTCTGAAACCCCTTCAAGCCTGATGGGGTTATTGTAAATCTTCCGGGTATGGTTAGATACTGAACCTTTAAATGTGTTAGGGAAAAGAGGGTTAAGAGCTAGCGCACACCCTAATTGCAAGCTAAAATCTTAAATATATGTTTATGTTTTATATTTTCTGCCTTCATTACGCCAGGTTGATATAGAAGAAAAAAATATTTTTATGTGTGAGACCGCCAGGATCTTTTGGGATCATTTATGAAGAAAGATGAGTCATGTCTAGCCAGGGAAGTGGCTCTGAAAAAGATACACAGGCACAATCGGTGACCAAGCCTTTGACCCGAGGACAACAAATAAACTCATTAATTTATGTATAGTTTAATGATGTAAATGTCCAAGTGACCACCTCCACTCGCTGCGCATAAAAATGAGATAGTTGGAATGGTAAAGTACCAAAACTCTATTAGCGTTGAACACCCCCAGTGGACTTCGGGGTCCTATTTCAATAAGTATGTAGTTCTGGAATCAGCTTGAACCTCTTCTTATGTTCCGTCAAACTTTTAGCTGACATGGTGGAACTTGGTTTAGGATATATCTATGTTTGAATAATTTCCCCTTATATATTAGCAATATTGTATGTCCGTATCAGTTTAGATCATTTTGCCGTATTATATTTTAACTTTTGAAACTTTGTTTACATCTCTAGCTGTTAACCTTGGCAAATGCCATATTCGGACATACACATTAGGCAGAGGCGCTAAAAGTACTCCTCATATAATTTTCATAATGCCATGGACGCAAGTCTTGTTTGGGTAATTGGAGCTTACTGAGATTTTTTTCTTCTACTCCATGTATGAATTTTCGCTTTGTAAATTTTTTAGTCCTTCTACGGGTTGATGGGTGATTTTAGACTTCTTTTTCTAATCTTATATCATTCGGACCTATTAGTGAGCTCTTCGCATCTCTTAAAGTTGCCTTTTCGTCGTAGTATTAGTGTTGTTAAAAGAAACACAGACTCTTCCACGCTGTTTCTAAGAAACAAATGAAATGTCCATGTGAACTGTAGGAACTAGAGGCCCCTACCCTCTCATTTTGGGTCATCGGTGTTGGCCATTGCCAAAAAACCAGACATAAAGAAGAATAGATTTATAAAAAAGGCTTTTATACTCGTGTGCCCGTAATTATCATCTATAGGTAACTTTTCTATACACAAGCTATACTACCACAAAAATTGTTATTTCCTTAAATACATATTTCTAATGAAAATGCATATCCAGATTACCCATTATTATGTGAATAACTAGATGATATCGTCATTGGTTTGGTTCACGAGCAGTTCAAATTCGGTTAAAAAATTAATTATAATATTATTTTATTTTACATTGGTATTAATAACTTTATCAAATCCGAATGCCAATTCTTAGTCATTATATATCTGCCGATTCTTCCATGTTATTTTAGTTTAACAAAAGCAAAATTATATTTTAAAAATACACAAACATAGCTTTATAGTGATGTAGCTGGAAAATCGAAATTAAGTTGAAGGGTTAAGTTTTGGTTTATAGGTTTTAACTATTTTAGAGTTATATTTTAGAAATGGGTTTATTTTTATGAAAAGTTAGCATTTCTTTTTTTTAGGATTCAGATTCAGTGTTAGTGAATTGCAACAATGTAGAATTACAATTATTACTTAGATTTTTCAGTTTCAGATGAGTTTGTTATCGTACAAGAATTTACTTGGAAAGTTGATTTTGGATAAACCGAAAAAATTCATCTCGTACAAATTGTTTTCTAAAAAAGCCAAGGAACTGTTACATACTACCAAGAAATTCATATCAGACAGATTCGATATGAAAGATCTTGGTGATGAAGCTTATGAGTTAGAAATCCAGATTCATCGGGATCACACTCGTAGAATTCTAGAAAGAAAGCTGAACAAGATTTGGTTACATCTCAGAATCCTCAATCTATACAAGATTTGCAGCCTATGCAAGGTTCTCAGCCTATGCAGATAACTAAGGTTTACAAAAGAAAGCTTAAGTATATTATTACAAAAGAGGTTGAGTCTGTAAAAGGACTCTTCTAATCCTACTGTTGTTGAAGAGTGCTGTTCTTCTAAGAATGATCAGGAGATCATTGATGCTCTCCAGAAACTTGATGTTGAGTTCCATGCTTGTTATGATAAACAGGAGACTAGCTCTTCTACAAATCTGAAAAATGCTGGTAGTTGTGCTGTTTCTCCATGGTCTAATTCGCTGAGTGATTCCCCTAAGTCTCCTCAAGGCTTCAATCAACTTATCAATCAGAAAATCAAATCTGCAAACAAGAAAAAAACCAGTAAGAATTTCACAATTAACTCTCTAAAGAAAAGAGAGAGCAACAGATTCAAATCATTATCTGATAATGATAAAGATGTGTAGTTGGAATGCTCGTGGCATCAATAATGCTTCAACCATATCCAGGCTTAAGTTTATGATTTAAAGTGATAAGATCAAAGTTTTTACCATTCAAGAGCCTATGGCTAAGGTTGATAAGATTGAGAGGATTTCTACTAGAATTGGGCTGACCAATTTTGCTTATAATTGCTTTAATAAAGTTTGGGTTTTTTGGACTTCTGATGTTAACATTTCTGTTATGATTGATCATGAGCAGTTTTTACATATGAGCATTAGCATTAATAACCTTTGCTTTACTCTTACTTCTGTTTATGCAAAGAGTACCAGGGCTCTTCGAAAAGAGCTTTGGAATAATATAATCTCCCTAGCTAATGATAGTAACCCCTGGTTACTTGCTGGGGATTTTAATGCTGTAACTAGTTCTGAGGACCAGATGGGCTGTTCTAATTTTGACTTTGGGAGTTCTGAAGACTTCAATGAAACTATTAGAGTCTGTAATTTGGAAGATACTGGGTTTGTGGGATCTAGATTTACCTGGAGCAACAATCGTTGCTGGAAAAGGCTAGACAGAACTTTAGCCAACCAATGCATGACATCTACTTTTCAGAGCATTCAGGTGTTTCACATGGTCAGAACTTGTTCTGACCATGCCCCTTTACTTATTTCTATATCAAAAAAATTCTAATTCTGTTCTTCAGTATAATAAATGTAATTTCAAATTCCTAAATGCCTGGACTAATGACTTTGGTTTTTTAAGTATGGTTAAGCAGAGCTGGAATACTCCTTGTTTTGGAAGTCATAGCAATATTTTCTGGTATAAGTTGAAAAGGTTGAAGAAAAGGCTTATTGATTGGAATAAAAATTACTATGGGAACATTTTTAGTAAAGTAAAGTTGGCTACTGATGAAGTTTCTATTAATGAGTCTATTCATTTAAGTGAAAACAACACTATATCTAAAGCTAGGCTGGATGCTTCTAATGACACTCTTATTAAAACCCTAAAAGATGAGGAGTCCTATTGGAGGCTGAAGTGTTTCAACACTTGGCTGAATGAAGGAGATGGAAACACGAAGATCTATCATAGATATGTCTCTAAGCAGCGAAAGAATTTTTTTATTGCTGGTATTAAGCAGGATGGCAGCTGGCTTTATAACCAAGATGATATAGCTAAGTCTGTTGAAACTCACTGTAAAAATATTCTATCTACTGGTTCTAGTGAAAATTTTTCTGACCTTGATATGCAGGATAATATTTTTTCTAATATCCCTAAGACTATTACTGATGCTGATAATCATTTCATGCTTAGACCTTCTAACACTGAAGAAATTTGGGCTACTATCAGTAAGATGAAGAAGGACAGTGCTGCTGGCACTGATGGGTTTAATTATTTCTTTCTAAAAGCTTGTTGGGATATAATCAAATATGACATGTGTAATTCTATTAATGCATATCTTAAGGGTGGTAGTGTTCCTAAATGGGTTTTTGCCACAGGGATTTGCTTAATTCCTAAAGGCTCTAATCCTATTAATTGGGATAACTACAAGCCTATTAGTCTATGTTCTATATTTAATAGGGTTATTTCAAGTCTTATTAACTGCAGGCTTGCTGTTTTGCTTCCTAAAATTGTGTCTAAAAGTCAGGGAGCCTTTATTAAAGATAGGCTTATTCATGAAAATATTCTTATAACTAAGGAAATGCTTCATAACATAAATAGAAGGCCTAGCAAGGGGAATATAATTATGCAATTAGACATGACAAAAGCATTTGACAAAATGTCTCATGCTTTTGTCCTTAAGGTTCTTGCTTGTTTTGGGTTTTCTAAGGACTTTGTTTCTTTAATTAATACTCTTATTTCTAATGTAATGGTATCTGTCCTTATAAATGGTTTAAGTGTGGGCTACTTTCCTTAGAAGAAAGGTTTGAGACAGGGTGATCCCCTGTCTCCTAGCCTTTTTATTATTGCTCAGGATGTTCTATCTAGAGGGATTCAAAATATTTTTAACAAAAATGATAGTATGAAATTCTATACTAAGTCTAATTACCTCTTACCTAGTTTATCCTTCGCAGACGACATCATCATCTTTACCAATAGTTTGCCTTCCTCCATCTTGAAGCTTAGTGATCTGTTGGACAAATACCAATCATTCAGTGGTCAAGTTGTGAATAAAAACAAAACTAAAGTTATTACATCTGCTAAGTTCAGTCAAAGTGGTGCTTCTAGGCTCAGGATGGCTACTGGTTTTAACATTGACTCTGGTCCCTTCAACTACTTGGGTATTACTATTGCCATAAATAATAAAGGGAAGAATTTCTTACCCCTTATTGAAATCTGTCTTTTGGATAATAAGATTCATAATAAGATTCAGGTTTGGGATATGAAAAATCTGTCTTTTGGAGGAAGATTATCCCTTATCTCTAATGTGCTCTATCCTATTGTGTATTTTTGGATGCAGAATAGTAATATTCCTAATCCTATCCTTAATAAGATTGACCTTTGCTTTAATAGATTCTTGTGGAGGTCCAAGTATAATGAGAAGTCCATACATTGGACCTCTTGGAATATGGTTTGTAAACCATTTGATGAGGGTGGGCTTAATATTAAAAGGCTTGTTGATATTCAGCTTGCTTTTAGTTTTAAACTCTGGTTTCTTTTTTGGAAAAACAATTCTCTGTGGTCTGACTTAATGCATAAGACTTACTGTTCTAATACTCATCCTTCTAAGGCTAGTTACAAAACAACTGATTCTGTGGTTTGGAAAAGGTTATGCTCTGTCAAGAATAAGGCTGAGCAGTATGTTAGCTGGGTCCTGGGGAAGGGTAATGTTGATTTTTGGCATGATGCTTGGAATGGATTACCTCCTATCTTAGCTGGTCAGGGTGATAGAAAGTGGTTCTTGCCTGCTACAGTTAAGTCTTTTTGGAAAGGGTCTCATTGGGATGTTCAAACTCTTTTGACTGTTTTAAATCAGGACCAAGTAAATCAAATTTGTTCTTTAAAGCTCAATACTGATCATGATGGTCAGATTGTCTGGAATTTATCTAAAAAGAGGAATTTTAATACAATGGAAACTTGGAATAACATTAGAAAAGTTAACATTAAATCAAGTCTTTTAAAAAATATTTGGAGCCATTTTATTCCGAGAAAATTTTCCTTTTTATGTTGGGAAAGTATAAAAAATTTCATCCCAATTGATAGTATTCTTTCTAAAAGACATTTAACCATAGTGTCTAAATGTCAATTCTGCTGTAGAAGTGAGGAGAAGAATCACCTCGTTATCTATTGTGACTATTCCTGGGCCATTTGGAACTATTTTGGATGACTGTTCAAGGTTCCTATATACAGGCATATGTATTTTAATCATCTGCTCTACACTTGGTTTGGATTCACTAAATTCTCCTTTCATATCACTCATTTAGTCCCTCTGGTTATTTGTTGGACCATTTGGTTTAATAGAAGTAACTCTAAATTCAACAACACTCATGATGATTTCAAGAGTGCTGTTGATAGAGTCTATAGGATTATCATGGCAATTGACTCTGGGGATAAGTTGCACTCTAAACACTGGTTTATGTTCTACAATGCAGGGTCTGCTATGGGCTGTAAATCTATTGATAAAAGGAAAAAGCATGCGACATACCTGAAGTGGCTAGCTCCTCCTCCTGGCCGATTGAAGATCAATGTAGATGGAGCCTGTCAACCCTCTGGTGAATTGAACGGTGGCCTCATCGTCAGAGATGATAGTGGTGCTATCTTGCTGGTTAAAGGTTTTGTGTTTGGGAAAATGAACTCCTTTCAGGCCGAATTCAAAGCTCTAATTGAGGGGCTTCTCACTTGCAAGCGTTGTGGCTGGGATGATGTCGATATAGAGTCAGATTGCCTGGCTCTTATCGACATGCTTGCAAGTGGCACCTCTGTGATTTCTCTGGAGCCCTTGCGTAGCGTGTGCAGAAGTTTAATCAAGCCAAGAATGGCTTTCCGTCACATATCCAGAACACAGAATCAAGCTGCGGACTGGATTGCGAAGAGGGCCATTCTTGATCGAAGAAACTTTGCTTTCGAAGGGTTTGATGTTCCTAGTCAGCTTCTAGCCATTACAACCCTAGAAAGTTTGGGGCTTGGCTATATTGATTTTGGCTAAGGTTTTCTGTTTCGAATCGGGACTGGTTTGTTCACTTGAATTGGTGCACCTTTCTCCGATTGAATCGAAGATAGCGTCGACCGGATTCGAAGTGAACGTTTGGCTAGATTTGTTTTGGATAGTGTTTTTGTTAGTGACCGGAGGCAGCAGATCTAAAGAGTCGCAGGTGGAGCTTGGGTGGAGTCTGTCTGTGGTTGTTTGTGAAGATAGGGTTTGCAATTGGGGATTAGTCGACTTAGGGCTTTCATTGATATTGGGTCAATTGGTTTCGAGTCCCTCTTTTTTGTATTGTTTCTAATCTATTCCTTTGTAAAACTCGCAAATTAGTAATGTATTGTCTTTTTGCTTAATTTTTTTTTTGTTGGGAAGGTATGTAAGTAATCTGGGAGTGGATCATTGAAGAGTAGGTAATATATTACTTCAATATCTAGGAGGAATAAAATTCCACTTGCTCACATATAGAAAGTTGGATAGTCTTGGATCATTGGGTATTTCGACTTGGATTCTGTCGTGTCAAAAGTATTGCTAAGAATATTTTATTTCTGAAAAGTGTCTTATTTCTTGTTTTTGCTCTTCTTTTATAATCGTCTATAACTGTTATAGTATCAAGTTAATGAAAATATTTATTGTTTTAAATTTGGGGATTATTGACTATACAATAAATATTAGAGTTGTTATATTATCTAACTTATTACAATATTTATTCTGCAATATATTAACTAATATTTTGACTAAGATATATTATATATTAATCTAATGTATTTCTTTGACACCCTCCCTCAAATTGATGATGTTAAGTCAACCAATAACAATTTGCCTATAAAAAATTGATGCTGCTGACGAGTCATGGCTTTGGTGAAAATATCAGCCTTTTGGAGATTAAAAGAGATGCATGGAAGAGATATCACCCGATTTTCCAAAGTATCTCGAATATAATGACAATCGACTTCAATGTGTTTGGTACGTTCATGAAGAACAGGATTTGTGGCAATTTGAATAGCACAAGTGTTATCCGCATGAAGAGGAGCAGAAGTTGTCTGAGGAAATCCAAGCTCCTCAAGAAAACCTCGTAACTATACAATTTCAGAACAAGCACTAGACATGGCACGATACTCGGCCTTGGTAGAGGATTTAGAAACACGATCTTGTTTCTTACACTTCCAAGAAATTAGAGCATCACCTAAAAATATACACAAACCCGTAGTAGATCGACGTGTATCTGGACATCCAGCCCAATCAACATCACTATAGGAAACAAGTTAAAGAGATGAGCAAGTAAAAAAGAACAAACCACGAGTAGGTAAACCATGAAGATGCCGAATGATGTGTTGAACTGCAGCAAGATGAAGATAGCGAGAAGAGAGCATAAACTGACTGACCTGATGAACAACATAGGATATATCAGGACACGTAGTTGTCAGGTATATAAGATTCCCAACCAAGTGCCGATAAATAATATGATCATCTAAAAGGTTCCATTCATTTTTATTATATTTGAAATTTACCTCCATAAAAGTATCAACAAAAGAAGTATCGTCCAAACCAGCCAAGGTGATAAGACCTTGAATGTATTTTTATTGGTTAAAAAAAATACCATTTCCTCGACGATAAACTTATAATCCTAAGAAGTATATAAGCTGACCAAGATCTTTCATGTGGAAAGTTGCATGTAACTGTTCTTGAAGCTTAATAAAATAATATACAATTGGTACCGGTGATGATAATATCATCCACATAAACCAAGAAAAGGACTATAATCGATGTAGACGTGTGGAAAACAAAAAAGATTAATATTGAATTTGTGTAAAACTGAAAGAAAGAAGTATACAATGAAACCTCTCAAACCAAGCCCGAGGTGCTTGTTTGAGCCCATAAAAATAACGCTCTAACTTGCAGACATCATGCGGAGAAGAAGTACTCATTCCAGATGTGTAAATTTCTTCTTGAAGATCACCATGAAGAAAATCATTCTTGACATCCATTTGATGCAACTGCCACGACTGGGAAACAACAATAGCCAAAATGTTTCGAACTATGGTCATTTTGGCAATGGGAGCAATGGTCTCCTCATAATCAATACCATATTCTTGTTTATTACCTAGAGCTACAAGACGAACTTTGTATTGCTCCAAAGAGCCATCAGAGTGAAGTTCATAGAGAAAACCCAATTACTCCCAATTGGTTTAACTGCAAGAGGATAATGAACAATGTCTCATCTGTGATTCTCCTCAAGTTCTTGAAGTTTCACTTCTATTGCATTTTACCAACACTCATGCTCCATGGCTTGTTTGTAGCTAGTGGGAATTAATAAAATGGATAAAGTAGTTACAAGAGAGACGGGGGAAGAAAAAGCATACCTATTAGGGGGTCTAGAAAAATGAGTAGATCGATGAAGAATTGTAGAAGCAAGAGCGGGATCAGGTGTCGAGACAAGATTAGAAGAGGTCACAAAAGAAGTGGGACCAGTCTCATCTCAATTACGTCTTTTATACACAAAACCAGTTTTAAACCTTTCTATAGATGTTGGTATATTAGAAAAACTAGGCATGAGAGATAAAGATAAAGACGCCGGATCAACATGAGATGGAAAACAATATTGATTTTATAAAGAAATCACATTCCTAGACACCCAAAATGACGATCATAATCATAACAAACGTAACCCTTATGAAGAATAGTATAACCAAGAAAAGCACACTTTACAGATTGAACAGTAAGTTTATGACGTTCATGAGTATGAAGGTGTACAAAACAAAAAAACCAAAAATACAAAGATCTGAATATAAAGGAGAATGACAAAACAACTTAAAGTAAAAAGAAACATGATTCATCGTAGGATAAGGTAGGCGATTAATAAAAAAAACAACAGTAAAAAAGTGTTTCACACAAAAAACGAAGAGGAACAAATGATTCAAGTAAACTAGTTCTTACCACATCAAGAAGGTGGCGATATTTCCACTCAGCAACACCATTTTGTTGTGGTTTCGAAAGACAAGAACGCTGAGAGATAATCCCTTTATTTTGAAGAAAGTTTTAAAACTCTTGTGACATGTATTCACCCTCAGAATTAGATCGTAGAACTTTTATATTGGCAGAAAATTGAGTTTCAATCAGTGCAAAAAACGTTTAAAAACTAAAAACACTTCAGCTTTAGCCCGAAGAAAGTAAACCCAAGTAAAACGACTAAAATCATTAATAAATGTAACAAAATACTTGTACCGATCATGGATAGAATCAAAGAATTTTGAAGCAAGAGATGCATGATGAGGAAAAGGTAAAACCTTACTTTTACCAAATTTGCATGATGTACAATCGAAAGAAAAATCACGAGAATAATTTATTTTATTTCCCAATAATCCAGAATAAAGCAAAACACAAAGTACATCAGAATATGGATGACCTATACGTCTATGCTACGTTTGGTTTCAATAACCAACAACATTACATGCAAACGTAAGAGGAAAAATAGGAATATCAGTGGAAGTAGACTTATACGATGGAAAGAGTCGTCCCACTTTAGAAACGTCCACAATCATATTCTCTGACACTTGATCATGCACAACATAACCCTAAGGAGAGAAAATGACATGACAATTGTTATCGAACAATTAACCAACATAAATAAGATTTGCGGAGATGTTAGGATACCCAAAACATTAGTGAATGTAGAAGAAAGATCAACAAAAACACTATTAGGCATATAATTACCATCAAAGCTAAATCAACCTCCTTGATTTCCTCTTCTGTTACTACCATCTATGCTCAGTTTGGTCTGCTATGCTTGTCTCCTAATTGAATCTAAACCGAGTTATATCTTTCTACGCTCTACCTTCCTGATAGGGCACTACAATGGAGCTCTGCTCGACAAATAAGCTCGGAATTCTTTAACCAATCCTCATAGGTGGAGCTATACTCTGTTTGAAGCTTTTAGGGAGATTTTGCTATCCTGATCCTCATATCGGGCTTGTGATGATGGTGCTCTACTCCTTCGGGAGCCTTGATATTTTGATCGTTGCTGTCAGCCATTGGTCATAGGGCTCTGTTCTGCCTGGTATCTTTGTGTTTATTAGTTGGCCCTCAGATCCAGAGCTCGGCCCGGTCTGGAACCTTTACGATACTTTCACACACTCTTTACCTTGTCACTTGCCTAGTTTAGGTTTATACATGTCTTCTTCAATCTCTCCTCTGTTTGACCATGTGAGACGATGAGGATTCCCTCACCAGGGCACCCCCTAGTTCAGGTATTACCTGTAAAATTACACAGAATGCGTGAATTAAAACAAAAGAATGCTAATTGAAAAAAGGATTGTAACAAAGGGGTTTGTAAAAATAAATAATGACGTGACGTAAGATGTGTAATTATGATTACACTAACGCATCAGTTATTGTTGGACACGTGTCCGTTGTGTAGCAGTTTATTCTGATAACAAAGTCGTTTAATCTTTCGAAATGGCGCTTGGGGAACATATAGAACGTGTCGATTTATATACCTAAGAGTGACAACTGCCATCCCATCACACGTGTGACATATATATCTTTGAAAAATGAAACTAAATTTATTAATGAGTGTTTAAATTAAAAATAGTCACTCAGAAGGGAATACCATACCATGTGGCTTGAAGAATCATCTACAAGCAAAGAAATTAGGCTCTCACTTATTTGTTAAAGTTGAGTTTTGCACCCAAAAGGTAATTCGAGTTGCCCTTATGTTTTTGCTTCCTCTTTATCTTCTTTCATAACACTGGCCGATGATATTGAACCCTAAGTTATTTCCTTGGAGATACACTACTGAGTTGGCTATCATGTTTGTATCTAAAGTATCTATCCAAATTCTTTAATCTTACCCCTCCATTTGGCTCATTGCAGTCAAAATGGCCTCTAAAAAGGTTGCAAAGAGGCTTGAGAATTTCGTGAAGGTTGTGGAAAAAAAGTTTGAAGATTCTTTGGTTTAAAAAGTTATTTCGATCGACTAGCACCTAAATATGGGTATTTGGATGAACCAGGGTTGTTGAGTTTTAGGGCTAGATACGTTATTCCGAGCGACATAACTATTAAGGTTCCAGAGGTTAGTGAACATCCATACCAAGCAAAAACGAGACTTGCCTCTATACGATATTATTTGATTGGGGTTTAAGACTACCCTTGCCACTACTGATACGTGAATTCTTTAGCTTTATAGGTCTATGCCCTACTCAATGGGCCGCTAATGGGTGTAGATTATTACTTAGCGTTGTGTTGAGCGCGAAACTCATAGGCATCTCGATTTGTTTAGCTCATTTACTAGCTGTAGTAGACGTGACAAAGTTGGCGAAATCTCCTTTCCTCTACCTACAGTTGAACGAGTTTAAAAAGATAGTAGAGCTCCCCTACTCAAATGAAAACTGGAATAATTCCTATATATTTGTATCAAGGAACTGAAAACATGAAAATACATTGATGAATCTGCAGTTGGAACGCTGATTGAAGACTTAGTGTAAGAAGGATGCTCCTGAGCTTAGTCTGCAATAACTTAGTGAGTGTGTGTTAACCAAATAATTTTGCTTGATGCAGGTGAAGGGAGACACCAAGAGTGGTGGAAGGAGGGTGTAGCTGATGGTGTAAAAAAATCCCGTGTTTCAAGTTGCTAACTTAGCGATCGGGACGTGACTTCAGGAACCGGCTCGACTATTCACGCAGATCAATTTCTTGAAAGCAGGGTTGTGTCATATTTTTGAGCTTGTTATCTCGAATGACGACAAAGTCACAATGGCAGTAAGTGAAGAAGAGGCGACTGCTGAACATTTGTGGGCTTTAATGGAGCAGAGGTATAAGTATTGAAATAGTGCAGGGTGTGGCTAACAGTTCCCCAGAATCACAAATCATAGGAGGCCGGAAGCTCATCATCCGTGGCTTTCCAGAATGAGAATGAGATTGAAGCAGGCACGACTCAGTATGCAGGGGAAGTAAATCAAAGGGTCAGAGATGGTGCTCCCCTTAAAGATGAAATAGATAAATATCGGACCCGGTCGGTTCGAGATGATAAGGAGGATGTGGAGGACCAGGTGGCTCCACTGTAGACGAAAGTGCGAGTGGTGGTAGATGCGGTGCCACTATCAGGTAGGAAGCTTTGGTTATTAGATGATGATGAGATTTATGGGGCTCGGGGGAAGGAGAAGCAAGCGGAGATGGTCGTGGCGCCACATGCTGATAAAGAACTCGGGAAAGCTCCTGAAGTAATAGTCTTGGATGAGAACCGTGCAGAGGTTCACTCAAACAAGGATGCTGAGAGAGAAACTGAGAGGCCAAAGAAGTATATCATAGAGGAAATATAAAAAATGATGGAGAACTGGGTCAAAACGAAGACTGCTCGTATTTTAACATCATTAGTGCAAGAGATGGGTCCGACTCGGCCACCGTAAATGTGGTGATCCATGAGCTGCCATCTTTGAAAGGGAAAGAGGTGGAAGTGCAGAAAGGGGGAGCCTCGACTAAAGAGTTTCTGCCTCCTGGTGTAGTGATGCTACCGCCATCGATGTTTATGTTAGAGCAACAGAAACATATTCCAGAGCTGTCGCTCTACGACCATTTACCTATGAGTGAAATTCTGCAGAGCAAAGTAGAGCTGGTTATGGAGGTATGCTTGTACAGATAAGTCTCTTCTTATATAAAATTGGTTAGATGATTAAACCATCTCCTTCTTTGTGTGCTTGGATATATAAATGCATCATAACTCAGTGGTTCTGTTTTATCGGAGAATGTCAAAAGTTGATTATCTGGTGATGGAGAAGTGGAGACCAGAGCCCATGTTTTTTAGTTCTGTGAAGAGGTTAACAACCGAGCTAGCTCGGTTTAAGAATGACTATGGGACTACCAATGCGAAGAAGGATAAAGCAATTGAAGATAATGAATGTTGCGCCAAAAGTTGACCATAGTCTAGGGCTTTTTGAGGGCATGTGAGTCGTCATGTAATGAATTGACAACGGGGAATGTTGCACTGCTAGTACATAATAATGAGTTAATCAAAAGGAACGATGCGGTAATGACGCAAAGTAAGCACATTTCTAGCTCCAAGTGTGGCTTAGGAAAAGAGAGTGGAAGATCACGCGGAGCACATTGCTGTTGTACCTTTGAAGAATGGGAGCTTAACCACCGCATTGGGGGAGATCAAGGCAAAAATAGCAAGAGCGTGAGCAGCTGCAAAGGAAGATCGTGGTTGACTTAAACAAAAGGGAAGCCCAGGTCATGGAGGTAGTAATGGCAATGGTGGTGCAGAAAGTGAAGAATGCTGTAGAGAAGCTGGTGTCTTTGAACCCAGAGATGAAGTTAGGCTCATTAGAGAAATTGGCGACTGGAGGAAAATAACATACAGGGGTCGGTATCGCATCTATCCGACCGGCTCGGCCTGAAGGGGATCTAGTAGCGAGCTCAAACCACGAAGGTGGTGACTGATGCTGCACATGTAGGTGCAGACCGCACGAAAGACGCGCTGACTGAAAACCCAAACTTGATATGTGAAACCTAATTTGAAGGCTAATTCTTATGTTTATATATTATGGCACGTTTGCACATTTTTAATCTCGTAACTTATATTGTAAAACCATATTTGCTTTTTTTTGTAGACATTGGTGAATTATCTTTCTGGGAATATTGTTTATGGAATTTTCATGGTTGAAGTAGATGTGTGTGTGTTTAAATATGTTGATAGAGTGGTTCCTTACCATGTCGAGTGTTAGTTACGCTCTTTACGTAAGTCCAGTAGATTCCATTTCACGGTGAGGTCGGTCATGCCCTATTGCGTGGCCTTCTCAAAGGCTTGATCCAAGATCAGGTCGGGTTACGTACCCCGTAGGTGTGAGACGTGGCCCGTTCTTGGCGAGGCTATGAGAACCCGTTTCCGTGGCCCTGAGAAAGGCTTGACACTTGGTCAGCTCGCATTATGTAGCCCGTAGGCGTGACACTTGGCTCTTTGCATAGCCCGTAGGCATGGTCTATGACTTGCCTCGCTAGGCTAATGATGGAGAAAAATAAATCAACACACATTGGGAAAAAGAAGAACATATTATTGGTAGAAAATAGTAAGTCTAATGTCTCGTTAAAAAACCTTCCCGCGCCATCAGGAAGGAAAAAGAGCGCATCAGATAAATTACATTTCATGGCGATACAACTTTAGATAGTGAATATTCTAAGGGTGCTTAATGGAATTTCCCTCTTTGTCGGCGAGGGGATACGCTTCACTATGTCATTTGGAGATGACTCTAAACAATCCTTCATAATTGGATCATAATTTTCCTGATGCATTGTCACTTGAACCTAGAAATACCTTCTTTATGACTTTGTCGCCCACTTGAAAAATACGTGGCTTTAGCCGAGCATTGAAGCGTCCATGCATTAGACTCCAGTAATGTCTGCTCAGACCTGAGCTTGATCACGCCGCTCTTCAATGAGGTCAATACTGACTGCCCGAGCGAAAGTGTTGCTTTCCTCGTCGTAATTGTTGATTCGGTAACTTGGGATAATAATCTCCTATGGGTCCACTGTCTCCCTACCATAGACCAAGAATAAAGGGGTTTCGCCTGTTGTAGTCCGCGGTTTCGTTCTGTATGCCCATAGCACCTCGGTTAACCTGTCTGGCCATTTACCCTTAGCTCCATCCAATATTTTTTCTTGAGGCTCTCCAAAATAGTACGATTTGTGACTTCAACTTGTCCGTTCGCATGCGGGTAATAAGGTGTGGAGAAGTGTTGATTGATGTAAAAACATTTACAAAACATGGTCATCACTCTATTCTGGAACTGCGACCCATTATCTGTTATGAGGATGAGAGGTATGCCAAATCGAGATAATATGTGTTGTAAGAAGAAATCACATATTTCTGCCGCTTTGGTTCTTGAGAGAGCTTTAGCTTCAACCAATTTAGTAAAATAATCAATAACCACTACCAAGAATTGCCGTTTACCTGTCGCCATTGGGAGTGGTCCCACAAGATCAATGCCCCATTTGTCAAAAGGGCAAGGGACAAGAACTACCTGCATCAGTTCACTCGATAAGTGGTTATAGTTGGAAAATTATTGACACTTACTACACTATCGTTCTAATTGTTCCACGTGGGCCACCAAAGATGGCCAGTAGTAGCCAGCTAGTAAGAAGCGACGAATGAAGCTAGGATATCCATAATGCACTCCGGCCTCAGACGAATCTAGGCATCAGAGAACAAAATTTAGTAGATATTTTCCTGTATAGGATGTCGTACATGACAAAATATCTCATAGCTTTCAACCGGAGAGATCGAGCGACGGCCTTGTCGCTTAATAGAACACCAGACTGAAGATAAATAAGATATGGTTTGCGCTAGTCTGTCGTGGGGTGATAGTTTAGAATTTCTATTGTGGGTGATTGTTGCAGTAAGATAAGGGGATGCTCACCAAGAGCCGCTACTTTGGCGAGGGTGTCAGCATCCGAATTGTTGAGTCGAGGACTTGCTCGTAAACGACTTGAGCAAACTTGGATTCGAGTTCTTTCAGAGCAGCCAAATATCCACGAATATCGGTTTTCTTAGAATCATATGAACCATTGGTATGATTAATAACCAATTGATAATCTGAGCAGATCCGTAGATTTTGAGCACCAGATATTAGCACCAATTTCATCTTGCAAATGACAACCTCATATTCGACAATGTTATTCGTTACTGGAAAGTTGAATCTGATTGCTTGTCTGATCTCTTCCCCTATTGATGGCTTTAAAATAATACTTGCCCCGCCCCTAGACGTATTGGAGGCTCCATACGCTTCAATGATCCATTCCGATCACTCAATTTCACCCTCGACATCGGCAGGCAGAGGTCCGGTACGGGGTGTGTAAAACTCAGTGATGAAATCAACTACGACCTGACCTTTGATAGTGGTGCGAGGTTCAAACTTGATATCGTGCTCACCCAACTCGCTGATCCATTTTGTTAGGCGCCCCGAAGCATCTGACTTTTGTAAAATAACTTTAACCGGGAAAGATGTTCGAACAACTACCGTGTGACCTTGGAAAATAGGCGCATGTTTCGTGCCACTACTAGGGCAAGTCCAAGTTTCTCCAGATTAAGATAGCGGGTCTCGAAGTCGAGCAGATTTTTACTCGCGTAATAGATCGGATGTTGCACACCATCAGGCTCCCGAATTAAAACTACACTGACGGCACATGATGAGATAAACAAGTATATAAAAATAGTTTCACCTGTTATAGGTGCATAAAGTATCTCAAGCGAGGCGATGTATTGCTTTAAAGCCTCAAAAGCTTTGTCGCTTGCCTCTGTCCATGCAAATTTCTTAGCAACTTGGATAATATCAAAGAATGGCTAACTCTTATCCAATGCTCGAGAAATAAAACGTGGTAACGCTGCTAACCGACCTGTCAAGCATTTGACTTCTTTATCGTTGGAAGGTGGGGCCATCGTGAGGACAAATTGTAATTGGGCTGGATTAGCTTTGATCCCTTTCTTGCTGACCACATAACCAAGGAACTTTCCACTATGTACATCAAAGGAAAACTTGACTGGGTTAACCTTCAAATTATATTGTCGCAACACGCCAAATACTGATTGGAGCACCTTGAGTTAGGTTTCTGGAGAATGCGTTTTTAACTAACATGACGTCAATGTAGGCTTTCATATGCTTACCCAGGTGATTCTTGAAAATGCGGTTTACCAATATTTGGTACGTAGAACCGGTATTTTTTAGGCAGAACAGCATGACTGTGTAGCAATAGAGACTGTGCTCGATCTGAAACGTCGTATGCTCTTCATCGGATGGACTGAGGAAAATTTAATTGTAATTGGAGTAGGCGCCTATGAAGGAGAATTATTCGCAGCCGAAAGCGGAATCCACTAGTTGGTCGATTCGAGGAAGAGAAAATGCATCATTCGGGACCTGATTCAAATTGGTGAAATCCACACACATTCGCCATTGCCCCCCCTCTTTTTGATAAGTAGAGGGTTGGTATCCACACCGGGTATCGAGCTCGCCGTATCTAATCTAGGCGCAACAAATTATCCACCTCCGTGCCAATAACCTCTTGCTTCTCAAGGGAGAACGAGCGACGCTTCTGTCGCACTAGCTTGGCGCGTGGATCAATTGCTAATTCGTGGTAAATGACAGAAGGGTCTAACCCGGAAACATCCCGAGCGTCCCAGGAAAAAATATCTAAGTTTCTGCGCAATAATTCAAGTAATGACTGTTTAAAAAAGGTATCCAAGTTTTTACTGATTTGTAGGCTATGGCCTTCGACCATTGCTTCTTCAATGAAATCAGTTTGGTCTGCACCAGTTGGATCTTTCTTCCGTGTGTCGTCAACAAGGTCTGCTTGGGGTGGTGCATGCATAAGATTCACTGGCACCCCCAGTCTGTAATTGCTATTTAAGAGAGTTCGCGGAGACGGCGTAGCACGTTCTTACCATCCATCGACTACCTCCAGTAACCCCTACTGCATTGCCGACTGGATATTTGATGCATTGTCTAAATGTGCAAGGGGTGGCCTCACTTTTGTGAAGACACGGGCGACCGATGATTGCATGGTAGGGGCTCGGGGCATTAGGGATCATGAATAATATTTTTATTTCTTTTTTGGTAGTGTCGTGCTCAACCATAACCAACAACTCAACTTCTCCTAACACTGTGAGGCCTTCCCTTCATATCCCACGAGGGTCCACTGGGTCGGATTGCAGGGTGAGACCTCATTCATGCAGTCGTAGTTGGTCTTGAATATAATGTTTACAGATTTGCCCCCATTGATGAGGACCTCTGTAACCATTACTCCTCCAATATCCAGTTTTACTGTTAATGCATCCTCGTGCAGCGTGCTGACCCCTCTCAAATTATCATAATTAAAGACAAGATCAACAGCGAGATCACAGTAGTTATAGTAGTGTGACGCCTCGACTACCTAAACCTTATGGCCAATTTCATCTCGTTTCATGTAGTTTGGTTATGAGACAACCCTGAATCTCCTCCGGAGATGGTTAACAACGCTAGTATTTGCAGTTCGTCTGGTACTCTAGAGTTGCTGGCTAGCTCAGACCATATTTCAACAGTGTTTGGGGCTAACTCTTCGTCGTTCACCACTTTCTCGTGCTCAGTTATATCCGTATATCCCTCCCATGATGGTGAACAACCATTGTGGATTTCCCTTATCAGTGCCCTTCTCTTGATTGGGTTTTTCCTACTGTATGTGGAAAATTTCCTCTCTATGCTCAGGTCGACGATGAGGATCCCGTTAGTTTATAAATTGGAGGAGTTCCCCGCTATTGATGAATCTCTGAATTTCTTCCTTTAATTGCCAGCATTCGTCTGTAGGGTGACCCTGATCGTTGTGATAAGCACAGAAATATCTGTTGGACCGCTTGTAGCTTGGCACATTCATCGTCTTAGGAGGTAGATACCTTTTTCTTTCCTTTATTCGATCGTAGATCACAGAAATAGACTCGGTCAACGGAGTGAAACTTCGAGAAGGATTGTCTAAAAGGGTGGTACGCCGAGAATGATCCCGATGGGGCCCTTCCTCGGTCTCTTTGGAGAGACTCCCTTCCTGGCATCATCAAATCGTATGAACATGTCTGCTCGAGCTAGTAGGTCCCCCATATTTTCTGTAGGGAAATGAATCAGGTTGGCATAGAGCTCTCCTCGATGATCCAAACCTTTTTAAAGCAAAGCCACAATCATATTTTCAGCCATATCGGGTAGGCCGTTCATGCAGTGACCAAAACGCCAGACATAGCTCTTTAGATGCTCATATTTATTTTGGTAGAGGTCCATTATCGAGTCACGTTCACGTCTGAACTCCTTACTGCCTACAAATATTTCCCTGAAGGCTCGCCAGAGTCCTGCAAACTCATGAATCAACGATTTAGGCAAGCTACTAAACCAGCCCATCGTGTTACCTTTGAGAGTCATAGATAATGGCATCATCAGGATTGTAAGCCATCATCATATTACAGAATTGTTCTATGTGTCATTCTGAATCTCCCGTGCCATCATATGCCTCCATTATGAAGGGGTCAAATTGGCGAGAGATCTGAGTTTCCAGGATTCTTTCAACAAATGAAGATTCTTTCAAGATATACGTTGAAAGTTTAGGTCGTACTTGGCTGTACAGAAGGACCTCAACCTCCTTTGTTTTCGTTGATGCCTGAAGTTCCCCCTCCCACTGATGGCTGTGCTCCTTGGAATGTATTTTGCTTCCACTTTCGTCCTCTCCTTCTCTTCTATCCTCACACTTGGATGATTGATCTCCGCAGTTTAAGCGACAATCCTCCGGTCCTGCTCGATGACGTGTATGGGCCGGGGCTTGGGCTTTAGCTTTAAACGCCTTCACCGCGTCGTTCAGTCCAACGATATTTGTGTGCATAGCTTGCTCTTTAGAATCGCGCTCACAGGCTACCTTAAGCTACTCCTGCTGTAGATGCTCAAGTTGCTGTCCGAGTCGCTGAATTGCCGTCCGTGCCACAACGTCTCCGATTTCTACATCATGCAAGGTTGGGTTCAAAAAAACCTCAAACATTCGTGGTGCGAGCTCTGGCCCCGTTCGGGGTACAGTTTCAATAGGCGTTACTATTGCTGATCTATCAATGACTACCGTCACTGTGGGCTGCTGACGAAGTCCCTCCACTGGTGGATCGGTCACCGTTCTCCGTCGATCCGTTATTTCGTTCAGTTCCTGCGTATCTCTTTCGACTCTTGACCTTGTCATTAGCATGATTTCACACAAGTTCTCGGAATGCCCCCAATTTGTTATAGGAAAACATAACAACTTATGACCAAAATAGAGTTTGTTTGTATTATATCGAAAAAGATACAATTCTTTGGGTCTAGTACCCATTTTATGCACTCTTTTATCTTAATTAATACTCATTGCCTTTATTCAAAGGTCAAACTAACAATTATGAAGAAAGCCCTAAATTTGGGATCATAAATTCGGTCTCTTATCATTAATGCTTGTTGACTTATTAAATCTTTGGAGTTTAAATTGACCTCATTGATTGCCTCTTCCGTTACTACCGCCTCTGCTTAACATGGTCTGCTCTGCTCATCACCTGTTTGACTTTAAACTGAGCCACATTTTTTGACGCTCTTTTCCTTCTTGATGGGGCACTGCAATAAAGCTCTGTTTGGAAAAGGAGCTCTAAATCCTTTAACCGGTCCTCATAGGTGGAACTCTGCTCTGTTTGAATATTTTAAAGAGACCTTGCTGTCATGATCTTCATAGCGGGCTTGTGATAATGGAGCTCTGCTCCGTCGGGAGCCTCGCTATTTTGATCGTCGCGGTCGACCATTAGTCATAGGGCTCTGGTCAGCCAGGTATCTTTGTGTTTCTTAGTTGGCCCTCGGAGCCAGAGCTCTGCTCGGTCTGGAATCTTCACGATATTTTCACACGTCTTTTACCTCATCACTTACCTAGTTTAGGTTTAAACCTGTCTACTTCCATTTCTCCTTTGTTCGACCATGTGAGGCGATGAAGTTCCCTTATTAATAACGATTCATTAGATTAGAGTATGCAATTTTGAAATTCAGTCGTAGCTTCATCAAGAATTGATATCCTTTGCTTGTTGCATGCATTGTCTGGATAGCTGAAAGAGCTGCAACAGAAATATCAGCATAAATAATATCTGCATAATCAGCCTAAAGGTTTTGAAAACCAGAAAACTATGCTTCAATTGAGAGACTTTCTTGAGTATAATTAGCCATCTCATACTCCAATTGAAATCTTCAAGCAGTGTTGTCTTGATTATATATTGTTTTAAGATAATTCCACATACCAACAACGATTTTATAGGGTTTCAGGGTTAGAACAAGATGAGGTTTAAGCAAACTAAGAATCCAAGTTATGATTCTAGCATATTTTATTTCCCATTTAGACAAAGCACTAAAAATCTAGAGGTGCAATATCACTTCCATCAATATGACCCCACAATTCTTTTCCTTTCACATACAATTGAAATTGAAATTGAAATTGCCAAGCTGAATATTTTTCCTCATAAATTTAATATGAAACGGGTCGAATTTTTATCCAGTGACATGATATAGTCAAGAAAAAAATTGCACGAGAAAATAATAATATCACCAAATTCTATGGAAAAAAAGTGAGTACCCAAATATTCCATGAAATAATGGCAAAAAAAATCAGAAACTAAAATCTCCAAATACTCTCCAAAAGAAAGAAATAAAATCTCACCATCCAAATATTCCACGAAAAAGGAAAAAAAAACTAAAACTAAAATCCTCAAATACTCTCCAGAATAAATAAATAAAATCTAACCATCCAAATATTCCACGAAAAAGGAAAAACAAATCTGAAACTAAAATCCTCAAATACTCTCCAAAAGAAAGAAATAAAATCTCACCATCTAAATACTCTGAAAAAAAACTTACCACCCAAATAATCTACGAGAGAGAAGAAATCAATTATGCTCTGATACCATGTCAAAAGTATTGCTAATAATATTTTATTTCTGAAAAGTGTCTTATTTCTTGTAATATTGACTATACAATAAATATTAGAGCTGCTATATTATCTAACTTATTATACTATTTATTATGCAATATATTATCTAACTTGTTACAATATTTATTATGCAATATATTAACTAATACTTGGACTAAAATAAATTAGATATTAATCTAATTTATTGATTTGACATGCTGGATGCGTTAAGACAATAAAGAGCACTTCATGCAATATATTCTTATTAGTTGTAGGTGTAATATTATGGGAAAATGTAAAAACAAAACCTAAGTGCATAATCTACTATGGTGGTAGAATTTGTTGCATGCTTTGATGACTCAAATGAAGCATTATGGTTGCGGAAATTTGTCATTTAAATACGTATTATACAAGGAATAAAGGATCACATAAAGTTTATTTGTGATAATAATTCCATAATGCAGTACTTCAACAATGATAAGAGCTCACCTAAGTCCAAATATTAATATCAAGTTCATATCTGTTGAATAGAGAGTTCAAAGAAGTCAAATAAGTACGTACCCCATTGGTACAAACTCCATGGTAGAAGATCCTTAGTATTACCTTCAGTCTTTAAAAAACAGACCATTAAGATAAGTGTTGTTGATTTAGAGTATTTTCTTTTATTTTAGTGAGAGTTTTTGTAATATGAACCGATATATTTATATTTTATATTTGGTTGTATAAACTTTCATTTATTGCCGTAATGAGTCAATTAAGCTCATTGATTTCTATAATTTATTAAGTAGATATGCACTTCAGTGGGACCAATTACAAATAGATATATGTAGTAACATTTCATAGTATTCTTATATTGCACACCATATTAATCCATATATTTAATTTATTGTGATAATGTGATTACTATTGATTTTATCGTCATTTAGAAGACTATTCAGTTCATCTATCGACAATAGATTTCAATGATACCATTAAATGAATATATCTTTAGGGAGCATATGATGATCCAAGTAGGAGATTGTTTGAAAATATGGATCAATTGATGCTTAATGATGTATTTAACTATTTTCTTTACATTATTCAATTACATAACAAATCGGATGAATTAGATAATTAAAAGAAAATAGGTGAAAGAAAATTATGGAAGTGATTGTTAAAAGATCTAGGTTAATATTTGGGTACTGTAAAGGATTGAGTCCAAGTTATTAATATTTAAGCCTAAACTAATAGTTTATGGACTAAATTGAACAAAATAATTTAGTTGGATTATGATTCATGACGATAAAACTAACAAAAAGTTATGAATGAATTTATATAAAAATTTAAACTTAAATTGATTTATACATCAAAGGACATTCTTTTAAGCTATTACATAATTTATCTGCTGCTTTTAATGGTTAGAAGAATGAAACAAATGTCCTAGTTAGTTTTTTGTGGATTTAAACTGCATATTAACACGGGACAAAGATCAAAACTGAAAAAACACAAATATAAAATAAACCTCAATGATTCACGTAAATAAGATCTTAAAAAACAAAAACACTAATGTAAATAACTACTATTAAGATAAAAAATATAATAAATACATAATTATGTCTTATCGATCACAAATAAAATTTTTTATATAATAAATAGTCTAAGACCATTTTATCTTTTTATATATATATATATATATATATATATATATATATATATATATTATTTAGTTACTTATTAAAAACTTATGTCTTTACTAACCATAAAAAAATTATTCGCCCGACATTTTGTGTACTAACCAAATTGTACTATTTTTCGATAAACATATCTTTCACTAAACTTGCACATACCAATACATTCGGTGTACTAACCCAACTGTACTCTTTCGATGAACATGTCTTTCATTAAACTTGCACATACCAATGTTTAACCTTGTTCGAAATTAATACAAAAAACGTAATAACATAATAAATAATGCTTAGTTCATTACCACGTAAAAACCCTACACACATACAATTATTTATCTTGACAGATAATCATTTGTATCTTGTTTAAGAGTTTTATATGTGATCTCTTTTAACAAAACTACTCACACTGTTTAGATTATTTAGAACTTTCCTTCTTTATTTTCTGTTGCTGGCCAAATTTCATATCATTTTTGGTCTATAATAATATTGAAAATGGCTTTATTTTTGAAACTTTTTCACTCAATGACTAGTCTATATATCCCGTGTTACAAGATATAATGTGAATTCTATAGTAACGTGTTTTTGTTGGGTTTTTTTTTTATTTTGCTAGATTTTCTATTTAACTGAGATTCTTATTTGAAATGAAGACATTGTATTTTATTTTTAAGTAAACTGAATTTTTTTATTTATGAAATTTCATCTTTTGAGGATTTATTTGGAAGTCTATAAATATGGAAATTTCTATACAAAGTGAAAGAAAATATTGAAGTTTATTTTCATTTTAGAGACAGAAGTAAAATAAAAGATAAAACAATAAGAGAAACTATATTATGTCTATTTTTATCAGTTGAGGTGCTTTATAATAAAATATGAGTGGTTGAGTTAGTTATGTTTGGAGATAATATTCTTGTAACATTATTCTATAAAATTATTTCTGTTTCTCATGAATGTTAAACTTCTTCATGATTCGAACTATATAAGATCTCTTGATGTGTGTTTGATTTACTTTCTATTCTTTCTTGTTAATATTGTGCCTGAAAGTGTAAAGAGTTGGAAAATTATTTATTCCCATGTTAGTGGTGTGATGAGTGTGGATATATATAATTAATATTAATGTATGGTGATAAATATAAGGCGGGAGGACTTTGGACATTATGGATCTTGAGCATAAAGACTTGGTTCTCGTTGAAAAATCAAACATAATCATAAAAATGAATTCTATGAAGTTTGTGCTTGATAAATTCACATGAGAGAATGATTTTAATACATATAATAAGATTTGAGCGTTATTTGTATATATGATAATTTATGCTTCTACTGATAAGCAATGTACGTTGGATATTGATGTCAAAATGCTGTCCAAGGCTCATAGTTTTCTGGTCTTGAGTTTGTGGGATGAAATACATCAGGAGGTGTTTAAAAAGTCTTCAATCATGAGGATTTGGAATAAGCTATAAGCTATTTATAATGAGAAATATTTAACAAATAGGTTATACCTTAAGATGCACATACACACGTTACAAATGGATAGTAGTAAGAAAATCTGAAGATATATGGACGATTTCAATATAATCATTCTTAATTTGAATGTGGTCAATGTCAATGTAAAAGATAATTATCAAGAAATAATCCTCTTTAGTTCTCTGTTAGAAGTGTATAAGTACTTTTGTGGACAACATGATCAATGACAAAGAGTCCCTCACGATGACCGAAGTTTCTATAAACCCAAAAGATCTTCAAAGGAAGACAATTATAAATACTGACTTTGATGGTCTTGGATTGAGTGTGAAGGGAAGTTATAGATGGAGAGATTCAAATAAAAAATTCGTTGGTTCTTAGGTGAAATATTGATGTTGCATGAAAAATGTCCATATCAGTAGGAACTGTCACGAGAGGAGGACGACATATAGTTATCTGAAGCACACAATCAATGATCCTGGAATGGTTTTGGATGACTATGAAGACAATGATTCTTTAATTGATTTTTCTTCTAAGTACGTTAACAAATGAATTTTTGATTTCGGAGGCCCACTCCATATGACTTCGAATAAACACTAGGTTGAATATATGAAAACATTTGAATGTATTAAGTTCATTTTGGAGAATGACGAGTGCTTTACTTTGAAAATAATGAAGAGCATTAGCTTCATTATATCCATTGAACTTGAGAAAGCTTTAACAAATGTGATGTATGTACCTGAACTCAAACGTAACTTTATGTCTATAAGATTGCTAGATGAGTAATTTTATAAGTATAAGGATGGAAAACAGAAGCCTTAGAGTCTTCCAAGACTAACAAGTTGTTATGGAGGCTAACCGAAATAATGGTGTTTTGGGTTTGTAGTAGAAGGTGTGTATAGTGTACAGAATGATGCTCTTGAAATTCGATTAAAGGCCTTTGAGAGCTTACCAAAGCAGGTAAAAAATTAGTCTGAGAAGTACATGAAGAAGTTTATAAAAAAAATGGCTTTGTATTAATGAACAAGCAATTCAGTAGCTATTGCTTTAAATTTGGTATATCTAGGCGCATAATCTTGAGAAGTACTCCAAGTCATGAAATAACTAAAACGATGGACCAAAAATTAATTAAATAAGTAATGCGTATGCCTTAAACAGTTTGACTTAGGAAATATTGAGTGAAAAAGCTATTGGGAAAGCTGTAATCATCATCAATAGAAATCCCTTGATTTTTGCTTATTGGACATACATAAAAGGGTATAGGTTGTCCTACTTCGATCTTAGGAGTAATGCGGCTTTAAATAGAAACAATTAGGTATTCAATGGATTTGAAAGGCCATCGATCACATATTTTATCATAACATATATTACTGCCAAAGGTGTAGTTGAAGTCGAGCTGGAGTTTGAACGTAATAGTAGAGCTGAGAATGCTCATACCAAAAATATTTTCAGGTTGGGTTAGATTTGAAACATATTAAGGAAGTTAAATCATTATATGAATTGGGTCTTGACAAGAAGTTTGATGAATAATAAGGTTTCAAATATTCAAATTGTGGAATAATAAGGAGATTTGACAATTGGATGTAGTGTTGCTCGAATTGACCTTGAGATAGGTTAGGTGGGTGTTACTATTGTGTTTTTTAAATAGGTCATAAAATACATGATAACTGATCACTATGAAGATGTAAGTGGATAATATGTCTCCAATGAGTTTATATAGCATAAAATAAATGATGCAAGATCATTGCCGAAGGTTGCAACTTGGTGTTGAAGCTGTAACTTAATGATGAAAATGTAACTTAGTATCAAAAGCTGCAACTTATAGCTAAAGTTATATGATGAAGCCAGGACTACATATCGAAGGTTGGAACTAAGTGCTGAAGTTGAATCTAAGTTATGAAGTGAAACTAGTTACCAAAAGTTATAATTAAGTGTCAAAGACGTTAAGGCATGAAGATGCGAGTAAGCCGAAGCTTAAGGATCTGTAAATGCTGACGCTCTATGTGGCTGGATACTCAGTCGAACTTAGGTGTAGAGAAGTTGTTGGAACCTAAGGGTTAAGCATAGTTGACGAGAAATGTATTTGTTTACTGTTTGAACTATGGTTAAACTTCTGTTGGACCGAATGTGTAATAATTGGTTGGTCGAAGACTTATGGTTATGACTCTATGTTTATTAAATGAACATGATCATTCGTGTTAAAAGATTCTGAATTAGATAGTAAATATATGATGTTGATTAAGAGGTTTAATTTGGAGCGTTGATATACATAGCAGACAAGTATTACAAGCATGCCACAAGCTGACCGTCGTACATGTGTCAGTAAATATTGATATTGCCTAAAAATTGTACTTGTATCAGTATGACATGAGATATTTCCTCATTTGGATGGGTAAGGTTTATAATTTCTGAATGCTAATGTGAGCTTGGTGTACTATGCTCCACATCCTTGAGTCTATATATAGTGAAATAGAAGATTGAAGATTTTTTGTGATCTATGAAAATTGAAGAATTTTTAGTGAGGGAAAATTCTTCTGGTTTTCTTGAGTTTCGATAGAGAAGTAAGATAAAAGATAAAACACTAAGAGAAACTCTTAAATTCATAGTTTCTTTTATAATTTGGGGTGTTGTATAACAAAAGATTAGTGGTTGAGTTGATTGTGTTTAATTTTTTTTTTCTTTGTAACCTTATTTAATAAAATTGTGTCCATTTTCCTTTGATGTATGATTTCTTCACGATCCGGACCATTTTAAACATCTGGTTGCGTGTTTGATTTATCTTTTGTTCTTTCTTGTTAACTTTGCGTTTGGAAAAATAAATATTCAAAGCTATCATTGCATAATAAAGTATCTCAATAGGATTTCAATAATTGCGACCATTGCTTCGAGTGACAATGACTAATTTCGGTCTAAACAAGTTTTCTTTCGGCGAAGTCAAAATTTGTTGATTTTTCTACAAGTTTGTTAGACTTTAAACTATGTTATTATATTTCAATAATTTTAGATATATTATATGTAATGTATTAGGCTTACTAGCCCATACTATTACTCTATTTAAAATTGTTTAAGCTCTTAATAAATACACGATTCCAATTAATAAAAAAACTATAGTCGTATTTTATTAATCTTCTTCTTTTTATTTTTTGGTTTTTACAAGGTATTATGGTGCAAGTTTAGATTTTAAGTTTAAATTTTTTTATCTTCCATGTACAGTGTGTTTCTTAAATTAGTAATGTTAGTTTTAAGAAGTATTGTTTGCAATTTGGAATCGTTTTGGTTTTTTTATTAGATTTTTGTATTGTTTGCAATCAGATAATATTGGTTGAAATTGAAATTGTTGCTAGTCATTTGACTGAGGTTTTGTAGTTTTGATTGGATTTTGATTTGGATTTGGATTTTAGGTTTTGATTTGGATTTAGATTTAAGTTTGGTTTTAGGTTTGAATTTATTATTTGAATTAATATTTGGATTTTGGATTTTGGTTTTGTTTTTAGTTTTGGTGTTAGTTGTTTTGAATTTTGAATTTTGAATTTTTGAAATCGAAAATTGGGGAATTGGTAAATTATAAAATTGGATAATTATAAAATTAGAAACTGTAATTGAAAATTGACGTTTGAAAATTTAGAATTATTATTTAAGATATGAGATTTGATATTTGAGGTTGAAGATTTGAGATTTGAATTATAATTTAGAATTAAAATTGGCAACTATGAGTCAAGAACTTAAAATTGGGAAGTCAGAATTTTAGATTGAAGATTCGAGACTACGATTCGAAATTTGATTGAAGAAGATGATGAAGTATTAGAAATGTGAAGAAGTTGTGTGAAATAAAGTGAAGAAAACGTCATTTGAATGCTGTGAAGAATATGACGTTGGAAGTCGTTCAAAGAATGTGTGAGGGGCTTTAAACAATATCTCTTTGAACAATATCTTGTCCTTCGACTATCGAATTTACCGACATATAATCTATTGTGCTCGGAATCACTCACTAACCAAAATTTATTAGCCCCGTAAACCTGCGCAAGTCTCAACCATGTTAACGCTGCCTCGTATTCAGCTTCATTATTCGAAGCTGCAAAACTGAACCATATAGCTTGGTGCATAGTTATACTAAAAGTGTGGTTATTTGGATGCCCACTCGACACCTACTGATACTTGACCAACCATTAGTCCAAACAATCCACTTAGTAGGCTCTTTCTTAAGGTCGACTTCCTTCTCTTCTGGTCGGTTAGAAAATAAAATTCCACCAAGGTGGCTGCCAAGGCCTGACCCTTGATGGCCGGTCTAAGCTCGAGTTCGATGTCAAAATATCATAGCTCAACAGACTATTTGGACATCCGACCCGAAATATCAGGGCGTTGTTGCATACTTTTCAATGGGAATGGCGTTCAGATTATAATAGAATGACCCTAGAAATAAGGTCGCATCTTTCAGGCCACGGTTCCTAATGCTAGGGCTAATTTTTCGAGTTTCAAATATATTTTCTCGGCATCCAACAAATTCTTGCTTACATAATAAACTGGCTTGAGATTCCGATTTGTCTCACGAACTAACGTCACGCTAACTGCATAATCTAATTCCGCAATATACAAAATCAAATCTTCCCCAGGGAAGGGATTTGTTACCAATGCGGGGGAAGATAGGTATTTTTTTTTAACCAAGGAAGGTCTCGGTACAAGCGGGGGTCCAATCGAATTCATTGGCTTGTCTTAGCACCTGAAAAAATGGTGCACATCTGTCAGAAGATCGAGATATAAACCGGGGTCTCTCTAGGATCGTCTACGGGATCCGACCCTGAAGTTGACCCCGCTAATTACTAATCTTTTACTGGCTCCATTTCCATGTCGTATTTGGATGCTAGATCCACCCGATAACATTCCCTTGCCATTTTGTGGCTACTTCGAACTGTTTCAACGTTACTACCGATTACGTATTTTAAACACTGGTGGATGGTTGACGCCATCGCATGCATTCTAGACAACCATGATCTTCCAAAGATGGCATTATACGAGGTCGGGGCATTCACAACAACAAAAAGTATCATTACTTCTTTCTTAAACGACCCTCGACCTAATCGTACTACTTTTTCAAATTCCTCAACCACCTTGACCGTAGCCCATGTAAACCCTACGATAGTCCGTTCTGATTTTAAAATGCCTAGTGGTTTCCTGAACTTTGCAAATGTCGTCATTAAAAATAATGTTCGTTGAGCTCCTTATATCGATCAACACTCTTCGTACCTTGTCGCTTGTGATTGCAGCCACAATAACCATTGTGTTTTCATGCGGTCCGACGATGTCCCTCATATCATCGTCATCAAAGTATAGCACGTGGGAAGGATTTTTGTACAAGTGGGTCGATGCTTTTGTTTCTTAATGTGTGGTTAGGCTCATAATATGCCTCTTTTAGGAGAAATTTGAGATTACTGCCATTGAGTCGCCCCTAAATATAGTTAGTGATTCAAAAAATCTACACAAGTCACTAATATTTCCTTTATTTTCGGAAATTACTTCTTCCATAACATTGATTATATTTTGATCCTTATTAGGGTCTAAATATTCTGTAGATACATCAAATAGGTCGGTTATCTCAGAAATAACCAGTGTAGTTTCTTGCTTCGGTATTGTCAAAATCTCTTTAACCCCGACATTCTACTGGGTTTATTTCTTCACAAATATCGTTAACTTTCCGATCTCAATCAGCGTTTGAATTTCTTATTTTAACGCGATACAGCCGTATCGTGCCCCACATCCTCATGATATTTGCAGTACCGGTATTACGATTTTCTCGAGGGATTTGAATAAGGAAAGGCTTTCAAAACTGGAAAAACGTTTTGGTTTTTTCAAAGATAATTGACACACACTCTGTTAGTTCAGCGAATGAGCAAGACAAACCCATTTATTCGAAATGGGTAGGGCTGCAGCCGGAGCATTCACTATATGATTTTTAACCCTTGCTCGCGGGTGGTTCGATCATGATGCTCTAGGCTGGAAATGACCCGACAGTCGGTAAGTGGTGATTAGGGTTACAGGATGGGGATATTATTTTGTGGGTTCAGGTTTTTCTGATATAACACGATTACTGTATGAGCACTTTGTTGTAGCTGAGTCACCAACTCGGACGCTTTTTTTTCCTCAATTAGGATTCGCTTCTCGACCTGAGCCAACAATGTCGTAAAAGTAAAGGATTTTTTCTTTGTCACAACCTCCTTCATGGGACCGGGAAAAATTCCCAATCTAAAACTCATCAAAGAAAAATTTTCCTTGCAGTAGTCCAGGTCAGATTTGGCATCCACAGAGCATCGGGTGTAGTCCCTCAGACTCTCCCGATCTTCTATCTACAATTGATAACCGTGTCCCCCTTTTCCCGGAACCTCTTGCTCCCTACAAACTACTGTCTAAACATCATCCAAAGAATATCAAAAAAATTATACATTGTTGTGGCAATCGATTATATCACTTCGAAGCGCGGTCTTTAAAAGTTTTAAAAACGCACGATAAAGCAACATATCATCGTCATCGAAGTTTATCATAAGTTTTTTGAACAACTCCAAATGGTTGTCTTGTTCTTCTTTCCATCGTATTTCACCAGACGGGGAATATCAAACCGTTTTGGTAAGTGTCTTGAAAGAATTTCATCAAAAAGTGGGGATGACCTCCAGTTATGTCCGACCTCGAGAGCCCCACTTCCAAGACCCTTTACAAGAATTGCGTACAGTTCTTCTTCACGTGGGTTAGCAAATTGGCTACCGATCTTGTATCCATAGGTCTGGCTGCCTGATGGGAATTGGACATGAGACGCTGTAGCTTATTCTCTTCCATTGACTATAATTGCAATGTCTTTATCCACGTACAATGGGTTCTTTTATCGATAATGTTTTGATTATGTTTTAATACTTTTGACATAAGAGACATGCGGCGTCAAATTTTTTGTTTCCGTAAAATCCTCGTTTCTTTCTTTTTGCGTCGGTAGACCCGATACATATGAGGATGAAGATTCATCTGAATCATATCAGAAGAATTGCTATGTTCTCGCACAGGTCGGCGCTCGACATTTCTCTCCAAACCGTTACTCTGTCGCTGCGCTTGGGCTCGACCTCGACCTAGATCATTCTTCTTCTCGACCTTGAGTGTGGTTTTCTTCTCTATCATCATCGGGTGATCATTATTTGTGACCTCCTGACCTATTTCTTTTGTCAGCTAAATCCGCCTCTTTCTATGCGCTGAGCTTAGCTATATCATCCAAAAACTATTGCATAGTCATGATAATGGTCGACCACTTATTTCGCCCCTGTTCATAATGATCGCGATCGTGATGTTGCTCTTCAATATGTCGATCCTCAGAATAAGAGATAATTCCACTAACGTTCCTATCCACCGTTCTACCCTCTGTGGTGTATGTGCTTATCTCTTTTTAACTCGTGCTTGGGAGAAACTGTCACCGAGTATCACTTTATTTTACCACAGACGGCACCACTGAGGGTTTTAGATATATCAGAACCCTGATCTCGCTACCGGATAAAGTCATAACTATGCGTTAGAGAGAGAAACACTGGACTGTAGAAAGAGAAAATGGTAAAAATGAGTTTATATAAATAATTGTTCACCTACCCCCATAAAGGAAATCTTCCCGTATATAGTGGTGGTAGTGGGTCTTATCCCACGCGTGTGATCCACTTTATTCTATCCATACACTTCCTTATTCTTAATTTACCCATTTTTATTATTATTTACAAGGCAAGTCCTCATTCTTTCTCAATGTATCACTATTATTACAAACTATTATTACAATATTATTACACCATTCTATTATATCGACCCGACATGGTTCACACAGTTTATTCCCTTATGATTTTTTATTTACAAAACTGCAATTTGCACCATTTATAACTATGTCAAATGGATTGTTCCCTTTTAGTCAATCTTACCTTTTTAGTCCATCTTGACAAACCATTAATACAATTAAAACTTCATTGATTGTTTTAACATGTCACTAAACCAAATAATACAAGAAATATGAATTTGTTAATTATAGATCGATAAGGTTAAAATAGTAGATATGTTTACATCCATCACAATTTGAGAGAGCACTCCATCAATTTATTTAAATTTTGGCTGATGAAGTGACTAGCAAATTTTTTCATTCAATGCTCTTTGACCAAACAATTTTTTTAAATATATTTGGAGATAATACCTGTAAATTTGTGTCATGTAAGAATGATTTACTAAATATAAGAAATATCATAATTTTTTGTAGAAAAATAAAATGAAATTAACTTGATTTTTATGAAATCGAAAGAAAAAACAGGTGTTTGAATACTAATCAAGTAAACAGTAGTGACACGTGTGAATTTTATTTATTGTTTTAAATGAGAATTAAAGAAATAAATAAAAAGGATGAGTTTTACCGAAGAAAATTGAAAGAAGAGAAAATAAAATAAAATAGAGAAGATGAAAAAGAAATATAAAATCATTTAATTTAATTAATTAAAAATATTTTAATTCGTTTATTGCCATCACACCCTATAAATAATCCGCGTAAACTTAAATAATGTCAACAAATCATCAAATTAAAGTTAAAATAGCAATGAAAGTCGATAAACCATGAACTTACAATTAACAAATATGGTTTCACGTGACAACTTTATATTAATTGATAAATACAAACTTGTTTTATCCAACTTCCATTAATTTTTTTAAATTCGAAGTTATATGTCATTAAAATCGATAGTTGAGAGACGAATTGAAAATAATTTAGAGATTTTTTCACGAAAATTCAATCCATATTCCGTTTTTTTGTTTTCTACGTGACAAATTTTTAACACTTATTGCCGTCGGATGGTGAGTTTGGAATTTTTTTTAGAGGTTTTAAAAAAAACAATATTAAATGTAATAAATCTTCTGCTCTATATTGTTACTTTATAAATGATAGTTTAAGCTCTTTTGTAAATAGAGAATTCAAATGACTACAAACTTTAACCATCTTTCGATTTTGTCTCTCTATTACCTATAAAAGTGTTTTACTTCGGTTCAGATTCATGATATATGGGGGTATTGTTTATGTTGAATCTGTTTTTCCCCTGTTGAAAACTTTCGTACTGTTGCTAGGTTTTAATTTCAAGTTCTTATCTCTTTACTGCGGTTCTATTTACATTTGGTAGGTTCGAGTGCATGCGACTTCGCTATTTTGCAAGAATACATCAGAATATTCATCTACTATGATAGACTTGTAAACAAGCTGACCAAAAATGTTAAGCGATCATTGGCAGACCGGTTGTTCCCAAACACTAAAAGGTAGTGAAATATTAAAATTATAGGAGTTCAAATTCAAATTATAGTTAAATAAATTAGATTGTATTTATTATTATCAAATTGACTGAATTAATTCCAGCGAGTAACAAGGATCAACCTCATTCAGCAATAAAACAAACAAAATTCAACGAAAAATATAAGTAAAGTAAACAACAATTTCTAAGTTTTAAGAAAACCCAGAAAATAGTGAAACAAACATCACAACCCAAAACTGTTTGAGATTAAGAAACATAGTACATAGAGTTGGGGAGCTTGAAGGTTCTTCTAGGAGCAGGGCATCCATCAAAACTGTTCCACTGGTCAGCCATGACTCCCCACACTCTGTACCCCTCACTCTCTATTTTCCTCCTAGCCTCTGCCTTGTATTGTTGCACATATTTTAGCTCATCTGCTTCATTCCTTAGAGTGAGAGTAGTCCATCCATGAAATCCTTCTTGAATGAGATTCTCATTGGTGGCAGCTCTAAGGTATTCCTTTCTAGCAGAGATCAAATGGATCTTCATTCCTTTATCCCTGATCTCATTGAACAACCTCAAGACACTAGTGATTGCAGGGGCCTTTCTTTGTTTAATCCATTCTTCAAAATCAGTCACATTTAAGTACTCTCCCCTGCATTCATACAATTTTTATTTTTTCTAAATCAATAAACTAGAATAAACAAATATCATATGTATATAGAGATATAGAAAAGACATACCCAAAACCATGTTTCTTGTAGTAAGGAACAGTAGATAGAAGAGTTTGATCAATGTCAAAGATCCAAGCGTCTTTGCCATCGCATTTATGTGTCTCGCAACATGTTTTGCTAATATAGATCATGACCTCATCCACAGCCCTTTCGACATCAGACTGGTATTGAGAAGATGTCATGTACTTCTTGACATGACTCACACATTCTTGTGGCACTATATTGAACCATCTTATGTTGTTTAGCTCCACGCTCACCCTCCAGCTCTCACAATAACTCTTCAAAGCATCAGATTTTGACGCAAGGGCTTCGGTTTCTGCTTTGTTTTGTGTTTTGAACTGAGACAGGATGTTCCAGTTTCCTGCTGAAGCTACATTTATCAAAAGGGTGGTTAGAGCTAGTGAAAGTAATAAAATTTTTGCCATCTTTGTTTGTGTTTAGATAAAACAAAAAGAGATATATTGGTGGGGGTGGGTTTGTTTGATACATAAAAGGTGACTTATATATGGGTTGTTGGGTATTAGACGTGCATAGCATTTCTAGTATTGAGCCTTGGCCAAACAATAGTAGTCTGGCACTTGGCCAAACAATAAGTGCACATGGATATATTTATTCAAATGATGTAGCCATTATCAAGTGAGATATGCATTATGAAACTGCCAAATAGTTTTGTTGCTTACATCCAAATAGTGCCATCTTAATTAGACTTATCATTGTGATAATTCTAAAACCAAAAAATATAATAGATGGGTTATGAACTGTTTTGGTAACATTCACTTGTAAGATTGTCAAGTTAAAAATCTCAAGTTTTGATTTAACATATTTTTAGGATTGGTCGGTTTAATCGAATGGGCAATTTAATATTTTGAAGCTCATTAGGAGGTGAAAATGTGGGCATGTTGACAAGAATGCAAAATAAAGATAAGGAGGACAAAACAACTCATGATGTGTTGGCCAATAGTTTTAAAACAAAGATAGGTGAAAAATGAGTAGATCGACGAAGAGTTGTGGAAGCAAGAGCGTGATCAGGTGTCGAGACAAGATTAGAAAAGGTCACAAAAGAAGTGGGACCAGTCTCATCTCGATTACATTTTTTATACACAAAACTAGTTTTAAACCTTTCTATAGATGTTGGTATATTAGAAAAACTAGGCATGAGAGATAAAGATGAAGACGACGGATCAACATGAGATGGAAAACAATATTGATTTTATAAAGAAATCACATTCCTAGACACCCAAAAATGACGATCATGATCATAACAAACGTAACCCTTATGAAGAATAGTATAACCAAGAAAAATACACTTTACAGATTGAACAGTAAGTTTATGACGTTCATGAGTATGAAGGTGTACAACACAAACACACCCAAAAATACGAAGATCTGAATATAAAGGAGAATGACAAAACAACTTAAAGTGAAGAGAAACATGATTCATCGTAGGATAAGGTAGAGGATTAATAAAAAAACAGCAGTAGAAAATGTTTCACACAAAAAACGAAGATGAACAAATGATTTAAGTAAACTAGCTCTTACCACATCAAGAAGGTTGGTGGGGATAATTTTGGTCTGAGGGTAATTTAGTTAGATGTTTTGTGATGTTTCAAGGGTATTTAATGTTTGGGTAGTTTGTAGTGAGAGATTTGAGCTGCCTGGTTGTATTAAATGTTCATTACCCTCATTAATGATGGTGGTTGGGTATTTATACCCTTAATTGTGGGCCTCATGGGTTTTCGGGTCAAACTCATGAAACCGGGTCGACTTCAAAGGCCCAAAAGTTTATTAAGCAAGTTGATAATTAGCTTAGTCATAAAGTAATTAGTTTTTAATACTTTAGTCATGTTCGGATAGTTCAGTGGGTGGTTTTTGTCCGAAATGCCCATGTCCGGTTTCTACAGTGAGTGGTGAGAAAATCCGTACTCATCAGTAGCCCCTTTTTTGGTTATGTTCGAAGGCCTTTGGTAAGACCTAAAAAATCGCTCACAAGCATTTGAAACCACGTCAGGACAGACTTCGATTTGTGTAACAGATTTATCCGGACTAGCAAATCTCTCAGAAGCTCAAAGGTTTTGTTCATAGATCGTGGGACACGTGTCCCTTTCTGATTCGACTCTCCAGCCGTTTTTCTCCTAGAATGGCGCTCCCACTAACCTCAAAAGTAACCTCTTCAATTAATGCTGGTGATGTCAGCGCCGTCTTTAATCATTACTCTATCTTTTCGAATTCTCCTAGGTCTCAAGGTATCTTTTGTATCTTTAGTATAAATTAAATCGTTTTTCACTGTTTTACCATCTTCAACATCTCCATACTTTTAATCTTCAAAGCTTGTACCTCTCAAAAAACCCCTTTCTTGGTGTAAGTTTATGTTCACAACAAGAAATGCCCATGTAAAAGGTGGGTCTCTCAACTTGTCGGAGTTAGAGAAGGCTCAAAAAGTCGAACGAAAAAGGCGCATTGCTGCTGGCCTCCCTGTTTCCCCTATCGACAAATCTGAAACACCAAGTTCAGAGCCTGATCGTGGTTCGTCTTCTGCCAAAAGTTCTAAACCTAGAAGGTTATTCCAGCCCAATCTTTCACCAATCGTTTCACGCTCATCGGTCCAGGAATCAGAGCCTGTTGTTGAACCAGAGCAGGCAGTTACAAGCACTAAGAGACCTTCCCCATTCATCGCCATGGGATCAGATGCTGACATCTCCCCAGAGAAGCTGGTAGATCGACGAAGGGGTCGTTTAGTGAAAGGGCAGGCTGCCACTACACAGCCTAAGCCTCCAAAATCCACGCCTTCTAAGTCTGGGGCTAAGAATAAAAATACAGGGTCAGAAGCACCCATAAAAGTCCTCAAGGACAAGTTGTCCGGTCAGGAGGAAACCAGGTCAAGCCTTCGGAAAGAAACCTCCGGATCTGAGCCCCAGCCGGACTCCAGACCACAAGAGGAAAGCAATGCCCAACCATCCGGAGGGCCTACTAAGCCAACAACTAGCTCTTCTCTTGCAAAAATAACTGGCAATCCTTCTATGGTAATGGAAGATGTAATGGAGGATAACATTGAAGAAGCCCCTTTTGAGACCGATGTCTCAGGGCAGACAAGTGAGACTACTATCATCAAGAAGAGCAAAGGCAAAGAGAAGTCGTGTTTAAAGAACCCGGATCTGCCGGAGTGCCTTGTAGGAAAAGTGGGGCCTTTTTTCCACAAAGTAAGTGTAAAATATCTGCTAGCCATGCAGAAGATCAATTACGCTTTTATTCATACAACTGAACTTGGCCGGATGAGGACGAAGTGGGGGATTCCGGAAAATGTTAAAGTGAGGATACCAGTCGATCCGGAGACGCCCATGGATTGCAAACTCAGTGAAATAGTCTTCTACACTGAGTTATTTAATTGGGGGCTTAGGTTTCTCTTAGACCCAGAGATAGTCAGATATTTCCATCTGATAAAGTGCTGCCCAAGCCAACTGAGCCCTAATGCCTGGTTCACCCTCATGGCCTGTATCATGGCTTCCAGGCTCTCCAGAATTCCTCTTCTGATGGAGCAATTTGCTGCTGTAGCCAGCCTTTGCAGAAACCATATCATCCCCTTTTATCACTACAACATGGGTGATAATTACAAAGTGGTGGACGACCTGCTTGAGTCGGAGAAGAACTGGAAGACTCAATTCCTGTTCATCAGTGGTGCTTGGGAGAACGGGAAGAAGATTAAGGCTGGTGTCAACCCAAGCATGCTTACCAGCAGATGGCAAAGTGCCGGTAAAAAATCTCATCACATACTTCCACCTTTACTTATCACAAGTTTGTTTGTCTAATTTCTTTTCTTTTGTTTTTTGGTAGTGCTGTCCAAGGAGTTCAACGATTGCTTGGAGGTTGGGCAGACTACTTGTACCAAGCTAAATGCTTGGGCTGCTGAGAAATGGGGAAACTGCTTCCATAACTGTTTTACCGGAGGCAACTTGACAAGATCCCATCTCTGGAATACCACCGGCCGGAGGGACTTGTCTTGGGAGGAATTAACCACTCCACCCCTCCGGGGGTGATTCTTTAGAAGACTGATGGAAAAGATGGAAAGCTGTCCTTGTCGGGCAGAGCTAAAGCCCCAAGAAAAATGAAGGGCAAGAAAGGCAAGGCTAAACAAGGTGGGGCTGAAGTCAACCCGGGTGAGGTTGAGGAAAATGCCCCTGTAAGCCCGAAGGAGCAGGAACGAGGAATAATCGATGCTGCTTTGCTACAAGTGGTAGAGAATGAAAGTACCAAATAGGTGGTTGGATCTGCAAAGCCCCGAAAGGCTCCCAAGAAAGACATAAAACGGGGAGCAGAAGGTGAAGATAAGGAGGCCAAGAAGAAGAAAACCTCCAAGGGAGATGAAGTTGCTCTCCGGGCTCCGGAGTCCTTTCCTTCGGTTGATCCAACAGACCCAACCCAAGCAGAGGAAATTCCAAGTGATTTCCACACCGGAGAGGGCTCCGGAGGGGACATCAACATTGATGAAGTTGAAAAGGATGATTTCGCTGGCCCTTACGTTCCCCCAAGCTTCTCAAACATGGTCACCTTCAACGGGTAACTCTTTTTCTGTTTTAGGGGAGAAGGACACAATGACCCATTCCTTGTTAAGCAACATTTAGCCAGTGCTCAACTTGGAGAAGCAAGTAAGAAATCAGTCATCCATCATCAACACACTCAATTCTGACAAGAAGAGTTTGTCCAAAGACCTCCTTACAATCAAACAGAATCTCGAGGCCTTGAAGAAAGAAAATGAGGATTTGATAAAGGGGAAAGAAAACTTGGCCACCAAACTGGCCACTTTGGAGGGGGTTGTGACAGAGTTTCAATCCAAGTATTCTAACTTGGAGAAAAATCTTTCTACTTCGAAAAAGGAAGTGAAGGCCAAAGACAACGTCATTCAGACCCTGACAAATGACAAGATATCACTTGAAGATGCCGTTTCCCGGGCTAAGCAAGATAAAGATGACTTGCTAAAGGAGCAGGAAAAGACAATCCAAGATAGGATTGATGCATACACCAACCAGGTGATAGACTCAAAAGAGGAAAGGTATGCCGAAGTCAAGTCAGTCATGGTCCTACTCTTTCATCAGAAATTCCCGAAGAGGACACTTGGTGACTTATGGAGATTCGTGGAATACGAAGACCTTCCTCACCATACTATGGCTGATGGTGATAAGCATGGTTATTCCAGTAGTTAGGATCACACCACTGATGAAGATGAGAATACCGGAGAGAGTCTAGATGAGGAAACCACCGATCCTAAGAAGAAAACAAGTGAAGTTGGGAAATCTAAGAACTAACGTCCTTAAAATGCCAACTATCTTTTAATTTTGTGTTTGAACTAAAGTCCTTGGATAGCCGGCACTTTTTGTAATCGTGTCCGGTATTTGTCCGGGCAAACCTTTTCTTTTAAAACCTCAAAGTCCTTGGATGGCCAAGGTATTTTATATACTTAATATCATCCCTCCGGTATCCACCGAGAAATTTTATCTTACATAATTGTTACATCGTTCTGTAGTTATTTAATTCTGATGGCTTGTGTTCAAATGGCCTTTAGTTATAAGTGTTTTAAAGTGAGAGTGTTCAAATTCTCCGATGACACATGTTTAAATAGTCATCACCTCATCGAATTAAATCAAGCTGCTAGTCAAACCACTTTGAATTTTTCAAGAAGGCATCAAATTTTATTTAAAAACCTGGACACCTCATTAAAACCTCCTCGCGCCACCAGGATAGGAAATAGTATGCCCCCAAATATTTATATGGACTTTAAACAAGTAAATATTTACACAGTCTAATCTAAATACAACCGAAGGTGTTTGATATTCCAGGGGTGATTCAAAATCCTTCCATCTTTATCTTGGAGCCGGTATGTCCCAGGCTTAAGCTTTTCATTGACCACATAGGGTCCTTCCCAATTTGGAGCTAACTTTCCGAACTGCCTCTCCTTGGTATGTAGGAAGACTTTCCTCAATATTTTATCCCCTGGTTGAAAATCCCTCCTCTTGATTTTAGAAGCAAACCTGCTTCTCATCAAACCCTAATAGTGCGTGGCTCTGATGTGAGCCTTAACTCTTCTTTCTTCCATCAAATCAAGCTGACTTCTGAATGCCACTTCGTTAGCATGTTCAGAAAAATTATGAACTCGAAATGAAGGGAGAGTAGCCTCTATGGGAGCTATGGCATCCATTCCATACACTAAGGCAAAGGGAGACTCTTGTGTTTCAGCCGTAGGAGTGGTCCGGTAGGCCCATAATAATTCTTGTAGATAACTTGACCATTTTCCAGCAGCTCCTTCTAGATTCTTTTTAAGACCGGACAAGATGGTTCTGTTGGCCACTTCAACCTGACCATTTTCCTGTGGGTGGAAAGGAGAAGAGAAGCAGTGTTGGATGCCTCTAGAAGCACAGAAATTCTCCATTTCCTTGTTGTCAAATTGTGGCCCATTGTCTGTAGTTATCTTCTGTGGAACCCCAAATCTGCAACAAATGTTAGACATGATGAATTTGATAACAACTTTCGAAGTTGTTCCTGCCAATGGGGCTGCTTCGATCCACTTCGAAAAGTAATCAATGGCAACAATTATAGTTCTGCATCCTCCGGACGCCATGGGTAAAGGTCCCACTAAATCCAGGCCCCACCAAGCAAAATGTATTGGCTCAGAAACTGATTCCAAAGGGACAACTGGGGTATGAATTTCATTGCTGTATCGTTGGCATGGATCACATTTATTCACCAACCCCTTGGCATCTTGCATTATGGAGGGCCAATAATACCCAGCTAACAAAACTCTTCTAGTTAGAGCCCTGTATCCACAGTGTGCTGAACCCTCACCATCATGTAATTCAGATAACACTATTTGGGACTCTTCGGTCCCCAAACATCGTAAGAGAGGTTTACTAAAGGATTTTTTCATAAAGAACATCTCTCAAGATGACAAAACCATGAGCCTTGTATCTTACTTTCCTTGTTACTGCTTTTTCCGGAGGCATAATGCCATCTGAGAGATATTGGAGGAGAGGAAATCTCCAGTCTTTGGGTTGTTTTACTTGTATATTCAAACTTTCTTCTTCCTCATCCGGATTGATTTGAATGGATGGGCACTCTTGTACATGAATCCAAGGGTAGGACTCAGAATAGGCTATGGTTGCCAATGAGTCTGCTAGTGTATTTTCTGTTCTGGGTATGTGCTCATAGGTGATGCTTTTGAAGTTGAGTGCCATTTCTTTGAGAATAAATAAGTATTTAACTAACTGCTCCTTTTCGGCTTCGGATTGACCTTGTGCATGATAGATAAGAAGCTGAGAATCGCTCATTAACCTGACCCTTTTGGCTCCACAGATGAGAGCTAACTTCAAACCAGCTATAACAGCTTCATACTCGGACTCATTATTGGAAGCTCTGAAAGCAAAACATACAGCATGGTACATCCCGTCACCATACGGGGAGGTTAAACATATCCCAGCACCACAACCCATGGTACTTGATCCACCATCAGTCCGGACAACCCATACTTTTTTTATCTTTTAAACCGGTTGCTTGCTTAGTATCCATGTCTGAATGGAATTCAACTAAGAAGTCAGCCACAGTTTGGGCTTCGACTACTATTCGAGGGGAAAAATCAATATCGTAGTCTCCCAGCTCTACTGACCACTTGGTCATTCTACTTGAAATGTTTGCCTTTTGAAGAAATTTTTCAGGGGAAAAGACGTCCGGACAATGATAGAATGAGCCTGAAAGTAGGGCCGTATTTTCCTTGTAGCAATTACAAGGGCTAGTGCTAATTTTTCAAGCTTTAAATACCGTTTTCTGCATCTATCAAGATTTTGCTGATATAATACACCGGAGGGGGATAATTATCCACCTCTCTCACCAATACGACACTTATAGCACAATAAAAAACTGCTAAGTATACGAAGATGGTCTCTCTCTCTCTCAATTGGTTTAAACAAGGTTTTAGGGGAAGATAAGTGCTTCTTAATTTCGTCGAAAGCCTCATCACATCGTGGGGACCAGTTGAAGTCTTTTTCACGTTTCAGAGTTTGAAAAAACGGGGCGCACCTGTCCGAAGACCTTGAAATAAAACGGTTTAGTGTAGCCAACCTCCCTGTCAATCTTTGTACTTCTTTAATATTCAGAGGAGGCTTCATTTGTAATAAAGCATTAAGTTGGTCTGGATCAGGCTGTATCCCTTTCTCACTTATCACATACCCCAAGAATTTCTCGGATTGCACTCCAAAGACACACTTTTCTGGATTCAATTTTAAATTTACCTTTACCAAGTTGGCAAAAGTTTCCTGGAGGTCTGCCAAGTGTAGTTCTTCGTCCATACTTTTTACCATCATGTAATCGATATAGACTTTCATGTTTCTTCCAATTTGATCAGCAAAAGCCTTGTTCACCAACCTCTGATAAGTAGCCCCAACATTTTTTAACCCAAATGGCATTACCTTGTAACAATGGAGGCCCCTATCAGTAACAAATGTAGTATGTTCTTCATCCTTCAGATCTACTTGAATCTGATTATACCCGGAGAAGGCATCCATAAAGGACAACAGCTTGTTTCCAGACGTGGAGTCCACCAACTGATCAATTCGGGGGACCGAATATAAATATTTTGGGCAAGCTCTGTTAAGATCTGTGAAATGGATGCACATACGCCACTTACCATTTTTCTTCTTTACCAACACCGGATTGGTTGTCCATAAAGGGTATTGAGATTCCTTTATATTCCCCATTTTAGTAAGCTTGTCAACCTCTTGAACTATGACATCAGCTTTTTCCTTAGAAAAAGCTCTCCTCTTTTGTACCACAGGCTCTATGTCCCTTCAGATGGATAATTGGTGCGATATAATGTCTGCTGGTACACCGGTTACATCAGCATTGCACCAAACAAAGACATGTTGATGGTCTTTCAAGAAATCTAACATTTTACCCTTTAATTCCGACGTCATCTTGGAGCCTATCTTGACACTTTTTCCTTCAGCCAGAGAGTGAGTTTCAACTTCTTCAATTGGTATTAAAACTCCACGGGTCTCTCTGGGGTCATCAATTTCACCCTCTCCCCCAGAGGGCCCCTCAAACTTCTATTCATCACTGATCCGGACTGCCCCCAACGTTCGAGGGGCCAGTGCCGTTGCATAACACTCTCTTGCTACCTTTTGGCTACTTCGAACAACTCCCACTTGTCCTTGTACAACATATTTCAAACATTGGTGGACTTTTGAAGCCACAACATGCATCCTGGAGAGCCAAGATCTCCCAAAATGGCATTATAACAAGTGGGACAATCCACCACAGTAAAAAGTATTCTAAACATCTTTTTAAAAGGGCTCTTGCCCAACAAAACCTCCTCTTCGAACTCCCCAATCACATTTACTGAGCTTCTAGTGAAACCCACAATTGACATGTTCGAGCGCTGAATTACTGCTGAATTATTCATTTTTTTGTAGGAAGTCAAAAAGAGAATATTGGCTGAACTTCTAGTGTCCACCAAAATTCGTCTTATCTCATTGCCCCCAATGGATGCTCCTATGACAACAGCATCTTCATGGGGACCAGAAATGTCCCTCAAGTCGTCCTCATCGAAAACAATGAAGGGAAATGGAATTTGTGATTGATAGGATGTCATGCCTCCTTCCAGTTGGGTAGCTAAAGTATGAACGTGCCTCTTTCTCGAAGAAGTAGTTGGTGTAGTCATGGTGTCTCCCACAAAAATTGTAAGTGACTCGAAAAAGCTTATGAGGCAGGACACCGTCTTGCAACGCTCTGTAATAACACCCACCTTGTTTCGAGTTGGATCAGGATCCAAATATTCTGATTCTACATCAAACCTTTCAATTATCACCATAACCCCATCCGGAGCCGATGTCCCTGCATTGTTTGGGCCAACCCGATGAGCATTATCATGTCTATTTCATCTTCTTCTTTTAACATAAGCCCCCTACTTCCCTCTCTTAATCAAATTCTGCACTTCCTATTTCAATGCAATGCAATCTTCACTGGTATGACCAGTATCATGGTGATACTGGCAAAAACTATTATTTCGACTTTCCCTGGGAGATTATAATTTAGCCGGCTTTATGAAATGGACTTCGTCTTTCGTTTTATCATAAATGGTGGCTACGTTTTCTTTTAACTCAGAAAACCACTCCGGTTGAACCCAAGCCCCCCGCTTATTTCTAGATTGCTGGCTCTGGGCTGGTGCAGCTGGATGGGATTGAAGCTTGGCTCTGTTTTGACCCTGTCCAACTTCCTTGGCCTTATACCCGGACTGATTCTGGTTTTGATTTGGTGCAGCAGGGGCAGATCTCACTTGTCGGTGCACTCTGGTTTTCTTTGTTTCATCCACATTAATCTGTTTGACGACTTGATTCAGTAAACCTCCCCATGTCATGGCCTTTTTCCTGGTTACTGAATCAACCAAATTTCCAGGATTCAAACCCTGCCTTAGAGAAGCTATTGCCACTTGTTCAAAGCAATCATCTAATCCATTTTTGTTGTTCACGAAACGAATTATGTACTCCTTCAAAGATTCATTTGGTTCTTGGGCACAATGCATAATAGTGTCTCCATTGCCCTTTACTTCTTTACTTCCAACGAACTGCTTTCGGAAAGCCACCTAAAAAGTGTCGAAATTCATGATGCAACCTTGTGGCAGACTATTGTACCACTTCAAAGCACTCCCCGTAAAAGATTGGGAGAATGCTCGACAGAGTAACTTATCGTCATCATCAAAATTCATCATAATTTTTTTGAATTGTTCCAAGTGGTTATCTGGATCTTTACTGCCATCATATTTTTCCATTTTTGTACTGTCAAACCTCTTAGGAAGGTTTCCAAACAATATCTTGGAGGACAATGGAGATTGTCTCCAATTCCGGCCACGACTAAATACAGTATCTTCGTTGGGAGTTGCAAAGATACTTGGCTCATCCTGGAATGCAAAGGGATCCATCAACAAGCGGTCAAAGTGTCTCCGGCCATGACTATGATTGTGAGACGATCCTTTACCCAGATGCCTCTTCAACCTTCCATGCTTGTCCCTATTCGTGAATACTTTTTAACCAACTTTTGTTTCTTTTTAGAACAGTTTTCATCGCTGCTGGATGACAAAGATTCTTCAACTCCATCTTCATTTGAGGAGCTACTAGAAGATTCTGAGTCTGAATCTGAACTCTCCACCGGTTTAGACCGATGAGATTTCTTTGAGCTAGGATGAGTCTTTTTAGCACTTACATGGGTCTTTGATGGCTCATGCTCTCTTGGATTGTCAGTATGATGGGCTACTGACGCCTTAGATTTATCTTTTGTGCCCAACTCTGCCCTTTTGGCAGCCCTCAAAGCTTCTATTTCAACTTTCAACCTGTCTCGCTCCTCAATCGTATATTCGTCATTTTCTCCCACCACTTTTTCCAAAGATGGTGACACTTCTTGCTCGTCCGGATTCATCCGAACTGGGTTTTCTTGATGGTTTCGAATGCTAGATTCAGGCACCTTCTTCTCCCACTGTGGTCGCCAATTTGGTGGGGATAATTTTGGTCTGAGGGTAATTTAGTCAGATGTTTTGTGATGTTTCAAGAGTATTTAATGTTTGGGTAGTTTGTAGTGAGAGATTTGAGCTGTCTGGTTGTATTAAATGTTCATTACCCTCATTAATGAAGGTGGTTGGGTATTTATACCCTTAATTGTGGGCCTCATGGGTTTTCGGATCAAACTCATGAAACCGGGTCGACTTCAAAGGCCCATAAGTTTATTAAGCAACTTGATAATTAGCTTAGTCATAAAGTGATTAGTTTTTAATACTTTAGTTCTGTTCGGATAGTTCAGTGGGTGGTTTTTGTCCGAAATGCCCGATATTTCCTCTTAGCAACACCATTTTGTTGTGGTTTCGAAAGACAAGAACGCTGAGAGGTAATCCATTTATTTTGAAGAAAGTTTTAAAAATCTTGTGACATGTATTCACCCCCGGAATCAGATCGTAGAACTTTTATATTGGCTGAAAATTGAGTTTCAATAAGTGCAAAAAACGTTTAAAAACTAAAAACATTTTAGGTTTAGCCCGAAGAAAGTAAACCCAAGTAAAACGACTAAAATCATTAATGAATGTAACAAAATACTTGTAGTGAGCATGGATAAAATCAAAGAATTTTGAAGCAAGAGATGCATGATGAGGAAAAGGTAAAACCTTACTTTTACCAAATTGCATGATGTACAATCGAAAGAAAAATCACGAGAAGAATTTGTTTTATTTCCTAATAATCCAGAATAAAGTAAAGCACAAAGTACATCAAAATGTGGATGACCTAGACGTCTATGCTACGTTTGGTTTCAATAACCAACAACATTATATGCAAACGTAAGAGGATAAATAGTAATAACAGTGGAAGTAGACTTATACGATGGAAAGAGTCGTCCCACTTTAGAAACGTCCACAATTATCTTCCTTGACACTTGATCATGCACAACACAACCGTAAGGAGAGAAAATGACATGAAAATTGTTATCGAACAATTGACCCACAAAAATAAGATTTGCGGAGAGGTTAGGATACACAAAACATTAGTGAATGTAGAAGAAAGATCAACAGCAACACTAATAGGCATATAATTACCATCAACGCTAAATCAACCTCCTTGATTTCCTCTTCCGTTACTACCACCTATGCTCAGTTTGGTGTGCTATGCTCGTCTCCTAATTGAATCTAAACCGAGTTATATTTTTCTACGCTCTTCCTTCCTGATAGGGCACTATAATGGAGCTCTGCTCGACAAATAAGCTCGGAATTCTTTAACCAATCCTCATAGGTGGATCTCTGCTCTGTTTGAAGGTTTTAGGGAGAATTTTCTATACTGATCCTCATATCGGGCTTGTGATGATGGAGCTCTGCTCCGTCGGGAGCCTTGCTACTTTGATCGTTGCTGTCAGCCATTGGTCATAGGGCGCTGTTCTGCCTGGTATCTTTGTGTTTATTAGTTGGCCCTCAGAGCTAGAGCTCGGCTTGGGCTGGAACCTTTACGATACTTTCACACGTTATTTACCTCGTCACTTGCCTAATTTAGATTTATACATGTCTTCTTCCATTTCTCCTCTGTTTGACCATGTGAGACGATAAGGATTCCCTCATCAGGGCACCCCCTAATTCAGGGATTACCTGTAAAATTACACAGAATGCGTATTAAAACAAAAGAATGCTAATTGAAAAAAAGATTGTGACAGAGGGGTTTGTAAAAATAAATAATGGTGTGACGTAAGATGTGTAATTATGATTACACTAACGCATGAGTTGTTGTTGGACATGTGTCCGTTGTGTAGCAGTTTATTCTGATGACAAAGTAGTTTAATCTTTCAAAATGGCGCTTGGGGAACATAGAGAACTTGTCGATTTATATACTCAATAGTGACAACTGTCATCCCATCACGCGTGTTACATATATATCTTTGAAAAATGAAACTAAATTTCCAGAAGAGTGTTTAAATAAAGAATAATCACTCAAAAGGGAATACCATACCATTTGTCTTGAAGAATAATCTGCAAGAAAAAGAATTAGGCTCTCACTTCTTTGTTAAAGTTGAGTTCTGCATCCAAAAGGTAATTCGAGTTGCCCTTATAGTTTTTCTTCATCTTTATATTCTTTCGTAACACTGGCCGATGATATTGAACCCTAAGTTATTTCCTTGGAGATACACTACTGGGTTGGCTATCATGTTTGTATCTGAAGTATCTACCCAAATTATTTAATCTTACCCATCCATTTGGCTCATTGCAGTCAAAATGGCCCATAAAGAGGTTGCAAAGAGGCTTGAGAATTTCGTGAAGGCTGTAGAAAAAACATTTGAAGATTCTTTGGTTTAAAAAGTTATTTCGATCGACTAGCACCTAAATATGGGTTTTTGGATGAACCAGGGTTGTTGAGTTTTTATGGCTAGATACGTTATTCCGAGCGACGTAACTATTAGGGCTCCAAAGATTAGTGAACATCCATACCAAGCAAAAGAAAACGAGACTTGCCTCTATACGATATTATTTGATTGGGGTTTAAGACTACCCTTGCCATTAATGATACGTGATTTCTTTATCTTTATAGGTCTATGCCCCACTCGATTAGCCGCCAATGGGTGTAAAGTATTACTTAGCGTTGTGTTGAGCGCAAAACTCATAGGCATCTCGATTTGTTTAGCCAATTTACTAGTAGTGGTAGACGTGACAAAGTTGGTGAAATCCCCTTTCCTCTACCTACAGTTGAACGGGTTTAGAAAGATAGTAGAGCTCCCCTACTCAGATAAAAACTGGAAGAATACCTTTATATTTGTATCGGTGAACTAAGAACATGAAAATACATTGATGAATCTACAGTTGGAACGCCGATTAAAGACTAAGTGTAAGAAGGATGCTCCTGAGCTTAGTCTGCAATAACTTAGTGAGTGTGTGTTAACCAAATAATTTTTCTTGATGTAGGTGAAGGGAGACACCAAGAGTGGTGGAAGGAGGGTTTAGCTGATGGTGTAAAAAATCCCCTGATTTAAGTTGCTAACTTAGCGAGCGGGACGTGACTTCAAGAACCGACTCGACTATTCACGCAGATCAATTTCTTGAAAGCAGGGTTGTGTCCTATTTTTGAGCTTGTTATCTCGAATGACGGCAAAGTCACAATGGCAGAAAGCGAAGCAGAGGCGACTACTGAACATTTGTGGTCTTTAATGGAGCAGAGGTACAAGCATTGAAATAGTGTAGGGGTGTGGCTAACAGTTCCCCAGAATCACAAATCATAAGATGCCAGAAGCTCATCATCCATGGCCTGCCAGAATAAGAATGAGAGTGAAGCAGGCACGACTCAATATGCAGGGAAAGTAAATCAAGGGGTCAGAGATGATGCTCCCCCTAAAGATGAAATAGATAAATATTGGACCCGGGCGGTTCAAGATGATAAAGAGGATGTGGAGGACCAGTTGGCTCCACTGTAGACAAAAGTGCGAGTGGTGGTAGATGCGGTGCCACTATCAGTTAGGAAGCTTCGGTTAGTAGATGAAGAGGAGATTGATGGGGCTCGTGGGAAGGAGAACCATGAGGAGATGGTCGTGGCGTCACATGCTGATAAAGAGCTCGGGAAAGCTCCTGAAGTAATAGTCTTGGATGAGAACCGTGCAGAGGTTCACTCAAATAAGGATGCTGAGAGAGAAACTGAGAGACCAAAGAAGTATATCCTAGAGAAAATAACAAAAATGATGGAGAACTGGGTCAAAACGACAACTGTTCGTATTTTAACATTATTAGTGCAAGAGATGGGTCCGACTCGGCCACCGTAAATATGGTGATCCCTGAGCTGCCATCTTTGAAAGGGAAGGAGGTGGAAGTGCAGAAAGGGGGAGCCTCGACTGAAGAGTTTCTGTCTCCTGGTGTAGTGATGCCACCGCCATCAATGTTTATGTTGGAGCAACAAAAACTCATTCTAGAGCTGTCACTCTACGACCATTTACCTATGAGTGAAATTCTGCAGAGCTAAGTAGAGCTGGTTATTGAGGTATGCTTGTTCAGATAAGACTCTTCTTATATAAAATTGGTTAGATGATTAACCCATCTCCTTCTGTGTATGCTTGGATATATAAATGCATCATAACTCAATGGTACTGTCTTATCGGAGAATGTCAAAAGTTGATTATCTGGTGCTGGAGAAGTGGAGACTAGAGCCAATATTTTTCAGTTTTGTGAAGAGGTTGACGACCGAGCTAGCTCGGTTCAAGAATGCCTATAGGACTACCAATGCGAAGAAGGATAAAGCAATTGAAGATAATGATTGTTGCTCCAAAATGTGACCATGGTCCAGGGTTTTTTAAGGGCATGTGAGTCGTCATGTAATGAATTAACAACGGGGAATGCCGCACTGCCAGCACATAATAATGAGTTAATCAAAAGGAACGATGCGGTGATGACGAAAAGTAAGCACATTGCTAGCTCCAAATGTGGCTCAGGAAAAGAGAGTGGAAGATTACGCAGAGCACATTGCTGCTCTACTTTGAAGAATGAGAGCTTAACCACCGCATTGGGGGAGATCAAGGCGAAAACAGCAAGAGCGTGAGCAGCTGCAAAGGAAGATAGTGGTTGACTTAAACGAAAGGGAAGCCCAGGTCATGGAGGTAGTAATAGAAATGATGGCGCAGAAAGTGAAGAATGCTGTAGAGAAGCTGGTGTATTTAAACCCAGAGATGAAGTTAGGCTCATTAGGGAAATTGGCGACTAGAGGAAAGCAGCATACATGGGTCGGTATCGCATCTATCCGACCGGCTCGACCTGAAGGGGATCTAGTAGCGAGCTCTAACCACGGGGGTGGTGACTGATGTTGCGCATGTAGGTGCAGACCGCACGAAAGACGCGCTGACTGAAAACCCAAACTTGATATGTGATACCTAATTTTAAGGCTAATTCTTATGTTTAAATATTATGGCACGTTTGCAGATTTTTAATCTTGTAACTTGTATTGTAAAACCCTCTTTGCTTTTTTTGTAGACATTGGTGAATTATCTTTTTCAGAATATTGTTCATGGAATTTTCATGGTTGAAGTAGATGTGTGTGTGTTTAAATATGTTGATCAAAGAGTGGTTCCTTACCCTGTTGAGTGTTAGTTACGCTCTTTGCGTAAGTCGAGTAGATCCCATTTCACGATGAGGTCGGTCAGGCCCTATTGCGTGGCCTTCTTAAAGGCCGCGATTAGGTCGGGTTACGTACCCCGTAGGCGTGGGACGTGGCCCGTTCTTGGCGAGGCTATGATAACCCATTTTCGTGGCCCTGAGAAAGGATTGAAACTTGGTCAGCTCACATTATGTAGCCCGTAGGCGTGGCACTTGGCTCTTTGCGTAGCCCATAGGCATGGTCTAAGACTTGCGGTAGTTCGGTGGTTCGGATGCACTGAGCGACAAAAAAGAAGAATCAAGTTAGGGAACACTCCAGATTTTCTAAAGGTTTCGCTAGGGTTAGGATGGAGAAAAATAAATAAACACACATTGGCGAAAACAAGAACCTATTATTGGTAGAAAATAGTAAGTCTCATGCCTCGTTAAAAAACCTTCCCGCGCCATCAGGAATGAAAAAGAGCGCATCAGATAAATTACATTTCATGGCGATACAAATTTAGATAGTGAATATTCTAAGGGTGCTTAATAGAATTTCCCTCATTGTCGGTGAGGTGATACGCTTCACTATGCCTTTTGGAGATAACTGTAAACGATCCTTCCTAATTGGGTCATAATTGTCCTGATGCATTGTCACTTGAACCTAGAAATTCCTTCTTCATGAATTTGTCGCCCACTTGAAAAGTATGTGGCTTTAGCCGAGCATTGAAGCATCCATGCATCAAACTCCGGTAATGTCTGCTCAGACCTGAGCTTGATCACGCCGCTCTTCAATGAGGTCAATACTGACTGCCCGAGCGGAAGTGTTGCTTTCCTCGTCGTAGTTGTTGATTCGGTAACTTGGGATAATAATCTCCGTTGGGTCCATTGTCTCCTTACCATAGACCAAGAAGAAAGGGGTTTTGCCTGTTGTAGTCCGCGGTGTCATTTTGTATGCCCATAGCACCTCGGTTAACCTGTCTAGCCATTTACCCTTAGCTCCCTCGAATTTTTTCTTGAGGCTCTCCAAAATAGTACGATTTGTGACTTCAACCTGTCCGTTCGCGTGCGGGTAATAAGGTGTGGAGAAGTGTTGATTGATAGCAAAACATTTACAGAATGTGGTCATCACTCTATTCTGGAACTGCGACCCATTATCTGTTATGAGGATGCGAGGTATGCCAAATCGAGATAATATGTGTTGTAAGAAGAAATCACATATTTCTGCCGCTTTGGTTCTTGAGAGATCTTTAACTTCAACCCATTTAGTAAAATAATCAATAACCACTACCAATAATTGTCGTTTACCTGTCGCCATTGGGAGTGGTCCCACAAGATCAATGCCCCATTTGTCAAAAGGGCAAGGGACATGAACTACCTGCATCGGTTCACTTGGTAAGTGGTTATAGTTAGAAAATTATTGACACTTGCTATACTATTGTTCTAATTGTTCCATGTGGGCCGCCAAAGATGGCCAGTAGTAGCCAACTAGTAAGAAGCGACGAATGAAGCTACGATATCCACAATGCGCTCCAGCCTCAGACGAATCTAGTCATCAGAGAACAAAATTGAGTAGATATTTTCCTATATAGGATGTCGTACAAGACACAATATCTCGTAGCTTTCAACTGGAGAGATCGAGCGACGGCCTTGTCGCTTAATAGAACACCAGACTGAAAATAAAGAAGATATGGTTTGCACTGGAGAAGTATTCGCAACCGGAAGCAGAATCCACTAGTTGGTCGATTCGAGGAAGACGAAATGCATCAATCGGGACCTGATTCAAATGGGTGAAATCCACACACATTCGCCATTGCCCCCCTTATTTTTGACAAGTACAAGGTTGGCTATCCACACCGGGTATCGAGCTCGCCGTATGTAACATAGGCGCAACAACTTATCCACCTCCGTGCCAATAACCTCTTGCTTCTCAAGGGAGAAAGAGCGACGCTTCTGTCGTACTGGCTTGGCGTGTGGATCAATTGCTAATTCGTGGTAAATGACAGAAGGGTCTACCCCGGAAACATCCCGAGCGTCCCAGGAAAAAATATCTAAGTTTCTGCACAATAATTCAAGTAATGACTGTTTAAAAAAGGTATCCAAGTTTTTACTGATTCGGAGGCTATGGCCCTCGACCACAGCTTCTTCAGTGGAATCAGATTGGTCTGCGCCAATTAGATCTTTCTTCTGTCTGTCGTCAACAAGGTCTGCTTGGGGTGGTGCATGCATATGATTCGCTGGCACCCCCGATCTGTAATTGCTATTTAAGAGAGTTCGTGAAGACGGCGTAGCACGTTCTTACCATCCATTGACTACCTCCGATAATCCCTATTGCATTGGCGACTGGATATTTGATGCATTGTCTAAATGTGCAAGGGGTGGCCTCAATTTTGTGAAGCCAAGGGCGACCGATGATTGCATGGTAGGGGCTCAGGGCATTTGGGATCATGAATAATATTTTCATTTCCTTTTTGGTATAGTCATGCTCAACCGTAACCAGCATCTCAACTTCTCCTAACACTGTGAGACCTTCCCTTCATATCCCACGAGGGTACACTGGGTCGGCTTGCAGGGTGAGACCTCATTCATGCAGTCGTAGTTAGTCTTGAATATAATGTTTACAGATTTTCCCCCGTCGATGAGGACTTGTGTAACCATTACTCCTCCAATATCCAGGTTTACTGTTAATTCATCCTCGTGCGGCGTGCTGACCCCTCTCAGATTATCATCATTGAAGCCAAGATCAGCAACGAGATCACAATAGTTATAGTAGTGTGACGCCTCAACTACCTAAACCTTATACCAATCTCAGCTCGTTTCATGTAGTTTGGTTATGAGACGACCCTGAATCCCCTCCGGATATGGTTAACAACGCTAGTATTCACAGTTCGTCTGGTACTCTCGAGTTGCTGGCTAGCTCAGACCATATTTTAACAGTCTTTGGGGCTAAATCTTTATCGTTCACCACTTTCTCGTGCTCATTTATATCCGTATATCCCCCCATGATGGTGAACAACCATTGTGGATTTCCCTTATCAGTGCCTTCTCTTGATTAAGTTTTTCCTACTGTATATGGAAAATTTCCTCTCTATTCTCAGGTCGACGGTGATAATCATGTCGGTTTATAAATTGGAGGAGTTCCCCGCTATCGATCAATCTCTGAATTTCTTCATTTAATTTCCAGCATTCGTCCGTAGGATTACCCTGATCGTTGTGATAAGCACAGAAATATTCAGTTGGACCGCTTGTAGCTCGACGCACTCATCGTCTTAAGAGGTTGATACCTTGTTCTTTCCTTTATTAGGTCGTAGATCACAGAAATATACTCGATCAGCGGAGTGAAACATCGAGAAAGAATTTTTGAAAGGGTGGTGCGCCGAGAATGATCCCAATGAGGCCCTTCCTCGGTCTCTCTGGAGAGTCTCCCTTCCTGGCATCATCAACTCGTATGAACGTGTCTGCTCGAGCTAGTAGGCCCCCCATATTTTCTGTAGGGAAACGAATTAGGTCGGCATAGAGCTCTCCTCGATGATCTAAACCTTTTTTAAGCAAAGCCACAACCATATTTTCAGCCAGATCGGGTAGGCCGTTCATCCAGTGAACAAAATGCCAGACATAGCTATTTAGATTCTCATATTTATTTTGGTAGAAGTCCATTATCGAGTCGCGTTCACGTCTGAACTCATTATTACCTACAAATCTTTCCCTGGAGGCTCGCCACAGTCCTGCAAACTCATGAATCAACGCTTTAGGAAAGCTACTAAACCAGTCCATCGTGTTACCTTTGAGATTCATAGATAATGACATCATCAGGATTGTAAGCCATCATCATATTGCAGAATTGTTCTATGTGTCGTTCCGAATCTCCTGTACCATCATATGTCTCCATTATGAAGGGGTCGAATTGGCAAGAGAGTTGAGTTTCTAGGATTCTTTCAACAAATGAAGATTCTTTCACGATATATGTTGAAAGCTTAGGTCGTACTTGGTTGTACAGAATGACCTCAACCTCCTTTGTTTTCTTTGATGCTTGAAGTTCCCCCTCCCACTAGTGGCTGTGCTCCATGGAATGTCTTCTGCTTCCACTTTCTTCCTCTCCTTCTCTTCTATCCTCACACTTGGATGATTGATCTCCGTAGTTTAAGCGACCATCCTCCGGTCCTACTCGATGACCTATATGGGCCGGGGCTTGGGCTTTAGCTTTAAACGCCTTCACCGCACCGTTTAGTCCAACGATAGTTGTGTGCATAGCTTTCTCTTCAGCATCGCGCTCACATGATACCTTAATCTGCTCCTGCTGTAGATGCTCAAGTTGTTGTTCGAATTGCTGAATTACCGTCCGTGCCACAACGTCTTCGATTTCTACATCGTGAAAGGCTGGGTTCAAAACAACCTCAGGCATGCGTGGTGCGAGCTCTGGCCCCGTTTATGGTACAGTTTCAATAGGCGTTACCACTGCTGACCTGTTAATGACATACGTCACTGTGGGGTGCTGACCAAGTCCCTCTATTGGTGGATCGGTCACCGTTCTCCGTCGATTTTTTATTTCGTCCAGTTCCTGCGTATCTCTTTTGACCCCTGACCTTGTCATAACAATGATTTCACACCAAGTTCTCGGAATGCCCCCAATTTGTTATAGGAAAACATAAAACTTATGACCAGAAGAGAGTTTGTTTGTATTATATCGAAAATGATACAATTCTTTGGGTCTAGTACCCATTTTATGCACTCTTTTATCTTAATTAATGCTCATTGCCTTTATTCAAATGTCAAACTAACAATTATGAAGAAATTCCTAAATTTGCGATCATAAATTCGGTCTCTTATCATTAATGCTTGTTGACTTATTAAATCTTTGGAGTTTAAATCAACCTCATTGAATGCCTCTTCCGTTACTACCGCCTCAGCTCAACATGGTCTGCTCTGCTCGTTGCCTGCTTGAATTTAAACTGAGCTACATTTTTTGACGCTCTTTTCCTTCCTGATGGGGCACTGCAATAGAGCTCTGTTTGGCAAGGAGCTCTGAATCCTTTAACCAGTCTTCATAGGTGGAGCTATGCTCTGTTTGAAGCTTTTAAAGAGACCTTGCTGTCCTGATCTTCATAGTGGGCTTGTGATAATGAAGCTCTGCTCCGTCGGGAGCCTTGCTATTTTGATCGTCACGGTCGACCATTAGTCATAGGGCTCTAGTCAGCCAGGTATCTTTGTGTTTCTTAGTTGGCCCTCAGAGCCAGAGCTCTGCTCGGTCTGGAACCTTCACGATATTTTCACACGTCCTTTACCTCGTCACTTGCCTATTTTAGGTTTAAACCTGTATTCTTCCATTTCTCATTTGTTCGACCATGTGAGGCGATGTGGTTCCCTTATCAATAACGATCCATTAGATTAGAGTGTGCAATTTTGAAATTCAGTCGTAGCTTCATCAAGAATTGATATCCTTTGCTTGTTGCATGCATTGTCTGGATAACTGAAAGAGCTACAACAGAAATATCAGCATAACTAATATCTGCATAATCAGCCTAAAGGTTTTGAAAACCAGAAAACTATGCTTCAATTGAGAGACTTCCTTGAGTATAATTAGACATCTCATACTCCAATTGAAATCTTCAAGCAGAGTTGTCTTGATTATAAATTGTTTTAAGATAATTCCACATACCAACAACGATTTTATAAGGTTTCAGGGTTAGAACAAGATGAGGTTTAAGCGAACTAAGAATCCAAGTCATGATTCTAGCATATTTTATTTCCTTTTTAGACAAAGCACTAGAATCTGGAGGTGCAATATCATTTCCATCAATATGACCCCACAATTCTTTTCCTTTCATATACAATTGAAATTGAAATTGCCAAGCAGAATATTTTCCCCATAAATTTAATATGAAACGGGTCGAAAGAAACTAAAATCTCCAAATACTCTCCAAAAGAAAGAAATAAAATCTCACCATCCAAATATTCCACGAAAAAGGAAAAAAAACTAAAACTAAAATCCTCAAATACTCTCCAAAATAAATAAATAAAATCTCACCATCCAAATATTCCACGAAAAAGGAAAAACAAATCTGAAACTAAAATCCTCAAATACTCTCCAAAAGAAAGAAATAAAATCTCACAATCCAAATACTCTGAAAAAGAACTTACCAGCCAAATACTCTACGAGAGAGAAGAAATCAATTCTGCTCTGATACCATGTTAAAAGTATTGCTAATAATATTTTATTTCTGAAAAGTGTCTTATTTCTTGTAATATTGACTATACAATAAATATTAAAGCTGCTATATTATCTAACTCATTACAATATTTATTATGCAATATATTATCTAACTTATTACAATATTTATTATGCAGTATATTAACTAATATTTTGACTAAAATAAATTAGATATTAATCTAATTTATTGATTTGACATGTTGGATGCGTTGAGACAATAAAGAGCACTTCATGCAATATATTCTTATTAGTTGTAGGTGTAATATTATGGAAAAATGTAAAAACAAAACCTAAGTGCATAATCTACTATGATGGCAGAATTTGTTGCATGCTTTGATGACTCAAATGAAGCATTATGGCTGCGGAAATTTGTGATTTAAATACGTATTATACAAGGAATAAAGGATCACATAGAGTTGTATTATGATAATAATTCCATAATTCAGTACTTCAACAATGATAAGAGCTTACATAAGTCTAAATATTGATATCAAGTTCATATATGTTGAATAGAGAGTTCAGAGACGTCAAATAAGTACGTACCCCATCGGTACAAACTCTATGGTAGAAAATCCTCTTTAAACAATAGTATTACCTTAAATCTTTAAAAAAACAGACCATTAAGATAAATGCTGTTGATTTTAAGTATTTTTTTTTATTTTAGTGAGAGTTTTTGTAATATGAACCGATATATTTATATTTTCTATCCGGTTGTATAAACTTTCATTTATTGCAGTAATGAGTCAATTAAGCTCATTGATTTCTATAATTCATTAAGTAGATCTGCACTTCAGTGGGACCAGTTACAAATAAATATATGTAGTAACATTTCATAGTATTCTTATATTGCACACCGTATTGATCCATATATTTAATTTATTGTGATAATGTGATTAGTATTGATTTCATCGTCATTTAGCAGACTATTCAGTTCATCTATGGACAATAGATTTCAGTGATACCATTAATTGAATATATCTTTAGGGAGCATATGATGATCCAAGTAGGAGATTGTTTGAAAATATGGATCAATTGATGCTTAATGATGTATTTAACTATTTTCTTTATATTATCCAATTACATAACAAATTGAATGAATTAGATAATTAAAAAAAAATAGGTGAAAGAAAATCATGGAAGTGATGGTTAAGAGATCTAGGTTAATATTTGGGTACTATAAAGGATTGAGTCCAAGTTATTAATATTTAAGCCTAAACTAATAGTTTATGGACTAAATTGAACAAAACAATTTAGTTGGATTATGATTCATGACCACTGAACAAACAAAAAGGTATGAATGAATTTATATTAAATTTTAAACTTAAATTGATTCATACATCAAAAGGACGTTCTTTTAAGCTATCACATAATTTATCTACTGCTTTTAATGGTTAGAAGAATAAAACAAATGTTCTAGTTAGTTTTTGTGGATTTAAACTGCATATTAACACGGGATAAAGATCAAAACTAAAAAAATACAAATATAAAATAAACCTCAATGATTCATGTAAATAAGATCTTAAAAAACAAAAAACACTAATGTAAACAACTACTATTAAGATTAAAAATACAATAAATACATAGTTATGTCTTATCGATCACAAATAAAAAAATTATATAATAAATAGTCTAAGACCATTTTATCTTATATATATATATATATATTGTTTAGTTACTTATTAAAAACTTATGTGTTTACTAACCATAAAAAAATTATTCGCCCGACATTCTGTGTACTAACCAAATTGTACTATTTTTCGATAAACATATCTTTCACTAAACTTGCACATATCAATACATTCTGTGTACTAACCCAACTGTACTCTTTCGATGAACGTGTCTTTCATTAAACTTGCACATACCAATGTTTCACCTTATTCGAAATTAATACGAAAAACGTAATAACATAATAAATAATGCTTAGTTCATTACCACGTAAAAACCCTACACATATACAATTATTTATCTTGACAGATAATCATTTGTATCTTGTTTAAGAGTTTTATATGTGATCTCTTTTAATAAAACTACTCACACTATTGAGATTATTTAGAACTTTCCTTCTTTATTTTCTGTTGCTGGCCAAATTTCATATAGTTTTTGGTCTATAATAATATTGAAAATGGCTTTATCTTTTGAAATTTCTTCACTCAATGACTAGTCTATATATCCAGTGTTACAAGATATAATGTGAATTCTATAGTAACGTGTTTTTGTTGGGTTTTTTAGTTTGTTAGGTTTTTTTTTATTTTGCTAGGTTTTCTATTTAACTCAGATTCTTATTTTAAATGAAGACATTGTATTTTATTTTTAAGTAAACTAAATTTTTTATTTATGTAATTTCATCTTTTGAGGATTTATTTGGAAGTCTATAAATAGAAAAATTTCTATACAAAGTGAAAGAAAATATTAAAGTTTATTTTCATTTTAGAGACAGAAGTAAAATAAAAGATAAAACAATAAGAGAAACTATATTATGTCTGTTTTTATCAGTTGAGGTGCTTTATCACAAATTATGAGTGGTTGAGTTCGTTATGTTTGAAGATAGTATTCTTGTAACATTATTCTATAAAATTATGTTTGTTTCTCATGAATGTTAGACTTCTTCATGATTCGAACTATATAAGATCTCTTGATGTGTGTTTGATTTAATTTCTATTCTTTCTTGTTAATTTTGTACCTGAAAGTGTAAAGAGTTGGAAAATTATTGATTCTTATGTTAGTGGTAAGATGAGTGTGGATATATATAAATAATATTAATGTATGGTGATAAATATAAGGCAGGAGGACGAAGACCATTCTGGATCTTGAGTATAAAGACTTGGTTCTCGTTGAAAAATCAAACACAATCATAAAAAGGAATTCTATGAAGTTGGTGCTCGATAAATTCACATGAGAGAATGATTTTAATACATAGAAAAATATTTTAGCGTTATTTGTATATATGATAATTTATGCTTCTACTGATGAGCAATGTACGTTGGATATTGATGTCAAAGTGCTGTCCAAAGCTCATAGTTCTCTGGTCTTGAGTTTGTGGGATGAAATACGTTAGGAGGTGTTTAAAGAGTCTTCAATCATGAGGATTTGGAATAAGCTATAAACTATTTACAATGAGAAATATTTAACAAATAGGTTATACCTTAAGATGCACATACACACGTTACAAATGGATAGTAGTAAGAAGATCTGAAGACCTTTAGATTATTTCAATATAATTATTCTTCATTTGAATGTGGTCAATGTCAATGTAAAAGATGTTTATCGAGAAATAATCCTCTTTAGTTCTCTGTTAGAAGTGTATAAGTACTTTTTTGGAGAACATGATCAATGGAAAAGAGTCCCTCACGATGACCAAAGTTTCTATAAACCCAAAATATCTTCAAAGGAAGACAGTTATGAATACTGAATTTGATGGTCTCAGATTGAGTGTGAAGGGAAGTTATAGATGGAGAGATTCAAACAAAAAATTTGTTGGTTCTTAGGTGAAATATTGATGTTGCATGAAAAAGGTCCATATTATTAGGAACTGTCACGAGAGGAGGACGACATATAGTTATCCGAAACACACCATCGACGATCCTGGAATGGTTTTGGATGACTATGAAGACAGTGATTCTTTAATGATTTTTTCTTCTAAGTACGTTAACAAATGAACTTTTGATTTCGGAGGCCCACTCCATATGACTTCGAACAAACACTAGTTTGAATATATGAAAACGTTTGAATGTATTAAGTTTATTTTGGAAAATGACGAGTGCTTTACTTTGAAAATAATGAGGAGCATTAGTTTTATTATATCCATTGAACTTGAGAAAGCTTTAACAAATGTGATGTATGTACCTGAACTTAAACGTAACTTTATGTCTATAAGATTGCTAGATGAGGAATTTTTTAAGTATAAAGATGGAAAAAAGAAGCCTTAGAGTCTTCCAAGACTCACAAGTTGTTATGGAGGCTAACCGAAATAATGGTGTTTTGGGTTTGTAGTAGAGGGTGTGTATAGTGTACATAATGATTCTTTTGAAATTCGATTAAAGGACTTTGAGAGCTTGCTAAAGCAGGTAAAAAATTAGTCTGAGAAGTACATGAAGAAGTTTATAAAAAAAATGGCTTGGTATTAGTGAACAAGCAATTCACTAGCTATTGCTTTAAATTTGGTATATCTAGGCGCATAATTTTGAGAAGTACTCCGAGACATAAAATAACTAAAACGATGGACCAAAAATTACTTAAATAAGTAATGCATATGCCTCAAATAGTTTGACTTAGGAAATATTCAGTGAAAAAATCTATTAGGAAAGCTGTAATCATCATCAATTAAACACCCTTGATTTTCTCTTATTGGACATACATAAAAGGGTATAGGTTTCCATGCTTCGATCTTATGAGTAATGTGGCTTTAAATAGAATAAATTAGGTATTCAATGGATTTGAAAGGCTATCGATCACATATTTTAGCATAACATATGTTATTGCCAAAGGTGTAGCTGAAGTCGAGGTGGATTTTAAACGTAATAATATAGCTCAGAATGCTCATACCAAAAATATTTTCAGGTTGGGTTAGTTTTGAAACATATTAAGGCATTTAAATCATTATATAAATTGGGTCTTGACCAGAAGTTTGATGAATAATAAGGTTTCAAATATTCAAATTGTGGAATAATAAGAAGATTTGACAATTGGATGTCAAGTGTTGCTCTCATTGACCTTGAGATAGGTTAGGTGGATGAACTATTGTTTTTTTAAATAGGTCATAGAATACATGATAATTGATCACTATGAAGATTTAGGTGGATAATATGTCTCCAATGAGTTTATATAGCATAAAAGAAATGATGCAAGATCAATGCCGAAGGTTGCAACTTGGTGTTGAAGCTGTAACTTAGTGATGAAAATGTAACTTAGTGTCAAAAGCTGCAACTTATAGCTAAAGTTATATGATGAAGCCATGACTAAGTATCGAAGGTTGGAACTAAGTGCTGAAGTTGAATCTAAGTTATGAAGTGAAACTAGTTACGAAAGGTTAGAATTAAGTTTCGAAGACGTTAAGGCATGAAGATGTGAGTAAGCCGAAGCTTAAGGATCTGTAAAATGCTGGCGCTCTATGTGGCTGGATGCTCAACCGAACTTAGGTGTATAGAAGTTGTTGGAACCTAAGGGTTAAGCATAGTTGACGAGAAATGTATTTGTTTACTGTTTGAACCGTGGTTAAACTTCTGTTGGACCGAATGTGTAATAATTGGTTGATCGAAGACTTATGGTTATGATTCTATGTTTATTAAATGAATGTGATCACTCGTGTTAGAAGATTCTGAATTAGATAGTAAATCTATGATGTTGATTAAGATGTTTAATTTGGAGCGTTCATATACATAGCAGACAAGTATTACGAGCATGCCACAAGCTGACCGTCGTACATGTGTCTAGTAACTATTAATATTGCCTAAAATTTATACTTGTATCAGTATGACATGAGATATTTCCTCATTTGGATGGGTAAGGTTTATAATATCTGAATGCTAATGTGAGCTTGCTGTACTATGATCCACATCATTGAGTCTATATATAGTGAAATAGAAGATTGAAGATTTTTTGTGATCTATGAGAATTGAAGAAGTTTTAGTGAGAGAAAATTCTTCCGGCTTTCTTGATTTTAGATAGAAAAGTAAGATAAAAGATAAAACACTAAGAGAAACTCTTAAATTCATAGTTTCTTTTAAAAGTTGGGGTGTTGTATAACAAAAGATTAGTGGTTGAGTTGATTGTGTTTAAATATATTTTTCTTTGTAACCTTATTTAATAAAATTGTGTCCATTTTCCGTTGATGTATGATTTCTTTACGATCCGAACCATTTTAAAAATCTGGTTGTTTGTTTGATTTACCTTTTGTTCTTTTTTGTTAACTTTGCGTTTGAAAAAATAAATATTCAAAGCTCTTATTGCATAATAAAGTATCTCAATAGGTTTTTAATAATTGCGACCATTGCTTCGAGTGACAATGACTAATTTCGGTCAGAAGAAGTTTTCTTTCGGCCAAGTCAAAATTTGTTGATTTTTCTACAAGTTTGTTAGACTTTCAACTATGTTATTATATGTCAATAATTTTAGATATATTATATTTAATGTATTAGGCTTACTAGCCCATACTATAACTCTCTTTAAAATTGTTTAAGCTCTTAATAAATACACGATTCCAATTAATAAAAAAAACTATAGTCGTATTTTATTAATCTTCTTCTTTTTATTTTTTGGTTTTTTACATGGTATTATGGTGCAAGTTTAGATTTTAAGTTCAGAATTTTTTATCTTCCATGTACAGTAGGTTTGTTAAATTAGTAATGTTAGTTTTATAAGAAGTATTGTTTCCAATTTGGCATCGTTTTGGTTTTTTTATTAGGTTTTTGTATTGTCTGCAATCAGATAATATTGGTTGCAATTGAAATTGTTGTTAGTCATTTGATTAAGGTTTTGTAGTTTTGATTGGATTTTGATTTTGATTTTGATTTTGATTTGGATTTGGATTGGATTTTAGGTTTTGATCTGGATTTGGATTTAGATTTAAGTTTGATTTTAGGGTTGAATTTATTATTTGAATTCATATTTGGATTTTGGATTTTGGTTTTGTTTTTAGTTTTGGTGTTGGTTGTTTTGAATTTTGAATTTTGGAATTTTGAAATCGGAAATTAGGGAATTGGAAAATTATAAAATTAGAAACTGTAATTGAAAATTGACGTTTGAAAATCGACGTTTGAAAATTTAGAATTGAAATTGAAGATCTGAGATTTGATATTCGAGGTTGAAGATTTGAGATTTGAATTATAATTTAGAACTAAAATTGGCAACTATGAGTCAAGAACTTAAAATTGGGAATTCATAATTTTAGATTGAAGATTCGAAACTACGATTCGAAATTTGATTGAAGAAGATGATGAAGTATTATAAATGTAAAGAAGTTGTGTGAAATAAAGTGAAGAAAACGTCATTTGAATGTTGTGAAGAATATGACGTTGGAAGTCGTTCAAAGAATCTGTGAGGGGCTTTGAACAATATCTCTTTGAACAATATCTTGTTCTTCGACTATCGAATTTACCGACATACAATCTATTGTGCTGGGAATCACTCACTAACCAAAATTTATTAGCCCCGTAAACCTGGGCAAGTCTCAATCATGCTAACGCTGCCTCGTATTCAGCTTCATTATTAGAAGCTGCAAAACCGAACCATATAGCTTGGTGCATAGTTATTACTAAAGATGTGGTTATTTGGATGCCCACTCGACACCTACTGATACTTGACCACCCACCAGTCCAAACAATCCACTTAGTAGGCTCTTTCTTAAGGTCGACTTCCTTCTCTTCTAGAAAATGAAATTCCACCAAAGCGGCCGACAAGGCCTAGCCCTTGATGGTCGGTCTAGGCTCGAACTTGATGTCAAAATATCATAGCTCAACAGACTATTTGGACATCTGACCCGAAATATCATGGCGTTGTTGCATACTTTTTAATGGGAATGAGGTTCAGACTATAATAGAATGATCCTAGAAATAAGGTCGCATCTTTCAGGCCACAGTTCCTAATACTAGGGCTAATTTCTCGAGTTTCAAATATATTTTCTCGGCATCCAACAAATTATTGCTTACATAATAAACTGGCTTGATATTCCGATCTGCCTCACAAACTAACGTCACGCTAACTGCATAATCTAATTCCGCAATATACAAAAACAAATCTTCCCCAAGCAAGGGCTTTGTTAACAAAGCGGGGGAAGATAGGTATTTTGTTTTAACCAAGGAAGGTCTCGGTACAAGCGGGGGTCCAATCGAATTCTTTGGTTTGTCTTAGCACCTGAAAAAATGGTGCACATCTGTTAGAAGATCGAGATATAGTCACGCGATACAATCGTATCGTGCCCCACATCCTCATGATATTTGCAGTACCGGTATTACGATTTTCTCGAGGGATTTGAATAGGGAAAGGCTTTCAAAACTGAACAAACTTTTTGTTTTTTTTCAAAGATAGTTGACACACACTCTGTTAGTTCAGCGAATGAGAAAGACAAACCCATTTATTCGAAATGAGTAGGGTTGCAGCCGGAGCATTCACTATATGATTTTTAACCCTTGCTCACGGGTGGTTCGATCATGATACTCTAGGCTGGAAATGACCCGACACTCGGTAAGTGGTGATTAGGGTTACGGGATGGGGATATTATTTTACGGGTTCAGGTTTTTCTGATATAACACGATTGCTGCCTGAGCACTTTGTTGTAGCCGAGTCACCAACTCGGACGCTTTGGTTTCCTCAATTAGAATTCGCTTCTCGACCTGAGCCAACAATGTCGTAAAAGTAAAGGCTTGTTTCTTTGTCACAACCTCCTTCATAGGATCGGGAAAAATTCCCAATCTAAAACTCATCAAAGCAAAATTTTCCTTGAAGTAGTCCAGGTCAGATTTGGCATCCACGGAGCATCGGGTGTAGTCCCTCAAACTCTCTTGATCTTCTATCTACAATTGATAATCGTGTCCCCATTTTCCCGTAACCTCTTGCTCCCTACAAACTACTGTCTAAACATCATCCAAAGAATATCAAAAAATTTATACATTGCTGTTGCAATCGATTATATCACTTTGAAGTGCGGTCTTTAAAAGTTTTTAAAAACGCACGACAAAGCAACATGTCATCGTTATCGTAGTTTATCATAAGTTTTTTGAACAACTCCAAATGGTTGTCCTGTCTTTCTTTCCATCGTATTTCACCAAACGAGAAATATCGAACCGTTTTGGTAAGTGTCTTGAAAGAATTTCATCAAAAAGTGGGGATGAAATCCAGCTATGTCCGACCTCGACAGCCCCAGTTCCAAGACCCTCTACAGGAATCGCGTATAGTCCTTCCTCACGTGGGTTAGCAAATTGGCTACCAATCCTATATCCATAGGTCTGGCTTCCTGATGGGAATTGGACATGAGGCGTTGTAGCTTGTTCTCTTCCATTGACTATAATTGCAATGTCTTTATCCACGTACAATAGGTTCTTTTATCGATGATGTTTTGATTATGTTTTAATACTTTTGACGTACGAGATATGCGGCGTCAAATTTTTTGTTTCCGTAAAATCCTCGTTTCTTTCTTCTTGCGTCGGTAGACCCGATACATATGAGGATAAAGATTCATCTGAATCATATCAGAAGAATCGCTATGTTCTCGCACAGGTCGGCGCTCGACATTTCTCTCCAAACCGTTACTCTGTCGCTGCGTTCGGGCTCGACCTCGACCTAGATCTTCTTTTTCTCGACCTTAAGTACGGTTTTCTTCTCTATCATCATCGGGTGATCATTTTTTGTGACCTCCTGACCTATTTCTTTTGTCAGCAAAATCCGCCTCTTTCTATGCGCTGAGCTTAGCTATATCATCCAAAAACTATTGCATAGTCATGATAAGGGTCGACCACTTATTTCGCCCCTATTCATACTGATCGCAATCGTGATGTTGCTCTTCAATATGGATCCTCATAATAAGAGATAATTCCACTAACGTTCATACCCACCGTTCTACCCTCTATGATGTATGTGCTTATCTCTTTTTAACTCGTGCTTGGGAGAACTGTCACCGAGTATCACTTCAGTTTACCACAGACAGCACCACTGAGGGTTTTAGATATATCAGAACCCTGTCTCGCTACCGGATAAAGTCATAACTATGCGTTAGAGAGAGAAACACTGGATTGTAGAGAGAGAAAATGGTAAAAATGAGTTTATATAAATAATTGTTCATCTACCCCCTTAAAAGAAATCTTCCATTATATAGTGGTGGTAGTGGGCCCTATCCCACGTGTGTGATCCACTTTATTCTATTCATACACATCCTTATTTTTAATTTACCCATTTTTTTATTATTTACAAAGCAAATCCTCATTCTTTCTCATTCTATCACTATTATTAGAAACTATTATTACAAAAATATTACGCCATTCTATTATATCGACCCGACTTGGTTCACATAGTTTATTCCGTTATCATTTTTATTTACAAAACTGCAATTTGCACCATTTATAACTATGTCAAATGGATTTTGCCCTTTTAATCAATCCTACGTTTTTATTCCATCTTGGCAAGCCATTAATACAATTAAAACTTCATTGATTGTTTTTATCTATCACAATCTGAGAGAACACTCCATTAATTTATTTAAATTTTGGCTACTAGCAAATTTTTTAATTGAATGCTCTTTGACCAAACAATTTTTTAAATACATTTGGAAATAATACGCGTAAATTTGTATCATGTAAGAATGATTTACTAAATATATAAAAATATCATATTTTTTTTGAGAAAAAAGAAGAAATTAACTTGATTTTTTATGAAATCGAATGAAAAAACAAGTGTTTGAATACTAATCAAGTAAACAGTAGAGGGACGTGTGAATTTTATTTCTTGTTTTTAAAGAGAATTAAACAAATAAATAAAAAATGTAACTTTTACCGAAGAAAATTGGAAGAAAAAGAAAAGAAAAGAAAAGAAAATAGAAAAGAAAAGATGAAAAAAATATTGATTTTGTAAAGTCATTTAAATTAATTAATTAAGAATATTAATTTAAATTAAAAATATTTTAATTCGTTTATTGCAGCCAAGTCATATAAATAATCAATGTAAATTTAAATAATGCCAAGAAATCATCGAGTTAAAGTTAAAATAGTAATGAAAGTCGATAAACCATGAACTTACAAGTTTTTGTAAATATGGTTTCATGTGATACCTTTATATTAATGGACAAATACAAACTTGTTTTATCTAACTTCCATCAAATTTTTTTAAATTTGAGATTATACGTCATTAAAATCGAAAGTTGAGAGGCATATTGAAAATAATTTAGAAACTTTTTTCACGAAAATTCAATCCATATTCTATTTCTTTTATTTTCTACGTGACAAATTTTTAACACTTATTGCCGTCGGATTGTGAATTTGGAATTCTTTTTAGAGGTTTAAAAAAATACATATTAAATGTAATAGATCTTCTGCTCTATATTATAGTTAAATAAATTAGATTGTATTTATTATCATCAAATTCACTGAATTAATTCCAGCGAGTAACAAGGATCAACCTCATTCAGCAATAAAACAAACAAAATTCAACCAAAATATAAGTAAAGTAAACCCAGAAAATAGTGAAACAAACATCACAACCCAAAAATGTTTGAGATTAAGAAACATAGTACATAGAGTTGGGGAGCTTGAAGGTTCTTCTAGGAGCAGGGCATCCATCAAAACTGTTCCACTGGTCAGCCATGACTCCCCACACTCTGTACCCCTCACTCTCTATTTTCCTCCTTGCCTCTGCCTTGTAGTGTCCCACATATTTTAACTCATCTACTTCATTCCTTAGAGTAAGAGTAGTCCATCCATGAAATCCTTCTTGAATGAGATTCTCATTGGTGGCAGCTCTAAGGTATTCCTTTCTAGCAGAGATCAAATGGATCTTCATTCCTTTATCTCTGATCTCATTGAACAACCTCAAGACACTAGTGATTGCAGGGGCCTTTCTTTGTTTAATCCATTCTTCAAAATCAGTCACGTTTAAGTACTCTCCCCTGCATTCATACAATTTTTATTTTTTCTAAATCAATAAACTAGAATAAACAAATATGTATATAGAGATATAGAAAAGACATACCCAAAACCATGTTTCTTGTAGTAAGGAACAGTAGATAGAAGAGTTTGATCAATGTCAAAGATCCAAGCGTCTTTGCCATCGCATTTATGTGTCTCGCAACATGTTTTGCTAATATAGATCATGACCTCATCCACAGCCCTTTCGACATCAGACTGGTATTGAGAAGATGTCATGTACTTCTTGACATGACTCACACATTCTTGTGGCACTATATTGAACCATCTTATGTTGTTTAGCTCCACGCTCACCCTCCAGCTCTCACAATAACTCTTCAAAGCATCAGATTTTGACGCGAGGGCTTCGGCTTCTGCTTTGTTTTGTGTTTTGAACTGAGACAGGATGTTCCAGTTTCCTGCTGAAGCTACATTTATCAAAAGGGTGGTTAGAGCTAGTGAAAGTAATAAAATTTTTGCCATCTTTGTTTGTGTTTAGATAAAACAAAAAGAGATATATTGGTGGGGGTGGGTTTGTTTGATACATAAAAGGTGACTTATATATGGGTTGTTGGGTATTAGACGTGCATAGCATTTCTAGTATTGAGCCATGGCCAAACAATAGTAGTCTGGCACTTGACCTAATAAATAAGTGCACATGGATATATTTATTCAAATGATGTAGCCATTATCAAGTGAGATATGCATTATGACACTGCCAAATAGTTTGTTGCTTACATCCAAATAGTGCCATCTTAATTAGATTTATCATTGTGATAATTCTAAAACCAAAAAATATAATAGATGGGTTATGAACTGTTTTGGTAACATTCACTTGTAAGATTGTCAAGTTAAAAATCTCAAGTTTTGATTTAACATATTTTTAGGATTGGTCGGTTTAATCGAATGGGCAATTTAATATTTTGAAGCTCATTAGGAGGTGAAAATGTGGGCATGTTGACAAGAATGCAAAATAAAGATAAGGAGGACAAAACAGCTCATGATGTGTTGGCCAATAGTTTTAAAACAAAGATAGGTGAAAAATGAGTAGATCGACGAAGAGTTTGGAAGCAATAGCGTGATCAGGTGTCGAGACAAGATTAGAAGAGGTCACAAAAGAAGTGGGACCAGTCTCATCTCGATTACATTTTTTATACACAAAACTAGTTTTAAACCTTTCTATAGATGTTGGTATATTAGAAAAACTAGGCATGAGAGATAAAGATGAAGACGACGGATCAACATGAGATGGAAAACAATATTGATTTTATAAAGAAATCACATTCCTAGACACCCAAAAATGACGATCATGATCATAACAAACGTAACCCTTATGAAGAATAGTATAACCAAGAAAAGTACACTTTACAGATTGAACAGTAATTTTATGACGTTCATGAGTATGAAGGTGTACAACACAAACACACCCAAAAATACGAAGATCTGAATATAAAGGAGAATGACAAAACAACTTAAAGTAAAGAGAAACATGATTCATCGTAGGATAAGATAGAGGATTAATAAAAAAACAGCAGTAGAAAATGTTTCACACAAAAAACGAAGATGAACAAATGATTTAAGTAAACTAGCTCTTACCACATCAAGAAGGTTGGTGGGGATAATTTTGGTCTGAGGGTAATTTAGTTAGATGTTTTGTGATGTTTCAAGGGTATTTAATGTTTGGGTAGTTTGTAGTGAGAGATTTGAGCTGCCTGGTTGTATTAAATGTTCATTACCCTCATTAATGAAGGTGGTTGGGTATTTATACCCTTAATTGTGGGCCTCATGGGTTTTCGGGTCAAACTCATGAAACCGGGTCGACTTCAAAGGCCCAAAAGTTTATTAAGCAAGTTGATAATTAGCTTAGTCATAAAGTAATTATTTTTTAATACTTTAGTCATGTTCGGATAGTTCAGTGGGTGGTTTTTGTCCGAAATGCCCATGTACGGTTTCTACAGTGAGTGGTGAGAAAATCCGTACTCATCAGTAGCCCCTTTTTAGGTTATGTTCGAAGGCCTTTGGTAAGACCTAAAAAATCGCTCATAAGCATTTGAAACCACGTCCGGACAGACTTCGATTTGTGTAACAGATTTATCCGGACTAGCAAATCTCTCAGAAGCTCAAAGGTTTTGTTCATAGATCGTGGGACACGTGTCCCTATCTGATTCGACTCTCCAGCCGTTTTTCTCCTAGGATGGCGCTCCCACTAACCTCAAAAGTAACCTCTTCAATTAATGCTGGTGATGTCAGCGCCGTCTTTAATCATTACTCTACCTTTTCGAATTCTCCTAGGTCTCAAGGTATCTTTTGTATCTTTAGTATAAATTAAATTGTTTTTCATTGTTTTACCATCTTCAACATCTCCACACTTTTAATCTTCAAAGCTTGCACCTCTCAAAAAACCCCTTTCTTGGTGTAAGTTTATGTTCACAACAAGAAATGCCCTTGTAAAAGGTGGGTCTCTCAACTTGTCGGAGTTAGAGAAGGCTCAAAAAGTCGAACGAAAAAGGCGCATTGCTGCTGGCCTCCCTGTTTCCCCTATCGACAAATCTGAAACACCAAGTTCAGAGCCTGATCGTGGTTCGTCTTCTGCCAAAAGTTCTAAACCTAGAAGGTTATTCCAGCCCAATCTTTCACCAATCGTTTCACGCTCATCGGTCCAGGAATCAGAGCCTGTTGTTGAACCAGAGCAAGCAGTTACAAGCACTAAGAGACCTTCCCCATTCATCGCCATGGGATCAGATGCTGACATCTCCCCAGAGAAGCTGGTAGATCGACGAAGGGGTCGTTTCGTGAAAGGGCAGGCTGCCACTACACAACCTAAGCCTCCAAAATCCACGCCTTCTAAGTCTGGGGCTAAGAATAAAAATACAGGGTCAGAAGCACCCATAAAAGTCCTCAAGGACAAGCTGTCCGGTCAGGAGGAAACCAGATCAAGCCTTCGGAAAGAAACCTCCGGATCTGAGCCCCAGCCGGACTCCAGACCACAAGAGGAAAGCAATGCCCAACCATCCGGAGGGCCTACTAAGCCAACAACTAGCTCTTCTCTCGCAAAAATAACTGGCAATCCTTCTATGGTAATGGAAGATGTAATGGAGGATAACATTGAAGAAGCCCCTTTTGAGACCGATGTCTCCGGGCAGACAAGTGAGACTACTATCATCAAGAAGAGCAAAGGCAAAGAGAAGTTGTGTTTAAAGAACCCGGATCTGCCGGAGTGCCTTGTAGGAAAAATGGGGCCTTTTTTCCACAAAGTAAGTGTAAAATATCTGCTAGCCATGCAGAAGATCAATTACGCTTTTATTCATACAACTGAACTTGGCCGGATGAGGATGAAGTGGGGGATTCCGGAAAATGTTAAAGTGAGGATACCAGTCGATCCGGAGACGCCCATGGATTGCAAACTCAGTGAGATAGTCTTCTACATTGAGTTATTTAATTGGGGGCTTAGGTTTCTCTTAGACCCAGAGATAGTCAGATATTTCCATCTAATAAAGCGCTGCCCAAGCCAACTGAGCCCTAATGCATGGTTCACCCTCATGGCCTGTATCATGGCTTCCAGGCTCTCCAGAATTCCTCTTCTGATGGAGCAATTTGCTGCTGTAGCCAGCCTTTGCAGAAACCATATCATCCCCTTTTATCACTACAACATGGGTGATAATTACAAAGTGGTGGACGACCTGCTTGAGTCGGAGAAGAACTGGAAGACTCAATTCCTGTTCATCAGTGGTGCTTGGGAGAACGGGAAGAAGATTAAGGCCGGTGTCAACCCAAGCATGCTTACCAGCAGATGGCAAAGTGCCGGTAAAAATCTCATCACATACTTCCACCTTTACTTATCACAAGTTTGTTTGTCTAATTTCTTTTCTTTTGTTTTTTGGTAGTGCTGTCCAAGGAGTTCAACGATTACTTGGAGGTTGGGCAGACTACTTGTACCAAGCTAAATGCTTGGGCTGCTGAGAAATGGGGAAACTGCTTCCATAACTGTTTTACCGGAGGCAACTTGACAAGATCCCATCTCTGGAATACCACCGGCCGGAGGGACTTGTCTTGGGAGGAAGTAACCACTCCACCCCTCCGGGGGTGATTCTTTAGAAGACTGATGGAAAAGATGGAAAACTTTCCTTGTCGGGCAGAGCTAAAGCCCCAAGAAAAATAAAGGGCAAGAAAGGCAAGGCTAAACAAGGTGGGGCTGAAGTCAACCCGGGTGAGGTTGAGGAAAATGCCCCTGTAAGCCCGAAGGAGCAGGAACAAGGAAGAATCGATGCTGCTTTGCTACAAGTGGTAGAGAATGAAAGTACCAAAGAGGTGGTTGGATCTGCAAAGCCCCCAAAGGCTCCCAAGAAAGACATAAAACGGGGAGCAGAAGGTGAAGATAAGGAGGCCAAGAAGATGCAAAAAATCCAAGGGAAATGAAGTTGCTCTCCGGGCTCCGGAGTCCTTTCCTTCGGTTGATCCAACAGACCCAACCCAAGCAGAGGAAATTCCAAGTGATTTCCACACCGGAGAGGGCGCCGGAGGGGACATCAACATTGATGAAGTTGAAAAGGATGATTTCGCTGGCCCTTACATTCCCCCAAGCTTCTCAAACATGGTCACCTTCAACGAGTAACTCTTTTTCTGTTTTAGGGGAGAAGGACACAGTGACCCATTCCTTGTTAAGCAACATTTAGCCAGTGCTCAACTTGGAGAAGCAAGTAAGAAATCAGTCATCCATCATCAGCACACTCAATTCTGACAAGAAGCGTTTGTCCAAAGACCTCCTTACAATCAAACAGAATCTCGAGGCCTTGAAGAAAGAAAATGAGGATTTGATAAAGGGGAAAGAAGACTTGGCCACCAAACTGGCCACTTTGGAGGGGGTTGTGACAGAGTTTCAATCCAAGTATTCTAACTTGGAGAAAAATCTTTCTACTTCGAAAAAGGAAGTGAATGCCAAAGACAACGTCATTCAGACCCTGACAAATGACAAGATATCACTTGAAGATGCCGTTTCCTGAGCTAAGAAAGATAAAGATGACTTGCTAAAGGAGCAGGAAAAGACAATCCAAGATAGGATTGATGCATACACCAACCAGGTGATAGACTCCAAAGAGGAAAGGTATGCTGAAGTCAAGTCAGTCATGGTCCTACTCTTTCATCATAAATTCCCGAAGAGGACACTTGGGGGCTTATGGAGATTCGTGGAATACGAAGACCTTCCTCACCATACTATGGCTGATGGTGATAAGCATGGTTATTCCAGTAGTTGGGATGACACCACTGATGAAGATGAGAATACTAGAGAGAGTCTAGATGAGGAAACCACCGATCCTAAGAAAAAAACAAGTGAAGTTGGGACATCTAAGAACTAACGTCCTTAAAATGCCAACTTTTTTTTAATTTTGTGTTTGAACTAAAGTCCTTGGATAGCCGACACTTTTTGTAATCGTGTCCGGTATTTGTCCGGGCAAACCTTTTCTTTTAAAACCTCAAAGTCCTTGGATGTCCAAGGTATTTTATATATTTAATATCATCCCTTCGGTATCCACCGGGAAATTTTATCTTACATAATTCTTACATCGTTCTGTAGTTATTTAATTCTGATGGCTTGTGTTCAAATGGCCTTTAGTCATAAGTGTTTTAAAGTTAGAGTGTTCAAATTCTCCGATGACACATGTTTAAATAGTCATCACCTCATCGAATTAAATCAAGCTGCTAGTCAAACCACTTTGAATTTTTCAAGAAGGCATCGAATTTTATTTAAAAACCTGGACACCTCATTAAAACCTCCTCGCGCCACCAGGATAGGAAAGAGTATGCCCCCAAATATTTATATGGACTTTAAACAAGTAAATATTTACACAGTCTAATCTAAATACAACCGAAGGTGTTTGATATTCCAGGGGTGATTCAAAATCCTTCCATCTTTATCTTGGAGCCGGTATGTCCCAGGCTTAAGCTTTTCATTGACCACATAGGGTCCTTCCCAATTTGGAGCTAACTTTCCGAACTGCCTCTCCTTGGTATGTAGGAAGACTTTCCTCAATATTTTATCCCCTGGTTGAAAATCCCTCCTCTTGATTTTAGAAGCAAACCTGCTTCTCATCAAACCCTAATAGTGCGTGGCTCTGATGTGAGCCTTAACTCTTCTTTCTTCCATCAAATCAAGCTGACTTCTGAATGCCACTTCGTTAGCATGTTCGGAAAAATTATGAACTCGAAATGAAGGGAGAGTAGCCTCTATGGGAGCTATGGCATCCATTCCATACACTAAGGCAAAGGGAGACTCTTGTGTTTCAGCCGTAGGAGTGGTCCGGTAGGCCCATAATAATTCTTGTAGATAACTTGACCATTTTCCAGCAGCTCATTCTAGATTCTTTTTAAGACCGGACAAGATGGTTCTGTTGGCCACTTCAACCTGACCATTTTCCTGTGGGTGGAAAGGAGAAGAGAAGCAGTGTTGGATGCCTCTAGAAGCACAGAAATTCTCCATTTCCTTGTTGTCGAATTGTGGCCCATTGTCTGTAGTTATCTTCTGTGGAACCCCAAATCTGCAACAAATGTTAGACATGGTGAATTTGATAACAACTTTCGAAGTTGTTCCTGCCAATGGGGCTGCTTCGATCCACTTCGAAAAGTAATCAATGGCAACAATTATAGTTCTGCATCCTCCGGACGCCATGGGTAAAGGTCCCACTAAATTCAGGCCCCACCGAGCAAAATGTATTGGCTCAGAAACTGATTCCAAAGGGACAACTGGGGTATGAATTTCATTGCTGTATCGTTGGCATGGATCACATTTATTCACCAACCCCTTGGCATCTTGCATTATGGAGGGCCAATAATACCCAACTAACAAAACTCTTCTAGTTAGAGCCCTGTATCCACAGTGTGCTGAACCCTCACCATCATGTAATTCGGAGAGCACTATTTGGGACTCTTCGGTCCCCAAACATCGTAAGAGAGGTTTACTAAAGGATTTTTTTATAAAGAACATCTCTCAAGATGACAAAACCATGAGCCTTGTATCTTACTTTCCTTGTTACTGCTTTTTCCGGAGGCATAATGCCATCTGAGAGATATTGGAGGAGAGGAAATCTCCAGTCTTTGGGTTGTTTTACTTGTATATTCAAACTTTCTTCTTCCTCATCCGGATTGATTTGAATGGATGGGCACTCTTGTACATGAATCCAAGGGTAGGACTCAGACTAGGCTATGGTTGCCAAGGAGTCTGCTAGTGTATTTTCTGTTCTGGGTATGTGCTCATAGGTGATGCTTTTGAAGTTGAGTGCCATTTCTTTGAGAATAAATAAGTATTTAACTAACTACTCCTTTTTGGCTTCGGATTGACCTTGTGCATGATAGATAAGAAGCTGAGAATCGCTCATTAACCTGACCCTTTTGGCTCCACATATGAGAGCTAACTTCAAACCAGCTATAACAGCTTCATACTCGGACTCATTATTGGAAGCTCTGAAAGCAAAACATACAGCATGGTACATCCCATCACCATACGGGGAGGTTAAACATATCCCAGCACCACAACCCATGGTACTTGATCCACCATTAGTCCGGACAACCCATACTTTTTTTATCTTTTAAATCGGTTGCTTGCTTAGTATCCATGTCTGAATGGAATTCAACTAAGAAGTCAGCCACAGTTTGGGCTTTGACTACTGTTCGAGGGGAAAAATCAATATCGTAGTCTCCCAGCTCTACTGACCACTTGGTCATTCTACTTGAAATGTCTGCCTTTTGAAGAACGTTTTTCAGGGGAAAAGACGTCCGGACAATGATAGAATGAGCCTGAAAGTAGGGCCGTATTTTCCTTGTAGCAATTACAAGGGCTAGTGCTAATTTTTCAAGCTTTAAATACCATTTTCTGCATCTATCAAGATTTTGCTGATATAGTACACCGGACGGGGATAATTATCCACCTCTCTCACCAATACGACACTTATAGCACAATCAAAAACTGCTAAGTATACGAAGATGGTCTCTCTCTCTCAATTGGTTTAAACAAGGTTTTAGGGGAAGATAAGTGCTTCTTAATTTCGTCGAAAGCCTCATCACATCGTGGGGACCAGTTGAAGTCTTTTTCACGTTTCAGAGTTTGAAAAAACGGGGCGCACCTGTCCGAAGACCTTGAAATAAAACGGTTTAGTGTAGCCAACCTCCCTGTCAATCTTTGTACTTCTTTAATATTCAGAGGAGGCTTCATTTGTAATAAAGCATTAAGTTGGTCTGGATCAGGCTGTATCCCTTTCTCACTTATCACATACCCCAAGAATTTCTCGGATTGCACTCCAAAGACACACTTTTCTGGATTCAATTTTAAATTTACCTTTACCAAGTTGGCAAAAGTTTCCTGGAGGTCTGCCAAGTGTAGTTCTTTGTCCATACTTTTTACCATCATGTAATCGATATAGACTTTCATGTTTCTTCCAATTTGATCAGCAAAAGCCTTGTTCACCAACCTCTGATAAGTAGCCCCAACATTTTTTAACCGAAATGGCATTACCTTGTAACAATGGAGGCCCCTATCAGTAACAAATGTAGTATGTTCTTCATCCTTCAGGTCTACTTGAATCTGATTATACCCGGAGAAGGCATCCATAAAGGACAACAGCTTGTTTCCAGACGTGGAGTCCACCAACTGATCAATTCGGGGGACCGAATATAAATATTTTGGGCAAGCTCTGTTAAAATCTGTGAAATGGATGCACATACGCCACTTACCATTTTTCTTCTTTACCAACACCGGATTGGTTGTCCATAAAGGGTATTGAGATTCCTTTATATTCCCCATTTTAGTAAGCCTGTCAACCTCTTGAACTATGACATCAACTTTTTCCTTAGAAAAAGCTCTCCTCTTTTGTACCACAGGTTCTATGTCCCTTCGGATGGATAATTGGTGCGATATAATGTCTGCTGGTACACCGGTTACATCAGCATTGCACCAAACAAAGACATGTTGATGGTCTTTCAAGAAATCTAACATTTTACCCTTTAATTCCGACGTCATCTTGGAGCCTATCTTGACACTTTTTCCTTCAGCCAGAGAGTGAGTTTTAACTTCTTCAATTGGTATTAAAACTCCAGGGGTCTCTCTGGGTCATCAATTTCACCCTCTCCCCCAGAGGGCCCCTCAAACTTCTATTCATCACTGATCCGAACTGCCCCCAACGTTCGAGGGGCCAGTGCCGTTGCATAACACTCTCTTGCTACCTTGGCTACTTCGAACAACTCCCACTTGTTCTTGTACAACATATTTCAAACATTGGTGGACTGTTGAAGCCACAACATGCATCCTGGAGAGCCAAGATCTCCCCAAAATGGCATTATAACAAGTGGGACAATCCACCAAAGTAAAAAGTATTCTAAACATCTTTTTAAAAGGGCTCTTGCCCAACAAAACCTCCTCTTCGAACTCCCCGATCACATTTACTGAGCTTCCAGTGAAACCCACAATTGACATGTTCGAGCGCTGAATTACTGCTGAATTCTTCATTTTTTAGTAGGAAGTCAAAAAGAGAATATTGGCTGAACTTCCGGTGTCCACCAAAATTCGTATTATGTCATTGCCCCCAATGGATGCTCCTATGACAACAACATCTTCATGGGGAACAGAAATGTCCCTCAAGTCGTCCTCATCGAAAACAATGAAGGGAAATGGAATTTGTGATTGATAGGAAGTCATGCCTCCTTCCAGTTGGGTAGCTAAAGTATGAACGTGCCTATTTCTCGAAGAAGTAGTTGGTGTAGTCATGGTGTCTCCCACAAAAATTGTAAGTGACTCGAAAAAGCTTATGAGGCAGGACACCGTCTTGCAACGCTCTGTGATAACACCCACCTTGTTTCGAGTTGGATCAGGATCCAAATATTCTGATTCTACATCAAACCTTTCAATTATCACCATAACCCCATCCGGAGCCGATGTCCCTGCATTGTTTGGGCCAACCCGATGAGCATTATCATGTTTATTTCCACTTCTTCTTTTAACATAAGCCCCCTACTTCCCTCTCTTAATCAAATTCTGCACTTCCTGTTTCAATGCAATGCAATCTTCACTGGTATGACCAGTATCATGGTGATACTGGCAAAAACTATTATTTCGACTTTCCCTGGGAGATTATAATTTAGCCGGCTTTATGAAATGGACTTCGTCTTTCGTTTTATCATAAATGGTGGCTACGTTTTCTTTTAACTCAGAAAACCACTCCGGTTGAACCCAAGCCCCCCGCTTATTTCTAGATTGCTGGCTCTGGGCTGGTGCAGCTGGATGGGATTGAAGCTTGGCTCTGTTTTGACCCTGTCCGACTTCCTTGGCCTTATACCCGGACTGATTCTGGTTTTGATTTGGTGCAGCAGGGGCAGATCTCACTTGTCGGTGCACTCTGGTTTTCTTTGTTTCATCCACATTAATCTGTTTGATGACTTGATTCAGTAAACCTCCCCATGTCATGGCCTTTTTCCTGGTTACTGAATCAACCAAATTGCCAGGATTCAAACCCTGCCTTAGAGAAGCTATTGCCACTTGTTCAAAGCAATCATCTAATCCATTTTTGTTGTTCACGAAACGAATTATGTACTCCTTCAAAGATTCATTTGGTTCTTGGGCACAATGCATAATAATGTCTCCATTGCCCTTTACTTCTTTACTTCCAACGAACTGCTTTCGGAAAGCCACCTAAAAAGTGTCGAAATTCCTGATGCAACCTTGTGGCAGACTATTGTACCACTTCAAAGCACTCCCCGTAAAAGATTGGGAGAATGCTCGACAGAGTAACTTATCGTCATCATCAAAATTCATCATAAATTTTTTGAATTGTTCCAAGTGATTATCTGGATCTTTACTGCCATCATATTTTTCCATTTTGTACTGTCAAACCTCTTAGGAAGGTTTCCAAACAGTATCTTGGAGAACAATGGAGATTGTCTCCACTTCCGGCCACGACTAAATACAGTATCTTCGTTGGGAGTTGCAAAGATACTTGGCTCATCCTGGAATGCAAAGGGATCCATCAACAAGCGGTCGAAGTGTCTCCGGCCATGACTATGATTGTGAGACGATCCTTTACCCAGATGCCTCTTCAACCTTCCATGCTTGTCCCTATTCGTGAATACTTTTTAACCAACTTTTGTTTCTTTTTAGAACGGTCTTCATCGCTGCTGGATGACAAAGATTCTTCAACTCCATCTTCATTTGAGGAGCTACTAGAAGATTCTGAGTCTGAATCTGAACTCTCCACCGGTTTAGACCGATGAGATTTCTTTGAGCTAGGATGAGTCTTTTTAGCACTTACATGGGTCTTTGATGGCTCATGCTCTCTTGGATTGTCAGTATGATGGGCTACTGACGCCTTAGATTTATCTTTTGTGCCCAACTCTGCCCTTTTGGCAGCCCTCAAAGCTTCTATTTCAACTTTCAACCTGTCTCGCTCCTCAATCGTATATTCGTCATTTTCTCCCACCACTTTTTCCAAAGATGGTGACACTTCTTGCTCGTCCGGATTCATCCGAACTGGGTTTTCTTGATGGTTTCGAATGCTAGATTCAGGCACCTTCTTCTCCCACTGTGGTCGCCAATTTGGTGGGGATAATTTTAGTCTGAGGGTAATTTAGTCAGATATTTTGTGATGTTTCAAGGGTATTTAATGTTTGGGTAGTTTGTAGTGAGAGATTTGAGCTGTCTGGTTGTATTAGATGTTCATTACCCTCATTAATGAAGGTGGTTGGGTATTTATACCCTTAATTGTGGGCCTCATGGGTTTTCGGATCAAACTCATGAAACCGGGTCGACTTCAAAGGCCCATAAGTTTATTAAGCAACTTGATAATTAGCTTAGTCATAAAGTGATTAGTTTTTAATACTATAGTTCTGTTCGGATAGTTCAGTGGGTGGTTTTTGTCCGAAATGCCCGATATTTCCTCTCAGCAACACCATTTTGTTGTGGAACCTTTACGATACTTTCACACGTTATTTACCTCGTCACTTGCCTAATTTAGGTTTATACATGTCTTCTTCCATTTCTCCTCTGTTTGACCATGTGAGACGATAAGGATTCCCTCATCAGGGCACCCCCTAATTCAGGGATTACCTGTAAAATTACACAGAATGCGTATTAAAACAAAAGAATACTAATTGAAAAAAAGATTGTGACAGAGGGGTTTGTAAAAATAAATAATGGTGTGACGTAAGATGTGTAATTATGATTACACTGACGCATGAGTTGTTGTTGGACACGTGTCCGTTGTGTAGCAGTTTATTCTGATGACAAAGTAGTTTAATCTTTCAAAATGGCGCTTGGGGAACATAGAGAACTTGTCGATTTATATACTCCATAGTGACAACTGTCATCCCATCACGCGTGTTACATATATATCTTTGAAAAATGAAACTAAATTTCAAGAAGAGTGTTTAAATAAATAATAATCCCTCAAAAGGGAATACCATACCATTTGTCTTGAAGAATAATCTGCAAGAAAAAGAATTAGGCTCTCACTTCTTTGTTAAAGTTGAGTTTTGCATCCAAAAGGTAATTCGAGTTGCCCTTATTGTTTTGCTTCATCTTTATATTCTTTCGTAACACTGGCCGATGATATTGAACCCTAAGTTATTTCCTTGGAGATACACTACTGGGTTGGTTATCATGTTTGTATCTGAAGTATCTACCCAAATTATTTAATCTTACCCATCCATTTGGCTCATTGCAGTCAAAATGGCCCATAAAGAGGTTGCAAAGAGGCTTGAGAATTTCGTGAAGGCTGTGGAAAAAACATTTGAAGATTCTTTGGTTTAAAAAGTTATTTCGATCGACTAGCACCTAAATATGGGTTTTTGGATGAACCAGGGTTGTTGAGTTTTTATGGCTAGATACGTTATTCCGAGCGACGTAACTATTAGGGCTCCAAAGATTAGTGAACATCCATACCAAGCAAAAGAAAACGAGACTTGCCTCTATACGATATTAATTGGGGTTTAAGACTACCCTTGCCACTAATGATACGTGATTTCTTTATCTTTATAGGTATATGCCCCACTCGATTAGCCGCCAATGGGTGTAAAGTATTACTTAGCGTTGTGTTGAGCGCAAAACTCATAGGCATCTCGATTTTTTTAGCTGATTTACTAGCAGTGGTAGACGTGACAAAGTTGGCGAAATCCCCTTTCCTCTACCTACAGTTGAACGAGTTTAGAAAGATAGTAGAGCTCCCCTACTCAGATAAAAACTGGAAGAATTCCTTTATATTTGTATCGGGGAACTAAGAACATGAAAATACATTGATGAATCTACAGTTGGAACGCCGATTAAAGACTAAGTGTAAGAAGGATGCTCCTGAGCTTAGTCTGCAATAACTTAGTGAGTGTGTGTTAACCAAATAATTTTTCTTGATGTAGGTGAAGGGAGACACCAAGAGTGGTGGAAGGAGGGTTTAGCTGATGGTGTAAAAAATCCCCTGATTCAAGTTGCTAACTTAGCGAGCGGGACGTGACTTCAGGAACCGACTCGACTATTCACGCAGATCAATTTCTTGAAAGCAGGGTTGTGTCCAATTTTTGAGCTTGTTATCTCGAATGACGGCAAAGTCACAATGGAAGAAAGCGAAGCAGAGGCGACTACTGAACATTTGTGGTCTTTAATGGAGCAGAGGTACAAGCATTGAAATAGTGTAGGGGTGTGGCTAACAGTTCCCAAGAATCACAAATCATAAGAGGCCAGAAGCTCATCATCCATGGCCTGCCAGAATAAGAATGAGAGTGAAGCATGCATGACTCAATATGCAGGGAAAGTAAATCAAGGGGTCAGAGATGATGCTCCCCTTAAAGATGAAATAGATAAATATTGGACCCGGGCGGTTCGAGATGATAAAGAGGATGTGGAGGACCAGGTGGCTCCACTGTAGACGAAAGTGCGAGTGGTGGTAGATGCGGTGCCACTATCAGTTAGGAAGCTTCGGTTAGTAGATGAAGAGGAGATTGATGGGGCTCGGGGGAAGGAGAACCATGAGGAGATGGTCGTGGCGTCACATGCTGATAAAGAGCTCGGGAAAGCTCCTAAAGTAATAGTCTTGGATGAGAACCGTGCAGAGGTTCACTCAAATAAGGATGCTGAGGGAGAAATTGAGAGACCAAAGAAGTATATCCTAGAGAAAATAACAAAAATGATGGAGAACTGGGTCAAAACGACAACTGTTCGTATTTTAACATTATTAGTGCAAGAGATGGGTCCGACTCAGCCACCGTAAATATGGTGATCCCTGAGCTGCCATCTTTGAAAGGGAAGGAGGTGGAAGTGCAGAAATGGGGAGCCTCGACTGAAGAGTTTCTGTCTCCTGGTGTAGTGATGCCACCGCCATCAATGTTTATGTTGGAGCAACAAAAACTCATTCTAGAGCTGTCACTCTACGACCATTTACCTATGAGTGAAATTCTGCAGAGCTAAGTAGAGCTGGTTATTGAGGTATGCTTGTTCAGATAAGACTCTTCTTATATAAAACTGGTTAGATGATTAACCCATCTCCTTCTGTGTATGCTTGGATATATAAATGCATCATAACTCAGTGGTACTGTCTTATCGGAGAATGTCAAAAGTTGATTATCTGGTGCTGGAGAAGTGGAGACTAGAGCCAATGTTTTTAAGTTTTGTGAAGAGGTTGACGACCGAGCTAGCTCGGTTCAAGAATGCCTATGGGACTACCAATGCGAAGAAGGATAAAGCAATTGAAGATAATGAATGTTGCTCCAAAATGTGACCATAGTCCAGGTTTTTTTAAGGGCATGTGAGTCGTCATGTAATGAATTAACAACGGGGAATGCCGCACTGCCAGCACATAATAATGAGTTAATCAAAAGGAACGATGCGGTGATGACGAAAAATAAGCACATTGCTAGCTCCAAATGTGGCTCAGGAAAAGAGAGTGGAAGATTACGCAGAGCACATTGCTGCTCTACCTTTGAAGAATGAGAGCTTAACCACCGCATTGGGGGAGATCAAGGCAAAAACAGCAAGAGCGTGAGCAGCTGCAAAGGAAGATAGTGGTTGACTTAAACGAAAGGGAAGCCCAGGTCATGGAGGTAGTAATAGAAATGATAGCGCAGAAAGTGAAGAATGCAGTAGAGAAGCTGGTGTATTTAAACCCAGAGATGAAGTTAGGCTCATTAGGGAAATTGGCGACTAGAGGAAAGCAGCATACAGGTGTCGGTATCGCATCTATCCGACCGGCTCGACCTGAAGGGGATCTAGTAGCGAGCTCTAACCACGGGGGTGGTGACTGATGTTGCGCATGTAGGTGCAGACCGCACGAAAGACGCGCTGTCTGAAAACCCAAACTTGATATGTGATACCTAATTTGAAGGCTAATTCTTATGTTTAAATATTATGGCACGTTTGTAGATTTTTAATCTTGTAACTTGTATTGTAAAACCCTCTTTGCTTTTTTTTGTAGACATTGGTGAATTATCTTTTTCAGAATATTGTTCATGGAATTTTCATGGTTGAAGTAGATGTGTGTGTGTTTAAATATGTTGATCAAAGAGTGGTTCCTTACCCTGTTGAGTGTTAGTTACGCTCTTTGCGTAAGTCGAGTAGATCCCATTTCACGATGAGGTCGGTCAGGCCCTATTCCGTGGCCTTCTCAAAGGCCGCGATTAGGTCGGGTTACGTACCCCGTAGGCGTGGGACGTGGCCCGTTCTTGGCGAGGCTATGATAACCCATTTTCGTGGCCCTGAGAAAGGATTGAAACTTGGTCAGCTCGCATTATGTAGCCCGTAGGTGTGGCACTTGGATCTTTGCGTATCCCATAGGCATGGTCTAAGACTTGCGGTAGTTCGGTGGTTCGGATGCACTGAGCGACAAAAAAGAAGAATCAAGTTAGGGAACACTCCAGATTTTCTAAAGGCCTCGCTAGGGTTAGGATGGAGAAAAATAAATAAACACATATTGGCGAAAACAAGAACCTATTATTGGTAGAAAATAGTAAGTCTGATGCCTCGTTAAAAAACCTTCCCGCGCCATCAGGAAGGAAAAAGAGCGCATCAGATAAATTACATTTCGTGGCGATACAAATTTAGATAGTGAATATTCTAAGGGTGCTTAATAGAATTTCCCTCATTGTCGGCGAGGTGATACGCTTCACTATGCCCTTTGGAGATGACTGTAAACGATCCTTCCTAATTGGGTCATAATTGTCCTGATGCATTGTCACTTGAACCTAGAAATTCCTTCTTCATGAATTTGTCGTCCACTTGAAAAGTATGTGGCTTTAGCCGAGCATTGAAGCATCCATGCATCAAACTCCGGTAATGTCTACTCAGACCTGAGCTTGATTACGCCGCTCTTCAATGAGGTCAATACTGACTGCCCGAGCGGAAATGTTGCTTTCCTCGTCGTAATTGTTGATTCGGTAACTTGGGATAATAATCTCCGTTGGGTCCATTGTCTCCTTACCATAGACCAAGAAGAAAGGGGTTTTGCCTCCGTTGGGTCCATTGTCTCCATTGTAGTCCGCGGTGTCATTTTGTATGCCCATAGCACCTTGGTTAACCTGTCTAGCCATTTACCCTTAGCTCCCTCGAATTTTTTCTTGAGGCTCTCCAAAATAGTACGATTTGTGACTTCAACCTGTCCGTTCGCCTGCGGGTAATAAGGTGTGGAGAAGTGTTGATTGATGGCAAAACATTTACAGAATGTGGTCATCACTCTATTCTGGAACTGCGACCCATTATCTGTTATGAGGATGCGAGGTATGCCAAATCGAGATAATATGTGTTGTAAGAAGAAATCACATATTTCTGCCGCTTTGGTTCTTGAGAGAGCTTTAACTTCAACCCATTTAGTAAAATAATCAATAACCACTACCAATAATTGTCGTTTACCTGTCGCCATTGGGAGTGGTCCCACAAGATCAATGCCCCATTTGTCAAAAGGGCAAGGGACAGGAACTACCTGCATCGGTTCACTCGGTAAGTGGTTATAGTTAGAAAATTATTGACACTTGCTATACTATTGTTCTAATTGTTCCATGTGGGCCGCCAAAGATGGCCAGTAGTAGCCAACTAGTAAGAAGCGACGAATGGAGCTACGATATCCACAATGCGCTCCAGCCTCAGACGAATCTAGTCATCAGAGAACAAAATTGAGTAGATATTATCCTATATAGGATGTCGTACAAGACAAAATATCTCATAGCTTTCAACTGGAGAGATCGAGCGACGGCCTTGTCGCTTAATAGAACACCAGACTGAAAATAAAGAAGATATGGTTTGCACTGGAGAAGTATTCGCAGCTGGAAGCGGAATCCACTAGTTGGTCGATTCGAGGAAGACGAAATGCATCAATCGGGACCTGATTCAAATTGGTGAAATCCACACACATTCGCCATTGCCCCCCTTATTTTTGACAAGTACAAGGTTGGCTATCCACACCGGGTATCGAGCTCGCCATATGTAACATAGGCGCAACAACTTATCCACCTCCGTGCCAATAACCTCTTGCTTCTCAAGGGAGAAAGAGCGACGCTTCTGTCGTACTGGCTTGGCGTGTGGATCAATTGCTAATTCGTGGTAAATTACAGAAGGGTCTACCCCGGAAACATCCCGAGCGTCCCAGGAAAAAATATCTAAGTTTCTGCGCAATAATTCAAGTAATGACTGTTTAAAAAAGGTATCCAAGTTTTTACTGATTCGTAGGCTATGGCCCTCGACCACTGCTTCTTCAGTGGAATCAGATTGGTCTGCGCCAATTAGATCTTTCTTCTGTCTGTCGTCAACAAGGTCTGCTTGGGGTGGTGCATGCATATGATTCGCTGTCACCCCCGATCTGTAATTGTTATTTAAGAGAGTTCGTGGAGATGGCGTAGCACGTTCTTACCATCCATTGACTACCTCCGGCAATCCCTATTGCATTGGCGACTGGATATTTGATGCATTATCTAAATGTGCAAGGGGTGGCCTCAATTTTGTGAAGCCAAGGGCGACCGATGATTGCATGGTAGGGGCTCAGGGCATTTGAGATCATGAATAATATTTTCATTTCCTTTTTGGTATAGTCATGCTCAACCGTAACCAGCAGCTCAACTTCTCCTAACACTGTGAGACCTTCCCTTCATATCCCACGAGGGTCCACTGGGTCGGCTTGCAGGGTGAGACCTCATGCATGCAGTCGTAGTTGGTCTTGAATATAATGTTTACAGATTTTCCCCCGTCGATGAGGACTTGTGTAACCATTACTCCTCCAATATCCAGGTTTACTGTTAATGCATCCTCGTGCGGCGTGCTGACCCCTCTCAGATTATCATCATTGAAGCCAAGATCAGCAACGAGATCACAATAGTTATAGTAGTGTGACGCCTCAACTACCTAAACCTTATGACCAATCCCAGCTCGTTTCATGTAGTTTGGTTATGAGACGACCCTGAATCCCCTCCGGATATGGTTAACAACGCTAGTATTCACAGTTCGTCTGGTACTCTCGAGTTGCTGGCTAGCTCAGACCATATTTTAACAGTCTTTGGGGCTAAATCTTTATCGTTCACCACTTTCTCGTGCTCAGTTATATCCGTATATCCCCCCATGATGGTGAACAACCATTGTGGATTTCCCTTATCAGTGCCTTCTCTTGATTAAGTTTTTCCTACTGTATATGGAAAATTTCCTCTCTATACTCAGGTCGACGGTGATAATCATGTCGGTTTATAAATTGGAGGAGATCCCCGCTATCGATTAATCTCTGAATTTCTTCATTTAATTTCCAGCATTCGTCCGTAAGATTACCCTGATCATTGTGATAAGCACAGAAATATTCAGTTGGACCGCTTGTAGCTCGACGCACTCATCGTCTTAAGAGGTTGATACCTTGTTCTTTCCTTTATTAGGTCGTAGGTCACAGAAATATACTCGATCAGCAGAGTGAAACATCGAGAAAGATTGTTTGAAAGGGTGGTGCGCCGAGAATGATCCCAATGAGGCCCTTCCTCGGTCTCTCTGGAGAGTCTTCCTTCCTGGCATCATCAACTCGTATGAACGTGTCTGCTCGAGCTAGTAGGCCCCCCATATTTTCTGTAGGGAAACGAATTAGGTCGGCATAGAGCTCTCCTCGATGATCTAAACCTTTTTTAAGCAAAGCCACAACCATATTTTCAGCCAGATCGGGTAGGCCGTTCATCCAGTGAACAAAATGCAGACATAGCTATTTAGATTCTCATATTTATTTTGGTAGAAGTCCATTATCGAGTCGCGTTCACGTCTGAACTCCTTATTACCTACAAATCTTTCCCTGGAGGCTCGCCATAGTCCTGCAAACTCTTGAATCAATGCTTTAGGAAAGCTACTAAACCAGTCCATCGTGTTACCTTTGAGATTTTATAGATAATGACATCATCAGGATTGTAAGCCATCATCATATTGCAGAATTGTTCTATGTGTCGTTCCGAATCTCCTGTGCCATCATATGCCTCCATTATGAAGGGGTCAAATTGGCAAGAGAGTTGAGTTTCTAGGATTCTTTCAACAAATGAAGATTCTTTCACGATATATGTTGAAAGTTTAGGTCGTACTTGGTTGTACAGAATGACCTCAACCTCCTTTGTTTTCTTTGATGCTTGAAGTTCCCCCTCCCACTAGTGGCTGTGCTCCATGGAATGTCTTCTGCTTCCACTTTCTTCCTCTCCTTCTCTTCTATCCTCACACTTGGATGATTGATCTCCGTAGTTTAAGCGACCATCCTCCGGTCCTGCTCGATGACCTATATGGGCCGGGGCTTGGGCTTTAGCTTTAAACGCCTTCACCGCACCGTTTAGTCCAACGATAGTTGTGTGCATAGCTTGCTCTTCAGCATCGCGCTCACATGATACCTTAATCTGCTCCTGCTGTAGATGCTCAAGTTGTTGTTCGAATTGCTGAATTGTCGTCCGTGCCACAACGTCTTCGATTTCTACATCGTGAAAGGCTGGGTTCAAAACAACCTCAGGCATGCGTGGTGCGAGCTCTGGCCCCGTTTATGGTACAGTTTCAATAGGCGTTACCACTGCTGACCTGTTAATGACATACGTCACTGTGGGGTGCTGACCAAGTCCCTCTATTGGTGGATCGGTCACCGTTCTCCGTCGATTTTTTATTTCGTCCAGTTCCTGCGTATCTCTTTTGACCCCTGACCTTGTCATAACCATGATTTCACACCAAGTTCTCGGAATGCCCCCAATTTGTTATAGGAAAACATAAAACTTATGACCAGAAGAGAGTTTGTTTGTATTATATCGAAAATGATACAATTCTTTGGGTCTAGTACCCATTTTATGCACTCTTTTATCTTAATTAATGCTCATTGCCTTTATTCAAACGTCAAACTAACAATTATGAAGAAATTCCTAAATTTGCGATCATAAATTCGGTCTCTTATCATTAATGCTTGTTGACTTATTAAATATTTGGAGTTTAAATCGACCTCATTGAATGCCTCTTCCGTTACTACCGCCTCAGCTCAACATGGTCTGCTCTGCTCGTTGCCTGCTTGAATTTAAACTGAGCTACATTTTTTGACGCTCTTTTCCTTCCTGATGGGGCACTGCAATAGAGCTCTGTTTGGCAAGGAGCTCTGAATCCTTTAACCAGTCTTCATAGGTGGAGCTATGCTCTGTTTGAAGCTTTTAAAGAGACCTTGCTGTCCTGATCTTCATAGTGGGCTTGTGATAATGAAGCTCTGCTCCGTCGGGAGCCTTGCTATTTTGATCGTCGCGGTCGACCATTAGTCATAGGGCTCTGGTCAGCCAGGTATCTTTGTGTTCCTTAGTTGGCCCTCAGAGCCAGAGCTCTGCTCGGTCTGGAACCTTCACGATATTTTCACACGTCCTTTACCTCGTCACTTGCCTATTTTAGGTTTAAACCTGTATTCTTCCATTTCTCCTTTGTTCGACCATGTGAGGCGATGTGGTTCCCTTATCAATAACGATTCATTAGATTAGAGTGTGCAATTTTGAAATTCAGTCGTAGCTTCATCAAGAATTGATATCCTTTGCTTGTTGCATGCATTGTCTGGATAACTGAAAGAGCTGCAACAGAAATATCAGCATAACTAATATCTGCATAATCAGCCTAAAGGTTTTGAAAACCAGAAAACTATGCTTCAATTGAGAGACTTCCTTGAGTATAATTAGACATCTCATACTCCAATTGAAATCTTCAAGCAGAGTTGTCTTGATTATAAATTGTTTTAAGATAATTCCACATACCAACAACGATTTTATAAGGTTTCAGGGTTAGAACAAGATGAGGTTTAAGCGAACTAAGAATCCAAGTCATGATTCTAGCATATTTTATTTCCTTTTTAGACAAAGCACTAGAATCTGGAGGTGCAGTATCATTTCCATCAATATGACCCCACAATTCTTTTCCTTTCATATACAATTGAAATTGAAATTGCCAAGCAGAATATTTTCCCCATAAATTTAATATGAAACGGGTCGAAAGAAACTAAAATCTCCAAATACTCTCCAAAAGAAAGAAATAAAATCTCACCATCGAAATATTCCACGAAAAAGGAAAAAAAAACTAAAACTAAAATCCTCAAATACTCTCCAAAACAAATAAATAAAATCTCACCATCCAAATATTCCACGAAAAAGGAAAAACAAATCTGAAACTAAAATCCTCAAATACTCTCCAAAAGAAAGAAATAAAATCTCACAATCCAAATACTCTGAAAAAGAACTTACCAGGCAAATACTCTACGAGAGAGAAGAAATCAATTCTGCTCTGATACCATGTTAAAAGTATTGTTAATAATATTTTATTTCTGAAAAGTGTCTTATTTCTTGTAATATTGACTATACAATAAATATTAGAGATGCTATATTATCTAACTCATTACAATATTTATTATGCAATATATTATCTAACTTATTACAATATTTATTATGCAATATATTAACTAATATTTTGACTAAAATAAATTAGATATTAATCTAATTTATTGATTTGACATGTTGGATGCGTTGAGACAATAAAGAGCACTTCATGCAATATATTCTTATTAGTTGTAGGTGTAATATTATGGAAAAATGTAAAAACAAAACCTAAGTGCATAATCTACTATGATGGCAGAATTTGTTGCATGCTTTGATGACTCAAATGAAGCATTATGGCTGCGGAAATTTGTCATTTAAATACGTATTATACAAGGAATAAAGGATCACATAGAGTTGTATTATGATAATAATTCCATAATGCAGTACTTCAACAATGATAAGAGCTTACATAAGTCCAAATATTGATATCAAGTTCATATATGTTGAATAGAGAGTTCAGAAACGTCAAATAAGTATGTACCCCATCGGTACAAACTCTATGGTAGAAGATCCTTTTTAAACAATAGTATTACCTTAAATCTTTAAAAAACAGACCATTAAGATAAGTGTTGTTGATTTTAAGTATTTTTTTATTTTAATGAGAGTTTTTGTAATATGAACCGATATATTTATATTTTCTATTCGGTTGTATAAACTTTCATTTATTGCAGTAATGAGTCAATTAAGCTCATTGATTTCTATAATTCATTAAGTAGATCTGCACTTGAGTGGGACCAAAATAAATATATGTAGTAACATTTCATAGTATTCTTATATTGCACACCGTATTGATCCATATATTTAATTTATTGTGATAATGTGATTAGTATTGATTTCATCGTCATTTAGCAGACTATTCAGTTCATCTATGGACAATAGATTTCAGTGATACCATTAATTGAATATATCTTTAGGGAGCATATGATGATCCAAGTAGGAGATTGTTTGAAAATATGGATCAATTGATGCTTAATGATGTATTTAACTATTTTCTTTATATTATCCAATTACATAACAAATTGGATGAATTAGATAATTAAAAAAAAATAGGTGAAAGAAAATCATGGAAGTGATTGTTAAGAGATCTAGGTTAATATTTGGGTACTGTAAAGGATTGAGTCCAAGTTATTAATATTTAAGCCTAAACTAATAGTTTATGGACTAAATTGAACAAAACAATTTAGTTGGATTATGATTCATGACCACTGAACAAACAAAAAGGTATGAATGAATTTATATTAAATTTTAAACTTAAATTGATTCATACATCAAAAGGACGTTCTTTTAAGCTATCACATAATTTATCTGCTGCTTTTAATGGTTTGAAGAATAAAATAAATGTTCTAGTTAGTTTTTTGTGGATTTAAACTGCATATTAACACGGGATAAAGATCAAAACTAAAAAACACAAATATAAAATAAACCTCAATGATTCACGTAAATAAGATCTTAAAAAACAAAAAACACTAATGTAAACAACTACTATTAAGATTAAAAATACAATAAATACATAGTTATGTCTTATCGATCACAAATAAAAAATTTATATAATAAATAGTCTAAGACCATTTTATCTTATATATATATATTGTTTAGTTACTTATTAAAAACTTATGTGTTTACTAACCATAAAAAAATTATTCGCCCGACATTCTGTGTACTAACCAAATTGTACTATTTTTTCGATAAACATATCTTTCACTAAACTTGCACATATCAATACATTCTGTGTATTAACCCAACTGTACTCTTTCGATGAACGTGTCTTTCATTAAACTTGCACATACCAATGTTTCACCTTATTCGAAATTAATACGAAAAACGTAATAACATAATAAATCATGCTTAGTTCATTACCACGTAAAAACCTTACACATACAATTATTTATCTTGACAGATAATCATTTGTATCTTGTTTAAGAGTTTTATATGTGATCTCTTTTAATAAAACTACTCACACTGTTGAGATTATTTAGAACTTTCCTTCTTTATTTTCTGTTGCTGGCCAAATTTCATATAATTTTTGGTCTATAATAATATTGAAAATGGCTTTATCTTTTGAAATTTCTTCACTCAATGACTAGTCTATATATCCAGTGTTACAAGATATAATGTGAATTCTATAGTAACGTGTTTTTGTTGGGTTTTTTAGTTTGTTAGGTTTTTTTTATTTTGCTAGGTTTTCTATTTAACTTAGATTCTTATTTTAAATGAAGACATTGTATTTTATTTTTAAGTAAACTAAATTTTTTATTTATGTAATTTCATCTTTTGAGGATTTATTTGGAAGTCTATAAATAGAAAAATTTCTATACAAAGTGAAAGAAAATATTAAAGTTTATTTTCATTTTAGAGACAGAAGTAAAATAAAAGATAAAACAATAAGAGAAACTATATTATGTCTGTTTTTATCAGTTGAGGTGCTTTATCACAAATTATGAGTGGTTGAGTTCGTTATGTTTGAAGATAGTATTCTTGTAACATTATTCTATAAAATTATGTTTGTTTCTCATGAATGTTAGACTTCTTCATGATTCGAACTATATAAGATCTCTTGATGTGTGTTTGATTTAATTTCTATTCTTTCTTGTTAATTTTGTACCTGAAAGTGTAAAGAGTTGGAAAATTATTGATTCTTATGTTAGTGGTAAGATGAGTGTGGATATATATAAACAATATTAATGTATGGTGATAAATATAAGGCAGGAGGACGAAGACCATTCTGGATCTTGAGTATAAAGACTTGGTTCTCGTTGAAAAATCAAACACAATCATAAAAAGGAATTCTATGAAGTTTGTGCTCGATAAATTCACATGAGAGAATGATTTTAATACATAGAATAATATTTTAACGTTATTTGTATATATGATAATTTATGCTTCTACTGATGAGCAATGTACGTTGGATATTGATGTCAAAGTGCTGTCCAAAGCTCATAGTTCTCTGGTCTTGAGTTTGTGGGATGAAATACGTTAGGAGGTGTTTAAAGAGTCTTCAATCATGAGGATTTGGAATAAGCTATAAACTATTTACAATGAGAAATATTTAACAAATAGGTTATACCTTAAGATGCACATACACACTTTTTACAAATGGATAGTAGTAAGAAGATCTGAAGACCTTTAGATTATTTCAATATAATTATTCTTCATTTGAATGTGGTCAATGTCAATGTAAAAGATGTTTATCGAGAAATAATCCTCTTTAGTTCTCTGTTAGAAGTGTATAAGTACTTTTGTGGACAACATGATCAATGGAAAAGAGTCCCTCACGATGACCAAAGTTTCTATAAACCCAAAAGATCTTCAAAGGAAGACAGTTATGAATACTGAATTTGATGGTCTCAGATTGAGTATGAATGGAAGTTATAGATGGAGAGATTCAAACAAAAAATTTGTTGGTTCTTAGGTGAAATATTGATGTTGCATGAAAAAGGTCCATATTAGTAGGAACTGTCACGAGAGGAGGACGACATATAGTTATCCGAAACACACAATCGACGATCCTGGAATGGTTTTGGATGACTATGAAGACAGTGATTCTTTAATGATTTTTTCTTCTAAGTACGTTAACAAATGAACTTTTGATTTCGGAGGCCCACTCCATATGACTTCGAACAAACACTAGTTTGAATATATGAAAACGTTTGAATGTATTAAGTTTATTTTGGAAAATGACGAGTGCTTTACTTTGAAAATAATGAGGAGCATTAGCTTTATTATATCCATTGAACTTGAGAAAGCTTTAACAAATGTGATGTATGTACCTGAACTTAAACGTAACTTTATGTCTATAAGATTGCTAGATGAGGAAGTTTTTAAGTATAAAGATGGAAAAAAGAAGCCTTAGAGTCTTCTAAGACTCACAAGTTGTTATGGAGGCTAACCGAAATAATGGTGTTTTGGGTTTGTAGTAGAGGGTGTGTATAGTGTACATAATGATTCTTTTGAAATTCGATTAAAGGCCTTTGAGAGCTTGCTAAAGCAGGTAAAAAATTAGTCTGAGAAGTACATGAAGAAGTTTATAAAAAAATGGCTTGGTATTAGTGAACAAGCAATTCACTAGCTATTGCTTTAAATTTGGTATATCTAGGCGCATAATTTTGAGAAGTACTCCGAGACATAAAATAACTAAAATGATGGACCAAAAATTACTTAAATAAGTAATGCATATGCCTCAAATAGTTTGACTTAGGAAATATTGAGTGAAAAATCTATTAGGAAAGCTGTAATCATCATCAATTAAACACCCTTGATTTTCTCTTATTGAACATACATAAAAGGGTATAGGTTTCCATGCTTCGATCTTATGAGTAATGTGGCTTTAAATAGAAAAAATTAGGTATTCAATGGATTTGAAAGGCCATCGATCACATATTTTAGCATAACATATGTTATTGCCAAAGGTGTAGCTGAAGTCGAGGTGGAGTTTAAACGTAATAATATAGCTCAGAATGCTCATACCAAAAATATTTTCAGGTTGGGTTAGTTTTGAAACATATTAAGGCATTTAAATCATTATATAAATTGGGTCTTGACCAGAAGTTTGATGAATAATAAGGTTTCAAATATTCAAATTGTGGAATAATAAGAAGATTTGACAATTGGATGTCAAGTGTTGCTCTCATTGACCTTGAGATAGGTTAGGTGGATGAACTATTGTTTTTTTTAAATAGGTCATAGAATACATGATAATTGATCACTATGAAGATGTAGGTGGATAATATGTCTCCAATGAGTTTATATAGCATAAAAGAAATGATGCAAGATCACTGCCGAAGGTTGCAACTTGGTGTTGAAGCTGTAACTTAGTGATGAAAATGTAACTTAGTGTCAAAAGCTGCAACTTATAGCTAAAGTTATATGATGAAGCCATGACTAAGTATCGAAGGTTGGAACTAAGTGCTGAAGTTGAATCTAAGTTATGAAGTGAAACTAGTTACGAAAGGTTAGAATTAAGTTTCGAAGACGTTAAGGCATGAAGATGTGAGTAAGCCGAAGCTTAAGGATTTGTAAAATGCTGACGCTCTATGTTGCTGGATGCTCAACCGAACTTAGGTGTAGAGAAGTTATTGGAACCTAAGGGTTAAGCATAGTTGACGAGAAATGTATTTGTTTACTGTTTGAACCGTGGTTAAACTTCTGTTGGACCGAATGTGTAATAATTGGTTGATCGAAGACTTATGGTTATGATTTTATGTTTATTAAATGAATATGATCACTCGTGTTAGAAGATTCTGAATTAGATAGTAAATCTATGATGTTGATTAAGAGGTTTAATTTGGAGCGTTCATATACATAGCAAACAAGTATTACGAGCATGCCACAAGCTGACCGTCGTACATGTGTCAGTAAATATTAATATTGCCTAAAATTTATACTTGTATCAGTATGACATGAGATATTTCCTCATTTGGATGGGTAAGGTTTATAATTTCTGAATGCTAATGTGAGCTTGATGTACTATGATCCACATCATTGAGTCTATATATAGTGAAATAGAAGATTGAAGATTTTTTGTGATCTATGAGAATTGAAGAAGTTTTAGTGAGAGAAAATTCTTCTGGCTTTCTTGATTTTAGATAGAGAAGTAAGATAAAAGATAAAACACTAAGAGAAACTCTTAAATTCATAGTTTCTTTGAAAAGTTGGGGTGTTGTATAACAAAAGATTAGTGGTTGAGTTGATTGTGTTTAAATATATTTTTCTTTGTAACCTTATTTAATAAAATTGTGTCCATTTTCCGTTGATGTATGATTTCTTTACGATCCGAACCATTTTAAAAATCTGGTTGTTTGTTGGTTTTACCTTTTGTTCTTTTTTGTTAACTTTGCGTTTGAAAAAATAAATATTCAAAGCTCTTATTGCATAATAAAGTATCTCAATAGGTTTTTAATAATTGCGACCATTGCTTCGAGTGACAATGACTAATTTCGGTCAGAACAAGTTTTCTTTCGGCCAAGTCAAAATTTGTTGATTTTTCTACAAGTTTGTTATTATATGTCAATAATTTTAGATATATTATATTTAATGTATTAAGCTTACTAGCCCATACTATAACTCTCTTTAAAATTGTTAAGCTCTTAATAAATACACGATTCCAATTAATAAAAAAAACTATAGTCGTATTTTATTAATCTTCTTCTTTTTATTTTTTGGTTTTTTACATGGTATTATGGTGCAAGTTTAGATTTTAAGTTCAGAATTTTTTATCTTCCATGTACAGTAGGTTTGTTAAATTAGTAATGTTAGTTTTATAAGAAGTATTGTTTCCAATTTGGCATCGTTTTGGTTTTTTTATTAGGTTTTTGTATTGTCTGCAATCAGATAATATTGGTTGCAATTGAAATTGTTGTTAGTCATTTGATTAAGGTTTTGTAGTTTTGATTGGATTTTGATTTTGATTTTGATTTTGATTTGGATTTGGATTTTAGGTTTTGATTTGGATTTGGATTTAGAATTAAGTTTGATTTTAGGGTTGAATTTATTATTTGAATTCATATTTGGATTTTGGATTTTGGTTTTGTTTTTAGTTTTGGTGTTGGTTGTTTTGAATTTTGAATTTTGGAATTTTGAAATCGGAAATTAGGGAATTGGAAAATTATAAAATTAGAAACTGTAATTGAAAATTGACGTTTGAAAATTTAGAATTGAAAATTTAGAATTGAAATTGAAGATCTGAGATTTGATATTCGAGGTTGAAGATTTGAGATTTGAATTATAATTTAGAACTAAAATTGGCAACTATGAGTCAAGAACTTAAAATTGGGAATTCATAATTTTAGATTGAAGATTCGAAACTACGATTCGAAATTTGATCGAAGAAGATGATGAAGTATTAGAAATGTAAAGAAGTTGTGTGAAATAAAGTGAAGAAAACGTCATTTGAATGTTGTGAAGAATATGACGTTGGAAGTCGTTCAAAGAATGTGTGAGGGGCTTTGAACAATATCTCTTTGAACAATATCTTGTTCTTCGACTATCGAATTTACCGACATACAATCTATTGTGCTGGGAATCACTCACTAACCAAAATTTATTAGCCCCGTAAACCTGGGCAAGTCTCAATCATGCTAACGCTGCCTCGTATTCAGCTTCATTATTCGAAGCTGCAAAACCGAACCATATAGCTTGGTGCATAGTTGACCACCCACCAGTCCAAACAATCCACTTAGTAGGCTCTTTCTTAAGGTCGACTTCCTTCTCTTCTAGAAAATGAAATTCCACCAAAGCGGCCGACAAGGCCTAGCCCTTGATGGTCGGTCTAGGCTCGGACTCGATGTTAAAATATCATAGCTCAACAGACTATTTGGACATCTGACCCAAAATATCAGGGCGTTGTTGCATACTTTTTAATGGGAATGAGGTTCAGACTATAATAGAATGATCCTAGAAATAAGGTCGCATCTTTCAGGCCACAGTTCCTAATACTAGAGCTAATTTCTCGAGTTTCAAATATATTTTCTCGGCATCCAACAAATTCTTGCTTACATAATAAACTGGCTTGATATTCCGATCTGCCTCACGAACTAACGCCACGCTAACTGCATAATCTAATTCCGCAATATACAAAAACAAATCTTCCCCAAGCAAGGGCTTTGTTAACAAAGCGGGGGAAGATAGGTATTTTGTTTTAACCAAGGAAGGTCTCGGTACAAGCGGGGGTCCAATCGAATTCTTTGGTTTGTCTTAGCACCTGAAAAAATGGTGCACATCTGTTAGAAGATCGAGATATAGTCACGCGATACAATCGTATCGTGCCCCACATCCTCATGATATTTGCAGTACCGGTATTACGATTTTCTCGAGGGATTTGAATAGGGAAAGGCTTTCAAAACTGAACAAACTTTTTGTTTTTTTCAAAGATAGTTGACACACACTCTGTTAGCTCAGCGAATGAGAAAGACAAACCCATTTATTCGAAATGAGTAGGGTTGCAGCCGGAGCATTCACTATATGATTTTTAACCCTTGCTCACGGGTGGTTCGATCATGATACTCTAGGCTGGAAATGACCCGACACTCGGTAAGTGGTGATTAGGGTTACGGGATGGGGATATTATTTTACGGGTTCAGGTTTTTCTGATATAACATGATTGCTGCCTGAGCACTTTGTTGTAGCCGAGTCACCAACTCGGACGCTTTGGTTTCCTCAATTAGAATTCGCTTCTCGACCTGAGCCAACAATGTCGTAAAAGTAAAGGCTTGTTTCTTTGTCACAACCTCCTTCATAGGATCGGGAAAAATTCCCAATCTAAAACTCATCAAAGCAAAATTTTCCTTGAAGTAGTCCAGGTCAGATTTGGCATCCACGGAGCATCGGGTGTAGTCCCTCAAACTCTCTTGATCTTCTATCTACAATTGATAATCGTGTCCCCATTTTCCCGTAACCTCTTGCTCCCTACAAACTACTGTCTAAACATCATCCAAAGAATATCAAAAAATTTATACATTGCTGTTGCAATCGATTATATCACTTTGAAGTGCGGTCTTTAAAAGTTTTTAAAAACGCACGACAAAGCAACATGTCATCGTTATCGAAGTTTATCAAAAGTTTTTTGAACAACTCCAAATGGTTGTCCTGTCCTTCTTTCCATCGTATTTCACCAAACAAGAAATATCGAACCGTTTTGGTAAGTGTCTTGAAAGAATTTCATCAAAAAGTGGGGATGAAATCCAGCTATGTCCGACCTCGACAGCCCCAGTTCCAAGACCCTCTACAGGAATCGCGTATAGTCCTTCCTCACGTGGGTTAGCAAATTGGCTACCGATCCTCTATCCATAGGTCTGGCTTCCTGATGGGAATTGGACATGAGGCGTTGTAGCTTGTTCTCTTCCATTGACTATAATTGCAATGTCTTTATCCACGTACAATGGGTTCTTTTATCGATGATGTTTTGATTATGTTTTAATACTTTTGACGTACGAGATATGCGGCGTCAAATTTTTTGTTTCCGTAAAATCCTCGTTTCTTTCTTCTTGCGTCGGTAGACCCGATACATATGAGGATAAAGATTCATCTGAATCATATCAGAATAATCGCTATGTTCTCGCACAGGTCGGCGCTCGACATTTCTCTCCAAACCGTTACTCTGTCGCTGCGCTCGGGCTCGACCTCGACCTAGATCTTCTTTTTCTCGACCTTGAGTACGGTTTTCTTCTCTATCATCATCGGGTGATCATTTTTTGTGACCTCCTGACCTATTTCTTTTGTCAGCAAAATCCGCCTCTTTCTATGCGCTGAGCTTAGTTATATCATCCAAAAACTATTGCATAGTCATGATAAGGGTCGACCACTTATTTCGCCCCTGTTCATACTGATCGCAATCGTGATGTTGCTCTTCAATATGTCGATCCTCAGAATAAAAGATAATTCCACTAACGTTCATACCCACCGTTCTACCCTCTATGATGTATGTGCTTATCTCTTTTTAACTCGTGCTTGGGAGAACTGTCACCGAGTATCACTTCAGTTTACCACAGACGGCACCACTGAGGGTTTTAGATATATCAGAACCCTGTCTCGCTACCGGATAAAGTCATAACTATGCGTTAGAGAGAGAAACACTGGATTGTAGAGAGAGAAAATGGTAAAAATGAGTTTATATAAATAATTGTTCACCTACCCCCTTAAAAAAAATCTTCCCTTATATAGTGGTGGTAGTGGGCCCTATCCCACGTGTGACCCACTTTATTCTATTCATACACATCCTTATTTTTAATTTACCCATTTTTTTATTATTTACAAAGCAAATCCTCATTCTTTCTCCTTCTACCACTATTATTAGAAACTATTATTACAAAAATATTACACCATTCTATTATATCGACCCGACATGGTTCACATAGTTTATTCCGTTATCATTTTTATTTACAAAACTGCAATTTGCACCATTTATAACTATGTCAAATGGATTTTGCCCTTCTAATCAATCCTACGTTTTTATTCCATCTTGGCAAGCCATTAATACAATTAAAACTTCATTGATTGTTTTAACATGTCACTAAAAAATATGAATTTGTTAATTATAAATTGATAACGTTAAAATAGTATATATGTTTATATCTATCACAATTTGAGAGAGCACTCCATTAATTTATTTAAATTTTGGCTACTAGCAAATTTTTTAATTGAATGCTCTTTGACCAAACAATTTTTTAAATATATTTGGAAATAATACGCGTAAATTTGTATCATGTAAGAATGATTTAATAAATATATAAAAATATCATATTTTTTTTAAGAAAAAAGAAGAAATTAACTTGATTTTTTATGAAATCGAATGAAAAAACAAGTGTTTGAATACTAATCAAGTAAACAGTAGTGGAACGTGTGAATTTTATTCCTTGTTTTTAAAGAGAATTAAAGAAATAAATAAAAAATGTAACTTTTACCGAAGAAAATTGGAAGAAAAAGAAAAGAAAAGAAAATAGAAAAGAAAAGATGAAAAAAAAATATTGACTTTGTAAAAAGTCATTTAAATTAATTAATTAAAAATATTAATTTAAATTAAGAATATTTTAATTCGTTTATGGCAGCCAAGTCATATAAATAATCGATGTAAATTTAAATAATGTCAAGAAATCATCGAGTTAAAGTTAAAATAGTAATGAAAGTCGATAAACCATGAACTTACAAGTTTTTGTAAATATAGTTTCATGTGATACCTTTATATTAATGGACAAATACAAACTTGTTTTATCTAACTTCCATCAAATTTTTTAAATCTGAGATTATACGACAGCCGAGAGGCAAATTGAAAATAATTTAGAAACTTTTTTCACGAAAATTCAATCCATATTCTATTTCTTTTGTTTTCTACGTGACAAATTTTTAACACTTATTGCCGTCTGATTGTGAATTTGGAATTTTTTTTAGAGGTTTAAAAAAATACATATTAAATGTAATAGATCTTCTGCTCTATATTGTTACTTTATAAATGATAGTCTAAGCTCTTTTGTAAATTGAGGATTCAAATGACTACAAATCTTAACCATCTTTCAATTTTGTCTCTCTATTACCTATAAAAGTGTTTTACTTCGGTTCAGATTCATGATCTATGGGGGTATTGTTTATGTTGAATTTGTTTTTCCCCTGTTGAAAACTTTCGTACTGTTGCTAGGTTTTCATTTCAAGTTCTTTAAGTGTGGGTTCCTTATCTCTTTACTGCGGTTCTATTTACATTTGGTAGGTTCGAGTGCATGCGACTTCGCTATTTTGCAAGAATACATCATAATATTTATCTACTATGATAGACTTGTAAACAAGCTGACCAAAAATGTTAACCGATCATTGGCAGACCGGTTGTTCCCAAACACTAAAAGGTAGTAAATGGTATCATCCTTTTACATCGGCTGTCAAGTCATGTTAATATTTTTAGAGAATGAAAATTATAGGAGTTCAAATTCAAATTATAGTTAAATAAATTAGATTGTATTTATTATTATCAAATTCACTTAATTAATTCCAGCGAGTAACAAGGATCAACCTCATTCAGCAATAAAGCAAACAAAATTCAACGAAAAATATAAGTAAAGCAAACAACAACCCAAAAATGTTTGAGATTAAGAAACATAGTACATAGAGTTGGGGAGCTTGAAGGTTCTTCTAGGAGCAGGGCATCCATCAAAACTGTTCCACTGGTCAGCCATGACTCCCCACACTCTGTACCCCTCACTCTCTATTTTCCTCCTTGCCTCTGCCTTGTAGTGTCCCACATATTTTAACTCATCTACTTCATTCCTTAGAGTAAGAGTAGTCCATCCATGAAATCCTTCTTGAATGAGATTCTCATTGGTGGCAGCTCTAAGGTATTCCTTTCTAGCAGAGATCAAATGGATCTTCATTCCTTTATCTCTGATCTCATTGAACAACCTCAAGACACTAGTGATTGCAGGGGCCTTTCTTTGTTTAATCCATTCTTCAAAATCAGTCACGTTTAAGTACTCTCCCCTGCATTCATACAATTTTTATTTTTTCTAAATCAATAAACTAGAATAAACAAATATGTATATAGAGATATAGAAAAGACATACCCAAAACCATGTTTCTTGTAGTAAGGAACAGTAGATAGAAGAGTTTGATCAATGTCAAAGATCCAAGCGTCTTTGCCATCGCATTTATGTGTCTCGCAACATGTTTTGCTAATATAGATCATGACCTCATCCACAGCCCTTTCGACATCAGACTGGTATTGAGAAGATGTCATGTACTTCTTGACATGACTCACACATTCTTGTGGCACTATATTGAACCATCTTATGTTGTTTAGCTCCACGCTCACCCTCCAGCTCTCACAATAACTCTTCAAAGCATCAGATTTTGACGCAAGGGCTTCGGCTTCTGCTTTGTTTTGTGTTTTGAACTGAGACAGGATGTTCCAGTTTCCTGCTGAAGCTACATTTATCAAAAGGGTGGTTAGAGCTAGTGAAAGTAATAAAATTTTTGCCATCTTTGTTTGTGTTTAGATAAAACAAAAAGAGATATATTGGTGGGGGTGGGTTTGTTTGATACATAAAAGGTGACTTATATATGGGTTGTTGGGTATTAGACGTGCATAGCATTTCTAGTATTGAGCCATGGCCAAACAATAGTAGTCTGGCACTTGACCTAATAAATAAGTGCACATGGATATATTTATTCAAATGATGTAGCCATTATCAAGTGAGATATGCATTATGACACTGCCAAATAGTTTGTTGCTTACATCCAAATAGTGCCATCTTAATTAGATTTATCATTGTGATAATTCTAAAACCAAAAATAATAATAGATGGGTTATGAACTGTTTTGGTAACATTCACTTGTAAGATTGTCAAGTTAAAAATCTCAAGTTTTGATTCAACATATTTTTAGGATTCGCCGGTTTAATCAAATGGGCAATTTAATATTTTGAAGCTCATTAGGAGGTGAAAATGTGGGCATGTTGACAAGAATGCAAAACAAAGATGAGGACAAAACAGCTCATGATGTGTTGGCCAATAGTTTTGATGGCCACATGTTGTCATTGACATCCATATTTTAATGGTGAAAGCATCGACAAAACCTCTTTTATTCATGTTATGTAACAGATCTAGTGGTGTAATAAAAACAAAAAAGCATATCAGAAAATGTTCTTTAGTTATTAAGTACTTAGTTTGAGATAATTAGCTAATAATTAATTTCAAATTAATTTGTTATACTGTAGTTGCCTATGTCGTGAAACTACCTATTTTTGTAAAATCATAAAATATAAGAGTTTGAACAATATATAGTTGTATAACTAAATCCGCCTATTAAACTTTGTATTTTATTGTATGTCTTACCCGAATTATGATGATATATATTAGGCATGGATAAACTGTATTAATCTATTTTGCTGTTTTTTTGTTTTGTTTTTTTTGACTAATGTATATATACAAATCGATGAGATATTGAATATTTAATTTTTTTTAGTATTATTAGAATGTATTCCAAATAAAGCATGAATTTATAGGTATAATTTATACAGTTTTGAAAAATTGGATAGGATATGTATATATCATATTTATTATTGTGATTTTTTTGAATTACAAACTATAATAAAATGCAAAGTGCAAAATCATTTTGGTTTGTCAAATAAAAAATATTTGCCAATTATAAAATATAGTGCAAATTGTGAAAGTTAATCTCCAAAGTATATGTTATTTATGTTTTGCGAGATGGTAGTTACGAATAAATTACAATAGATATTATGATATAGGTCTAAAATGTTTGTTGATTATGATTTTGTAAAATGAAACATGCTGACGTATAATGTAAAAACATGTGTTGGGTGTATTCAAAGTAAGTGATTAACAGTTTGAAAACTTTGAAGGTATGAAAAATTTTCCTTAACAAAATAAGAGAAGTTAGTTATAGGGTGTTTTAAGTTTATCTAATGTTGTGGTAAACTTAAAAATTGTTTTTAAGTAGTATTGATGATTTTATGACTATACTATTGATGAATCACTCATCGAACCGTGGAAAAAACATAAAGCCTTTTGTGATACTCTTGTTTAAATAAACGAAAAGAAAATGAAGAACGCTTACGAGTTTGCTTTGAGTTCTTCACTATCTAGTCTTTAGATATCTATTGCTAGCTTTGATCTTAGAGAACACATGTTGAAGAGCTTGAGAGGGAGAGGGAGAGATCACGACTGAATTAGAGTTTTGGTTATTGCTGAAGAAATGCCAAAACCTAAGCCTCTTATATATAGACTTTACAACTTGAAACCCAAAATTACAAAGCCCAACAAGTTTCACCATCTCGTGATCGGGACCACAACGCTCTAGGGTGAAGAAATGCCAAAACCTAAGCCTTATATATAGGCTTTACAACTTGAAGCCCAAAATTGTAAAGGCCAACAAGTTTTACCATCTCGTGATCGGGGACCAAAACCGTCTAAGTTGATAAATCAATTTATACTCTGAGTTATTAGTTCAAATTTTAGTGCTGAGATTTACACCCTCTTCTTTACAATTCCCAAATTCAATCCGGTTACCACACTTGGGCCTATAATACATTTTTCACCCATAGGTTGAATTCAGTTAATTATATAGTTTAATCAACTCGGTTACTTTTATCATTGGACTAACTTAATATAATGACGAAGTATATATAGATATATATCATATAAGTCCAAATTATTATCGGTCTAAAAATATATTTTACAAATATATTTCAAGAATCTCCCATTTGGACTGTCACATGTTACTCAAGAATATATATTCAACTCTAGTGGTATCCCTCAATCTATTATCAGTAGTAGAACGATACAACCCCATAAATGATTGATAATAATAAAGAACTAAAGACTTCCTTCTCATAATACGAATAATATGATGCAAAAATAATCACATTATTGTTATCAATCAATTACTTTAGCCAGTTATGGAATGTAGCCTAAGAGTAATATAGCTTGTAATCGTATATATCTACTCTTTAATGGTTCCTACATTTAAAGATCCAATTTAAAACATATATACATAAGCCTTTATGTGCATAATACTGTAAAATATATCATTAGATCATATTATAAACTCTCCCACTAAAACTAATAATCCTCTAAATCAACTACACCCATACTAATGGTGTTTCACTGGAAAACATTAGGCAAAACGGCATTTGTTAGAATGAAGTTTGTGGCGATGTGCTATATATTTATTTGATCAATCTGAACTCTCTCTTTAACACATATGAACTTCATATCTATGTTTTTGGATTTAGACGAGCTCCCGTTGATGTTAGAGTACTGCACCGTAAAACTTATTATTGCAATACAACCTTATAGGACCTTCTTTCCCTTGTACAATGTGTAACCCGATGTCAAAGCCACACTTCCTGGTTTGATGCCACAAAGCATGTAACAAGTTCTGCTACCATGGTAGACGATGCAACAAGTATTTACTTTACACTTTTCCAGGATATAACACCTCCAATAAATAAGAATAGGTTACCCAAAGTGATTTTTAGTGTGTGTATGTATCTACCAAAATTTGAGTCGGAATATCCAATGATCTCGAGTCTTTGTGACTTTCGATATGTCAACATATGTCCATTTGTTCCTTACAGATACTGGAGTACCCTTTTAACTACCTTTTAGTGATCCATGACTGAGTTAATGACATATCTTTCTGACATATTCACAACAAATGTAATGTCCAACCTAGTACAAACTTGAGCATATATTAAACTATGAGGTGTCAAAGCATAATCAACATTTTTTATTGTCTCATTCTCAAGTTTTGTCTTATGATGTTGACCTAGATTAAGTGTTTCACTATTTGCTACAAGGTACTAAGGGGTTTGTAATTTGCCAATCTGTAAGGTTGTAACACACTTTCAATATATTCCTTTTGTGATCATCTAAGAATACCATGGGAGTGATCCCAATGTATATGGATTCCTAATACAAAACTGACATCATCGAGATCATTTATACAGACTTGTTTAATAGAAATCTATTTTTCGTGTATAATAATTCTTTATTGTTCAAGTAAAACAATATTTCATCCATATATAATATAATAAATATGAAATTACACCCACTGAACTTGTGATACACACAATCCTTAACAGATTTGACATCAAAGTCAAATGAGACTATAACCTCAAGGAATTTGTGGTACCACTGAAGAGAGGTCTGTTTGAGCCCACAAATGAAGCTCAAGGTCATAAAGAGAGGTCTATTTGAGTTTCTCACAAAGTGTTCTCATTGTAACATATAAATTAATTCCTCAACATTACCATTACGAAAATCGTTTGATTTGATAGAGCTCAAGGTCAAACTGTACAACTAATGTTATGATTGTTCTAAAAGAATCATTAGTTGATACTATAGAGAAGGTTTTTTTAAATCAATACCTTCACGATGAGTATAAATTTTCTTTATAATACACGCTTTATATCTTTCTACATTATCTAGGGAATTACGTTGTGTTTTGTAAACTCACTTACAAACAATCATGTTTTCCCCTTTAGGTAATGGACAAGTTCACATACATTAGTATCCTATATCGATTTATACTCTTCCTTCATAAAATTGATCTACTTATGATACTTAGAGATTTCAATGGCCTATTTGTAGGATGTAGGATCATCTACAATTCCATCACATGACTCATTATTCTCCTGAAGATATACTATAAATTTTGGACATATAACACTTTTTGTTTCTCTTGTGGACCTTCTTAAAGACAATATTTTCTCATGTTTCACCTTTTATGGAAGGAGAGTTTGATCATCGTGAACGATATTATTTTCATAGGCTTTACAACTTTAAGCCTAAAGTTATAAAACAAACAAATTTCACTATCTCATGACTGAGGACCACAACCCTGTAAATTGACAAATCAATTTATAACTTGAATTATTAGTCCAAGCTTAAGAGTTGAGATTTGGGGCCTATTCTTCACAGTGCCCAAATTCAACCAGGTTACCACACTTGGACTTATAACACCTTTTTACCGATATGTACAACTCATGTAATTACATAATTGAACTAGCTCATGACTTTTATCACTAGACTACATTAAGAAAATAATCGAATGTATATATATATATATATATATATATATATATATATATATATAACATGGTAGCTCGAGAAATAGTTAGAAAAAATCTTTAACTTTATTTGAAGTCACGAATGAAAATTTACTTAACGGTGAAACTAACTATGGTGTTAGTTTCGTTTTTTAGTAAGAAAAATCATTTTGCTATTATTTGTTGGGTTGATTGAATTAGAGGTTTAATTTCATGAAAAGATTATATCTTTAAGAATTGTTTTATATTTGTTATGATGTAAAAAAAATGGGGGTTTCTTTAATGATATGCATAATACAAGATAAAACAATTGCTCATTGCAAGAATAAAGTCTCAAAAGGATGTTCATGGAGAATTTATAAATCATTTGATACGCATACTAGTTTCACGATCATTATAAAAATTATATTGGAGAACGTACTTGTGAGGCTGTTTAAGAGATATCTGATTATAGTAAATCCAAACATGATGTGATAACCAAGAACGTAGAATCGTTGGTTAAATACGACTATGGTTTGGATATATTCATAAATTGCTTTAGAGAAAGTTACGAGGTCCATTTAGAAAGATAGTTATATTTTATTTAATATAATTAAATGACACTTCAAATCATTGAAGAATCTTGATATTACAAGTGACTACTCGAATATAGTCCCAAAAACAACTTCTCGAAGTGGTTTTTCATAGATTTTGGATCTCGTCTCCAAGGTTCCAATTCTCCATTATTGTTGTGCAATATTATTTATTGATGAAACATTTTTTACGGGGAAATATCAAGAAGTATTTTTATATGTCATAACCAAACATGGTAACAATGTTTATTTTTATTTTATTTATTTCTTAAGTATGAAATGTGAAACAAGGCTTATTTTCTAAATTACAAATTGCAAAAATACACATTTTTTTGTGATTTTCAAATTATGAAACATGTTTATTTATGATTTTTTCTAAATTGTTAATCGTAAGACATACTTATTTATGATTCCTGAATTATGAATTGCAAAACATGTCTTATTTGTGATTTGCAACTTGCGAAACATACTGATTTATGTTTAGTAAGTTTAGAATTTGAAACATGGCTTATTTCTAAATTATGAATTGCGAAACAAGTTTATTACTGATTTATGAATTACGAATTTTAAAATAAGTTTTATTTCTAAATTTCCAATCGTAAAATATTTATTATTTCTAATTTATAAATTGGGAAACATAATGATAAATATAAATTTTGAAACATAGATTATTAGTAAACTGTAAAACACGTCTTATTTCTTTACTTATGAATCGCAAAACATAATGACAAATTTTAGTTGTGAAACATATAATTATGAATTAGGAAACATAATTATTTCTAATTTTAAAATACGAAGAAAAATAGTAATTGTGTTTATTTTATAATTGAGCATGTATTTTTTTTCATTCGTATTTGCTATTGTTAGGTCAGAAGATGGTAATAATTAGCTATGATTTCTTGAATTATTCAAAACCTCACTTGTTGGATCGTTAAATCGCATTTATTTTGGATCATCACTTAGGTATAATTAGTTGTCTCTGATTTATTTTCTTATTGATATCATGCATACTTTTCATATTATCTGATTGGGAATTTGAAGTATGTATTGAGTCATACATCCATAAAATTTAAGACAATGATGGTTCATAAATTGGAACAGTGTGCTTATGCTTCTACATAGAATATGTTAAAATTATATATGAACAATTTATTGAAGAAAAACGTTCAAACGTTGTTAGTTTTTGTAAAAACTTTCCTCTTTAAAAGTGTGCATGTGTATTTTTCAAAAGTAAACGATACAGTTTCATGTTAGTCCAACATATTCGTTTAATAATCAAATCAAAACATTTTGTAGTATTCCTATATTAGAGTTAATTGACAAGATTAAATTTGTCTTTATGATTCAAATACCAAGATGGTATGCGAAGTGTCTAGGTTGGGCTACTAAATTATGTTTTGAATTGGTAATGAAGTTTAAGGCCAAGATCAAAATAGGTTGTTCATGGTGAGTTCACCTTCACCAGTTTTACACAAAGTGTTTTTGGAACTTGTTATGGTTGTTGATCGTATGAGTTTTATATTTTATTTTGGTATATGTAAAATTCCAGCGCTCTCATGTTTTGGATTTCATACTTAAGATTTAACAAAATCTAGTAACATATATAGGCCCATACTATTACAAAATCTCTTATAACATAACTTATCCAAAGGTTATACATGTATTAAGTACTTTTGGCGAAGCATCTAAGTCTATTGAATCTCCAATTAGTCTTTAAGAAATTGAAAAATAGGACGAGAATATCTAAAAAGAAATGTTTTACATCAAGAGTAGAAATTATCGTTTGAAAGATAAAGTGTAATCGTTTTGGGTCATAATATACGATCAAACGAAGAAGTCTTAGAAAATTATGTAGTCATATACTTTATTATTATTATTTCTTTAAATTGTTTTTAAAGTTTGTAAATATTAATATGTGAAATGATTGTTTATATATATGTATACTCAAATACAAAATAAGGCTAATATCATTTGTAAACTGTGAACATGAAAGGAAATAACACGTGAAATGAGAAATATTCATAAAATTTACTACAAAATGTAGAATTTGTAAAACTTAAGTACAAAATGTGAAATGAGATAAACCATACCTTAATTAAGCTGCGAGTTGTGAATAACAAAATATTCATAAAATGAACAAGAAAATGTGAAACATATCTAATTTGAAATGAAAATGAATTGTCACATTTGAACTAGTAAAAAGAGAGAAAAAAGCTCTCCCGTCTCTCTAACATTCAACGGTAACCATCTCCTCCTGGTGATTACAATCAATCGCCTCCTGGTGATTACAAAGCTTCCCTGGCTTTATGGCCAGGGAACTCAAGGTATAGATCTCAGTGTCAATTCTTTTTATATGGCAGTAAAGATCACATCTTCTCCAAGTCCTAAAGTCTTGCTGTCCCTCTTTATCTCACGTATAAAACCCTGGTTTGAACCAAAGCCATCTTCTATCCCCATTCTGTCTTCTCTTCCTCTTAATCCACCGGTTCATAAGCTTGAAGATGAATATCCTGATGTTTCAAATGGTTACATCAGAGTCCAATCAAGCATCTCCTTTGCTGTATCAAAACCCCACCATTCTTTCGCACCTCAGCCTTCCACTCAACCCTTACCATTCATCCTGTACTTCAGAGCAAAAAAGAACCCCATAATGTCTATTCTAATGTCTAATCCTAGGTTTTCCAAACCCCATGCTATGCTCAGTTCTATGAAGATGGCCTCTTTATTGTCCACAGGATTATCTACAATTTGGAGTTACCTTCGAACTAAGAAGATTTCTTTTCTCGAACCAGATATTCTATCCTGGTTGGCTCCCTCTTCGATGCCTCTGCCTCGTTGGTCTCTCTCCTCTCTATTTTGGGAAGCCCCAACATTCTCTTTCCTTAGCCTCCTGCTTTTGCCTAATGCAGATAGCTACATTGAGCATGACTGGCTCTCTTGTACTATCCTCAAACTTCTCCCTCCTCCCCACCTTTTCTCAACCCCAAGGCAAGCCTCCCTCCTCACCCTATCGTCTGTTACTTCAACATCATATCAGACTACCTTCCTTTTAAAACAAGTAGCTAGTTCCATTCTAGTGTCCTATTCATGTCTAAGGCTAAAATCCTGCTCATCAATCTCATTATATAAAGCTCTACTAAGTATCTCACCCCTCTCAAGAACTTCTATTTCGCCTCTAAGTTTAAATCAGACACAAAGAATCTCTTACCTTGCTCTGCCTCAAATGACTTCCCCTCGTCCAAAATCAGCCTCCGATTTCGTAGACTCCTTCTCTCCGGTGTGATCTCAGGCTTTCTCTTCAAAGCTGGCCTCTATTCCGGGCAGCTCCTCTGATCCAGGTGTCTGTGCTGATTCTCCTATCAGCTTCCCGATCACCACCACTTTGCCCCTCCCGGTCCCCATCTCCCCTCTCCACGAAGCTTTCGTTAGGGACGCTTTGGCCATGGCTAGAAGCCATATGGAATCGGGGCATTCCCTATACCCCCCTGTCTCGCCTTCCACCCTGCAAAAACAGCATTTTCCCCTGTGAGCCCTAGAAACCTAGCTGAGACTCACTTCTTCTCTGCCTCTGTGTTAGGAGCCCTCCCCCGCCCGGTCTTCAAGTCTTCTGAAGGCTTAGTTGAGTCTCCTATCTCTATGGGAGCTTACGAAAATCTTGTTGCTGCTATCTATGATCGCTGCTCTGCCCCAATAGCGACTCCTCGATCCCCTGTAATAGGTTCGGCGCCTTTGGTGCTCCTTCGAACCGGCTTGCTTGCCACATCTCCCTTGAATCAAGATCCTCCGATAGGCTCAGGGGGCTCTAGAGATCGTAGCGGGACTTCTTGCCTTGCCTATGCTACCAGTCCTAGAACTGGTTATGCCTCTGCTTCGTCTTCTAGAGGGTTTCTCCACTCGTCCCAGGAGTCAAGGCTCCAAATGGCGCCGGAAGGTCAAGGCTGCTTGGGTGAGTCGTCTGGAACGGCAAAGGATTCGCCGGTTTGCGATTTGGAATCCGGCATTCGTCTGGGTGCGTTGGGATCTGGGGATGGCGCCGCCGGTCTGCGAAAAGCATCCACGGAGAGAGAGAAGCAGATGGGATCGGCGATTGAAGCTGAGGAGGCCGATGATGATTTGATGGTCTGTGAGTTTGGGTTTGCTCTGGCGAAACTGGGATCGGCGAAAGAAAGGTTTGGTTCTGCTCTGTGTGTATTGGAATCCGGCAACCGTCTGGTCGAGTTGGGATCTGGGGATGGCGCCGGTCTGAGGAAAGCAACCAGGGAGAGAGAGAAGAAGCTGGGATCGGCGACTGATGCGGAGGAGGCTGACGATGGGTTATCGAACAGTGAGACGGGGTTAGCTCTGGCGAACTTGGGATCGGAGAAGGATCAGAATGGCGCTGCTCAGTGGGTTTCAGGAATGGATAATGGAGTTAGGGCTGTTTCCGGCAGTCGGAATGGCGCTGCTCAATGGGTTTCGGGAATGGATAATGGAGTTAGGGCTGATTCCGGCAACTGTCTGGTCGATTTGGGATCTAGGGATGGCGACGGTCTGATGAAAGCAACCAGGGAGAGAGAGAAGAAGATGAAATCGGCAACCAGTGAGACGGAGATTGCTCTGACGAACTTGGGATCGGAGAATGATAGGCATCGTGATGCTCTGTGGGTTTCGGGATTGGATAATGGATTTAGGGCAGATTTGGTAGAAGCGGGGTCCTCTGGTTCTCTGCCTAAGTCCGACTCTAAATTCATGTTTCCAGACTCTGGGGGCCTAAGTGAGAAGGACCCAGTAAATCGATCGGGTTCTCATTTGGGTCCTTGCTCTGGTGGGCCTCCTAACCGAGTTTTTAATTTAAATCGGGCGGGATCACCCAACCAAAGCAGATCTTATAAATCGATCGGGTCGACCCAAATTCTCTCTATTGATAGGCCGAAAAGAAATGCGGGTCAAGGAATAATGGGTGGTCCGTCTCCGTATGTTCCATATTCATTAATCCGGAATTTTGGCAACGCGGGCAAAGGCCCTAAAGGAAGGCGATTTAAAAATAAACTTGCCCAAATCCCTTCAAAATTGTCTCAAGCTCCTCCTTTTAAACCAAGCTCTTTGGGATTTGCAAATTCAAATTCTCGTTTACATTCGTCAGCTCCATCCTCTTATGCGAGTATTGTTTCGGGTCATAGCGATAACCGATCTCCTTTGGTGATTGGAGTCAATCATATGGAGCTTGTAGGCAGTGAATTCATCATGAAAGATTCAGCTATGGGCCCTCCGGAATCCTGGAAAGCTTGTCTTTCAGGATATTTTCTTTCTCAACCAAGCAATCTGAGCTTCCTCAAAGCTAATGTTGAGGCTATGTGGAAAAGGTTCGGCCTCATTCAATTTAAACCCCTTCCCGAAGGCTATTTTCTTTTCCAATTTGGTTCCGAAAGTATGGTTAAAAAGATCTTGGAGGGAGCCCCTTGGCATTTTGGAGGCAATTTGATGATTTTGAAAGTTTGGGAACCTCTCTCCCCTCTTATCAAAGATCCTCATACGGAAATACCTATATGGGTTAAGGTTTTCAATCTTCCCCTGGAACTCTGGACGGCGGAGGGATTTAGTAACATATGCTCAGTCCTAGGGACTCCTCTATATGTGGATCACCAAACGGAGAAAAAAGAAAAGCTTCGTTTCGCTCACATCTGTATTATGATCTCTGTAGGTTCTCATATCCGCTCTGAGCTCTCCTTTAAGATAAGGGGTAAATCTATCTCGGTATCTTTTGAATACCAGGGCCTACCTCCCCAGTGCGCCAACTATAAGGTTTTTGGTCATCCTACTCGTATCTGCAAAAAAGGCCCTATGAAGCTATCTCCTTTCCCAGTTCCATCTTCATCCTCTGAGGAAGACCCTTCCAAGTACATTCCTGAAGCAGACCCTAGTCATCACCTTCCATCCATAAATGAAGAGGCAGAAGTGGAAAGTGGAGAAGAGGCGGAATCTCCTCCGAAAAGGCTTCGCACTGTAGACCCGAAGGGAAGGGTAAAATGGAAATGTCCTCCGACAGGACCATCGTCTGATGCACTGTAATGTTCGAGGTCTCAATGACCCTGTTAGACAAAAAGACGTAACTGATTTTATTATTAGAAATAGTATTTCCTTGATTATTCTAGTCGAGACTAAAGTTAATATAGCTAAGGTTGACGCTATCATAAGTAAAATGGTCCCCTTCTGGCATGTCATAAATAACTACTCCTCCCATCCCCTCGGTCGAATTTGGGTCACTTGGAACCCAAGTGTGATCACAGTCTCGAAACTCTCCGAGTCTCCCCAGTACATCCATTGTCGAGTCAAATGCCATAATTATAATTCGGCTTTTAGGTTAACAACAATCTATGCTTTTAACGAAGCAATTGATCGTCCCCCCCTTTGGAACGACTTAATTGCCATTTCCAATCAAGAAAAACATATTCCCTGGGTCGCAATAGGTGACTTTAATGCTATTCGTCACCCTGACGAAAGAATTGGTGCTTCGGATAACTGGACTTCAGCTATTGACCAGTTCAACAACTGCTGTTACCTAAGTGAGCTTAGTGATCTCCGGTCCACCGGGTTTCACTTCACTTGGATTAACAAGCAGCCTGCTCGACCAATCCTCTCTAAAATAGATCGAGTAATGGTCAGTCCCAACTGGGACGACCTTTTCCCAATGTCTAATGCCCGATATAGCTTCCTTAGAACGTCAGACCATACCACAGTTACTCTCAATCTTGGTATGCCTGGACCTAGAAGTAAAAAGCCCTTCCGGTTTTTCAACATGTGGCAATCTCATCCTTCATTCAAGGAAATAGTCCTGAAAAGCTGGAATTTCCCTATTTCATCCTTTGGAATGAGGCTTGTAACAGAAAAGCTGAAAAGACTCCAAATCGATCTTGCTAAACTCAACCGTAGAGAATTTAGTGATATCAGTAATAGAGTTAGTACGGATCAATCCAAGCTGTTTGAGATCCAGTCAAGACTTGGGCTTGACCCCCTCAACCCGAGAACCATTTGCGAAGAAATTGAGGCTTCCAAAGACTACATATTTTATAGTCGTGCCGAGGAGTCATTTCTAAAACAAAAATCTCGAGAAAATTGGATTAAGCTCGGGGACAAGAATACTAAATTCTTTCATAATAGTATCTGGTGAGGATAAAAGTAGCCTAAGGGTAGGCTGGTAATTTCAAGTGGAGTTTTAAGGCGGTGTGAGGGTGTTTCACGGTGGTGTGATGGTGTTTAAAGGTGTTTCAAAGTGCTTTTAATGTGGAGAGAGAATTGAGCAGCTTGGCAGCAGTCAATTTTTTGTTACCCATAGTTAATGCTGGTGGTTGGGTATTTATAGTATGAAATTTGTGTCCTTATGGGCTTTCGGGTCAAGTTTAATGGACCCGGGTCATGTTTAAAGACCCATGAGTTTTAAGTAGATGGGCAGGTAGCTTAGTCAGATAGTGTTTAGGTTTTTTAGTACTTTAGTCATAGTTCGAACTGCCTTGGGCTTGCAGTGTTCGAAGTCACCTGCCCGGTTCAAATGTCCTGTCCGAATTAAACTCTTGGATCCTGTCCGGTTTACGGAGAGATTTACTTTGGACTGCCCTTCCGGGGAGCACTTCGAATTCGGACTCATCAGGAGCCCCTTTTTTAGGTATTTGAACAAGTATCCTTGTCAAAGAACTGAAAAACAGTCTGATTCAGGAAGTGGTTCATCAATTCGAAGAGAGTTGAGGACAGAACCGGACAGACCAAACGTTACGAATTCCAAAACGGTTCTTGTCAGAGTTAGTGGGACACGTGTCACTCTCTGGTTGGTTACTTTAGCCGTTTTTTCACCTTGAAAGTTGCACCACTTTCTCGAACAAGTTACCGCTCTTAAATGCCATAAATGACATCACGCCGTCTTTTAATCATTGCCCAACTTTTCGGATTCTCCTAGGAATCAAACCCGTTTTTTCACATTTACTATAAATTCTATTCACCTTTCACAATCTCACTTATCTCTTTCACTCTGCTATTTCACCCAAAGCTTTATCTCTCTAAAACTTCAAAATTTCCTTAGTTGTTTATGTTCACAGCAAGAACAGCACTGATCAAAGGTGGTTGGCTTAACCTCTCAGAATTGGAGAAAGCTCAAAGAGTTGAAAAAGAAAAAAGACTTGCAGCAGGGCTTCCAGCGTCGCCTGTCAAGAAACCAGCCCCTTCAATCGAAGAATCTGACAGAGGTTCATCTTCTTCTAAAGGTACAAAACCTAGAAAACTCTTTCAATCAACACTCTCCCCCATAGTATCTGGCTCTTCAGTTCAAGAGTCGATCCCCATTGTTGAACCGGGGGTCACTGCCACAAGTGTTAGGAAAAAATCCTCTTTCATTGCTACGGGGTCCGATTCTGACCACTCCCCAGACAAATTAATTATGAAAAGGCCAAGTAGGTTGGTTAAAGGGCTTTCTTCCAAAAATACTAGCGAATCAGGGTCCGGGGCAACTATTAGGACTCTTCGGGAAAGGCCGGCCGGTCCGGGGGCTAGCAGTCCTCTTCCTCCCAAAGAAACTTCAACCTCAGAAACTCAAACTGAGGTGGTAAGTCGAAAACATTCAGAGAGCCAACAGTCCGGAGGATTAGCTGTGCCAAGCTTCATCCCTCCCCGGGCTGTTTCTACAGAAGCTCCCCCAACAATAATGGAGGAGAGGATGGAGGACTCCACCGAGGAGGTTAGATTTGAGTCTGAGTCCTCCGGACAGGTTGAGACTGCTATCATTGTTGCCAAGAAGGGCAAAGAGGACTTGTATCTGAGGCGTCCGGACCTGCCGGAGAGCCTTGAAGGGAGAGTAGGGCCCTGCTTTCACAAGGTGGAGTTCAAGTATATTTCATCTCTGTTAAAGACCAAGTATGCGTTCATCCATACTAAAGATCTGGGACGACTGCGTACTAAGTGGGGGATCCCTGAAAATGTAAAGATTCGAATTCCCATCGATCCAGAGACCCCGATGGATTGCAAAAGAAATGAGATAGTCTTTTTTACGGAGCTATTCAACTGGGGGCTTAGGTTCCCACTGGATCCATAAATAGTACGCTATTTTCACTTGGTCAAGCTATTCCCATCACAGCTAAGCCCTAACGGTTGGTACACCTTGATGTCATGTATTATGGCGTCTAGGCTATCTGTAATTCCTCTTCCTATGGAAGAGTTTGCAGCTGTGGCAAACTTGTGCAAACACCATCAGTTCCCCTTCTACCATTTCAACATGGGGAACGATTTTAAAGCAGTCGACGATCTCCTGGAGTCGGAGAGCAAATGGAGGAGCCAGTTCTTGTTTGATAGTGGCTCATGGGAAAATGGCAAGAAAATCAAAACCGGGGAGAATCCTAGCCTTCTTCGAAGTAGATGGAGAAGCGATCGTAAGTTTTATTCTTAGTTTCTGTTCGAATCTTTCTTTCCTTTAAGTTTATACTAATCGGTTTTTATTTTGTTTTATCAGAGCTGCCAAAGGAGTTCGGGGACTATCTGAAGGCCGGACAGGTCACCTGTGGCAAACTCAACGCTTGGGCCGCAGAGAACTGGGAGAACCGGTTTCATAAAGCCTTCACTCTTGGGAACCTAGCGAGATCTCACCTGTGGAACACCACAGGTCGAAGAGACTTAAACTGGGAGGAGTTCTCCACCCCACCTGATGAAGATGTCGTGCTGAGAAGGTCTCATGAACTGGATGGGACCCTCTTCCTTCCTGCCCGGGCCAAAGCTCCAAGTAAAATGAAGGGCAAGAAGAAAAAAGGCAGGAAAGCGGTAGAGGATACTGAGAAAGAGGCCCCACTGGATTCAGAGGTGCCAGCCCAGGCTCAAGTCGACGCAAACCTTCTACAAGTGGTAGAACATGAGAGCGAGAAACAAGGAGTGAATCCCCCAAAACCTTCACGGGCTTCCAAACGGGCTCGTAAGCAAGCAAGTGACAGTGCTGACAGGGAAGTCAAAAAGACAAAGACTTCCCAAGGAGAAGAGCCCGCTCTCCGGGATCCGGAGCCCACTTTCCCAACCGATCCGACGTTAGCCGAAGAGATCCCAGGGAATCTTAATGAAGGGATTCCAATGGAATTCCATACTGATGAGGTCGAAAGGGGAGAGATTAACATGGATGAAGTGGACGTCACCGGTCTTGGTGAATTAGGTGATTATTTCCTTGGCCTGTCCAGAGATGAATTCGCAGGGCCATATGTTCCCCCAAGTAGTTCCAACACAGTGAATTTCAATGGTAGGACTTTTATGGTTTCCAGTGAGAGGGACGTTATAGCCCATTCTCTCCTTAGCAACGTGCAGCCAGTACTTACTTTAGAAAGGCAAGTCCGAAGTCAGGCAATCACCATCAAAGACCTCAAGTCTGAGAAGGAGAAGCTGTCTGATGACCTCAGGACCGCTGCTACTAAGGTTGATTTGCTTAAGGAGTCGAACGAACAGTTAAAGAAGAATCAAACTGAAAGCAACACAAAAGTTGCTTCTTTAGAAGAGACCGTAAAAGATCTCCGGGCTAAGCTGTCCGGACTGGAGAAGGACTTGACAGCCTCAAGAGGGGAGACTGCAGCAAAGGAGAAGATTGTCACCAATCTGACCACTGACAAACTTGTTTTTGAGAATGCAGTGAATCAGGCTGTTGAAGAGAAAGCTGCTTTGGTGAAGGATCAGGAGGCCATGATCAAGGCCAAAATCAATGCTTATGCCAGGGAGATGATACGGAGTGAAGAATTAATGATCGAAAAGGTGAAGTCCGATATGGTCCTCCTGTTTCACGAGAAGTTCCCGAAGAGGAGACTAGGGGACTTATGGCGCTATGTAGATGACGACGATCTCCCATACTGGACCATAGTTGATGAAGGGTACACTGATGTGTCCTCGTCTGGTGATGAAGAGGAAACCGGAGAGAGCCCAGGTGAGGAGGAGATTGACCCCAAAGGTAAGAAGATTGTCGAGGAAAAGAGCGACATCAAAGGCAAGAAAGCAGTTGAGGGTGAGCCATCTTCAAAGGCTCAACCTTAATTTATAATTTGTTTTGTTTATCTTTTGTTTGAACTAAAGTCCTTGGAAGGCCAAGGCACCTTTGTTGTGATGGTGTCCGTATTATTCGGACAGATTTTTGTACTGTGCCCAAACATGTTCAAAAAGTCCTTGGAAGGCCAAGGCAACTTTAAGTTGTTGAATGAATGCTTTTATTTTACTCAACCATCTTCTTCTTTTATTATTTGTCTTACTTTAGACAGCCAGAATTTAAGTAGCTTTGAGTTATTGTATTGTGAAAGTGTTTAGCTTCTCTGGCTAGAATTTAAGTAGCCTTTAGACCTTTCAGTCCGGGTAGTATGACAAGCAACAGAATTTTGCGAAAACTTAGAAATTTTTTGAAGAAGGCATCAAGTTTTATTGAAAGCTCTCTGTGGCGCCGAAGAGAGGAAGCGGTATGCCCCCAAATATTTACATGGATGTTTAAACAAGTAAATATTTACATAAGCTTTACTCCAAGTACATTCGAAGGTGTTCAATATTCCAAGGGTGAGTTAAAACCCTGCCATCTTTGTCTTCCAACCAGTATGTCCCAGGCTTGATTCTTTCAACCACAGTATACGGACCCTCCCAAGTTGGGGCCAACTTTCCGAAGACCTTTTCCTTGGTATGCAAGAAAACTTTCCTCAATACCTTATCTCCCGGTTGAAAGTCTCTTCTTTTAACTTTAGAAGCAAATCGGCTTCTCATCAAGCCCTGATAGTGTGCCATTCTAAGATGAGCTTTAACCCGTCTTTCTTCAATCAAATCAAGCTGATTTCTAACTGCCATCTCATTAGTCTGCCCGGAGAAATTATGAACACGAAAGGAGGGGAGTGTCTTCTCTATGGGAGCTACTGCATCCATCCCATAGACCAAGGCAAAGGGGGATTCTTGTGTTGCAGCCCCAGGTGTTGTCCGGTAGGCCCACAGGACTTCTTGTAGATAACTAGGCCACTTCCCAGCAGCCCCTTCTAAGTTTTTCTTTAAACCGGACAGTATTGTCCTATTGGCCACCTCAACTTGCCCATTGGCCTGTGGGTGGAAAGGTGAAGAAAAGCAGTGCTGAATACCCCTTGAGGCACAGAAGCTCTCCATCTCTCTATTATCAAACTGTGGCCCATTGTCTGTTGTTATTTTCTGGGGGACACCAAATCTGCAACATATGTTGGACAGAATGAATTTTATAACAGCTTTTGATGTTGTCCCTGCCAAGGGGGCTGCTTCTATCCACTTCGAGAAGTAGTCAATGGCTACAATTATGGTTTTTCGACCTCCGGACGCCACAGGGAGAGGCCCAACTAAGTCCATTCCCCATCGAGCAAAAGGGACGGGCTCAGAAATTGATTCCAAAGGAATAACTGGTACATGAATTTCATTGCTGTACCTTTGGCATGGGTCACACCTCCTTACCAGCTCCTTAGCATCTTTCATAATTGATGGCCAATAATATCCGGAGAGAAGCACTCTTCTTGTCAAAGCTCTGAATCCACAATGGGCCGATCCCTCACCATCATGCAATTCAGAGAGAACCATTTGTGACTCATGATCCCCTAAACAGCGTAGGAGAGGTTTGCTATAGGACTTTTTGTACAAGACTTCTCTAATCATAATGAAACCACGAGCCCTGTGTTTCAATGTTCTGGCTTGTGATTTATCCAAGGGCACGATGCCATCGGACAGATATTGCATCAGAGGAGACCTCCAGTCTTGAGGCCGGTTTACTTGTATTTCAAAGACTTCCTCTTTTTCACCTTCATCAAGTTGAATAGAAGGGCTTTCGAGCACATGGATCCATGGATAGGACTCCGTATATGCTATCGTTGCCAATGAGTCTGCTAGCTCATTCTCTGCCCGGGGAATGTGCTCATAGATAACAACTTTAAATTTCGAGGCCTCATTTTTCAAGAGGAGTAAATACTTGACCAATTGCTCCTTTCTAGCCTCTGACAGGCCTAGAGCATGGTGGACAAGCAATTGGGAGTCGCTTAGTAGCTTGACCCTTTTTGCTCCACAGATGTATGCCAATTTTAACCCAGTTATAGCTGCTTCGTATTCGGACTCATTATTGGATGCCCTGAAAGCAAAACAAATAGCTTGAAACATGTTGTCCCCATAGGGGGAAGTGAGACATATTCCTGCCCCAGATCCCATGGTACTGGATCCTCCGTCTGTTCGGACAATCCACACTTTTTTGTCTTTTGAATCAGCAGGTTGTTCTGAATCCCTATCAGAATGGAACTCAACTAGAAAGTCAGCCACAGCTTGAGCTTTTACTGCTGTCCGGGGAGCGAAGTCTACGTCGAAGTCCCCCAACTCTACTGACCACTTTGTCATTCTGCTTGAGATGTCTGCTTTTTGAAGCACATTCTTTAAAGGGAAAGATGTCCGGACAACGATAGGATGAGCCTGGAAGTAGGGCCTCATTTTTCTTGCAGCTATCACCAAGGCCAAAGCTAGTTTTTCAAGTTTCAAGTAACGCCTCTCAGCATCAATCAAGCTTTTGCTGATGTAGTACACTGGGTGAGGATGCCCGTCAACTTCCCTTACTAACACAACACTGATGGCACAACTTGAAACAGCCAGATATACAAAGAGAGTCTCCCCATCGACTGGCTTGAACAAAGTCTTGGGAGAGGACAGATGCTTCTTAATTTCGTTGAATGCCTCATCACACTGTGGTGTCCACTCAAACCCTTTGGCCCCCTTCAAGGTTTGAAAGAATGGAGCGCATCTGTCCGAAGACCTGGAGATGAATCTGTTCAAGGCTGCCAACCTCCCCGTTAAACGCTGCACTTCTTTAATGTTTCGAGGAGGCTCCATTTGGAACAAAGCATTGAGTTGGTCCGGGTCGGGCTGTATTCCATGCTCACTTATGATATACCCTAAGAACTTCCCGGACTGCACTCCGAACACACACTTTTCAGGGTTTAATTTTAAATTCACTTTGGCCAAGTTGGCAAAAGTCTCTCGGAGGCCGGACAAGTGCAATTGCTCATCCAAGCTTTTCACCATCATATCGTCAATGTAAACCTCCATATTTCTTCCAGTTTGATCAGCAAATGTCTTATTGACCAACCTTTGATAAGTAGCCCCATCATTTTTTAAGCCAAAGGGCATCACCTTGTAGCAGTGTAAACCTCTATCAGTGACAAAAGTGGTATGCTCTTGATCTTTTGGATCCACTTGGATCTGATTGTACCCGGAGAAGGCATCCATGAAGGAGAGTAGCTTGTTCTTAGAAGTAGAGTCTACTAACTGATCTATCCGGGGAACCGGATACAAGTCTTTTGGGCAAGCTCGATTGAGGTCTGTGAAGTCAATGCACATACGCCATTTACCATTCTTCTTTTTTACCAAGACAGGATTGGCAGTCCACAAAGGGTACTGAGATTCTTTAATGTGCCCCATCTTTGTGAGTCTGTCAACCTCTTGTACAATGACATCAGCCTTTTCTTTTGAGAAAGCTCGCCTTTTTTGTACCACTGGTGCCACATCTCTCCGGACTGATAGGTGATGGGAAATCACCTCTGATGGAACTCCAGTAACATCAGCATTGCACCAAGCAAAAACATGCTGATGGTCTTTCAAGAATTTCAACATTCCTTCTTTCAACATCGGTGGCATTTTGGATCCTATCTTGACATTTTTTCCTTCTTCTAAGCAGTGTGTTTCAACCTCCTCAACTGGGATCAACACTCCGGGGGTCTCTCTGGGGTCATCAATTTCACCCTCACCCCCAGAAAGGCCCTCAAACTGCTATTGGTCATTTATACGGACTGCCCCCAGCGTTCGTGGAGCCAAGGCAGTGGCATAACATTCTCTTGCAACTTTTTGGCTGCTCCGGACAACCCCAACCTGCCCCTGAACAGCATATTTCAGACACTGATGGACTGTCGAAGCCACTGCATGCATCCTAGAGAGCCAAGATCTCCCCAGAATAGCATTGTAACAGGTGGGACAGTCCACCACAATGAAGAGTATTCTAACCATTTTCTTGAAAGGGCCCCTGCCCAACAACACTTCTTCTTCAAACTCCCCGATCACATCGGCTGAGCTGCCCGTGAAGCCTACGATTGATCTGTCCGACTTTTGTATCACAGCTGGATTTCTCATTTTCTTGTAAGTGTTTAGAAAAAGGATATTGGCAGAGCTTCCAGTATCCACCAGAATTCGCCTTATCTCATTGCCCCCTATAGATGCTCCTATGACAACAACATCCTCATGAGGGCCAGCAATATCTCTCAAATCATCCTCATCGAAAACTATGAATGGGAACGAGTTTGGAGATTGATAGGATGTCATGCCTCCTTCTAGCTGGGAGGCCAAATTATGAACATGCCTTTTCCTTAAAGAAGTAGTAGGAGCCGTCATAGTGTCCCCTCCGAAGATTGTCAGTGACTCGAAGAATTTAATGAGCCCGGAGACTGATCTAGAACGCTCCTCTATAGCACCCACTTTGTTCCTTGTTGGATCAGGATCCAAGTATTCAGATTCCACATCAAACCTTTCAATGATTACCATAGCCCCCTCCGGGGCAGCATTAACCGGACCAGCCCGGTGAGTGTTGTCAGGCCTGTTGCCTCCTCTCCTTTTAACGTATGCACCCAGGTTCCCTCTTTCAATCAAGTTTTGTACCTCTTGTTTTAACGCTATGCAATCATCGGTGGTATGGCCAATATCATTATGGTATTGGCAAAAGGAATTATTTCGATGTTCTCTGGGAGACTGCAAGGCTGCCGGTCTCCGGTAGTGTACTTCATCTTTTGTTTTATCGAAAATGGTTGCCACACTTTCTTTGAGCTCTGCAAACCACTCCGGTTGGAACCATGGCCCTCTTTTGTTTCTAGACTGTTGGCTTTGTGCAGGAGCAGCTGGTTGAGACTGAGCTTTTCCCCTTCCATGCCCCTGCCCGGTTTCTCTTGCTTTGTTTCCGGACTGGTTTGGATTTGGAGTTGGTGCCACCGGGGTGGATCTCACCTGTCTGTGCACCTTGGTCTTCTTTGTTTCATCAACATTTATTTGTTTGCCAACTTGGTTTAGCAATCCTCCCCAGGTCATGGCCTTCTTCCTGGTCACCGAATCGGCCAGGTTGCCTGGGTTCAAACCTTGTCTCAGGGATGCTATTGCCACCTGTTCAAAGCAATCAGCCAACCCGTTTTTTGTGTTTACAAAGCGACTTATGTACTCTTTTAACGATTCGTTTGGTTCCTGGGCATAATTGATTATGGTATCTCCATTACCCTTTAACTCCTTACTCCCCACAAATTTCCTTCGAAAGGCCACCCAAAAAGTATCAAAGTCTCTGATACAACCCTGAGGCAGGCTGTTGTACCACTTCAGAGCACTCCCCGTGAAGGATTGGGAGAATTCCCTACAGAGTAGTTTATCATCATCATCAAAATTCATCATGAAGTTCTTGAATTGCTCCAGATGATTGTCCGGATCAGTACTGCCATCGTACTTCTCCATCTTGGTGCTATCAAACCTCTTGGGGAGGTTCCCGGACAGTATTTTAGAAGACAATGGTGATTGCCTCCAATTCCTCCCACGACTGAACGCAGTATCCTCATTAGAAGTTGCAAAGATACCTGGCTCATCATGGAAGGCAAAAGGATCCATCAGCATCCAGTCTACATGCCTCCGGTTGTGAGATGACCCTTTTCCAATATGCCTTTTCATTCTTCCATGGTGATCTCTTTTTCTGGAATACTTCTTAACTTGTTTCTGTTTTTTCCTGGTTCGCCCCTCATCACTGCTGGAGGACAAGGATTGTTCGTTTCCCTCACCGTCCGAAGAGCTGTCCGAAGATTCTGAACTTGAATCAGAACTCTCCACAGGCTTGGACCGGTGAGACTTTTTAGAACTAGCATGTGTCTTTTTAGTGCTCACACGAGTTTTTGAAGCCTCATGCTCTCGAGGGTTATCAGAGCGATGAGCAACAGACGCTTTGGATTTCTCTTTCACGCCCATCTTGGCCTTTTCAGCCCTCAGAGCTTCTATTTCAACCCTCAACCTGTCACGCTCTTGGACAGTATACTCATCGTTCTCTTCCACCACTTCAAGCAAAGCTGGTGGAAGCTCTGGGTTATCCGGATTCATTCGGACAGAATTTCTTTACTTGGTTTTGAGTACTTGATTCAGGCACCTTCGTGCTCCCACTGTGGTCGCCAATTTGGTGAGGATAAAAGTAGCCTAAGGGTAGGCTGGTAATTTCAAGTGGAGTTTTAAGGCGGTGTGAGGGTGTTTCACGGTGGTGTGATGGTGTTTAAAGGTGTTTCAAAGTGCTTTTAATGTGGAGAGAGAATTGAGCAGCTTGGCAGCAGTCAATTTTTTGTTACCCATAGTTAATGCTGGTGGTTGGGTATTTATAGTATGAAATTTGGGCCCTTATGGGCTTTCGGGTCAAGTTTAATGGACCCGGGTCATGTTTAAAGACCCATGAGTTTTAAGTAGATGGGCAGGTAGCTTAGTCAGATAGTGTTTAGGTTTTTTAGTACTTTAGTCATAGTTCGAACTGCCTTGGGCTTGCAGTGTTCGAAGTCACCTGCCCGGTTCAAATGTCCTGTCCGAATTAAACTCTTGGATCCTGTCCGGTTTACGGAGAGATTTACTTTGGACTGCCCTTCCGGGGAGCACTTCGAATTCGGACTCATCAGTATCAAGTCTCGTCTCTTCCGTAATAAAATCATTTCTATTAATAATTACTCCGGAGTTACCATCTCTTCGCCAGCTGGTATCTCTAAAGTCATTGTTAAGTACTTCGAAAATTTGTTGGGCTCTCAACACTCTATCTCTTACCCGGGTCTGGAGAGAGTCTCTTCTTTGATTAATTCCACTGTCAACAGTAATGATATGGAATTGATGACGCGCGAAATCTCTTGCGAGGAAATTAAATCTGCATTATTCAGCATTGACAGTAACAAGTCGTCTGGGCCTGATGGATATAACTCTTCCTTCTTTAAATCTTCTTGGAATATAGTTGGTTCTGATATTTGTAATGGTGTCCTAGAATTCTTCAATTCGGAATCTTTGGATAAGTCTTGGAACTCAACTTCCATTGCTCTTATTCCCAAAACCGTATCTCCCTCTGTTCCTGGAGACTTTAGACCTATTGCCCTATGCAATGTTGTCTATAAATTATCTCCAAAATTCTAGCTAATAGAATTAAGGACTCCTTCCCCTATCTGATCGAACCTTCTCAATCGGCCTTCGTGGCGGGAAGGAATATCTCTGATAACATTCTATTATCCCAAGAACTATTGCGAGGGTATCATTCCAATGCTGCAGGCAAAAGGATTGCTCTCAAAATAGATATAATGAAAGCATTTGATAATGTCCATTGGCACCTAGTTCTTGACATCCTGGTGGCAATGCGATTTCCTGGGAAAATGATTTCTTGGATAATAAAATGTATCTCCTCCACCACTTACTCAATTAATATTAATGGAGACTCTTATGGGATTTTTTCTGGGACAAAGGGTCTGAGACAAGGTGATCCTTTATCACCTTTCATTTTTGTACTCATTATGCAAGTTCTTTCTGGGTTACTCAAAGAAAAAAGCCAGCATAATAACTTTCGTTTTCACTGGAAGTGTCAAAAGCTTAAAATCATCAATCTCTGCTTCGCAGATGACCTGATGATCTTCAGCCATGGGGACCCCAACTCTCTAAACCTAATAAAAGAGGCTCTGGATGAATTCTATAAGCTCTCTGGTCTTAAAATCAACCCTTTAAAAAGTCATATTTTTCTTTCGGGTATTGAGGAGTCTGTCAAGTCTAGTTTACTGCCCATTCTGGGCTTCCCGGAAGGTACCCTCCCAGTAAAGTATCCGGGAGTCCCCCTTATTACGAGTAGACTTACCCACTCGGACTGTCGTCCTCTGCTTCACAAGATCACTAATCGTATTGAGTCTTGGACCTCCAAATACCTCTCTTATGCAGGTAGGCTTCAGTTAATTAAGTCTGTCTTATTTGCTGGTCAGGTCTACTGGTCCTCTATTTTTATTCTCCCCTCTAGAATAATCAAAGAGCTAAGCCAGTACCTCAGTCGTTTCCTCTGGTCGGGAACGATCACGAAAATTCATGGGGCAAAAGTTTCTTGGGACTCTGTAACGTCTCCCATTAAAGAGGGTGGCCTTGGGATTTTAAATCTAAAGATTTGGAATCAGGCGGCCATCCTCAAGCATCTTTGGTCTATTATTAGTAATACTAATCACTCCATCTGGTGTGAGTGGATTAAAGTGGAAAAAATGAAAGGAAAAAATTTCTGGATCATCCAATCTGGATCCAATCCCTCGTGGATTTGGAGGAAAATTCTTCGTATGCGCCCTTTGGCAAATAACTTGTACAGGGTGGCTATTGGCAATGGTAAAAATACTTCTTTCTGGTATGACCCTTGGCTTCTTTCAAAGTCACTGGCTTCTCACTATGGGGAAAACATAATAAGTGATTCTCGGTTGGGAGATAATCTTAAGGTTTCGGATATCATTCATAATGGATCCTGGTGCTGGCCAGCTGATATCAGACCAGCGAGATCCCGAAGTAGAGCTCATCTACTTGAAATAAACAACCTCATCGAAACTCTTCCCCCCTAACATCGCCTCCATCGATGTCCCGTTCTTGACGGCACCAGCAGGAAATTCTGCGTTCACAATTAAAGACACGTATAATGCAATTCGATCTCCCAACCCTGAAGTGGGTTGGGCCGGGTTAGTATGGCATAAATATAACATTCCTCGCCACTCCTTTATTCTTTGGCTTGCTATTTTAGGCAAGCTTGTAACCAGGGACAAAATTCTTGATTGGGGGCTAAACACCCCCACTGATTGTGTCCTTTGCAATTCTGATTCTGAATCTATCTCTCATATCCTCTATGAGTGTAGATTCACTCAGAACATTTGGTCCTATGCTAGTTCTAAGCTAGGATTCCCGTTCTCTTCTTCGTGCTGGCAATCTTGGATTATCGAGGCGTCTAAATGGTCCAACTCTCAGGACCATTTTATCTGGCGTACTTGTTTTGGCGCGGTCACTTACCACGTCTGGAAGGAGCGGAATGTCAGAATTTTTGGTTCCGCTCCAGCCCTGGAATCTTTAACTTTCCATCGTATTGTAGATGATCTACGATTCAGATTTCAGGTACCAAGATCAACTGGCCAAAGTAAAAGTATAATGCTTCATCTAATTTTTCCTTTTTTCTATGCAGGTTTTTCTCTCACCAAGACTTCTAGCAATCCTTCAGTAGACCTGAGCAAGTCCGAAGTCCGAGCCTCATTTACGCTACGTCAGCATCCAGTGAACTTATGTTTTCTTTGTCCTATGTTGTACTTCTTAATCTAACTCATTTTCTATTAATTGTCTCCTCGGGGTATGCCCCAGGTATCTTGTATGAACTATTTCCATTAATTTAAAGTTTACTTTTACAAAAAAAAAAGAAATGAAAATGAAAAAACTATATTAAACTTGACATAGTTTGAGTTACGAGCTGCAGAACATTGATTAACACAATTGCGAAACATAGGCCAATATTGCAAAAAATATCTGATGTTTTTACTACTAACACAATACAATATAAAATAATTTTACTACTATTAGACCAATCACTACCAATATTTTTGTGTGTGTATATCATTGAGAAATATATCAAACATAAAGACTCTCTTTAGGATAACAATGTTTTCGCCATATGGGCTGGTTCTTTTACCATTTTTGATAAATTCTCTAATATAATTAGAGACCAATACCCCATATTTGCTCGCTCCTCTTTTTATTATGGAATATCATATTATGTCCACCGATAGTTTAAGTTTCAAAATTCCCCTTTTAACGAGGTAATATATATTTAAATTTATTTAAATAAGATATACGTGATTTATATATGAAATATGAAATGGAAAAAAATTATGAGTATGAAATATGATATGTGAAATAATGTTTAATCTAAAATGAAAAATTCAAAACAATACCTAATACCATGAGCTAAATACATAAAAACCGTTTAACCTAAAATGTGAAATAAGAAATAAAGCTAATGTCATTTGCGAAACAGATTTTAACTATGGTTTAAATATTAAATAAAAAAGCACATCTTGCTATCCGTTTTAAAATGCTAAACAAATCTTTATATGCGAAATACGAAACATGTACTAATATAAATTGCGAATATATTATAACTTACAATTTTTGAGATGTTTTTTTATGTGTTATTATTTTAAATTTGAGACTAGTGGTTAAAGCTTAATATTGTATCCTTATTGAGGTCCATCACCATTAATGTTTAGTGATCGATTAAATATTTTGTTCTTTGGTGTACATTAGAATGATGATAAAAGTGGTTTTCTTATCTTTTTTGTCGAAGACTTTATCAACTATTTTTGGAACATTTGTTACTCTAATTATTGATGTTTACATTAAGATAAATATTTGAAATAATTATGTGTGTTGTAATGCATAAATGTTACAACACTTAAAGATGCTTACCATTGCATGTCCGTAAATGACTATTGATTTAACATACATTATTTGGTTTCCATCACGGTGAGTGATAGGTATACGAAATTCTTTTAGGAAATAATCTTATAGATATATGCAAGGCCTTCTAATTCTTAAGAAATTTATCGAAACGATTCATAATATACATAGGAAGACATTTCAAATATAATACATGAGTTATTTGACATGCCAACATCAACAATTTATAAAATGCCTAAAACATGTAAGCAGTCATTTACGAAATGTGAAATATGTTCTAATTCAAATATGAAATACAAAACATGTTGTAATTAATTTTGTGAAATGCGAAACATGTTATTCAACTGCAAAATGTAAAACACGTTATAATTCAACTGCCAGTTGCGAAATGCAAAATATGTATTAATTTACTCTCAAAATATATGGTAATTGTTTTAAGATTTAATATATTATGAAATTATGTTACTTTATAGTCAATTTGATATTCATTGGTTACTTCCGTTATGTTACTCATAATAATATATAGTGTTTTTAACTGACCTACAACTCGATCAATCTATTTTACCCCTTTTTGAATAACTGCTAATTTGTTGGATTTTTTGACGCCAATCATAAGTTTTGTTTTGTTATCAATTTTCCAATAAATCCCTTGATAATAAACAACACTCTCAAATTCTACATTTTCACATTATTCTCACAATTATTATTGACCAATTTTAGTATTTTCATTTGGTGTAGTTAGGTTTTTCTCTTTTGGTATTCATATAGGTTGTCCTTCTCACTCATGCTTTAAAAATACAATTATATAATTGTAAAATAACTTCTGACTCATGCTTTTAAAAATACAAGTATACAATTGTAAAATAAGAAAAGTGAACCATATGTGAAATGAAAAATAAGATTAAAAAGAAAAACATAATGTAAAATAAAGGTAAAATATAAATGGAAAATGTAAAATGTAAAATGTAAAATGAGTGCAACACATAAACGGGAAATGTGAAATAAATATTAATTACAAATTTGAAACACGAAAGGATGACACATGTAAAATCATGTTACAAATTATGAAATGTGAAACATGTTTTGAAGAACTTACGAATTGAAAAATGGAAGTTACAAAACGAATATGAAATGCGAAATAAATGTGTTAAATACCTATTATGAAATGCGAAATGTGTTAAAATAAAATATTTTACAAAATGCGAAAGAGTTTTTACAAATTTATGAAATATGTAAAACAAATCATATTTCTCAATCTAATTTATTTCACTTACATAATTCTTCTGGTTTTAAACTTCTTGTTGTTTATTTCCCACCTTTATATCTTTCAAAACCTTATTTTCTACATTCATCACCTTCTTTCTTTATCTAATCACTTCATATTCTTTATCATTCACTTCTTCCTATTAATCTTTTAACTCCACCTCCGAATCTTTCACTTTTTCATATTTATCTTTCAGCTTAACATATATATCGTTTATTTCATTTAGCCCAACAAGCCCATAGCTACCTAACGATTATAGAAAAGCACAACAGGCCTTGTTGCTACACCGGATATCGGATTTGGACACTTCAAGTATTCCAACTGAAGATCTCGTTGAGCCCGTCGAATGTAAAAAACATGACGAGGGCCGAAGTTTTGGGCCCAAAATATCTATTTTACTGTTTTTTTTTTCAATTTTTAAATAATTTTCTGATTATTTAAATTGACTCAACAAGTCCAAAAGTCTTTAGATTTGGTTGGACCGTATTTTGTTGCATTATGGATATTTTTGTAATTTTAGATTAAGGTTTGAGAGAGTTTTCTATTTAATCCCTAAAACCCTAATCCCTTGCAAACTTTTATCAATTTGAGAATTATTTTCCTGAACTTTTGAGTTCCATGCATCATAGGGTTAGAGTTTTATTAGTTATATTTCTTCTTCGTAATTATGCCTCTACCATCATTCAGCTTCAATAACATTCTAATTATAACCTGTGAAACAACATTCATCACCTCATCTTGTCCTGTTTTTTCCACTCCTTTATTGGCTTTACTTTCTTTCTCATTACAGCCTCGTTTGTTTGGACATGCGGTAATACATCATCCAATTACGTTTATTGGATAATGAGGTCAAACTAGATTATTCTATTGTTTGGTTTATATGTAATAGAGGAAAGTTAAGAGTTTTTAAGCCTACAACGTCAAATCTGCTTCCATTGGAGCTATGATACTATCTTTGTTAATTACTATTTTTCTCAAAAATATATATGGTTGACTGTATAAGCAACTCCTTTTTTAACCACTTACGTGTCTTCCTTATCTCTCCAATATATCTTGTAACTTAAAGTAGGAGGTTGTTGTGTACATTGGTTGTGACTGCATTTTCAATTTTTTGTTACTGAAAAGTAATCAAATATACGAATCAATACAATTTGAGAAATGTGAAACATGTTTTAAGTGAAGTGCAAAATACAAAACATGTTATATTTGAACTTTGAAATATATAATAGACTTTAAATAAAATTTAAAATGCAACGCGAAACATGTTCAAAATGAAATATGAAATACAAAATATATTTTAAATCAAATGTAAAATACGAAATGGATGATTATATTTTGTTCATGTTTCAAAAACTTTCTCAGGCATTTGTTCTTTGTTTAAAAAAAATAGAGTTTGTCAATCTTATGCTGCGAAGGCTTTTTCAAATTATTTTGTGACTTTCCTAATGGTTTATGTAGACACCTAGCTATATGTAAAGTAATTGTTATTCTGTGGTTTAACTCTTTGCTTATTTGATTTTTCTGTTTCATATAAAGAACTAGTGTCGTTAGTCTTTTCTCCAGATGATATATGATCTGCTTGGTCATCATGTTATCTGATATTCCACCACAAGGGATTCAAACTTCCGTTGTATTAAATCTATCATCAACTCGATAATCTCCTACTTCTTCCATCTTAATTTTTTTTATTTGAATCATTTGTTTCCTCGGAATCCTCAACACCAAATGCTTATTTTTAGGCATTTGTTAGAGATCATGCTCCATTCAAAACCTAAAAGTGTTAAATTATTGAAGTAATTCCAAGAAGAAAAAAATGATTTAAAAACTTCATAATATGAAATATGATTTACAACAATTGTAAAATGCAAAACATTGTTTAAAACTAATTTAAACTGCGAAATATGGGTTAAAGCGTATATCAAACGAAAAACATGATACATGTCTAAAGATTCAGTTAAAACCAGCTCAATTTTTTAGTACCAAATCATTTGAATCACATTGGAATCAAGCCTTGTTTTGTTTTTTTGTTCTAATTGTTGTGTTTAACATATTAAATGGATGTATATCATTTAATATTTTTTTATTAAAATGAGCATGTATACATATATTTATGCCATGAACAAAAAAATAAGATACTAACCACTAACATCACCACGCACCTTACATTTCTTATATGATTGTTGACACGCCAATTCTTTATTAAATAATAAATGTCTCCTTGATTGGTTTGGCTCTTTAGTTGTTTTTTCTATATATTTGACGTGGGAAACCACTGCCAAAGCCATGCAATCACCACATAGACTGAAAAATACTAAACAACCATGCAATCACCACATAGACTGAAAAATACTAAACAACTAGCAAATAGACTGCAAAATACAAATATGTTTTAGATTAAATACAAAATAGGAAACTCATACCTTTAGCTTTTTATTTTTTATTTAGCGGAGGTATTTGTTATTTGCGGAGTTCCCTTCCCTCATCATGGTTTTTAAAGCGTTTACGAGAAATATATTTTTATTATTTTTAATTTTCTTCCTCTTCTGAATACCTAGGTTAGAAATTTTCGTTCATAAACGATATTTTTTAACCATAGTTTTATTCGAATATAGTATTTATATCTTATAATGTAAGCTCAACAAATTTTGAGGCCAACTTGAACCCTCCTTACCATTTCATAACTTCTGATTATTGTTACAATGATGTCCTATTATTTATGAGTAACACTTTTATCATTCATCAAGTTATCATGAAGATAGTGTTGAAAAATGTTCTCCTTGTGGTTTCACATGAGCTTATTTTATTTTTTAATTCATAATTTTAAATAGGATATATAAAATTGATCTTATGTACCATTTATGAAATTAAAAATACATGTTAAGGAAAATTATGTAATATGATACATAACTATAAAATGTAAATTGAAAACACCACATAATTGTGGAATGTAAAACACATTCACAATAAAAATATGAATACAAAATACCAACACTACATAACTACAAAATATGAAATACTAACATTGCATAACTGCGATATGTAAAATGCTAACGTCACACAACTGTAAAATATGAAATACTAGTACCACATAAATGTGAAATATCAAACACTTTCATAACAACAAAATATGAAATACATGCATAAAAAATAAATACGAGATGCCAAAAGTAAAAAATTCTTTAAATTAAATTTGAAACAAGGCTTACAACCAATTACGTAATATGAAAAAAAACTTATATTTCCCTATTTCCAAATCCTGAACAAACCATAAAACCAAGATCTAAAGCACAAAATAAGTTTTTTTTTCATTTTTTCAAATCATAGTACTAAAATATGGTTCCACCTAATTGAATATATGTTTCCAGATTTTCAAATCCTAGTTCAACTATATTTTAACATTGAAATCTTAAATAACTGAATAATATCATCGTAAACTAAAGAAAATGGAAGATAACTCACATTTTGTGCTTTCACTAATTCATAAAAAAGATGATCAACATATTGTTAACTGGATTGAGTTTTTGTTTGGATGAAATGACGAAAGTTTTGTGACGATTTAATAAAATATGCATCATGTTGAGAGAGAGAAAACAATAAGAGAGAAATTTGGGAGAGCTTGGTTTAGTGAATATGCAAGATTGGTCATATCTAAAAAGAGAAAATGAATTATCTTTTGTATTTAACTCTATTTATATGAAAACAATATTTATAATATAAAAAATGGTTTATATATTATGGGAAAATTCTTATTTTGGATATCAAATGGTCATTAAAAAGTTAAATAGGTATTTATTTTAACTCATTTCTAAGGTTTATTTAATATTTTATTATTTTATTATAATATAAAAAATAGAGATTGCATTGTAATAATTTTTAATTTAACATTTTAATAGTTATTTTAATAGAAAATAAATAAAGGTTACAATTTAAAAATCTGGAACGAGTACATTCGCAATTAAATTATTTGATCTTATAGAGACGATATTATTTTGCTTCTACCAAAATAAGAACTAAATTATAAATCAAATAGACAAAAATCAATTGTACATGGTTATCCATCCAAATCTAAACCCATAACTAATTTTTCAACTTTCATCAAAGTAATAACCAAATTATAATTTTAAATAAATTTAAAATTTTAAAACAAAATTTTGAAAAACAATCAAATTTAAATATAAAAGCATGGTCCTAAAAAATGATATCATATTATATTCCGACCTAAAAAATTGGACATTAAAAAAATTAAACCTAAAATCAAAAGACAGGTATCAATTAAAAAAATAAAATAAAATGATACTAATATACTAAATATAAATATAAATATATTAAATAATATAGTTCAATAAAAAGTTATGGGGTTTTTTTCAATTATAAACTACATATAATTTTGAATAAACAAATTATAATTATTAGTACTTAAATAAAAATTAAATTTTGATTACTAAACTCATGATCTTCGTTTTCTAATTTTGGTTTTTGAATTTCAACTTCTCTTCGCTGTATTTTATTATAGTTAAGTATGAATTGTTTTTGTTATTTTCATATATTAATTCAATTAATATTCTTTTATTAATATTAAAATAAAGGAAAGTATGAGTAAATACTCACTTAATTTTTTTTATTACCAACTAATACACGGAAATAGGTAGTGTCGATCGGTATCTCAACCCAAATAATGGACAAAAATACAAACTGTACTCTATATTGAAGTTATTTGTTTCAAATTTCTCTTATATATATATATTATTAAAAAATATTTGTATCTTTCAAACCGTAGTTCGAAAAAAAAACCGAAAGTACAATCGACTTTGTTTTTAAGACGAACACAAGTATATCCTTTAATGATATTTTAAAAAATCAATTATTTGGTGGTCAAAGAACTCTCATAATTGATTTTTCAAAGAACTCTCATTATTGATTTTACAAAGAACTCGCATGATTGATTTTTCAAAGAACTCGCATGGTTGATTTTTCATACAAAATAACACTGTTAATTTTTCAAAGAACTCACATGTCTAATTTGTCAAAGAACTCTCATGATTGATTTTTCAAAGAACTCCTATCTTTCATTTTTCAAAGAACTCTCATCTTTCATTTTTCAAAGAACTCTCATATTTGATTGTTAAAAAAACTCTCATCTTTGATTGTTAAAAAAACTCTCATCTTTGATTGTTAAAAAAACTCTCATTATTGATTTTTCAAAGAACTCACGTGATTGATTTTCGAAGAACTCTCATGGTTAAGTTTCAAAGAACTCACATTTTAATGGTGAAATTTTATTTTTAAAAAAAATTCAAAAAATATCATCAATGGATCTAGTTTTGTTCATCTTAAAACAACAAAGGCAATGGTACTTTTAAATATTTTTTTGAACTCCAGTTTAAAAGATATGACCTTTTAAATAATATAATAAAAATAAAAAGTAAGAAAGACAAATTTTGGTTCAAGAATTATAAACATTACGTGGCTAGCGATGAAGTGGGGATATTTGAGGTATTATTAAAGAATTATGTGTTGATTGTGAGTTATATAGATGAGATAGATATTAAGTAATAATAAAAAGGAAGCTCTTTATTAGATGAAATTATAATCGTTGAGTAAGTACTTTTAACTGCAATTTTCCATTAAAATATGCATTGTGCGCGTGTATATATATATATATATTTACATTTAATATCATTGATTTTTAATTTTTTTTAATATTTGTAATTTTAAAAATATATGATGTTTTGTGTAAAACAAGATGTGTTCTTTTTTCTAATATATATATTAATATTATTTTTTAAAATCTCAAAATGAATGTTAAACATATGCTAAAATGAAATATGTTTTCCATGTATATTTAAATTATGACAGTTATTGTAAAATATAATCGAGTTGATAAAATGTAATCACTAATAAATATTAAATAATTGGACATATTGATAATTATATAATAACATATAGTTGAATTAAATGCACTATAATAGAGTTCTATGATAATTATATAATAACATATAGTTGAATTAAATGCACTATAATAGAGTTCTATGACCAAACAATTAAATTATTGGATCCAATGAGTTCAGTAAAGGTTATGGTCCCTAAAAAACACGTGATCGTTGAGTGATAATATAACCAGATGAATGTGGAGTTAGAATTCATATATATGATCTTTAATCACACAACTCTATTAACCAAATATTTCATAGCTATAACCGACATAGAAAATAACTTTTCTTCTTCTTATCCTTCTCTTTCTCTTTCTCTTTCTCTTTCTCCTTCCTCTTCCCATTATCATTTTCCTTCTATATAGGAGAGTCATGGATTTCGTTGTTAAATTTGATGATTTAGACCTCTATTAGATAAATGTTAAAACAACATTTCTCAGTGGAGACATTGAGAAAACGATTTTCATGACGCAATCCAAAAACTTTATTACTCGAGATCTAAATACATGTATGGACTCAAACATGCATTTCGTCTCATAATTCCAAAAACTCTGAAGGGTAGTTTGTAATAAAAATAATAAATTAAACTTTGAATAGTTTTTAGAGAGATAATTTAGTTGTTTGGATATTATTACATAAAATATCATTATTATTACATATTTTTTTTACATTATTACTATAAAATAAATTCTAGTCTAGTAACTTATTGGTCTGACTCGTTGTTCGGAGAATTCACTCATTATCAATAGCCCTCATACTCCTTGCAAAGGTCCTTCGGGATGAATAATTCAGATTAAATTATACAAACACTTATTATTTTCACCAGCACTAGTCAATCCCAACAACTATTGGTTGGAAAGCTTTGGTTGATTGTGGAACTGCTCTGGTTCACAGGTTTTGGATTTTAGCCCTCACTAGTTAATCCGACTAGCCTAAAGTTAAATAACCATACTTCTAATCATTATTGCATCGAAAGTTGCTACGTGTATTTCTACAATGGTACAAGTATCGTAGAGGCATTTGACCCACGACTTGTTCTTTGGATGGCGAAAGATGATATATTTTTATGAAATGATTCCACTTCTTTATACAAGTATCATGTTAGGGGAGACCTTTCCACTTTCACACGCTCATATTCACTGGACCTGCGAAAAACAACTGTTGGGCTTTCATCTTGCCTTCTATAAGTACTCGCTCCTCTCCAAATGTTTCTTTTGCTTGTTATCACTTCTAAATATATAGAGAGAACTTCCCAAATTTAGCCACCGCAATTCCTATGTTTTCAGTCTATTAACCACAAAAAACATTTCTCAGTTTATAGTTTAAGCCCTCTATTCGGAGTTGCATGTTTCGTGCAGATAACAACATAAACAATTGGTTGTGTTTATTAGATAAAGACAAAGATAATAGAGAAACTAAAAAGGTTGTTGGGTTTCCAGAAACCAAAAGGCCCCAACTTATCGGTCAAACCTTCGACGATGGAGGCAAGTTTCCTTATAATAGGCACTTCATATCGAATGATCCTACATGCTCGTCTGCTCATAATTTAGTAGAGAAAGATCATTATCCTATGATAACCCGGTCACAGTGAGATACTAGCAATAAAAACCAATCACACTTCATCGAAATAGGGTGTTCAGTTACTGAAGATATATCATAGGTGAATAAATCCACAACAACTTTGATAAAAATAAATCATATTTCTAGCCATCATGCAAAGAAAAAAGAACAAGCCAAACATACTCCAGATGCCCTATATAAACCCTTAAAAAAATCGGCTAGAGGTCGTATTTACGTTACCGAAAGGGTGTTTTTCCTTCAAGTGACCCAGACAAAGGGGACTTAAAGCAGACTGCTGACCTACGGAGGTAACCCTATGCAGTTGGTCAATGAAGCCAAAATGCATACCGATGAGGATCTGCAGTTAGTATGTCAGGCCAATCAGGGGGTGATGCTTGGAGGGAATCAGATATCCCAAATGAAGGTGAATAGAAGCTTCTAAGGGAAAAAAATAGTAAAATCAAAGGAGCAAATGTTGAATTAACACCTTTACTAGCTGAGTGAATTGGGCACAATTTTCAAAATGTCAAGAATAAATACTTGATATCTCTCTATGAAATCATGTATAGCTACTATTTTGAAAATGAGGGAAGTGAGCTTCATGTTAGGAATTCTAGAGGAGGTGGAAATACGGGTACCGATGCTTAGAGATACATCACTTGATTGTGCGTAAAAATAACTGGTCGTCTACCCCGACATGCTAAATTGAAGGTTCCGGTTTCCTCTCAACCCATAAGTCGTTCGGTACTTCGAGCCGGTTAGCTTGTGTCTTAGTCGAGCTAGTCTAAATATCTAGTTTACTTTGATGTCATCTATCATGACATCAAAGTTATCAAAGATCAAGATTCTGATGAAGAAATTTACGGCGCTCACCGGGATATTAAAGAATCCTCGGATCCCATTTTACTATATTACTCTGGGGAATGAGTATAAATTTGCGAGTGATCTGCTACAGGCTGATAAACTATGGAAGATACAATTTTTCTTCGTAAGTGAATGTTGTGAAAACGGCTAGAAGATCTTCAAGAAGAGCAATTGGCTGGAAAAAAATGTCCGAACATGTTCAATAACTTTGGTGAACTCAATCGAAGCAAAATTTATCATGGTAGTAATTCATAACTCAACCATGTTAATTTAGAAAATCTTTATCGAACAGAAGGTACCAATGATAGGGTATATCTGCCGACTAGGAAGATGGCTTCAAGCCACAGTGTGAAGAATGATCATGCTAGTGGTTCCATCACAAAAAAAATAACTACTGATGTCGCAGAGGTGAAGTAATCAGATGTACCAGCGAAAGAAGCTACTGCAGTTGTAGTAATGCATATATATATGAAGAACCTATATCCTTGAAAAAGAAGAAAACCTCAAGTGTGTCAAAGTATCACAAGAGTAAAAAACCAAGTAGTAAAGAGAAGAAGAAGACGAATACGAGATTTGAAATTTTATGCACCGCATATGAAGTTACAATTCCTCCAATGTTTGAGTGTCACACTACTCACACATCCGAGAATCATTTCTCCTCTCTTCTGGAGGCAAATGAAAAATATGGCACAGTTCAAAGTCTCGTAGGTAGTCTGACGGAGCTGGGTATTACAAATTTGGGAGAAAAGTTTACAAATCCGGGAAATTTTGTTGAAGTTGCGCCCTTCTAACTCGAGGAAGAGGAAACTCATGGTCTTGCTCTGCTTAACTTCATCAAGCCCATTACCGAACTAGTAAGTAAAACACAAGAATATTATTTTTATTCTTCGAGAAGAATGTGAGCATCATAAGAAAGCTTCGGAGGAGCAAGGGGATCGTGCTAACAATCTACAAGTTAAGTAGCACATGATGAAGAAGATTGCATGATGTAAAAGACCGTTTGTGAAGCCAAGTATGCTAAGCTAAAGGCCTCATAGACAAAAGAAGCTTAGAAATAGAAAGATGAAGAAAATAAGCATTATAATGTAGTACTATATCTCTTGCAGAATACGTTAGACGAGTATAAGTTAGCTAATAAGAAAGCAGTGGAGGATTAATCTATATTTAAAATTTAGGCTGCAAAGGACCGAGAGGATGCGTTTGACGTATATGTAGAGAAATTGTTAAGCTCTGTAGACAAGCAAGACACTAAGACGAAATCCGAATTGGTTATTAGCTTCCATAAAATGTTCCTGAATATTAATCATATATCTTTTTGGGACTTGGAACCTAAAGAAGAATGGGCTACTGACCTTACATTCACAGATGCGTTGGAGACCACAGTAGATACGGAGGGAAAAGATAGTACCTCTGAGAATGGGAATGAAGCTAAGAACTCCGACTATGGTAGCTCTGAGGAAGATCAGCAAATATCAGCAAGCGGAGAATCCTAAGGGTAACACAAACCATGGTCAGGCTGACGGAAACGAGTCCGTAGGTAGTTGAATTATATTATTTTCATAACGTTTTGTATTATCATTCTTTTTATAAGTCCTTTATATTGCCAATGAATTTTGTAATCATATTCAGAATTTATTAATATAAATTTTTTTTTACTTCTCATCTTTAAACAAACTTATTATTATTCATCAATAACATATTTAGAGTATTCCTTGTTGATGATGATCAATTACCAACCGCTCACCAAAACATACTTCGACCCTGACCATCAGTCTTTAACCGTTCAACGAAATAACTTGGAACCTTTTAGTTGTGACCAACTAATTTTGGATCATTTTTAGTTGACCAACTAATGTGGAAACCTTTCGATTAATACCAACTAATATTGGATCCTTAACATTTGATAAACTAGTGTTGGAACCTCTTAATTGTGACCAACTAATGTTGGATCATTTATATTTGACCAGCTAATGTTGGAACCTTTTAAGATTTTAAAAAATTTGGGCTGAAAATATTTGAATCAATCAACAATAATACGGGAATATAGAAAGAAAAATGATACATATAAGATAAGTTACTTGAACATCTCATTAAAAATCCCCACGTCACCATGGCGGAAAAGAGTCCGTCTTTGGACATTAAATCATAAAATTAACCAATGTACATGATTGTTTACAACTATTCTTAATACAACCTTAAGTACTCGATATTTCATAGATACGTAAGAGGGTTATCTTCTTCATCTGTTAGTTGATAAGTTCCAGGCTTTCCCTTTCAATAACTGAATAATGACCTTCCAAATTTGGTCCTAACTTCCCTTACCGTTTACCTTTAGTGTATAAGAAAAAAAATTCAAAACTTTATCCCCATTCGGAATTCTCTCCTTCAGACTCAAGTTCATACCTCATTCTCATCAAATTTTGATAATAAAGGGATCTCAAATCCGTTCTTGTTCTTTTTTCTTCAATTAAATCTAGTTCCGCTCTTCGACCCTCATCTTACCCGCTTCGAAGTAATTAATGATTTGGTAAGATAGGATGATAGACTCACCATGGGTTACCTCATCTATCCCATAAACCAATGCAAAAGGAGATTCTTGAGTTGTTGTCATAGTTATGGTTCGATATGCCCATAGTACGTTTTTTAATAATTCGGAAATTTTCCGGAAGCCCCTTCCAAAACAATTTCTCAAGCCATCGAGGATGGTTTTGTTTGTTAGTTCTACTTTCTCGTTAGCTTGAGGATGAAAAAGCGATAGAAAAAATGTCGAATACCCTTAGAGGAACAAAATGCTCCCATGTCTTTGAGGGCCGTTGTCTTTGAGGGCCGTTGTCTGTGGTAACAGCTCTTCACATGATGAATTTAATAATGGCTTTTGCCGTAGTTCCGGACATACACTCTACTTCCACCCATTTATAAAAATAATCAACAACTACAATGATGGTTTGGCGTCCCTCCAGAGGCCGTACATTGATTTCCAACCAGATCCAACCTCGATTTATTTAAAGGCAGTGCCTCAGATATTGACTCAAGTAGTACAAGTAGTATATATAGTACATTCACGAATTGTTGGCATGGGTCACAACCTAGGACTAAGTCTTTGTAATTTATCATGATAGAAAGCCAATAAAACTCTCATTGTAAATGTTTTAGCCACAATTGTCAAATTCTCTCCATCGTGCAATTTAGATAATATCATATGTGATTTATTAGTTCCGAAGCACCCCAATAGTAGTCGACTTAAAGAATTTTTCTAAAGTATATCCCCGAATACTCTGAAACCATGTGCTTAAAAATTTAACATTTTAGCCAAGGCTTTGTTGATCGATAAAGTTCTTATGATTAGTTATTCATTGAGTTTATATCTCCAATCTTTATCCAAGTTCATAAAAATTTAGAATTCCTTTTTGGTGCCTAACGTTTTCTCGTAAATTAATGCTATCAAAGTGTGTTCTTATTCTAGTATCCATGGATATCCTTTCATATATGCAATAGTATCTAAGGAATCAACCATCAAATTTTCGGCCCAATGAATGTGTTCTTACTCAATTCACTTAAAGAAAGTTATCGAATCTTTCAATACTTTTAAGTATTTTACCAAGTGAACTTTTCTTTCTTTAACCTGACACGAGGCATGGTTGATAAGAATTAATCAATCACTTATAATACGAACTTTATTGGCACCATAGATTTGCGCCAGCCTTTGCTCTGCCAAAGCTACTTCATACTCTGCCTTAATGTTAGTGCTTTGAAACCAAAACATATTGCTTGGTATATTAAGTCTCTGGATGAGGATACCAAGTGAACCCTGCTCCAAAGCCCAAAATGATTGAGCCCCCATTAGTTTGAACTACTCACTTATTTAGAGGTTCACCAATATGTGGCCCAAGCCCAGGTCATTTGGAATGAAACTCAACTAGAAAGACTGTCAAAGCCTGAGCTTTAATTGTCATTCGAGGTTCAAATTTAATATTATAGTCTCCTAATTCCACTAACCATTTAGTCATCTGACTCAATATACCTGGCTGCTATAATAGATTCCCAAGTTGAAAAGAGGTTTGAACCATAATATAATGGACTTCGAAATATAGCTTTATTTTTCCAAGGTTCTACTACTAAAGACAAACCTAATTTTTGTAGCTTTAAGTATATTTTTAGCGTCCAAAAGGATTTTGCTCACATAATAAACAAGGCGTGGATAAGTTTCAACTTCTTACCAAAACCGTACTTACCGCATAATCTGACACAACTATGTAGAGAAATAGTTTCTCTCCTACAATAGGTTGGGTAGTAAAATTTCATAGCTTTTCTTTTATTCTTTTAAAGGCTTCATCATATTGCCGAGTCCATTTGAACTTATTCTAATTTCTTAGAACTTGGAAAAATAATACATGCTTAACCAAAGACCTTAATATAAATATGTTTAAACCTCATAACCTTCAAGTTAATATTTGTAAATCTTTGATTGACCTTGGAGATTCCATGGTAGTTAGAGAATTTAACTATACTGGGTAACTTGAATTCAATTTTCACTTACTATATAACCCATAAATTTTAACTATACGAACGTCAAATGTATATTTTTCTAGGTTTATTTTAAGTTAATGGCTTTTAAATTACAAAAGGTTTCCCCCATATCAGAAAAATAATCCTCACATATTATGTTTTTTACCAACATATCATCAATATAAACTTCAACATTCCTTCTGATCTGGCTAGCGAAGGCTTTATCTACCAGGCGCCAATAAGTAGTCCCAACGTTCTTCAATCCAAATGGCGTTACTTTGTAGAAATAGAGTCCTATAACCTTTATCAATTTACTATTATATACATCCCTCATATCCATCTATATCTGGTTATGCCCCACAAAAACATCAATGAATGATAAAACTTTATTAGTCGAGCTTGAGTCTATCAACTAGTCAGTTTTGTAGACACTCAAAGAATCCTTCGTACAAGCCGTATTTAAGTCTATGAATTCAATAAACATGTACTATCCTTCGGACAAGCCATAATAACTTCAGAAATTTCAATAAGAGAAAGCTCTGTGTTTTTTAATAATGAGGCAGACATTGGGTCACACTGCAAGTTTATGGAAAATATCACTTGTAGAGACACATGTAACTTCCTCGGTACACTATAAAAATATATGTAAATTCTTCGATAAGAAGGATATTAGTTATTCTCTTACAACCGATGGCAAGCATGTTTTGATATCAAACTTTTTCCAATTTGGAAAACTATACACTTCGATATCCTCATTAGGTATTAGCAAACTTGGAATCTCTATTGGATCATATATAATATCTGAATCTGAAGTAGACTCGGATAATTGTTGTTCTTTCTTCGTTTCACCATTCTGGATTATCTTAGAAGCCAAAACAGTAACGTAGCATTCTCTGGCCACTTTCTAGATGTTGCGGACAACTCCAGCCTGACCACTTACTACAAATTTCAAACAAAAATCGACATTGGAGGTGGCCATGTGCATTCTTGGGAAGCATGATCTGCCAAAAATAGCATTATAGGAGGTCTGGCCATCCACCACTGTTAATATTACTATCATTATTTTCTTAAAGAGCCCCCGCTCTAACAGTGCGTCTCCCTCAAATGATCATATTACGTCTATGGTGATCCCATTGAATCGTACTATTTTTTTACTTCATCGGAGTGTGACATGAAGGTTCTCTATTTTTTTTGTAAATGAACATAAACAGGATGTGCGTTGAACTTCCCGTATCAATCAAGATTCTTCAAATTTATGTTCTTGTAATAAACACTCCAATTACCACGATATCATCATGAGGTCCACCGGCATCTCTTAAATCATCATTATCAATCATGTTAAATGGTATCAGATATTGGTAAAGGTGAATAAATATTTTCCCTTCTAAATGGGTTGCAAAACTTAAAACATTCTTTTTTCTAGAATAACAAGAATTACATGACACTGTATCCCCCTCCCATTCCCAAAATAGTTAGTGATTTAAAGAATTCACACAAAATTTTAACTTTCCCCTTGTTGGGTTCATATTTATCGTAATACTCTTCAGTTACGATCAGGATCCAGACATTCCAAATCCATATCGAACTCCATCTAAGGTCCACTTATGACATCGCATTTTTATGCTTTGGTGTAATCTCAATCATCTCCTTTCAGACTACCGCCTCATTACCAACTCGTATTTATTATCGTCCCTTAAATTGTGCTTTGATAAAATTTCCCAGCTTTCCGTTCTCAATCAAGGTTTAAATTTCTTGTTTCAAAGCAATGCAATCCCTTATATTGTGGCCTATATCCTTATGATACTTGCAAACTTGGTTATTCCAATTTCCCCTCAGACTTTGGATTGGAAATGGTTTTCTAAACTGAACAAAATTTTATGTCTTGTAAAAAATAGTAGCAACGCTCTCTGTTAGTTCAACATAGTTATCAGGTCGGACCCATTCATTCGTTCTGGGCCCATACCTGTTGACCTTGTAGGTATAGATTTACCTTAGGTCAAGGTGGGGTATGATTTGTTCCATTCAGAGAAAAAATAAGAGTTGTCTCAGGCTGAAATTTTGGGCCTGTAGGTGTTGATATCCTGGAATAGAAGATTGTGAAGCATGTCTTTGGAAAGGGGTCGGTTTTAACCTTTTTGACTCATTTGCTTCGATCTGATACTCAACCTAGGCTAGCAATGCCTTGAATGTTAACATTTTTTCCCTAGTTACCATCAACCAACTCTCCCGAGAGAAACCCTTGACGGAAAGAGGCTACAATCACTTACTTCTAACTGTCATTTAGGCTATGCTTAGTAAGCACAAAGTATTTGGTATAATCTTTCAAACTCTATCCAATCAACTGGTAACACTTAGTTATTGTGTCTTTGTTCCATTTTATCTTCTTACTTCCCACAAATTTCCTTCAGAGATTTGTCCAGAACATATCAAAATTCTTGATAGATCCATGTGGAAGTGGGTTGTCCCTTTTAAAAGCACTGTATTTGATAGCTTGAGAGAAATCTCAATACAACAACTTATCATCGTCTTCATAATTCATCGTAGTTCTTAAACTTCTCTACATGGTTATCTGGATATTTTCTCCCATCAAACGTTTCAATTTTAGATATATCAAATCCCTTTGGTAACTTTTCATAAAGAATTTATATAGATAACTAAGACTGCCTCCAGTTATGTTCCTGACTATATTGGTAACCCTCATTGGTTGTTGCATAAAGAACCTTCTCAGACTAAATCACCAATTTATTATTTGATTGATAATCAATACTCTACTTCCCAAAGCCCCATGTATTAAAGCTAAAATTTCTTGGATCGATTGTTGTTGTTCGACCCTACCTTCATCTTACATTCTATATTTCCCTTTAAAGGCTCTTATTTATCCGATGAGGTACGTTGTTTATTCGACCTCTGCCCATGTTCCATGATTTCTTTTCTTTTCATAATGGTGATCATTATTTGGAGAAGATAAAAATTCCTTGGACTTGGATACCGAATAATCATTAGACTTCGAAGGATTGTAGAAATACATGACCATTCTTTTTATTTTCAAGGAATGGTGGATTTTATTTGATTGACCTCTTCAATACTTTTCCCAATTGTATGAAAAATTAAAGTTACCAGCTTCTCCCTTGGAACCCATTTGTTCCTTAAGCTTTCGGAATTTCGAGTAGAATTTTCTTGTTTAAATTTTAATTGCTTCTTATGGGATTTAAACGCTTTGATTTCCTCTCGCAATTGTTTATAATGTTCCTCTATGATCAACCGTTCATCGTTCTCATCATCTATATGTGGTGGTTGAGCTTCCTAAGACAAATGACTAGACCATTCTTTGATCATGACTTTTTCCATAGCTATTATAAGATCCACTTGTATGTCAAAATCCATTCCTCGATAGATTCTGAATACAAATTTAAAAAACCTAAGGTTTTGGATGTTATTATCCTGATGCTTGTCCATACTCCCATTGGTGTCACCATTGATAGTTCCAAAAAACATTAAAGGGTATTTTTATAACACATATATTAAATTAAACTTTGGATAGAGTTTAGAAAGATAATACAATTTCTTGGGTTTTAACTGTTGAGAAGGTCTGACAAAAACAATTAGAAGTACATGTTGTCATCAAAATTCTAGAGCATGGAATAAAGATTTATATAGACTTTAAAGCCCAATGGGCTTACATGGTCCATGGACTCATTTTGATAACTCAAACCTATTATTACATAAAATACCCTTAATTTACATCTTCATTATATTAATATCATAAAATAAATTCCGATCTAGTAACTATTGGTCCGACTCACGGTTCAGAGAATTTGGTTTTTATCATCGTCAATGGTATCATAAATTTCTAGATACAATCACCTCATTCGTTTTTAGGTGATCCTCATATAATATTATGTATATCACAAGTGTAGTGGGAGTAACATGATTTATTTAGTGTTATGTGTCAATCATATACTCCTTGCCACAAATGATATAGGTCTATTATATGTTACCAAAAGCTTTTTGTTAGAGAAATTTAACATAAAGGGCCTTGATAAAACATCTTATGTGTCGGGGATCCAAATATCAAGGAATTTCATGTGTGGTATCTTAGGTCTCATACAAATAGCATATATTGAAAGCATGTTACATCGTTATGGTTTGGAAATAACAAACACATATATACTTTTATAGCCAACAATGATAGGTTCTCACTTCATCAGTTCCTCAAGACTCATTCCAAAAATCAGATAATGAAGACATGTACATTTGTAACGACTCTTGGATGTCTCATATATGCTTAGGTATGCGCCATACCAGACATATCATTCATAGTTAAAATGATGGGAAGGTACTTGCACGATCCAAGAGTTGCCCATTAGAATGTTGTGAAAAATATGCTTTAGTACTTGAAGAATACGAAACAATATGGATTGAAATATTGTACATCAGATAACCTAGGGATAATATGTTATTCTGATGCAGATTGCATAGACGCTAAAAAAATCTAATACTGATTATGTATTCATTCAAGAGGCGCTATTTCGTGGAAGATTGCAAAAAATATTATTTTCACGACCTATATACTATGGAAGCCTAGTATTTGGTACATTTTTCAGCATCAAACCATGCATTTTGGTTACAAAATTTTGTCAATATGATTGCATACTATAAATGGAATTTAAAGACCTTCTCTGCTTTAGTGTAAGAACAGCTCACTTGTCATGTTCTCAAACAAAAATAGTAGCTCTAGAACGTTTAAACATATAGACATTAATTTCTATTTGTGAATGAACGAATCCATAATGTTTATATCAAAGTTGAGCATATCGGCACACACTCAACGGTTTCATATCATTTCAATAAAATGTAGATATCTTTAAGTATTTAATGAATATTTAGTTCGCATAATTATAATTAGATAGAGGGTGTTTACACTCGGCGAAAGTGTTGTATCGATTATAGTTCTGTTTTTTGTTTTTATTAATTCAATTTTCATATTGTATTATTATTTCAGCTTGTATGCATACGCTTATTTAAGCTATATATTTATTATTATTTCTCTTATTCCTTAAATTTTAAGAGATCTCAATTCTGTATAGAGTTAAAATTCGACACATAGTGATTACAAAATCGTATCAATATCTGGATTGTGCCCAATAAATTACTATTAGATTAGTTGTGCATTAATAAGTTGTTGTTGTCTATCTTTAGTTCATTGTCAGCTATCATCTCACATGATACGACGAGTTTAAGTTACATCTAAACAAAAACGTTATATAGTGCATAATTTGTTATATACACTTCAGTAGATATGATGATCCAAGTGGAAGATTGTAAGCATATCTTAAATTTGGAATGTCTCATCGTATGTAGATTCAGAGTATCCAAACGTGTTATTATATGTCTAATTTAATAAATATAATCAACCTATAGTATGTTGGACCAACATATAATAATAAAATAAGTATCATGAAAGTTTATAATATGGATACCAGTTGTGTTGATGTTGATCTTAAGAGATGGCATGTCACTCTTGATCAAATCAGATATCTACAGGGTTATACTAAAGTAATTATGTTTTTATCCGAAAGGGCAGTTCAGACATAATGAACAAACCTCAAGTGGACCTGTGACTCAGCTGTTAGCCTAGCACCTTAGTTTTTGATCCGGAGGATCATGTGATTGACTTGAATATATGATCCGACCCACATGGCCCACGGGTCATAGAATAAGTATAAATACCCCAATCAATAATACTAAATGGGTTAGATTTTTTTAGGAACATTAAATACAAGCATACATCTCATTTCTCTCACTAATCTCTACTAAAATACTTAATATCAAACTACTAAAGGATCTTCCCTTCTTTACCCCTTAACCAGATTTTTCCATTACCAAATTGGTGACCATAGTGGGAGCTAAAGGTACTTGAATAGCTCTATTTAAAACCTTACTTGTAATTTAAAGTTTGGAAATCTTTGGGACATGGATTTCAATGTACAAGAAGTGTTACCTCATGAAAATGAATTAATAAGAAAGGAGAATGAGCATGCTACTGTGTCTCATGTCAATCACAACACGAAGGAAGTAGCGTTCATGCAAGAGGAGTGTAATCAAATGAGAGCTGAGATTGAAGCTCTAAAAGCCCAAAAACAAGATTAAAGGGCATTGAAAGAAAAATCTGATGCGGGGTGTATATCTAGAGATGATCCTGGTGATAACAAGAAGCAAGGAGAAAATGATCAGTCCCCAAAGGCTCATATTAACTCTAAAAATGTGCATCGAGCTAAACAAGTAAGGAGTGCATCAGATTCTTCTGATAGTTCAAACACTGCTTCGGACTCTAAGGGGTCTTCCTCATCCAGTAATGAATATGACCGTCAGAAAAATAAAATAAGGTTAACCAATAAATACTCGAGGAAAAGGGACATGAAGGACAATATAAAAAATAATAAATATGAAGGAAAAATAAAAGGGTTGGTAGATCATTGTATTGATCATTTACTGATCGATCAATTTGCTATCCAGTCCGAACCATGTATATTTGTCACTCCTGATGAAGATATAGTATTTAGCCGAACCTATAATTGGAGGCTATCACCTTTGTCCTAAAAAATACTCTTCGGACATCTACCCATGCGTTTTGACAGATCCAAAATGGAAAAGAATGGTGGAAGCAAAGATCCTGATAACCACCTCCAGTAGTTCAAAATTTTTATGGTGAACTTCGATGATGATGATAAACTTTTGTGTCGAGCTTTCTCACAAACTTTCAAAAAGAGTGCCTTAAAATGGTATAATAGTTTACCACATGGATTCATAAATAACTTTGATGTGTTCTTAATGGAATTTTGGAGACAATTCATGGGGAGGAAGAAGCTTAAAGGGAATGGTGACACTATCATCCATTGCTCCCAAGAGTCAAATGGATCTTTGAAAGAATACATCAATCATTTTTTGAATATGAAAAACGGACTGGCTGATTGTTTTGAACAAGTGGCTATTGCCTCTCTAAGGAAAATAACATGGGATGGATTATTGAATCAGGTTGGAAACAGATTACGGTGGAGGAAACTAAGAAATATAAAGTACCGCGTCAGAATAGGTCAGTTCCTACAACATCTATCCCATAAGCGAGTACTCAATCCCAGGCTACACTTAATTACAGGTCTAATATTCCAAAGAGGGGTCACATCGGCCAAGACAGAATCAATCAAGTCAAGCCCAACTATTTAAACCCAAGAGGGGTCCGTGGATCCAACCTGAATGGTTTCCCAAACTGGGAGAAAGTATGGCTACTATTTGTGATAAAACTAAGAATGACGTAAATTTTAGAAGACCAATGTCATTTCAGTCTCCCAGATAGAATCAGAATACTCGCTTTTGCAAGTACCACAATGATGTCGGTCATGATATCCACAATTGTATTGCTTTAAAACAAGAAGTGCAGAATTTAATTGAGAGAGGAAAATTGTCAATTTTTGTTAAAAAAACAAGGGAGCAATAGGCAAGTTAACGCTCAATCTCAATTTACGAATATAACAATAGCAACATCACCAAGTGGTCCATGGAAAATTATGGGTACATCGAGACAAGAAGATGTTATGGTCATTATAGAAAGGTTTAATGTGGATTCAGAATATCTAGACCCTGATCTAGATCAGAATCAAGTTGGGATGATAGTGGAAAAGACTTCAACAGTCTCCGATCTATGTAACTTCATTGAATTTTTAACCATTTTTGGGAGAGATACTATGATTGCACCTCAAGTTGTTCGAGAAAGAGACACGTAAATAGCCTAACAACCCAGTTAGAAGGAAAACTTTATGCACACTTTTATCAAATCCCTCATTCATTCATTTTTTTATGAAGATGATTTAAGGGGTATTGCAAGGCCACACAAAGATATTATGGTAATAGGGGCATCCATCGGAGGTAATGATATACATTGGATTTTAAATGATACGAAAGTTCGGGAAAATATATTATTTCTATCGACGTAAACCAAATAAAAAAATCCCCAATCATACAACGTTCGAATAGGTCCATAATAAGATTTACGGGGAATTCAGCCGATGTAATTGGGGAATTTGAAGAAGAATTCTTGTTTGGGAATAGGGCCATTTAAAAAGAAAATGAGGGTCTTGTTTGTAGTAGTTGAATTTCTAACATCCTATAATGCCATATTCAGTAGATCTTGGTTATCTAGGATGTATGCAGTAGCTTCTCCGGTCCACCATTGTTTGAAATATGTTATTGAATGACAAGTGGGCATCAACCGAAGTAGCCAAAATGTAGCTCATGAATGTTATGCCATAGCTCTTGCTTTAAAATCATTAGTAACAGTTATTGGAGCCTTCTGCCAGTTAAAATGAAATAGATGATCCAAGAGAAGCTCTTGGTGCAGTACCAGTTGAAGAAGTTGAAATTCATTGTTTGGCAGAATGTACAAGTGTCAGGGTTGGATTTAAACTACCATTAGACCTAAAAATATATTATCTTTTTTATCTAATAATATACATGTGTTTTGCATGATGCAAAATATAACCGGAGTGCCAACCAGTGTGATTATTCACAAATTATCTATCAAATTTGATGATGGGCCAGTGGTGCAGAAAAGAAGAGATTTTTCCAGAGAAAAATCAAAAGTGATTGTTCAAAAAGTAGATCGGTTAACTAAAATTGGGCATATTAAAGAATCTCAATATCCTCTTTAGAAAGCTAACCTAGTGTAAGTCAAGAATAATAATAGAGCCTCATCGAGCCTATCCTAGAGATCATTTTCCCAGTGCCCTAGATAAATCAGCTAATAGACTCATCGAGGAACAAGTTGTTGTCTTTCATGGATGCGCTTTCTGGCTATAATCATATACAGATGAATCTGAATGATCAAGATCATACTACTTTTGTAACTGATGGGGGGATCCATTGTTATAAGGTAATGTCATTTGGGTTGAAGAATGCTAAAGCTACTTATCAACGACTGGTGAATAAGGCATTTTCTAATCAGATTGGTAGGAATATTGAAGTTTGCATTGATGACATGATGGTGAAAATACCTATGGAGGAAGATCACATATTCGATCTCCAAGAAATTTATCTAACTTAGAAGCCATCAATTTGAAGCTAAATCCAGAGAAATGTACCTTCAGAGTCCGATATGGTAAATTTCTGGGTATATTATAAATGAGAAAGGGATTCAGGCTGATCCAGATCAGTTAAATGCTTTATTAGCCATGGATCCACCTCGAAATACCAAAGAAGTCCAGATATTAACTGGAAGATTGGCTGCATTGAATCGGTTTATTTCGAGATCTTAGACAAATGTGCTCAATTTTTCCAAATTTTAAGGGATGTTAAAGACTTTAATTAGTCTCCTCACCGTGATAAAGATTTCTTTGAAATCAAGAAACACTTATCTTCACCCAAGATGTTATTTAAACATGTTCAATGAGAAATGATTTATATGTATCTAGCAGTATCAGAATATGCGGTGACTGCTGTTTTGGTACGAGAAGTGGAATTATCCCCGTCCGGTTTACTATATAACTAAGAATTTGTTGGAAACTGAGAAAATATACTTAAAATTGGAAAATTAGCCTTAGAATTGTTGATAGAAACTAGAAAATAAAACATTAGTTTCAAACACACTCTATCACAATTCAAAGTTCTTTTCCCTTAAAAAATATGTTATAAAAGGCTCATATATCGGGGAGGATGGCTAAATGATCAGCTGAACTTGGAGACAATGATATTGACTGTGCACCTCGGACTGAAATCAAAGCTCAAGTTGTGGCTCATTTTTTAGTAGAATTTTATTCTAAGAGGCCTTATGAAAAAGCTCAAGTCAGCACGTTTAAAAAGGAATATGAGATCCAACCTGATGGTGGATCTAGTACAATGGGGTATGGAACCGGAACTTGCTTAACCTCTCCTTATGGTAATACGATGTACCATGTTATATGTTTTGGTTTCAGAGCATCTAACAATGAGTCAGAATATGAAGCGGCCATAGCTGGTTTAAGGTTAGCTCAAATCTGTTGGGCTAAAAGAGTCAGATTGATAAGTGATTCACATTTGCTTATTCATCAGGCTCAATGGCAATCTGAAACTAAGAAATATCACATGGTAAAATATTTGCAAGTGCTAAAGGAAGTAATCGTTGGTTTTAAATGCATCAGATATTAACATATTCTCAGATCACAGAATGATATGGAAGACGTTTTAGCCACTATAGCATATTTTAAAGCATACCTTTGGATCCTTATGCAAGAATGTCCCTCTATAAATACAACCACGTAGAAGGAGGGTGAAGTAGGAGAAATTCTACATTTATCTAATGTGCTCTCTAAATATTGGAGGAATAAAATATAATAATTTATTACTAATGGAGTTCTACCTTCAGACAAGGCTTTGGCTAAGAAATTAAAAACAAACCTCATAGTTTCCTAGTTCTAAGGGTTTTTTTATAAAAGAATCTTTGGATAGGTCTTTAATACGTTGCCTCGGATCCGATGAGTCTCAGAGTGTTCTATCAGAGTTGCATAATGGAGAAGGATCAACACATTGTGGCTATAAATTTTTGACTATAAGAGTCTTACTAGCATGATACTATCAGCCTACGATTATGGCAGATGTTAATGATTTGGTAAAAAGATGTCATCCTTGTCAAATATATGTAAATGCAATTCATATGACAGCGGTCCCCATTGAATCAATCTCCTAGCCTATATCTTTTGATAAATGGGGACTTGATCTAGTTGGGCCCCTTTCAATTGCTTCAGGGGGTTTTCGTACCATAATTATGGTGATAGATTACTTCTCCAAATGGGTAGAAGATGCACATTTTTCTGGAATAACATCTAAGGAAATAATTAAATTTATTCTCTCTAACATATGTTGCCGGTTTGGTGATCCTAAACGCATTACCACAGACAACGGTCCTCGGTTTGATAACAAAAACATTGATGTATTTTATGCTTCGAGATGAATTCACCACTGTTTTTCTTCTCCATTTCATCCCCAAGCCAACGACAGGTTGAAGTAGCAAATCAGAAAATTCTATCAAGATTAAAAAAGAATTTAGAAAGAGTTGATGGAAAATGGTCGAGCTACTTACAAGAAGTATTATGGGCATACCGAACCACTCCTCATACAACCACACAAGAGTCTCTATTTGCACTAGTTTATGGGATGGAAACAATCACCCCAATATAATCTACTATTCCTTCTTTTAGAGTTCAAAACTATTTCGAAAGAGAGAATGAGATAGCTATGAGGTCTCAGTTGGATTTAGTTGAGGAAAAAAAGTGAAAGCACACTTAAGGACTACACATTATCAAGGCTTGATGAAGAGAAGGTTTTCCTCTAAAGTAAAAAAAAATATTTTCAGGTTGGCGATAAAGTGTTGAGAAAAATGTTCATGCACCCTAAAGAGAAACAATTCAAAAAGCTTTCTCTTGGAAGGACCATATATCGTATGGGAAAGAATTAAGCAAGAAACATACAAACTTCAAGACAAGGCAGTCAACCTGTTGAAGCATCCTTGGAATGTAGAGTATCTCAAGTTATACCTAGAATAAAATCATCTTGTAAATATTTACTTTTCTTTACTTCAATGTAAATATTTAGGGCCATACTATTTCCTGCCATTGTGGCGCAGAGAGGTTTTAATGAGGTGTCTGAAACTCAATCAATATACTATCTTTTGTCTTTTTTAAAGATGTTGTTTTAATGGTGATTGGATGGATTAAAAACTTATTAAACATCGGAAGGATTAAAGACTTATTAAACATCAGAATGATTAATGACTTATTAAATATCAAAAAGATCAAAGACTTATTAAACATCATTAGGTTTAAATATTTATTAAAAACTTGATGAATTGAAGATTTATTAGATACTAATTACCTTCAAAGGTATTATCTTTGAATGGATCAGATAATTACAAGGTTGATTAAGTGTTTAATTCCTGTAAAGGAAATACTTTTTAAAGCCTTGATCGGATTTAATATATGCATATGGTTTTATCCCGATCTGGATAAGATCGGATATTAATGGAAGAATAAAAAGAAAGGGGGTAAGGAAAAATACAAATTGAATGAAAGTACAAATAGGATCATAAAAATCCGATCCATATTACAAAAATTCCTTGTGGACCACAAGGTCTTGTACAAATAAAGTTTCCTAGAAAATCCGATCTGAAAACAACAAAATTCCTTGCATAAACCAAGGAGTTTGATTCAAAATACCAACATAATAAAAAGAGTTAACCTTAGGGCTCGTTCCCTTTGGTTTTCTTCTTAGCGCTGTCTTTTTCTTCCCTCTTTATCATCACTTAAATCCTCTTCAGCTTTGTCATCAGATTCGGATTCATCCGAGGAGATCTTGAGATTATCAATTTGTGCTATAGTATGAAAGAGAATTTCTTCATAAGGCACACAACTTCACATCTTCCCAAGAGACCGTTTGAGAAACGTTTCATGGAACAATATGACCATGTCTGATTTAACAGACTCTTCCCTCTGATCTATAGATTTCAACACCCACTCAGCATACTCATTCTTCGCATCGACTATGTCTTGAGTTTTTGTTTCTTTCAAAGAAGTAATCGCATAATCTATTTCCTTGAAAAAATCTTGTAATTCTTATTCTCCTTGGATAATTGATCGTTGGCACTCTTCTCATTGGCCGATTCTTTCTTCAAGGAATCGATTTAAATGGAAGTGGTAGATTGCAATTCAGTGTAGTTGGTCTGTGATTTTTCAAGATCAGACTTAGCTTGTACTAAATCATCACTAAACTGTTTCTTTTTCTTTCCCAAAGTCTCAACCTTGCTATGTTCGACCGTGATGGAATCCTTGAGGCCTTAATTTTTAGTACGAAAGGAAACGATGTTGCAGATTTGAATTCTGACTTGCCTCTCCAAGTCAACGATTGGCCTTATATAACCTAAACTACATAGCTCACAACATCATACTCACTGGATGATTCAAAATATTCTCCATCATAAGTCACAACATTGGCAATGGTAGTAGATTGGAGGAAACTCTTGTCAAAATATTTTGTATCTAACTCGCTTAAATACAAATTTCATATGTCATCTAAATTCACTTAGCCTTCAGGAGAAGGATGGTTAGCGGTAGAAAACAATAGAGAGAGAGGATAATCATGTACCTCTTCTTGGGAAGGAATTTCAATGGGAGTTTCGGAGGGAAGGACTTCGGGTCGGAGTATGATCTCTAAAGTAATGGTAACTTTTCTTCTTCTTTTCCACTCTCTTATCACTACCCTCCAAACTCTTTTTCTTCCCTTTCTTTCTCTTAACCCTTGGAGAGTATGGTGGATCTTTACCCTCACCTACAATAACCGCAATAGCGTCCAATAATCCAATATTAGTATCGTTTGACAGTCTCGAACTACCCACATCGGGAAGCGCTTTAGAGGGATCCTCACCTTTTTTTCTTTTTATTCTTAATTTTGTCAAGATGGCTAGGAGCCTTGTTCCTAGCTGGTAAATAAAGCTTACCATATTTTTCCTCTGTCCTTTTTAAGATATCAGCATCTTTAGGAGGACTAGTAAACTATTCCTACGAGAGCTCCCTCGTAAAGCTTGTTCTCCATAGATGTGCCCTCACCATGTTAGTCGTGGTAACATAATTGTTGAAACGAGTTCTTTAATTCTTTGTGGCCCACCGATTCAGATTTGTGAAAGTGGTTCGTCCCTCCTCCAAATGTTCCAAGAACATATTTAAAAACATTGAAAGACAAATCATATGTGAAATTTAATATCAACATCAGATGTGAGATTTAATATCAAACATCCGATGTGAAGTTTAATATCAATACACAATAAAGAAAGTCATCCGATGTGTTTACCTAAACTTCTCCAATATCTAGTTAACAAACTTGGTTTTCCATTAGCTCTAATTTTCTTGCCATTTTCCCAAGCACCACTGATGTAGATGAACTGGGACCTCCAAGGCTTGTCAGCCTCTAGCAATTCATCAACAACCTTATAATCATTCTCCATATTGAGATAAAAAGGGGGATGTGATGATTTTGACATAAAATTCCCACAACAGCAAACTGCTCCATAGGCATCGGAATTTTAGATAGCCTAGAAGCTATGATGCTAGCTAAAAATGTATACCAGGCATTGGGAGTTAACTGACTTGGGCATAACTTCACCAAGTGGAAGTATCTTACTATATCTGGGTCTAAATGAAACCGAAGGCCCCAATTAAGAACTTCGGTATATACCACTAGCTCCCCAATTTTAGTATCCATCGGAGTCTCATCAGGGATACGAATTCTTACTTTCACAGACTCTCGAAAACCTTATTTTTCCTGATTCTGTCCAACTCAGTTGTATGTGTATAAACACAAGAGATTTTTTAAGAGCCAACATATATTTAATAGTAACCTTGGAGAAGTCAGGCCCTACTCGCCCAACAAGGCACTTCGGAAGCGGTTCAACATCTAACGGTCTTATTTTCTCATTCTTTTCCTGAACTATATTGGTGTCGCCAGTATGACTAGATGTCTCCAGTGGGGTATCTACCCCAATATCCTCCATATTCTCATCTATTATTTGTGGCTGTTGATTAGCCAACTCGATTCCATTATCCTCTTTTTCAATATGAGGCGGATCGATAGGTGGAATTGATGGATTTGGATCCAAAGTGGGTAACATTGGAGGTTATAGCATTATAGGCCCTTAGGTGGGTTATTCTTTGTCCGTGGCAGATAAAGTTACAGTTTTGGCTTTAGAAATCCTGGCAACCCTTCCAGTTGTGTTTTCTCCTATATTCGACCCCATAGAAATGAAAGGAGATGGAGATTTACGGCTGGTAACAAATTTGGTTTTGGTGAAAGGGTTTTCGGTTAACTGAACTGGTGGTTCAAGATTTAATAAAGATGGAGCAAGAGAAGTTTTTCTGGAAACTACTGATGGTCTATGGGATGATGAACTCATGCCCGGTTCTAGTATCTCTTGTATGATCAGTCCACCAAGAGAAACATATAGTCCGGCTGCGATTCTGGATTTTTCTCTCTTTTCTTTGTCTAATTTGGATAGGTTGAGCCAGCCTCCTTTTATTAATGCAGTTCTTGTCGTGAACATACAAATTTATAGAAAAAAGAAGAACTAAGAAAAATTGAGAAATTAAGGTGTTTTTCTCTATCTAGAATTAGAGTTTGAAATTGTTTCTCACACTAGAAATGGAAACGGTGAATAATCACACTTATATAGATTATAAAGTACTTGAGTGTTTTACCTAGGGGAGATAAACCTATAGCCATGATTAAAGGCTAGTAAAAGTAGCTATTTTAATGTTTAGGCACAAGTACCCAAAAAAATGGTTAATGGGTCCAATTACTTTTTGACACGTGTAAAAGAGAACGGATTATAAAGTCGCAACCTTTGATCTGTTCGATTGACTCTTCAAATTCACTTCGAAGGCAGATCAAACATTATCTATCATGATTAGCTCTTTCAAAGAATTTTTGAAAGAGCTATCGGGGCTATATCCCTCGAATATCTACGGGGGTGTACTAAAGTAATTCTGTTTTTATCCGAAGGGGCAGTTCAGACATAATGAACAAAACTCAAGTGTACCTGTGACTCAGCTGTTAGCCTAGCACTGTAGTTCTTTTGTTTTGAGGCTCATGTGATTGACCCGAATATAAGATCTGACCCGCATGACCCATGGGTTATAAAATAAGTATAAATACCACAATCAACAACATTAAATGGGTTAGATGTTTTCTAGGAACACTAAATACAAGGATACACCTCATTTCTCTCACTACTTTCTACTAAAAGGGTCCTGCTAACCGGTGTCCATGGGCACCGGTTAATGAAGACTTTAATTACTACTTTCGGAAAGATTCCACCATTTAATATTTAATTTAATTTATTTATATTTTATTTAATATAAAATCTTTCCGAAAGAAGTAACTGACCGCTTACTTAACCGGTGCCCTCGGGCACCGGTTAACATTTTCTCTACTAAAATACTGAATATCAACCTACTAAAGGATTTTCCTTTTTTTACCCCTTAACCAGATATATACGTCACCAAATCTGACACTTTAGTTATTGAGTTTTAGATGACCCAATAAAATTCATGATCTCGTGCGGTTAGCAATTACGTTAAAATTATAAAATTTAAAACTAATTAAACGATAATTTTAAAAAAAGAATGTTAATTTGTATATAAATTTTCCCATAAAATACAAAAATTAATAATTAATTTATGATATTAAAAAATCGTAAATATAACTAGATGTTCAAAATTATAAATTTCATCATGTTGCAACTATAAAATTAGGACAAAAACTCAACCGCTCTCTATATCGCTCTCACATTTTTATTCTCAAAACCTTAGTTTATATCTTCCTTTCGTGATTGGCTGTTGGTTTCATTTATAAAAACAGCGATTACAACTAGCAGATCATAGGTTGATCAATAACATGTTCTTTTTTAAAATTTCAAATAAAAAAAATCGTTATAAATAATAATAATAATAATAATAATAATAATAATAATAATAATAATAATAATAATAATAATAATAATAATAATAATAATAATAACTTTCGTGTCAGAAGGAAAAAATATCTAAAAATTAAAAATTTGTGATTTCACGTCCATTTTGTTATACTCCTTTTTTTTTTTAATAAAAAATAGTTGGTTTAAATTTTTGAGATTCTAACCTTTACATGTTTGCCGTGCTTACAATGTGTTTACGTTGGGGATAAAAAAATATTGAGATTTTAAAATTATATTGACTTTCGTTTGCGATTCTTACCATTTATACTTCGCAATATTTGAGAAGCACTGTTAACTCTGATATCTTATAATCAAACCCGGTGAAAATTTGACTTAGTTTTAATAGGTGGGGTACAAGCTGCAATTAATGGCGCCGACTACCATTCATGAAAGTTGCTATCTGGTGCTACTATTCAACTTCAAGTGTATAAGCCCGTTCCATTCATAACAGCTGTACGAGTTTGACCTCACTATTATCTGGTTTGATACCTCAAATTTCAACTACGGTCCAAAACATTTTAGTCCGATCCGATGTAAAACAAATTTGAGTTTTGATACTGCACTGGGAAACTTAGAAATATAATAAGTTAGATGAGTGATAAAAACAGAAAAATGAAAATGAATGAACTTTATTGGGCTTTTATTTTCTAGTTTCGTGAACGAAAAGATAAACATTTAATAGATCATTCTCAGCATAATATTGAATATACCATATCGCTTTCTTTCCTTTCGTGAGATACTCGTATTCAATTTTAATAACGTAGTAATTTATTTTATTAAAATAAATTGTAAATTTTTAAACTAAAGATGAATGACAAAAATATGTAAAAAAATGTTTGGTTTTAGTTTTTAAACTTATATTGAAACTATTAAAAAACATATAAGAAAACATTTAACCAACGTATTTATATGGTAATTTGAAAACAATATAGCAAAATAATAATATTTTATTTTTAAATAAGGTTTTAGGTTTAAAATTATATTAAAAGTTAATAATATTCCGCTTAATTTTTTAATAATATACATTTTAAACTTTATAATGAATGCGGATATAATAATATTGACTATTTATTTTAAAAATATATTTTTGTAATGATATAAAATAAAGTCTGAAAATTAAATATAATAAAAACCAAATTTTATATTTCTTTAGACATAAAACATTTCTAAAAAAAATACACATAAAAATAATTAATCATCGATCACCATGTTTGTAAATGTTTAAATCAACATGTTTCGCAATTTATGTCTGCAATCATGTTTCGCAATTCATATTCATGTATTGCATCATTTTTATAAATGTGTGAATAAATGTGTTTCGCATCATTTTTATAAATGTGTTTTGCGATTGATGCATGACAATCAAGTTTTTCTAATTATTATATTAGTGTTTTTCACAAATTTATTTTGTTTCACAAATGATGCATTACCATTATGTTTCCCAAATTATTAAATCAGTGTGCTTCATAAATGATGCATTAGAACTATATTCCGCAACTTTTTGTGTGGTTGTATTTCGTAAATCATGCATTATACCTATATTTTAAAATTTTGTAGATGATAGTGTTTCGCCAATTATGAATTACAATTATGTTTTGTTATTTTATTAACCATTATGTTTCGCAACTAGTAATTTTATTACTTTTTTATCTTCATAGAGGTTGATTAGATAAGAAAGAAAAATAAAAGTCTAAAGGATATAGTCACTAAACTATTAGATCAAATTCATGTATAATAGTTACTAATTAACAAAGAAAACATCATAGCTATAATAGAAGCATAGTCGACGCAATATTGGCTCAACAATTTTTTTGACTTGCATATATTGCAAGAAATTTGAATACTGTGACAATCTAATTCATGCCCATCATACAATAAATTCAAATAAGTAGAAGACATATTATCTCATGTATAAAACAGAAAATCACATGTCGAGAAAGTACCTGAAGTTAATGTTCAGAATGAGCTTATTTGAACCTTACAAGATAAAACATACAAATAGTATATGAAAGATGATCATAGTAAGGCGAATAATTAGGAGAATGTGAATGATGGACAAGAAGTGAATGATGACCATAATGAGATAAAAGATACAAAGGAGATGGTGAAGAATGGTCATACAAAAATAAAAGATGCATAAGAGGTACAAATATAGAAAGTGATGTAAAGAAGATACAAAACTTGAACAATTACAAGTTCACAATCTACAAAATTATGTAAGTGACATAAACTAGGTCGATAAATATGGTTTCCATTATATATTTCATAAATTTTGAAAATACTAATTTTTCAATTTGTAGAATGTTATATTTCGCAATTTTATAAAATGTTGTATTATGCATTTTGTCAAATATTGCATTTTACAATTTTTTTCAATGGTTTTATTTGACAATTCAGACAAAATTTCATTTCAAAATTTTGACAAAGGATGAATTTTACAAAAGTATAAAAAGTTGTATTTCACAATTTATAATTAATTGTGTTTTGTAAATGTATAAAATAATGTACTTCACAGATTTGTAAAAAATTCTATTTTCCAACTGTTATAATACTTTATTTTGTAAATGTATGAAATATTGTAGTTCGCAAATGTTTAATATGCTTTATTTTGCAAATATATGAAATAATAATATCTCACAAATATGTTCAATTTTGTATTTCACGTTTCTCATATGCACTATATCGCAGTTTTTTCAATATGAGGCATTAAATGTTTATAAAAAAGAATACATATTCAAATATAAAAATCCACTAGAAGGATAACTTATACCAATACCAAAAGAAAACCCAGTTGTACCAAATGTATTAATTGGAACTTTTGAAGATGAATTGTATGACGAATATGACCAGAATATATTTGAAAAAAATGAAAAATATATGAAGATTAATTGGTTAATGGATAATCAAGTATAGTAAATAATTCGCACCAGAGAAGCCAATGAATTACCACATATTAAAATAGGGTCATAATAAGATGATCCGGTTGTATGGTCATTTATAGCAACAAGGTTTTTTGTTATTGTGAGTAACGTGATGGAGTTAGACAATGAATCCCAACTTACATGTAAGGTAACATCATTTCCTTAATTACCATGTATCACTATTTTTATATTATATGTTTTGTAATTTTAAGTTTCAAAAATATATAGTTTGATGTTATGTTTTGCAATTCACCATGTTTTGTATTTCTAATATTACATGTTTTGCAATCTCATGTTTTAAAATTTATTAATTTATTGTATGTTTTGCAATTTAATGTATTTTGAAATCAAACATATTATTCAATTTCACATTCAAGTTTATGTTTCATAATATGTTTTGAAAATTCAACTACACATGTTTTGTAATTGCGTGTTTCCTACTTTTATTCATATTTAAAAACAAACATTTATATTATTTATGCTTACATCTATTGTGTTTTTTCCAAACATGAAATAAAAATCTTTAATTTTATTTACATCTATGAATTATAAACACACCATTGTCCCTAAAGATTCTCTAAAGGTATACATCCATGATTAAAAGATAATATGTTGAACACATGGTTGACAAAGACTAATGCAAAAGAGATTGGGATAATATATTTGTCATCATTATAATATGTAACGAGTCATTGTGCCAAATTCAAAATACAAACAACAAATAAAACAAAAAAATACAGTTTTACAAATTAGATCTAACAATGTTTTACAATTACCATTAAGCCATGTTTCACAAATCAGATCTAAACAATGTTTCGTAATAAACATCAAGTATATTTCATAAATTAGTTGTGAACCGTTTTTCCTAATTCATGTTTTGAAAAATAGATCTAAACCATATTTTGTAATTCATGTTTCTCAAATTATATCTAACCATGTTTCGTAATTCATATTCTAAAAATTTGGATATACACCATGTTTCACAATTGTTAGTTTTGCTATTATTAAAAGTGTTTTTGCAATTTACTTCTAAACCATTTTTTTACAATTCATATCTAAACAATGTATTTGATAAACCTCTTATTTAAATAAATACACTATTACAATAGATTTAAAATCTCTTCAAACCAGTTGAACAAAACGCGAAAAATATTAAACCCTTTAAACGATTCACCTATTTAAAGTAAGCAAATAAGAACACTTACTAGTTTTCATGCTGCTCCATTTAGTGTTCTACTGTTACTCTATTGTTCCTTTTCATTCTTTAGCGATCCTTTAGAGCACTTGTAGAACATATTAGAAAAAAAATATATCTTCCAGATATTGGAGAAAACGATTGCTACTGTTTTAAGTTTAGGATGAAGAAATTCCTAAACCTAAGCCTCTTATTTATATGAAATTACAACTTGAAGCCCAAAATGGTAAAACCTATCATAATTTACTTCCTCGTGATCAGGGATCATAACTCGCTAAACTAATAAATCAAATCACACCCCGAATTACCAATTTAGGCTTATGTATTAAGGTTTGGGTCCTCTTCTTCATAGTGTCCAAATTCCACCCGGTTACCACACTTGGGTTCATAACGTTTTTTCACCCATATGTCCAATTCAGTTAATTACATTTAATTTACTCGATTACTTTTTTCACCCATATCTCCCACTAAAACTAAAAATCTTCTAAATTAACTACACCCACACTAAGTGAATGTCCCTGAAAAACCTAGGAAAAACAACCTTTGTTACATAATCTTCTATCATAGAGTTTGTGGCCATATATTCTATATTTATCTAACCTATCTGTACTATCTCCTTAACATGTAGACACTTTATATCTATATGTTTGGATTTAAACGAGCTCATGTTTCTGTTAGAGTAATGCATCATGGAATTGTTATCGCAATACAATTTATTGGGACCTTATATCCCTTGTATAATGCACAACTCGGTAACAAAATTCTGCAGCCATAACGTCTAGTTCAATGCCACAAAACATGCAACAAATTTTGCTGTGTGGTGGACGATACAATAAATGTTTGCTTTAGACTTTTCCATGATATTGCACCTTCAGCCAATAAGAATATGTTTCCTTATGTGCTCGTTAGTGTGTATAAATATCTACCAAAATCCGACTTGGAATACCTATTGATATTTGATGGGGGAATAATAAGTTAACGAGAAGACCTTAGAAATTTAGGGGTGTAATTTGACATAAAAAAGTCCTTTAGGAGTAATTGATAATTATGTAATGCAGAAGGATCAATTTGTAACAAACAACAAACTTGATGACATGACCATAATTAATGACTTGTTTAGGCATATGGGACCCAATAAATGTACTATAAAAGCACCACACCCCTGTTGGGGAAATATAATTGATTAATGATTACACAATTATTCCATATCACTTTCTCTCTTTTAAAAATGTGGAGCTTCTCTCTCTAAAATATTCACTAAGTAGTTTGTGTCATAAATTTACTCCTCTAAATATTGTTTTACTCTAACGTCTCCTCCAAATATTTGTGGAACTATCATTGGCGTCGTCTGTGGGAAAAAATTTGGTACCCAGTCATCTTCAAAAACCTTGTTGAAATTTCAAAATAAAAATGATAGAAATTCGAGGAGAATTAGACATGATTAATGATTTGATGATTGAAAAATAATTCAAAGAAAACCCCGTCAGAGATAACATGGAGATCGGTCAATAACATGACAATCAACATGCTGGTGAGATTTTGGAAGAGTCCATCTTGGTTGCTCGGAGAAACGAGATGTTGGAAGAAATTGAAAAACTGAACTCTGAAAGAGATGTTGCGATGGCTTTTAAAAACAATTGGTCTAAATTTCGAAGGAAAAATGAGACTAAAAAATATGAATTGGATGAACACCATCAAATCAATAGTATGAAGGACAGAATGTTGAGGAATCGTCGCTATTCCCCGAGGAAGAAACTAAAGCCAATGTACAATGTGAATCATCTGAGTCAAGTGATTACTCACTCTATGATTCAAGTGAATCTTCTCCGGAAATGGGTTATCATCGGAAGAAAGACATAAAAAATAAATATGCGACGAAATATTCCAAAAAAACATCGAGCGGGTAATCAGATTAGATACTTGAAAGGAAAACAACATGGTTCTGAGTATCATGCTAAGAAAGATAATGTTGTGTACACTCAAAACCCGTCAGTGATTCAAAATTTTAAATATCAAGTAATTAATCAATACACAAATCTTTCGGAGGAGGGTCTCTATGCTATGGATTATGAGGGTCCAAAAATCAATGTTTATAGAGCATGCCATAATTCGAGATCCTCCCCTTTGTCTGCGAAAATACTTTATGGCAACCTCTCAAAGCATTTTGAAATTTCTAAGTTGGAAAAGTTCAACGAAACACAAGATCCCGGTAGTGTATTGAAAACTTTAAAACTTTTATGATCAATTTCGATGGCGATGACAAGTTGCTATGCACGCTTTCTCCCAAACATTTAAGGTGTTGCTCTAAAATGGTATAACCGACTTCCACAAGTTTATATAAAAAACTTTGACATATTTTGGAACATCTTCCGATAACATTTCATGGGAATTAAGAAGTTTCGAGCTAATGGTGACACTATAATATATTGTAGGCAAAATGTTGGAGAAAGTTTAAAAATTATTCCAACCATTTTGTCAAAGGAAAAACTGATATGGAATATTGTAAAGATTATGTGGCTTTGGTAGCATATCGAATGAGACTTTTCCCATGAATATTGAAGGATATTATGGTTGAAAGTCAAACAATGACGTTTGGGGCTCTGCTTGATCAAGTGCAAAGAGTTCTAATTGCCACATGCAACTCTGCCAACATTTGAGCACTTATAAGAAAATTTTTGACCCTCCTCAAATCTGAAGGTCGGACAAAATTATTATGGGATTCAGAGGGGTGACAACTGAAGTGGTTGGGGAGTTTGAAAGTGTCGTTGAACTGGGTTGAGGGACATTTAGAAAAGAAATGGAAATTTTGTTTATTGTAGTAGATGCTCCAATATCTTAAAATGTCATCTTTGAGAGGTCTTGGCTATCAAAGATGCATGCTGTTATTTCTACAGTTTATCAATGTTTAAAGTATGTTGTGGAGAATAATGTTGGAATAATTAGAAGCAGTCAGAAAACGGCTAAAGAATGTTACCAAATTGCTTTATCTTCCAAACAAGTTTGGGGGAATAAATCAGAAAAAACATAACAGCTAGTGTGGACTTCCTAAGATCCAAACCCTTTGGATAACCCGAGGGATTCTCCCAATCTTTTGGCTCCTAATTAAAGTTATGAAGATCATATGTATCCAAATATTAACTTTTTGAAAATTAGAACAAAGTTATCTCCAAATTTAAGGGAAAGATTGATTGAATTTTTATCCACAAAGTTAATATGTTCGCCTGGTGTTCCAAGAATGTAATTGGGTTCCACCGGAAATCATTTGTCATAAGCTATCAATTAAGAATAATGTATGGCCAATAATACAGAAAAAGGCCTTTTTTCTCAAGAAAAATCCAAAACCATAGTAGCAGAGGTAGAATGTCTATCCAGAGTAGGACACATTCGAGAGTCACAATATTCTTTATGGGCGGATACTCTAGTTTTGGTAAAAAAGAAAAACGACAAGTGACGAATGTGCGTAGATTTTATTGACTTAAATAGAGCTTTTCCAAAAGATCCTTTTTGTATCCCACAGATAGATCAGCTGGTAGATTCCACATCAGGAAATCGGTTACTTTCTTGTATGGATGCTTATGCAGGGTATACCACTTCAACATGGATCCAAGAGATGAAGAAAACATTTCGTTTATCATTGGAAGGGGTTTACACTGTTATAGACTAATGTAGTTTGGGTCAAAATATACAAGGAAAACTTATCAACGTTCGAGGCACAAATTGGGAGAAATGTTGAAGTACATATTGATTATATACTGGTGAAATATCTTAAGGATGAGGATCATTTTGATGATTCAGAGGAAACCTTTTGCAACCTAAAAATGCTTAACTTGAAATTAAATCCGGAAAAGTGTACATTTGAGGTTCAATCACGAAAGTTCCTCGGATATATAGTAAGTGAGAAAAGAATCAAAGCTCCAACACAGTGAAAGGGTTTAACATCTATTACTCCCCCTCGAAATATAAAAAAGTCCAAATATTAACAGGTTGGTTGGCAGCGCTGAACAAATTTATATCTCGTTCTTCGGATAAGTGCACTCTTTTCTTTCAGGTCTTAAAGCATGAAAACAATTTCAGCTGGAAAAAGAGTGTTCGGAGGCTTTTCATCGGTATAAAGAAGAAATTTATTCACCAGATGTTCTCACAAATGTTATTCTATGGGAACGGTTATTTGTTTATGTAGCACTCTCAGACTATGCTGTAAGTGTTGTGTTAGTCCGAGAGGAAGATAATGTTCCAAAACTAGTGTACTATATCAGGAAAAGTTTATTGGATGAAGAGAAACAATATTTGAAGTTAGAAAAATTGGCTCTTGCGTTAAGTAATTGCTTCTAGAAAAATGAGACCATAGCTTAAAGCTCATTTTATCGTGGTACGAACGTCTTTTTCGTTAAAAAAATATGCTTCAAAGACCTGATATTTCAGGTAGAATGACCAAGTGTTCATTTCAACTAGGAGATTTTGATATTGAGTTTGAGCCCAAGAATGCGATCAAAGCACAAGTCTTAACAGATTTCTTAGTAAAGTTTCATTCTGAGCGGTTGGATATGGACACTGATAAAGATAATTTCGAAGAAGAATGGATAATCTGAACATATGGAGGCTCGAGCAGATCAGGAAGTGGGGCTGTGGTACAATTGGTTTAGAGCAACAAATAATGAAGGAGAATACGAGGCAGCTTTAGCAAGTCTAAGGCTTGCACAAATCTGTGAGGCTAAAAAGGTGAAGCTTGTCAGTGATACACAGCTCCCCGTTAATCATGCATCTAGAAAATCTGAAGCTCGAATGGATCATCTAGTTAAATATTTCAAAGTGCTAAAATATTTATCTTTAGTCTTCAAAAAAATCAGTTATGAGTATGTCCGAAGGGAAGAAAATTATGTGGCAGACTCTTTAGCAACTGCTTCATATTCAGAGGCATATCCATGGATTATAACATAAGAAAGCCCATCGATTATTAAAAATTCAGAAGACGTAATTGGGATTATAGATGAAAACCTTCAAATATCTGTTTCTGAAGATAAGGATTGGAGACTAGACATCATCAAGGTTTTGGAAAATGATGAATTACTAGTTAATAAATCATTTTCTAAAAATGTATGTTTTAAACCTCATGGGTATATGATCCTTGGAGACATCTTGTACAAAAAATCTTTCAGTAGACCTTTGCGAAGACGGAGAGAAAATTCATCTTCTCGAGGAATCTCAAAAGTACTATCCGAGGAGCTAGCCTCAAAGTGAACTAAGTTCGAGGAATCAACCTTTTGAATATCATTTTGAGGGTCTTGAACGGTCACATTGTTTGGTGGAAGTTGGGACGAGTCAGATTCAATGAGTATTCTCTTCGGTGAGATTTTATTGTGCTCAACTACTTAATTTTCCGGGGAACCAACAACCCTAAGAAGCTTATGGGATCTCTTCTAAAATGCCCTTTAATTTTTGTTGGCATTTCTTCTTCGGATGAGCCTCACATGAAAGTTTTTTGTGTGCTTAGGTAGAAAGATTTTTAGACCCTTCGAGTTTTAAAACCTTTAAATTTTCAGCATCTTTATCTTCCGCGTGAGTTTCAATGCTAAAATAATCTTCTTCATCTCCGTCATTATTTAAATGAATCTTGGCTCTATCTCTTGTTGGAAGAAAAACCACAACATCTTTTGCTTCCAACTAGTCTAATCTTGTTGAGAAGGGGGGAACCATGAGCTTCTTTGTGGATAATCACTCGGATGGAGTCAACCTCCACAAGCGACTCTTGGCAAGGATGATAGGAGTAAAACAGAGTCGAAACTTGTTGGACCAGGCAGATTTGGCCCACAAATGTAGCTCGGTGAATATAGTTTTTTCTTTATGAATGAAATCAGCATAGGGTTTGGATATGCGAGTCATTGCTATTAATAATTAAGAAGAAAAGTGTATAAGAATAGATATAAGAAAAATCGGAAAAAAAACAAAGGGGGAGCATACATTTGTTCGTCCAGACGAGTGATAGCTTATGGGAATTGTCAATATTAGCCTCGGATCCTGTCTCCCAAAGCCCTGAGATAAAAAGGAAGCGTTGGTTCTAATTCTTGTCTCCCTTGAGTAGATCTTTAACAAACTTCTGACCCCGACAGAAGGTCAAATAATAAAAATGGAAGTATGGGTTCTTTGCCAAACGAGAGATGCCAACTAACTCCTCTAAAGAAAAACTCACCGCAAAAATTCTGGAGGCCATGCCACAGACCATCAGAGTGAACCACATGTTGGTTCCGGCCTGGGTGGGACGAAGGTTGATCATAAAAAAATACTCTACAAAGAAAGGGTCTAGAGGATAGTGCAACTCCCTATTCATCAGCTTCGTATACACAATAAGTTCATTGTCTTTGAATGATAGCGGGGTCTATCCGGTAGTTGGGAAACAAATAGAAATTATAGAAGGAATTCCCAACCGAACTCTTAGCTTGGCCTCTTCGAATGTATCATAAGTATTTATATTTCACTTTGTGCAAGGCCAATAAATTTTTATTTTCAACTGATTTAAGGTTATTCCTCACTGAAGCATTGATTTCCGACGCAATGGAACATCTTCGTTTGACCTAGCTTTTTTCTTTGGAGAAAAATTCCTTTCCTCAATTTGAAGAGCAATAACATCGGTCTTTTTCTTAGAAAGGTCAATATTGGTATTTTATCTTTGACAACTTGAGAAGTAGTGTAAGTTGTTTTCTCCTTGTCAATCGGCAGTAACTCTCCATCGGGAGTTATGGTTAAAGCTTCATTAGCTTCTTTATCGTTATATTTGACAACAAGAGAATGAGTTGGAGAGACGTTTGATTCAGTCTCTGGAACTGGTTTGAGGTTTTTGTTAGTCCTCTGAGCAATGTCAGGTCTGGTTAATTTCTGGGGAGGAATTTTTTGTGTTGGACAATGAGTCCCATGTGGAGTAGAAGAATGAGTGGCAGGAATTACTGATGGTGACCCTCTGGGACGTTTGACATGCTTGTGTCTACTCTCTTTATGGTGCATTTTTTTTCCGAAGAGGAGCATTTGGAATGTTTATCCTTTCCCATGTTTGAGTCACTTTTGTCTATTGTTGGCAAGTGTGACTGGGGGTCTGAGAACAGATGTTTGAGAGGATGATTGCAGTTGAAGTATCCGAAGGAGGCCAAACACCGTAATATGTATTCACGGGTGGTTGGGGCTCTGGTTCAACGTACATACCGACAACTTTCCTTTCTTTCTGCTTTCTAACTAATGGTTAACCACTCTGAAATGCGATTTTTTTGGCATAAACCAGTTCTCTCTCTAAAATAATTTATTCAAAGCTTTATCACTCTAAAACGTTTTTAATATGGGATTTTTCAGGCGCTATGGGTTTTATAGGAGAGGAATAGGCTCTAAAGGATGACAATGACCAAGGTTACGAAGTGTTGTTTGCATAGGGGCAAACTGTCCAGGATAGGTGCAATAAGTACCTAGTGACGCGTGACGCTGCCCCTAGGCTAGCTCGTGTTAAAACAAAAAATATATAAGAGGCATCCCAATGGACACCGAGCAGGGGGGATGCATTCTCATTGGTGGTGTCAAAAAAAGTCATGATGTCACAGGTAAAGTCCAAGGGAATCTTCTGCGAATAGGTAAATCAAAATCCAAGCAAAAGTTCAAGGGAAAAAGTTTGAGGAAGAGTTTTTAGGAAAAAAGGCTGAGGAAAATTTCTTTGTTCAACGATTCAAAGAGTATCTATTTTATCAAACATTTGAGGACGATTTCTTGGAACAATAGGTGAAAAGATCGACATAATTTAACGATGAACGATATGTCAAATTCGAAGAGATATATTCTGCATTTGATGAAAGATTTTTTACTTGACAAATTAACAGTTAAAGCATCAAGTAGATTGATAAAGACGAACATTTTCACAAGGACTGAGGGGCTACTAATGAGAGAAGAATAATTTAACCAGAAGACCTTGAGAATGAGATTAGAATTAATGACTTGTTTAGGCATATGAGACCCAATAAATGTACTATAAAAGCACCACACCCTTTTGGGGGGGGGGGGGAGGTGATTGATTGATGACAGTTAAAGCATCAAGTGGATCGATAAAGACGAGATTGGTCATACAACAGTCCTCGTTCGAACATTTTCACAAAGACTGTGGGGCTACTAATGAGAGAAAAATAAGTTAACGAGAAGACCTTAGAAAATTAGCGGTGTAATTTGACATAAAGAAAGTCCTATAAGAGTAATTGATAATTATGTATAGAGCTGTTAGGGGGGCTCCCAACCCGTTAATCCGCCAGGGACCGGACCGGTAAGACCCGCCCGAGACCGGTCCGAATAGCTTAGGGAGCGGGTTGGGAGCCAAATTTTTGGATCGACTCTCTTACCGGTCTGGACCGGTCCGCCCGGTAACCAGCCCGATAAGAGAAATACATAAATGTTTTCATAATCTATGTATATTTTTAACTAAAACCCTAAAGAAAATTATGATGAACTAACAAACCCGCCCGTTAAGAGTCGGACCGGACCGACTCGATTCTTAACGAGCCGGTCCCGGTCCATAATATATGGCTCCCTTCGCTTAGCGGTCCGGCTCGACCTGCCCGATAGCTTATCGAGTCGGTCTTGGTTTCGTCCAAACCCGGACCGACCCGACCCGATAATAGCCCTAATTATGTAACCGAGAAGGACCAATTTATAACAAACAACAAACTTGAGAACGAGATCACAATTAATGACTTGTTTAGGCATGTGGGACCCAATAAATGTACTATAAAAGCACAACATGCCTTTGGGAGGAAAGGTGATTGATTAATGATTACACAATTATTACATATCACTTTCTCTCTCTAAAATATGAAGATTCTCTGTCTAAAATATTCATTAAGTAGTTTGTGTCACAAATTTAGTTCTCTAAACATTGTTTTACTCTAACATCTCCTCTAAATATTTTTGGAACTATCAATCTCCAGTTTATCTTACTTCTCATATGTCAATATGTGCCCCTTTGTTCCTTGCAAATATCGGAATACTCTTTTAAGTGCTTCCTAGTGATCCATGATTGAGATTACTAACATATCTCCCAAACAAATTTACAGCAAAGGTAATGTATGGTCTAAAATAAACTGAGTATATATTAAAATGCCAACTGCCAAAGCATGAGGGGTCATTTTCATTTCCTCGGTCTTAAGTTTTATCTTAGGACATGGATCTACACTAAGTTTGCCATCTTTTGCAATAGGGGTACTTAGGGGTTTGCAAGCTGCCACTCCGGAACGTTGTAACACACTTTTAATGTATGCCTTTTGTGATAATCCGGGAATACTATGGGAGTGATCCTGATGTATATGGACTCGTAATACTAAACTGGCATCACTGAGATCCTTTATATCAAACTTCTCTGATTAGAAAAAAATTATAATGTATAACAATTCTTTATTTTTTAGGCTAACAATATTTCATGCATATATAATATAACAAATATGAAATTAATCCCATTGAACTTGTGGTACACACAATCCTAAATCGAATTGATGTCAAAGTCATAACTGACTATCACCTTAAGAAATTTGTGGTACCATTAACGAGAAGCCTTTTTGAGCCCATAAATGCATTTCTTAAGCCTGCAAACCATATTCTTTTGATTATCTTTCTACAAAGTATACATGTTGCCCATATATATTGTATCCTCAATATCACCATTGATGGTTTAGCATCCATTTGATGGTGGTGTGGATTAAATCCGATCTTAGAGATAAAAGTAGAGAAGTAAAGTTTAGAGAGAGAAAGTGAAGAGTAAGTAAATAGTTTAACCAAAAAATCAGAATCGTGCATTAAGTTTAGCCATGGCCTTTATATAGAGGCACCAAGACTTAGGCGTAACAGAATTTGTTATACAAAAGGTATAATTACATACTAGTCATTTATCTTTACATAAAGCCCTAAATTTCTCCAACTATATAAGTTATTATACAAGGTTTCATTTATTACATTTTGATCCCCAACATTTTATTTCCTTATCAGTAGCCCCCTTAATTCTTATGAAAGTTAGTAAATGATAACTAATTTTCATCGAAAATCTTTATTAGTGGATAAAAAACTCCTTCAGCCACGGTTCGAACTGCTTTGGGTAAAATACCACCAAATTCTTGACAAAGAGTGTTGTCCTTGAATTAAAAAAACTTCTTGTTGATGCTTCGAATATCTCCATATGGTAACAATTTTCTCTAACGGTCATTAATGTTCGAAGCAAAAATCAAATGGATGATGATGTCCTAGGAACTAGGTCTGCCACTAAGCTTGTCATGTGGCAGGTGACAACCTCTCATTTACGCAACCGTTTGGAATTCTGTCCAATCACCTTCTCCACCTTTTCCATTTCCCTCTCCTTTAATCATTTCTATAAATACTTCTTTGTGCCTCATTATGCTTCACAACATATTTTTAGTGAGATAGAGTTTGCTTGTTCGTGAGATTTCTTGTCTACCATCATCTGGATCTTCAACCTCTAAGCTACATTCACCTGAAAACGCAAATCCACCACCCATCCTTTAATTTTGTTTATGAGAAAGAATCCAAAACTTAAAAATCCAAGAGCAAAAAAACCCATAAGTTCATCCTCCTCAGACAAACAGAAACCTCATTTTGGAGCATACAACTATTTCTGTATAAGTGAACGGGAAACAAATATAGAGCAGCTAGATTAATAAGAAAGGCTCCTCAATTTTCCACGGATACAATACATTACGATAAACTTTGATCCAAACCGAATTCCTCCTGCATTTTCAAATTCATCTCTTCCAGAAGAAAGTCAATCATCAAAAAACTCAAACACCAAAAACACCTCGAATTTCACCATCTCTAGCTAGATCATCACCTCGAATCCATCTGCAAGTTCCACTACTCGAATCAATCACAAAGTAACATAAACCACATATAATTAAAGGAGATTAGAGGAAACACCTTCTCCAATTAGCTCTGAATTCCCTCGAGAACTGCACAGGGAAACCCTTCTTATTCGTTCAAAAACTTACCTTCAAGAAACCCTTACAAGAAAGACCTTTATCGTTATGGGAGACGATGTCGACCATAATTCGAATCCTACATCATATTCTTCTCCCCTGAGGGAAGTTGTTGAGACAACTATAGAGTCTCAACAAAATTCCTCAATCAACAACGATAGAGAGCTAACTTCGAATGCCAACCCACCTCGACTTCTAGATGAGGCATCCGAGAAAGAAGCTGACTCCGAGGTTACCCAATCAAACATTGAAGATGATACTAAAGATGATGCTTCCAATGAAACTGATAGTGAAACAGTTAAGGGTGATTTGAAGATAAAAGCAGTGAGGATAAGTAGAAAGAAAGCTCATGTTGAACTTTCTGAAGGATCTAGCTGCTTCAATAGAAGAGAACTTAAGACCACTTAATCCTGAATATATATTGGCACTAAAACATGTGCCATATGTCTACTATCTGGAGTCCCAAGCTTCTTCCTTAAAAAATAAATGAGGAATGCTAGATAACATTGTGCTTTGGCTTCCGAAAGAGGGAGAGACTCCACTTAACTATAGAAAGGATGAGTTGGTCGTATACCATAAAATTATTAACTGGGGTATTCGGTTTCCGTTAGATCCAATGATAGTGGAATACTTCGAACTCCTAGACCTCTGTCCTACACAAGCCATTCCCAACCAATGGTTCACCCTCCTTTCTATAATCATGGCATCCAGAATTGGCCATATTCCCCACTCTATTCAAGGGGACCAGTTTTTCCCTTCTACTACCTCACTTTCGAGAAAACCTCAACATCGTCGACGAATTGCTCGAGGCTGAAAATTTTTGGAAACAAAAATTGTCTTCATTTTCTGGGCCTAGGAGAATAGGGAGGAGGTATCTGAGGAGAATCCTTCAAGACTTAACCTCGTTTGGAGGAGTAACAACAAGTTCTTTTGCTTCTTTTATTTTATTGTTGTTACTTTAATTACCTTACTTTTATCTTTTGTTTAATTTTTTCCTTTTTTAAATGCATCTAGAAATTCCGATGAGGTATAAAAGATGTTAAAAATATGCTAAGGATATTTTTGCCCAGTTAGCAACTTGGGCAGAAAAAGAGTGTGGCAATGGGTTCCACTCAGATTTTCTACCTATCGAATTTATCAATAGCCACTTGTGGTGAATCACACTAGGTGCTGACTTTCTTAAAATCCAATGGAGCCCCTGAATCCAAAAATAGTTGTAAAGCGATTAATGGAACCTGATGGTAAGGTCTTCCTTCCAATTCGAAACAGGTCAGATAGTCATCTTCCACTAAACAAGAAAGGTAAATGAATAAAAAAACGGCTAGCACATCTGGTGCTAGCCTTTCAGAGATTTCGAAGACACAACCAAAAGCAGAGAGAAAAGCAACAAAAAAAGCCTTCCTACTATTGAAGAAGGAGATTAGGTTGAGCTTTTCCCAAAAAGAAAGAAAAGTGTTGCTTCAAAGAAAACGAAGAGCACATCTAAAACACCTCCACAGAAAATGTCAAAAAAGAAAAGTGTACAAACCATTTCAAGAAGTGCTGCGTTTCGATACCGATGAAGTTATAGTGTTAGAAAATCAACAAGGAGAAGTTTAGCAGATACCGATCAAGGAGGCACTCAAGAAGGAGAGACTGCAACAGATAATGATCGAGGAGACGATCACTTTGATCATGATATCTTTATTAATATCGATGAGTCTCAAGAGGTCGACATAGATGCAAATCCATACATTAAAGGAATTCAAGACCAATTACAATACTTTGGTGAAAGGTTTGCTCCTACTCTTCCCGATGTAACTGAGTCAGAGATCTTTTTGACACCGGCTACCTCCGCTCTTATTCCTTACAATAATACAGTATTCATACCTTCTGAAGAGCCAACCAAAGAAGTTGCATTTTATCTTTAACTATTTAACAACCTTGGCGTTGCAGCACAAAAGTTATGCCAATATGTGAACTCTGCACGAAGCAAATTAGAGTTTATGGCGAAAGAGATGGTTCGTCAAAGGAAAATTGATGTTGCTGAGAAGAGAATGAGGGAAATATTTGGTATTTTTGTGGAGGACCAATTTCATGGATTCTAAGCTGCTAGATTAGAATTCCTCAGATGAATCATTCACCTCAAAAATCATCTCATATCTATGCATAAGAAAGTGGTAGAAGAGCTCAACACTTCTCATAAAAATGAGATTGAATAACTCAAATCTAAACATGCTCGGGAGTTATCCAAGGAGAAACAAAGTTACTTCACTCTCCAACTTTCACTAAAAAAGGGTGATGATGAAAATAAAAAAATGATAGAAAGCATGGGTGCTCTTAAGACTCAGTTCGAGGAAGAGAAAAAAATTGTTGTGGAGGCTGTCGCAAATGAATGTGCGAATGACATGCTTGCGGCCATTAAGAATGTCGAGGAGAAAAAACCTGTTAAACTTATTCATGAAATTCATGCCTCATTTCCAAAAGTTGACCTTTCAAACTTCTGGGAGCTGATTTCCATTGAAAATCTCCCTAGTGAAGCTTTTGATCTTGTACCTAGCTCTTCATCAAAAGAAGAGGAATGAGAAGAAACTGCTTCTGAACAAAGGGAATCCTCCGGAAAAAAACTCCGAGGATAAATAACTTCAGTATTTTTTTGGAACTTGTCATCCAGCTCTGATAGAGTGACTCGATATTGTGTGCAATTAGATTATCATTAGTGCAAAAGTATTTTATTTCTCTCATGTTTTCACTATGTTTACATTTATAATTTTATAAAACAAGGCATGCTTACCTCAAAATATTATAGTGCGTTTAAAGGACGTAGCACTTAGAATATTATGGTACCTTTAGAGAATGTAACACTTCGAATAATACGGTGCATGTAAAGAATGTAACACCTCGAATAATATAGTGCGTATAAAGAATGTAACACTTCGAATATGGTTGTTTCTTTGAAAAATGTATAATAAACATACAACATTTTATAATAGTTACTCTTGCTCAACTTTAAAGATGATTAGTATTTGACTAGTTACCAAAATAATTTAAATAGTTATTATTAAACAACCATTGGCCAAAAAATAATTTTATTTATAAGATCGAATACTTACATAACACCTCATTAAAACCTCCCTGGGCCAACAGAGTAGGAAATAGTGTGCCAATTATTCAAAACGTTTTCAAGAGAAAAATTACTCACAATACAATTTTAGATGCTGTATATTTTAAGGATATTGAAGCATCATCCCCTGATAATCAAAAAGTCAATAAGAGCCCAATTTTATTCTTTTCACAACCATATAGGGACCCTCCCGATTCGGAGCCATCTTTATGAGGCGCTTTTCCTTAGTATAGAGGAATACCTTTCTTAAACATTTATCAACAACTTTGAAATCCATCCTTTTTACCCTTGAATTATATCTACTTCTCATAAGAGTTTGATAATGAATCATATTCAGATGAGCTCTAGTTCTTTTTTCTTCAACCAAGTCCAAATCTGCTCTTTTGGCTTTGTCATTCAGGTAAACAGAATACATAAGCACTCTATAAAAAGGTAATGTAGATTCTGCAAGACTGATATAATCCATTCCATACACTTAAGAAAAATGAGTTTATTTAGTATCCTCTCTAGGAGTTGTTTGATATAACCATAAACACCTCTTGAAAATAGTTAGGAAATTTTACTGCAACCCCTGTCAAATTCTTTTTTAGACCTTCTAAAAAAATAGATCTATTTGTTACCTCCACCTGACCATTTTCTTAGGGATGAAAATGTGTAGAAAAACATTATGTAATTCCCCTCGAAGTACAAAAATGATCCATTTATCTATTGTTAAATTGAGGACCTTTATTTGTGGTGAGTTTTTGAGGTACCCCAGCAACAACTATTGTTCACAATGAAATTAATAACATCCTTGGCTTTTGTTCAAGACTATGGTTCAGCCTCTGCCCATTTCAAAAACTATTCCACCGCCACAATCATTTGGCGTCCCCCATATGCCATAGGAAATGGTCTTACTAAGTCTATTCCCTATCTGTCGAAACCGATGGCATCAGTAATAGAAATGAGTGAAACTGCACGTTTGTGAAATGAGTGGAACTGCAGGTTTGTGCATGAACTTGGCAAATTGTTGACAAGTATCACAGCCCCGAACTAAACTCTTAGCAAAACTCGACGTGTCAATGCCTTGAACCCGTATTGTGCTGAACCCTAACCATCATGTAACTATGATAAAATTTATTGAGACTCTTGTTTATTCAAACAACGCAATAGTATCCTACTTAAATATTTCTTGTATAACACCCCATCTAATACAACATAGTCATGAGCTTTATACTTCAATTTCTTAGCCAATTGCACATATTTGGGTAGCGTTCCTCTTATCAAGAAATTCAGGATATATGTCCTCCAATCACTCCGAATTACATCTGGTGTAACAAAAAATTCTTCTGCATATTTACATTGCTCTGATCGTGTTATAAGCGAAGGACTCTCTTGTAGTAAAATCTAAGGATATTATTCAGTGTATGCCACGATTGTCAAAGAATCAGCAACTGTATTGTCTCATCGGCTGATATGTTCTACAACAACATGCTCAAACAGAGGAGTCAAATTTTTTAAAGCTCTCAAAGATATAAAAGCAAATTATCCTTTTCTTCTTTGGAAATTCTGACCACCTGATTCGCTATTAATTGGGAATTTGTTACTAAACGAACTGAATTTTCCCCACAAATGCTTACAAGCTTTAAACCAGCCAATGCAGCTTCATATTCAGCTTCATTATTAGATGTATGAAAACCAAATTTAATACCTTGAAACATTGCCTCCCCAGATGGATAAATCAGTTGAACTCTTGCAATGCATCCTAGAATACTAGATCTTCCATTAGTTCGAACAACGCATGTCGGACTTCTTTGCAAGACCTCATTATCTCTTTATTCATCTGATCTACTTAAATGAAACTCAACAAGAAAATTAGCTAACGCTTGGGCGTTGATAGGCGTTCGAGGCGCAAAAATGATGTCAAAATCTCATAGCTTTACTGACCATTTGGTCATCCTTCCAGAAATATCGGGGTGTTGCAAAACAATTTTCAATGGGAACAAAGTTCAAACCACAACAGTGTGAGCTTGAAAATAGGGGCACATCTTCCTGGCAGCCACCACTAGAGCCAGGGCCAATTTTTCAAGCTTCAAATATCTTTTCTCTGCTACCACCTATCTCTTGCTGACATAATACACTAGCTTGGAAATTCCTGAATCTTCACTTACCAATACAACACTTACTGCGAAATCTGACGCTGCAAATGTACAAAAATAGTTGCTCTCCAATTCGAGGCTTGGAAAATATTTCTTGTGATGCCAATAATTCCTTAAAACTTGAAAATGGAGTTTCACATTCTAAAGTCCACTCAAATTCCTTTAGTCTTTGTAATACTTGGAAAAAGGGAAATATTTATCAGAAAACCTGTAAATGAATCTGTTAAGAGCAATTAACCTTCCTATTAAGACCTGTACTTCTTTAATAGTTCGAGGTGATGTTATTGATACCAAAGCCTTTAGCTGCTCTGGATCAACTTCTATCCCCTTTTCACTAATAACATACCCCAGGAATTTTCTTGATCGAACTCCAAAAGTACAATTCTCAGAGTTTAGTTTCAATCTGATAGCTCTTATATTCAAAAACGTTTCCTCTAAATCTTCCAAGTGCATTTCATCTGCTAGACTCTTGACCAACATGTCATCAATATACACCTCCATATTTCTTCTAATCTGAGAAGCAAAGACTTTATTTATTAACCTATGATATGTTGCTCCATCATTCTTTAACCCAAAAGGCATAAACCTGTAACAATGTAATCCTCGGTCCATAATGAAGGTGGTTCTCTTTTGATCCTTTGGATCCATTTGGATTTGATTATACCCTACAAAGGCATCCATAAAAGATAAAATTTTATTTCCTTAAGTGCAATCAATCAATTGGTATATTCGAGGAACTATAAATGGATCTTTAGGACAAGATCGATTTAAATTTGTGTAGTCGGTGCACATCCTATATTTCTCACTCTTCTTTTTAAACACCACTGGGTTTACTGTCTATAAGCGATGTTGTGACTCCGTTATATGTCCGACCCTTAACAAACAATCCACTTCAGTAACAATAGCCTCTGACTTCTCAAAAAATAAATCCCATTTTTTGTCTAATAGGTTTGATCTTCGGATTAATTGCTAGGCTATGGTGTATCACCTCGATTGGAACTCCTACCATATATATTTTATTTTCCGAGTGAAAACATCCAAATTGTGAAACAAAAATTACAACAACTAATGACGTAAAGCTAGGGTCAGTGAAGTTCCCATTCGAAGTACCTTCCCATCAGGAAAACATAATATTCTATACTTTCAATTACTATTAAAGAACCCGAGGTTTCCCTCAAATCATCAGCCCATTCCTCGTCATCTGAGGTCAACCCCCCTGATTGGTATTCAAAATTTTATCACCACTTCTTGACCCTCGAATTCGAAGAGTTGTGGAATAACATTCTTTAGCAACCTTCTGGTCACTTCAAAAGACCCACATGCAATCTACGATGACATACTTCAAGCATTGATAGACTGTAGATACAACTGCATACATCCTCGAAAGCCAAGACCTTTCGAAAATGGCGTTATAGCTGGTCGGACAATCCACCACCATGAATAAAACTTGAACCTTCCTTCACATAAGGTTTCTTTCCCAAATACACATCCCCATCGAATTCCCCAATTACATGAGCCGTCACTCCTTTGAATCCCATTATAGTGCGGTCTGGGAGAGAAATACAAGGAGGATTATGTATTCTATCAGATGTTGTTTTAAAAAAGAACATTTGTAGAGCTCCCTGTATCTATTAGCACGCCTCAAATTTCAACACCAGCTACTTCTGCTCCAATAACCATTACATCTTCATGAGGACCTGCAGTGCCTCTCAAATCATCTTCATAAAAAAAACAAAAAAAAAACATCTCTATTACCATACAAATAAGTAGACATCCATCATTATATTTGAGTAGCTAAGATTACTATATGCCTTTTTCTAGCGGTATCAGTATTATCGGTCATAGTTTATCCTCCAAATACTTCCAACGACTCAAAGTATTCACATACTTCGAACTCGACCTTGTTTTACTGGCTCATCCACAGCCATAAGAATCAGTTGATCCAGGTTTGTATCCAAATATTCGGATGTAGCATCGAAATCATCAATCTTATATTCCGGAATCATTAGATTTTCTGCCAGTGAATTTGGATTCGTCGCTTGCGAAGTCAATACAATATGAGACTTTGATACATTGCTCTCCCCTTTAACATAAGCTAACAACTTACTATTATCAAACATAGTTTGCACCTACTTCTTCAAAGCAATATAGCCTGCTGTATCATGTCCTATGTAGTTATGATATTTACAAAACCTGTTATTACGCTCTTCCGTTGGTCTGTTTATCGGAGCAAGTTTTTTGAAACTCACATACCCCTTAGCCTTTTCGTAAATTGCAACAACATTTTCAGTCAAATCAACATAGTAATGTGACCTTATCCATTGATTTGGCCCTGATCTCTGAAATTGGGTACCCTTCAATCCGAGGGGGAAAATTGTTGTTGTTCCTCGGATGCAATGGTTGGGTTGAGTTCGAAGAATGCCCCTGATTATTTGGCACATGCCCTGAACTCTTTTGAGTAGACCCAACTACACCTTGAACTCTACTTGACTCTTCCACTTTAATTTGATCTTCCAACTAAGCCATCAGCTCTCCAAAAGTTAAAGCTCTACGTTTTGTTATTTCATTCGCTAAATCTCTTGGCAACAATCCTTGTCAAAATGTTGTCGTTGCTACCAACTCCTCACAATTATCTAAAACATCCTTAATTAATACAAATCACTTAGTGTAGTCCTTCAGTGTTTCTCCCACTTATTGTTTGCACTGTATAATTGTGTCTCCATTTGCATGCATCTCTTTAATTCCCACAAATTATCTTCAAAATATTGTATAAAAATCTCTGAAATTGGAAATGGATCCCTTCAGAGTCCTGTTGTAACACTTCAAAGCTGTTCATTTGAACTTTTGAGAGAAAGGTCTACACACCATCCTATCATCGTCCTCAAAATTCATCATGTAATTTTTAAACTGTTCGATGTGGTCATCATGATCTTGTATCCCATCGAAATTTTCAACCTTAGAGATATCAAACCGCTTCAGAAAAGTGATGGACCTTATCTTAGCTGTCAAAGGATAATTTCTCCAGTCGGTTCCTTGTTCCCATAACAATATACAAGTTTTGTTTATCCATCCCTGTATAATTTGATGTGTTCCCTTCACACCACTCTGCTTCCCTCAAACAGTGTGGCACATTCTCAGTTCTTGTTAAGTATTCTTTTCGTGATTTTTGAGGCCGTTCTTTTTCCTCTTTTGAAGACCCCGATACCTCTTGTAATCAGATCCTGAACTATATAACTCATCGTCACTAGACGTAATATATTTTTCTTATCATTTTTCTCTTTTCGTGAAGTGTAATGCTCTTTGTTAGATTCAAAATGTGTTTTCTTCTACTCGTTTTGAACCTTCCAAGCCGTGCAAGAACGGTCATATTGGATGTCTACATCATTTTTATCATTCATCTGCCTCACCTCAGATTTCAACCTAGCCGATTGAATATCCTGTTCTATTTTATCATACTTCTCATCTAGAGTTGTGATCTTATCTAACTAGTTCATCTATAATTGAATATATGATTGAGTCTGTTAAGCTTGTACTGACTCATCTTTCTTACCTTCCCCTCCTTGCAGATTAAGTTTTAGCGTTTCAACTGCTTTTTGAACCAGACGATTGTTTTCATTCATCGACTATATTATCAATCAAATAGCTTTAGAGAATCAAACAAGAATAATCAAAACAAAAAATAAAATCAATCACTTATGGTTTTTTATCAATAAAATTAAGGTTCCACTTAAAAACCTCCCACTGTGGTTGCCAATTTGGTGTGGATTAAATTCGATGTTAGAGATAAAATTAGAGAAGTAAAGTTTTGAGAGAGAAAGTGAAGAGTAAGTAAGCATTTAGATCAAAAAATTAGAATCATACATTAAGTTTATTCATGGCATTTATATAGAGGCACCAAGACTTAGGCGTAACAAAATTTATTATGCAAAATGTCTAATTGCATACTAGTCCTTTATCTTTACTTAAATCCCTAAATTTCTCCCACAAATATGTAACTTATTATACAAGGTTTCATTTATTATATTTTGATCCTCAACATTATATTTTCTTATCAGATGGAACTCGAGGTCAAAATATGAAACTAATGCCATGACTGTTCTAAATGAATCCTTTGTCAATACAAGAACAAAGGTTTCTTTAAAACCAATCCCTTCATGTTGAGTGTAATTTTCTACAAGACGTTATTTATGTTTTTGCATATTACCTAGGGAATCACGTTTAGTTTGTAAACCCACTTACAACCAATTGCATTTTTCCCTTCAGGTAATGGGACAAGATCTCATACCGCAATGTCTTACCATCGATTTATATTCTTCCATCATAGTGTCAATCCACTTTTGATACACAGAGCTTGGCATGGCCTATTTGTAGGATGAGGGATCATTTACATTTCTAACACACGACTCGTCAAACTCTTGATGATTTACTATAAATTTTAGACTTATAGGTACTCTTCATTTCTCCCATGGACCTTTCTAAATGCATTATTTCTTTTCGTTGCACTTCTTGAGGATGTAGATTTTGATCATTGTGAATGATTTCATTTTGATCTTCTTGTGGAATATTAATGTTCCACTTGAGGATCCTAACCAGTATAGAGATATAGTTTAGGTGGAACATTAGTGTTAATTTGAGGAGTACTGTGTTCTAGCGGGACCAAAATGATTGGCATTAAAACCTAATCTTCAGATCCATGAGTATCCCCGTTAAAACCTTTATGAATCTCTAAAGAATCTTTCTCAAAATCAACATGTGTTCCCTTATTGTTCCCTCCAAATTCGACATCATCAATAAATTTTATCGTTCCCATCTCAAACATTATACTAGTGAAAGAATCTTAAAACTTAAACCCTTTTGAATATTCATAATAACTTATGAATAAGATTTTAACTGGTTTTGGGTCCAATTTATTTTCCTGAGTTTTGTAATGCCTTGCCTCAACTGAACAACCCCACACATGAAGATGATTTAAATTGGGTCTACGACCATTCCAAAGCTCATATGGCGTCCTAACAGTTGCCTTAATAGGTACCCTCATGAGTCTGTAAGTGAAACTTCATGGCTTCCCCCCAGAAAAATAATGGTAGAGACTAGCGAGTTATCATACTTCTAACCATGTCTTTTAGTGTCCAGATCCCTCTCTCAGATACATCATTCATGTGGGATGATCACAACATTGTATCTTGAGGTATTATGCCACACTTCTCTAGGTACTGTGGAAAGGGTGTTGCATGTTGTTTACCCGAATTATCATATATGTCATACTATGCACCACCACGGTGAGTTCTGACGGTCTTAAGGCTCTTGTCGAGTTGTGTCCCAACTTTGGTCATAAAAGATATGCTTTTTTCCAAGGCCTCTTACTTTTCATGAAGAAGATAGAGGTAACCGAACTGAGAGTCGTCTTCGATGAATGATACAAAATACCACTTCTCGTTCCATGATTTCTATGGAAAAGGTCCAGAGATTTTGATATGTATCAACTGTAGGAATGCACTCGCTCTATACGCCCTACTCTTTTAACTTTGGTTTGTTTTTTTTATACACTTGATGCATATATCAAAGTCAGAGTAATTAAAAGGACCCAATAAACCTTCAGTGACAAGCTTGTCCATCCGAACTTTGAATATGTGACCTAACCGCTTGTGCCATAATTTAGAGGATCTTTTTGATTTAGTAATGTTGCTTGTTATACTGTGTGCAGTTTCATAGCAATATGATGATTATCAAAAGTATACAATAAATAAAAATTATCATATATAATTAAAGTTCCATTCTTAACAACAATATTATTAAAATAAAATGTAAAATAACTGTTTTCCATTAGACATGAATAGTCTTGCAATTCCAAAAATGGAAAGGAAACTAAGTTTCTCCAAAAACTGGGAATATATATATTACATTCTTAAGAAATAAAACATATCCAGTATAAAGTTTTAAATGTAAATCACATAAAGTTAAAACGTGACAAGAGCTTCCGTCTGCAGTGAAAATAGATCTTTCATCCTCACTTAGCATCTTGCTTCTTGATATACATACAAAGAAATACATACATGTGTTTTTACATCCGAATTAACCCGCAAAGTATTTATTTTCACACCAGTAGAACAAAATGCGAAAAAATATAAAGCTCGTTAAACAATTCAAATATTTAGAATAAGCAAATACAAACACATACTAGTTTAACTCCTACTTTCCATTTAGTGTTCTCCTGTTACTTTAATGTTCTTTTATGTTATTCAATAATCCACAAGGAAACCTTGAGAGCACACGTAGAACGTATTAGAAAAAAAAAAGATTTTCCAGATACCAGAGGAAACAACTGTGACTGTTTCAGGTTTAAGATGAGAAAATTCCAAAACCTAAGTCTTTTATTTATAAACATTAAAACTTGAAGCCCAAAATTATAAAGCTCATCCTAATTTACTATCTCGTGACCGAGGATCATAACCCAGTAAAATGATAAATCAATTGACAGTCCAAAATATTAATTCATACATAAGTGTTGAGATTTGAGCCCTCTTCTTCATAAGGCCTAATATCAACCCGGTTACCATACTTTGGTCAATACTGCCTTTTTACCGATAGGTTCAATTCAATTAATAATTTAATTACCTTGAATACTTCTAATTTAGACTACCTTAAGATAATGACCGAATATATTTATTTAACATATTAGTTCAAATTATGTTTAGTCTATAAATATATTAAATAAGTATATTCCAATATATACAACTAGATTACCTCGTTAGATGATGAATTATGAATCTAAAACAAGTAGTAAAGATTATTTACCCAAAATAAATCTTCACTATATCAAAGAGGAATTACTAACTATGGGATATTGGTATGCTAGTATGGTAGTTTTTTTTATTAAATTGGTAAAATCAACGATTCGTAAGGAAAAAATATTGGTACTCTAAAACAAGCTAAAATATCTAATATGTTTCTCAATAATATCAACACAATCATAAATTGGTAGTAATTCGTATATTAGTAGTAAAATTAACAAAATATCATAACTAAAAATATGTGTATGTTTCAGAAATAAGAATACGAGCATGTTTTGTATCTTTAATATTTGAACATATTTTATTGTTTAGATTATGAGCATGTTTTACAGTTTGTAACTTTAGTATGTTTTGTAATTTAAATATATGAGCATGTTTTACAACTGAAAAAACTGACTATGTGTCATAATTTATAACTTTAGTATGTTTCGCAAATTAAAAAATAGAATTTTTATAACTTAAATACGATGATGTTGCACAAATTGAATTTATATTAAAAATTACGATAAAGCAATGTACGGAATAATCTTCGGTGTTAAAAATTGTTAACAATAAAAATATAAAATTACATCGATTAAATAAGAATTTTTTGCATGCGGTGAGAGATTTTAGTTATGGAAAATAACTATGGATATTGAAAAGAATAAATTCTCAATTCTCTTATTACTCAATTAGAAGATTTTAAATTTTGATTGGAATTCGTCCCTTTTATATACTACAAAACTCTATAAATTATTCCACTATTTTCTAATATTTTTTCCCTCCTAGTTGTGCTTGATCTTGGGTTAGTATTATTTTCTCACGTTCTTTATGTTGACTTGTTATTGCTCTTAGTGGCATCGTCTGCTTAAGAATTGTGTGTCAGTTAATTCCTTCGTCTAAGAGTGCCCTGATCATTCTTCGAGGCATAGCCCAACCTTTATATGGACAATTTTAGGAGTTGTGTTTAGCTTGTTTATGACCTTTCAACTCCTCTGTATAATCGAGCGTACCTCATCCTAGCCGATGGGTAGAACCCGGTGAATATGATTTACTAGCTGAGGCCCCTCCAGCTCCGCTATATGATCGAGGGTACCTCGTCATAATCGATGGGTATAATATGGTGGAGGGGTTATACCTTATTAGGACTCCCTATAGTATTTTAAAAAAACGAATTGGTGTACGAGTTTGTTTTTTATAATTGGTGTAAAAGTCACCTTTTACATGTAATGGTAGACGTGTAGTTTTTGTTATCAGTAACCACTTGCCATGTGTCGCAAATCATGCACCTATGTCTAAGATGCATGCCATTTTCATACTACGGGTATTGTAAATTTCTCTGACCATAGAGGCTAAAGTGATTATTTTGTGTTGACGATGATAAAGTAACGAGACACAATAGTCCTTCAACCGGTGGGTTCGTAAGGAAGAAAAACATATTGAGGAAGAACAAAGCTCATGTTTGTGAGCAATAGGGTATTGTGGGCCAGTAACACACTTATTTAGAAACGTTTTCCATAGTTTTAAGTGTTGCCCCCTAATTTTGCATGAAGACCCTTTGTTTACAAAAGGTTGCATATGTGGTGAATCGAGCAATACTATTATTGTTGGGGAGTATACCGCTCCGCTTGTGTTACAAACCATAGTCGTGTTGTTTCTGGGACCGCTCCTACAAAAGACTTCAATGTTAATCGATTGGGTCCTAATCCTGTTAAATGATGGTTGTAAAGGGGGATACCCTTCTGGTGAGGTGAATACTATATGAAATATTGGCACGATACCTCCCTTGAGTCCCTCGTCTATAGAGCAGCCGCCCATGTCATAATCGGGCGAACGCCCTATCTTGATTAGAATGTTGAAGCTCTCCCTGCTCATGTTTCATCAGTTAAAGCAATGCCTCGACCTGATGAATTACAACAATATATCTATAACACATATTATACAACATCAGCTGAAACTACCTCCACCTTCTTTCTTATACTTTTCTTCCATGATTATTTTGTTTTAGATTCATCATAAATCAGTGGTGTTGGCCTATCGCAAGATGACTCCAGCTGACACCAAGGCTATGGAAGACTTCAAACCATAGCTATTATTGTTTAGGTCTAGCAAATCCTTTAACGCCAAGTTGATGTGCTACAAGCGGGCCTATGGTACCTCGAAGTAATGTTATGAAAAGTTTATAAAAGAGAAGGCAGACATGTGTGATCGACTGAACTCATTTAGCTTTGAAAGAGATGGTTTGAACAAGAGGGTTGCAGCGCTGATAGAACCATAAAGAAACTCTTAACAAACGGTCCACAGAATTAATTTCGTAAAACTCTGGATTGCTTGTTAATGTTGAAAAGTCTATCATGGTACGCGGTAATGTTCTCGTAGAAAGTTCTACCCTTAGGGAATAACTATCTTGATTCAATTCAAAAATAGATGAGGTGAAAAAGCAGTAAGCTGATTGTGCTCAAAAAGGCATATGCTGATGGGGAGAGGGACACACTGGATGATGCTCAAAGAAATCTGAAAAAGGTTCGAAAACATATCATTATCAAGTTGTGGAGAGTGAATCTTGACTTAGATTTGGGAAGCTAAAGAGATTGGTTCCAGAGGATGAATGGCATGGGTAATGGATGACGAGGAGGAGGAATAAGTTAAACGTAGAGCAGCTTGGAAAGGGAGGTGACACTGGCATGAATGATGTTTAATTTGTTGGGATAATTATATCTCATTGTTGTTATAGGTTGTTGTGTTTTGAATAATTAATGTTTATTACCTACACCATTAACTTGTTTGTGAATTCATGCTTTGTGAAGTGATATAGTAATTTGCCTAAAGTACTTGTATAACTTTTTATAGTTGGAGAGGATATGGGGAGCCATAATTATTTTCTTAATCACAATTCGGATTTTTGTGTAGCAACTTAGGCTTAGTTATTAAGCTAGTTTGCTTATTTGGGTTCGGAAAGCCCAGACTCAGTATGGCCCATACCATGGTCTTAAAGAGTTGACAATTGAGTCAGATCGTTTAATTGAGTTTTATTGCACGGGCTCAGTATGGCCCCTTGCACAGTCTTGAAAGATTGGTTTACAAAACCAGTTCGCTTTTGTTAATTTTTTATTCAAGGCTCAGTATGACCCCATGCGTAGCCGATCAGGCGTGGCTTATTTGTGTCAATTCGCTTATATATATATTTTACGAAACCCCTCCACTTTTTTTTTTTTTACTTTCTTATGGATATTTATATGTTTTTATAGTGTAGCCTTACTATTTGATAAGAACATAAAAATAATAAAGTTATGGCAAACGATGACTTCATTAATATCTTTGGCTTACAATGTGCCTAATTAAAATCCCTTAAGCTCCACCAAAATGGGGAAAAGAATGCACAACTGCCCTAAGTGGCATGGTGATATATATTCAAATAATTAACATTCCAGAGATGTTTTGATGCATTATCATCTACATCTTCTAATATGTACCATCTCTGATGTCTTTTGGAAATTACTTTGTACAGAGCATCACAATTGGAGGAAAGCTTGCCTACATTCTTGTCTTGAGATCGTTGAAGATTTTATTTAACACTAACTCACCCACTGCGAAGCTTCAAGGATTTAACTTGGAATTGAACTTACTTCTCATTAACCTCTTGTAATGTTCATAACCTTTATTTGATCCCTTATTTCCTCGATCAGGTCAACTGACAATTATCTCTCTTGTTCATTTATTTATTCCTAATAATTTCTGGAATTAGGGCCCGTTGTCGGTCATAAAGATTCATGGGATTCGAAATCTTGAAAGAATTTAATTTTGTACGATATCGGCAATCTCATGTGACCTTGTCCTGGACAAGGCCTTAGCCTCCACCCATTTTGTAAAATAGTCTACCGCCATTATTACAACTTGTCGTTTACTTGTGGCCATTGGAAGGGGCCCAGTAAATTAATACCACATTTATCGAGAGGGTATAGTGCAGGTACGATGCTTATTGTCTTGCTTGGTAAGTGTCCTCTATTTATGAACTGTTGGCACAGATGGCAGTTTTTTAACAGGAGTTGCACATCCATTGCAAGTTTAGGTCAGTAAAATCCTGCTAGCACGAATATTCTGATTATGGTTCTATATCCGCAATGGGTACCAGCCTCTCCCTCATGTAAGTCAGTTAAGATTTGTTTACCTCTTCTTTGCTGATACAACTTAGCAGCAGACGGCTTACAATTTTCCAAAATAACACATTATCTAAGATTGTATATTTAATTGCATGAACCTGATGGGACTTTGCCTCCACTTTATCGTTGGGGAGGTTTGGTTTTAGAGATACGCAATGTATTTGTCGCTCTAATTGATAGTTGTTGTATTCGTATGTATCGGTAATACCTCTACGGTTGCTGCCACTGTCGGGGTGTCTTGTGTGAGGACCATTGGTTTCTCTACTTGGATAACTATTTTGGCGAGTGAATCCGCAATGGAATTATGAGAGCGAGATTTATGCTCATATAATGGAAATTGCTTGCCCATTCTTTTTAGGCTTCGAGGTATCCATATGTGATTTCATGCTTAGCCTCAAAATATCCTCTAGCTTGACCAATGACTAGCTGGGAGTAAAATCGGATGAGTAACTCTTTTACTCCGCAGATGTGTACTAATTTCAGACCCCATAGTACTTATTCATAGTATGTGGTATTATTCGTCACTTTGAAGCCAATCTTAATTGCATTTCGCATTACCTCTCCGAAATGGTTCCTTTAATATGATTGTCGTGCCCCATCCAGTTGCGTTTGAGGCCCTCACGGCCTTGACTATGGATTGAGGGCCATCCCCCTCTACTTCAATGTATCTTCGTCCAGTCCCCTACATTATACAAATTCGTTAATAAAATCAGCCACTACATGTCCCTTTAGTGTTGTTCATAGTTTATAGATGATTTCATAAGTGCCCAATTGCCCTGACCACTTGGTTAAACGCCCCGATATGTATGGATTTTGAAGTATGTTTCACAATAGTAATGATGCACGCAAGATAATAGTATGGCTCTGGAAGTATGAACGCATTTTCCCAACAGAGACCACAAAGTCGAGCGCTAGTTTTCCATATTTAGATATGTAGTCTCCGCATCCATTAAACCTTTACTAAAACAGTAGATCAATATTTGTACCCCTGTGGTATCTCGTACTAGAATGTCGCTTAGTGTATAGTTTGAAACCCATAGGTATAGGTAAAGATCTTCTCTGAGGTCCTACTGGCGACGTTAGATATAATTTAATGCTTGAAACACCGTTTTAAGACTTTGAAGAATGGTTGACTTTTGTCTGATACTCTGGAGATGAGTCGGGAAGAGGCAATGACGCGGTCCTATAAGTTGTTTCACTTCTTTGATGTTTCGTGGGGGGTTCCATTGTCAATGTCTCTCTAAGTTGGGAGGCGTCAACCTTTATCCCTTTTTCACTAACAATAAAACCTAGAAACTTTCCGCTTTGCACACCAAAAGAACATTTCAAAGAGTTGAGTTAAAGGCAAAACCTGCATAGTATTTCAAAGATTCCCCAAAATCCCTTCAAATTATCGTTCCTCAGAGTTGCATTTGACAATCATGTCATTAATGTAGGCTTCTATGTTTTGGCCAAGTTGATTCTTATATATTTTGTTGATTAGCCTCAGGTACTTTGATTTTGTATTCTTTAAGCCAAACAACATGACTTTATAATAATAGAGACCGCACTCTGTTTGAAATGTAGTACGTTCCTCATCTGTGGGGTTCATAGGTATTTGGTTGTATCCGGAATAGGCGTCTATGAATGATAAAAACTCTTTGCTAGAGGTGATATCGACCAATTGATCAATTTTTGGAAGAGGGAAGGCGTCTTTAGAGCACACCCAATCGAGGTCGGCGAAATCGATGCACATATGCCACTTCCTGTTCTTTTTTCTCACTAGCATATTGTTTTCTATTCATGTTGGGTATTGGGCATGCCTAATGTGCCTGAGTTTAATTAGCCTATTGACCTCCTTAAATATTACCTCTGACTTCTCTAAGGAGAAACTTCGCCGCTTTTGTCGCACCGGTCGGATTTTGCTGTTGATTGCTAATGAATGACATATGACATTGGGATCAATATCGGTAAATTTATTGGTGTTTCATGCGAACACATCCTCATTTTTTGCAACAAAGCTATTCAATTGGTTTTAAACAGTGGGTTGAGCTTGTTACCTACTCTGACAACCTTGCCTTCTTCCAGTGGTACATATGCTCATTCTCCTATGGTATTTTCTTCCCTCTCGTCCTCTCCGGATTCATCTACTTCAAGGATGAGTTATTTTGGTCCTTGATGATACTTGACCCCCAGAGTTCGTTAATTGATCTTGGGTTGCTTTTAGTAGGGTCGAGTGTTATGGCGTAGCAGTTTCTTGCGGTTTGTTGATTGCTAATCATTATTCCTACGAGATTTCCGACATGGTACTTAATATAGAGGCTAAATGAGCATGCAGTGGCTTCGAGCTTATGGAGCCAAGAACTCCTCATTATTCTGTGGTATGAACTTGGGGCCTCGACAATCATAAATAAAATTTGAACCACTTTCTTTGTATTTACATACCCTACTGTGACTGAGAGCTCAACCTATCCAACATATTTAGTGTGCTTGCCCTCGTAACTGGCAAGCTATTTGTCTCTAGACTTAAATGGAGGTACCCTGACCATCTGATTATAGCTTGCTTAAAAAATAACATTGGCCGAGCTACCATTCTCCATTAGCATTCTAGTAACAATTACCCCTGAGACATCTTCATGGGGGGTAATGATACCCCTCAAATTATCATCGTTGAATGTTAGATCGGTGACCGGTTCTCGATAGTTGTGATACAAAGAATTTCCCACCAAGTAGATGTACAGATATTTTCATTCCATTTTCATCCCACGGCGTCGGACCTTGAGAGTGTGTCTCCTCCAAAGATGGTGCAAAGTTATTGTTGTTTATTCTTTGACCTGTCAGATGCTTCACTGGTTGGGACACCGGTAGCCACGTCCTCTTTTACATCATCCTCTCTTTGTTTGACGAATTGAACAAGGTCGTTACTATCAATTAGCCTATAATCTCTTCTTTCAATTTCCAACATTCTTCATTTGGGTGACCATAGTCATTGTGATACGCGTAGAAATAACGATGAGACCTTTTATATAGGGTTGTCAACATACTTCTGAGATCCTGGTACTTAACCCTATTTTTGGTTTTTTCGTAAATAACTATATTTTCCGTGAGAGGCATAAAATTTCATCCAGGTTTATCATAATCGGAGGGATGAAGTCTACTTGTTTAGGATCTGGATGAATCTGATCCAAGTGTCTCCTTATAACGCCATATGCCCCCACTGATCGGTTTGAGTTCTTGAGACTTCTAGTTGGGCGGCGACATTGGGTCCCTCTTCTTCGAATCATCTACTCGGATAAACTGGTCCGACATGGCCAAGATATCTCCCATTGTCTGAACTGGTACACAATTTATTAGCATTTCACACTTTCGTTGATATAGGTCCATAATAGCATCACTTTCGAATTTATGCTTTTTGCTCCTAATGAAACGGTTTCTGAAAGCAACCCATCATTCTTTGAAATCCCTGGTTAATCCATTTTAGAGGCCGTTGAACCAATCAATGGCGTTTCCTTTGAACATCATGGAGAAAACATTATATGTCATCCGGGTTGAATACCATTATCATGTTCCTAAATATCCCTTTGTGGTTCTCGGTGTCCTCTGACCCATCGTACAAATCCATCTTGTACGAATCAAAATTCCTAGAGAATGCCTTTAACAAATGGAGATTCCTGCAACACATAAGCAATCATAGTTGGCCTTACCTGATCATACTCCACTACCTCGAGCCATTTATCATTGCAAGGAGCTTCGTTGTTGCACATGTCATCCTGGTTGCAATCCGTCACCTTCTGTTTCCTTTGTTTCTTGCTTTTTCTTTCGTTATTGCTTTCTCTTTCATGGGAACGAACTTTAGCCCTGCAGGTACCCTGAACCTTGTCAGATTCTTGATTAGTATCCAACTTTACCGCGCCCTTAAATATTACTTTTTCACTTAGACATTGTAGGGCGTCGACGATCGCATCGAAGCATTGTTTAACTTCTTCGTCCCTTTATTGCTGTCGTTGGATAGCCCTAAGTTGCTCGCACTTGATCTTCTTTATATGAGTTTCCAAAATATGCACATTAGATGGAGTGGATGACATACATATATTAAAAGGGTTATCCTCCTGAGCCGCTTCACTAGTGTCTCCCTCAGTATTTATCTGTGATTGATCTTCGTTTTTAATCGTTGCAGTATAGACTGTCTGATGACCTACCGGATTAGCCTCAATTATTCCCCCTCCGTTTGACGAGTTTTCTAGGATTCCTTGCACATCACTATGGTTGCCTTCTCCACCTTTCCCATAAGGAGATCCCGCGATTTCCTTTTCAACTCCCGACATAGTTCACACTATCGTGAATGTTCAAAGAGCAATGAATTTCATTGTTCCCACAGACGGCACCAAAATCTGGTGAGCGATTTTAGTGACGGTAAATACTATGGATATCCAAAAAAATAAATATTTAATTCTCTTATTACTCAATTGGAAGATCTTACATTATGATTGGCTTTCGACCCCTTTATATAGTAGACAACTCTATAGATTATGGGTTAGTATTCTGTCCCCACGTTCTTGATGTTTTTTGTTACTGCTCTTAGTGGCCTTGCATGCTTGAGAATCGTTTGTCGGTTAGTGCCCTCGACTGACAATACCCTGCTTATTCTTCAATGTGTAGCCAAACCTTTATATGGACGACGTGAGCCGATTGGTGGAACCCGGTAGATATGCTTTACTAGCCAATGCCCCTCCAACTCTGCTACATGATTGAGGGTACCTCATCCTGGTTGATGGGTATAATCTGATTTAAGGGTTACGCCTTATCAGTATGATCGTCTATTTCGACAGAATTTCCCACAATGAATATACTTTGTATTTTGGACGTCATTTGGAATAAATTTATTCTTAGGTATTGTCGTTATCCATTTCAATTTTGGTGGAAGAATAAATGAATATTTAAAAAGCAAATTCACTAAATGTACTTAAATCATGTATATCTTTTCAATAACTTGTCTTATAAGAACTTGATTAATAGTATGTCTCAATATATCTTAAAGGATTTTATTAAATTTTTAATTATGGAAGCCAAATTATGGGAGCATGAAAATATTCCATTTTCCACACACCACGAGAAAAATCAAATTTCATATAATCTAAAACCATAATAAGTTTTGAAAAACTACGTATAATACTAATGAACACGAATAAACTATCCATGGATGACCTCATTCGACATGGTCCTTACGTTTCTTTTTCAATCCGAGACATAATTCAATATTTGACCCTAAACACTATGTATATTGTCTTTATGTTTGACTTATAAGTTAAATTATAATATTGTTAATTGATATTAATATAAAAAAGACTACAAACTCTTTGATTTAATGATTAAACAACTCTGGTGGATAAGAGGTCATATAACAATATCATTTACCTTTGAAAATGCAATATTTATAAAAACTAACATTCGTTTAACATTGTTCTTGAATAAAATTGTTCAATATATAAATACGCATGTTATTTTAATTTTGGAACCATCGTGTTTTACTAAATTTTCTGCGTTTACGACTCAATGCATGTTTACAATTGAGAAGCATTAATTTATTTCAAACATACAAAATAAACCATGTTTTGGAAATCTATGTTTTGAAATTACAAAGCAAGCCATGTGTTGCAAACCTATGTTTCCTGATTACAACGTAAGATATGCTTCGCAAATATAAATTTTATCATTACAAGTAAATCATGTTAAATACATATAAGTTTCACAATTATATATTTTTCAGTTCAAATTACAACTATGTTTTGTAGTTTCATATATTTCAAATCATGTTACAACTATGTTTTGCAATTCATAGAAACAACTATATTACCCTATGTTTTGCAATTGAATATTTTTTTAATCATATTATCACTATATTTTTTGCAATTTTTAGAAATGGAACAGAAAAAAAACCCTAAATGTTTCCTCGTAAAAAAGTTCCATTAATAAATAATATTAGATAAAAAGAATTGAAACCTTACAGAAAAGAGTAAAATGCTACAAAATAGTGTTTGAAGAAGCCATTTTCAGAAATATATTCAAGTGAATAATTACTTGTGATAAAAAACTCTTCAATAATTTGAAGTATCTTTTAATTAGATTAAAAGAAGTATAAATATTTTTGTAACCTTTCATTTTAGCTTTCTCTAAAGCAATCTATGGACGCGGATACAAAATATCTAATAGTTTGTACATTTTTTGTTATCACGTCATGTTTCGACCTAATACAATCAGATATCTCGTTAGTTTCAAATCCGATGATAAATTCTATTTTATATTTTTATAAAAATAGTTTCACGTGTATGTTGGCTCACACTTTTTAATGACCCTAAAGACATTTAAATTATCAATTGATGCATAAAGTCTTCATGGATATCCGCTAGGGGATTTATTCTTGCAATGAGAATTTTATTTTTGTATTGTATTTTGTGTATATTTAAATTAAAATATCATTCTAAGGATTGGAGAAAAAAATATTATAGTTGCACCGGATATCAGCTCTGATACAACTAAAAATTATCATTTTCTTTGAGAGTATGAAAGTAGGGTACATCAACCACAATCTTAACACCAAGGTACGATAGCATCGAATGGAGACGTCATGAGATAACCTTGTTACAGAGGCATTCTCAATACTGGGGGAGGAAGGAAGCATCATAATTTGGTAGTAAACTGTGATAGTTCTTCATACCGAGTTTTCTATGGTAGGAAGAACCAGAGCATTGTCCTACCAACTGTTTTACCAAAAGTCTACTAATACGATATCTCGTACTAGATATTTTCTATCAAATTATTTTCTTATATTTATGTAAAACTAAAACGATATAAAGTTTACATTTTATTTTTAAACTAATGATAGATAAACAATCTTAAAAAAAGAATTAAATCAAAAATTATTTTCTACAACAAAACGAAATAAAATGATTCATAATGATACAACTCATTCTTTTAGAATCTGTCCACATTGAACAAATAGTAGTAGTTCATTTTTTTACCAAAACAATTAACATTATAACTAGTTTCTCCACCAACTAAATTATCATCCATAGTCTCAAATAACCTTATAGTGGTATCTCAATTTTTTTCGATGAACCACAATATAAATTGCGTCAATACTAACCATTGGAGCATCTAAATGATAAAAAAAATCATAGCATAGTTGGAAAAATGTCATTTATATCTACTAAATATTTTTTAAAGGGTGAGTTACTGATGAAGACGCAGTCTACAAATCTATTACCGATGAAGATCCAAAATTTTATCAAATTATGTACCTAGATTCCCTTCTATATAAAATCATCAAACACGTGTACACATTTTATTTCCTTTATTTCTAAATTTAATATGTTAAGGGTTTGTATCTTTTAAACGGTAACTCGGAAAAACAATTTGAAAGTACTATTGGTTTTATTTTTCTAAGACAAACAAAACTAGATCCATTTATGATATTTTTTATATCATCTAGAAATTATATTTTAAGCTAGTTTTACATGATGTGGTCTTTCATCATATATAGTTAGCCTCGTTTCGCATGATATGGTCTCTTATTATATATACTTGGCATGGTTTCGCATGATATGGTCTCTCATCATTTGTAGTTTTCCGAGTTTCACACGATATGGTCTCTCATCATTTATAGTTACTCCGGTTTCTTATTATATGGTCTTTCATCATTCATTGTTTGTCTGAGTTCTCATGATATATTAGTTGTTTTGGTGTTGCGTGATATGGTCTTTCATTATTTATAATTGGCATGGTTTCTCATCATTCATAGTTATTATGGTTTCACATGATACAGTCTCCCATCATTTTTAGTTTTTTTGGTTTCGTATGATGTAGTCTCTTATCATTTTTGGTTTGTATGGTTTCGCATGATATGGTCTTTTATCATTCATAATTAGTCTAGTTTCTCATAATATATTAGTTTCCCTAGTTTCACATGATATGGTCTCTCATCATTCATAATTAGCATAGTTAGTTATCATTTATAGTTTCTCTAGTTTCTCGTCTTTGCCTCTCTCATCTATCGATTGTACGTCTCTTGTCTCTCGTAAAAAATAAAATAAAATTCAAAAAATATCATTAATGGTAATCCGGTAAGGGCTTGAAACGTATTGCATTTTTTGGGTAATCATGACGTCGCCTTCGATTGTTTGTTTGCTAAGTTGGTTGAGTTTTTCATGGCTATAAAAAGGACTTATAAAGGATTTTTTCGTGTTCATAGTGTTTGAAATGTCTTTGATCTCTGTGGATTCTTGATGTTGGAAATTAAATTTTGGTAGGTTTTGAGCTTTAAACATTTTTATGTAAAGAAAATGAGTGACAAAGATAGGTAAACCTGTAGATGTCTCTCGTCTCTCGTACAAAAAATTAAAAAAAACTAAAAAATAGCATTAATGGATTTAGTTTTGTTCGCTTTAAAAAATGAAATTAATGGTGGTTTTGGAGGTTTTTTTATTTACAATTCTAAAAAATACGAATTTTTAAAAATTAAAATTAAAAAAAAAATACACATATCAAATGATTTTGTATATGGATGACAATGTTTTCCGAACCCGGGGTACCCGACCCGAGCCGACCCAATGGGATGGGTTATGGGTTTAAAAAATTTCCAACAGATGGGTCGTGGGTTTGAAAATTTACTACTCGTCGGGTTTGGGATGGCTTAAGGGTTAAAAAAAAAATCACGCGTATCGAACCCGACATACTGGATAATACCCGACGGGTACTCACTAAATTAATATTATATAAAAAAATTATTATTTAATATTATTTGTCAAACTTTCAAATAAAATTACTAATATTAGTATTTATATTATGTAATACCAAAAATAATTCATTATTTGTTAATATATAAAATATATTTAAGAAAATATTATTCTACATTTAAACATTAAATTTTATTTTTCAATTTTTTATTTTAAAATTTTTTTTTTCTCCGCAAAACTGAGAATATTCATTATATTTTGAAAAATATCATTCTAAATTTTCTAAATAAACAAAATATCATTCGATATTTAAACAAAATATTTGCTACTTATTATTGATTACAGCATATTTTGAAAAATATCATTCGACATTTAAATACTCAATTTGATTTTTCAGTTTCTCCTTTTAAAATATTTTTATTTTTCGGTCCAATAATAATATTATTAATTAAATTTAAAAATATTTTTATTAACATATACCAAAAACATATATTAATTATTAATAGATTACAAAAATATTCGATAATCACCACTCACTGTATACCATATATTTTGAAAATACCATTTATATATTTGAATATTAAAGTTGATATTTTTCTTAACATGTTTCTTTTATTTTTTGAATTAATATCATAGTTTCTATGGGTTCCTCGACATGGATACCCGGATCCGGCGGGTTCGAGTGTGAGAGAAAAATATTGCTAACCGAACGGATACTGGTTAGAGTATGGATTTGAAAAAACATAAACGGGATGAGTGCGGATTTAGTTATACTCGCACCCATTATTATCCCTAATTTTGTATAAGAAAGTACTTGAAATATTAAAAAAAATATTATTAGTAAATTTAAATATAGGATTTTCAAAAATATATAGAAGTAAAAATAATAAATGAATAACAGCCTTTTAAATCTTAATCGATTTTTTTTAATCACAAAAAAAAATCAACATAAAAATGTCTGTAACCAATCAATCACATTTGGGTAAAAACAAATTGATCATCTCTTCAAAATTTTCAATCAGGCCAAAAACGAATGAAATATCTAACGCATGTTGGGATATTGTACACCATGTTATATATTATCCGAAATCGCATCAGATAATATAAAACAAATCGCGAAAAAAAATAATAAAACCCTTTTTGTTAGATTCATCTATAGAATAAACAGAAGATCAAGAATACTTACGGGTTTGCATGCTGCTATCCATCTAGTATTCTCTAGCGTTCTTTAGCGATTCCACGTTCTCCGGCGATTCCGTTTATGAAACTAAGAGACCTGCAGAATCAGAATAGATAAGAGAGAAAAGTTTCCAGACACTAAGGAAGCGGCCGTATTTCTGATTAGGGTTTAGAGTGATGAAATACCTAAACCTAGCCCCTTATTTATAGATTTTACAATGTGAAGCCCAACATTGTAAAGCCCATCCTATGTTACTTCCTTGTGTCCGGGACCATAAACCCAATAAATTGATAATTCAATTTATATCCCTGATTTATTAATTCAGGCTTAAGTGTTGAGATTTGGGCCCTCTTCATCACAGTGCCCAAATTCAACCCGGTTACCACACTTGAGCCCATAACGCCTTTTTTTACCCATAAGTCCAATTTAGTTAATTAAATAATTAACTCGACTACTTTTAATTTGGACTTCCTTAAGACAATAACCGAATATGTTTATTTAGCATATCGGTCCAAATTATTATTAGTCTATAAATATATTCCAACAATCTCCCACTTGGACCGTCATATGCTACTCAAGAATACATATTCAACTTTAATGGGATCCCTATATTCATTGTCAATGGGCAAACGGTACAACCCCGTACATGATTGATAATAATAAAGGACTAAAGACCTCTTTCTCGTAATGTGAACAATAGGATGCAACAGTAATCACATTACCATAATCAATCAATTACTTGGGCCAATTATGGAGGGTGGTCTAAGAGTAATATGGCTTGTAATCGTACATATCTACTCTTAAATGGTTCCTACTTTTGGAGATCCAATACAGTACAGATATCAATAAATATTTCCAAGCATATATATTGCAATAAACTTTAATGTGCACAAAACTGCAAAATATAACATCAGATCCTATTACAAACTCTCCCACTGAAACTAACAATCCTCTAAATCAACTACACCCATACTGATGGTGTGTCCCTGGAAAACCTTAGGCAAAACCGCCTTTGTTAGGGGATCTGCTATCATGGAGTTTGTTCCAATGTGCTCTATACTTATCTGACCCATCTGTACTCTTTCTTTAACAGACAGAAACTTTATGTCTATGTGTTTGGATTTAGACGCGCTCCTGTTACTGTTAGAGTACTGCACTGCGGAATTGTTATCGCAATATAACCTCATAGGGCCTTCTATCCCTTGTACAATGCGTAATCCAGTAACAAAATTCCGCAGCCATAGTGCCTGGTTTGATGCCTCAAAGCATGCAACAAATTCTGCTGCCATGGTGGACGATGCAATAAGTGTTTGCTTTACACTTTTCCAGGATATTGCACCTCCAGCCAATAAGAATATGTTGCCTGACGTGCTTTTTAATGTGTCTGCGCATCCACCAAAATCTGAGTCGGAATACCCGATGATCTCCAGTTTATCCGACTTCCTATATGTCAACATGTGCCCCTTTGTTCCTTGCAGATATCGGAGTACTCTTTTAACTGCTTTCCAGTGATCCATTCCTGGGTTACTAACATATCTCCCCAACATGTTTACAGCAAAGGCAATGTCCGGCCTAGTACAAACTTGAGCATACATTAAACTCCCAACTGCAGAAGCATAAGGGACCGTTTTCATTTCCTCAATCTCAAGTTTTGTCTTAGGACATTGACTCAGACTAAGTCTGTCACCCTTTGCTATAGGGGTACTTAGGGGTTTGCAATCTGCCAATCCGTAACGTTGTAACACACTTTTAATGTATGCTTTTTGTGATAATCCAAGAATACCACGAGAACGATCTCGATGTATCTGGATTCCTAACACAAAACTGGCATCACCAAGATCCTTCATATCAAACTTGTCTGATAGAAATCTTTTTGTAGTGTGTAACAATTCCTTATTGTTCGAGGCAAGCAATATGTCATCCACATATAATATAAGAAATATGAAATTACTCCCACTGAACTTGTGATAAACACAATCCTCAACCGAGTTGATCTCAAAGTCATAACCGACTATCACCTCAAGGAATTTGTGATACCATTGACGAGAAGCTTGTTTAAGCCCATAAATGGATTTCTTAAGTCTGCAAACCAGATCTTTTGAGTTACTTTCTACAAAGTGTTCTGGTTGCATCATGTAGATCGTTTCCTCAATATTACCATTGAGAAAAGCGGTCTTAACATCCATCTGATGAAGCTCAAGGTCAAAATGTGCAACTAATGCCATAATTGTTCTAAAGGAATCCTTCGTCGATACTGGAGCGAAAGTTTCTTTAAAATCAATCCCTTCACGCTGAGTATAACCTTTCGCTACAAGACGTGCTTTATGTCTTTCCACATTACCCAGGGAATCGCGTTTGGTTTTGTAAACCCATTTACAACCAATTGCCTTTTTCCCTTCAGGTAATGGGACAAGATCCCATACCGCATTATCCTGCATTGATTTATACTCTTCTTTCATAGCGTCAATCCACTTTTGAGATTCAGAGCTTGCCATGGCCTGTTTGTAGGATGAGGGATCATCTACAGTTCCAGCACATAACTCATCATGCTCCTGAAGATATACTATAAATTCTGGACCTATAGTACTCTTCCTTTCTCTAGTGGACCTTCTTAATGGCACTATTTCCTCTTGTTGCACTTCTTGAGGAGGTAGAGTTTGATCATTATGAACGATGTCATTTTGATTCCCTTGTGGAAGATTATCTTGAGGTTCCTCTTGTTCTACCTGAATCTCTGTATCCTGGTTAGAACCCTCAAGTGGAGCATCAGTGTTAATCTGAGGATTACCTTGTTCTAATGGGATCGAAATGATTGGCATTACCGCCCAATCTTCAGATATCTCAATATCCCTATTAAAACCTTCATGAATCTTTATGGATTCTTCCTCAAAATCAACATATGTTCCCTTATTCTTCCCCCCAAACTCAACATCCTCTAGAAACTTGGCCGTTCCTGTCTCAAATATTGTACCAGTGAGAGAATCATAAAACTTAAACCCTCTAGAATGTTCAGAATAACCTATGAAGAAACAACTAACTGTTTTTGGGTCCAGTTTCTTTTCTTGAGGTTTGTAAGGCCTCGCCTCAGCTGGACAACCCCACACATGCAGATGCTTTAAATTAGGTTTACGCCCATTCCAAAGCTCATATGGAGTGCTAACAGTAGCCTTTGTGGGTACTCGATTGAGTATATAAGCGGCACATTTGATGGCTTCCCCCCAGAGAGATAATGGTAGAGATGAGTGACTTATCATGCTTCTAACCATATCTTTTAGTGTTCGGTTCCGTCTCTCAGATACACCGTTCATGCGAGGTGAACCGGGCATAGTGTATTGAGGGACTATTCCATACTTCTCTAGGTACTGTGCAAAGGGTCCTGGACGTTGTTCACCCGATCCGTCATATCTACCATAGTATTCACCACCACGGTCAGATCTAACGGTCTTAATGCTTTTACCAAGTTGTTTCTCAACCTCGGTCTTAAAAGTTATGAACTTGTCCAAGGCCTCAGACTTTTCATGAAGAAGATACAGGTAACCAAAACGAGAGTAGTCGTCGATGAATGATATAAAGTACCGCTGCCCGTTCCACGATTCCTGTGGAAACGGTCCACAGATGTCGGTATGTATCAACTCTAAGACTTCTTTCGCTCTATATGCTCCTTTCCTTTTAACTTTGGTTTGTTTCCCTTTGATACACTCGACACATATACCGAAGTCAGAGTAATCAAGGGGGCCTAATAAACCTTCAGCAACAAGCTTGTCCATCCTAACTTTGGATATATGACCTAACCGCTTGTGCCACAGTTTAGAAGATCTTTCAGATTTAGTAATATTGTTTGGTGTACGTTGTGTATTCATAGAAATATTGTGATTATTAATAGTATTCAACAAATACAAATTATCCTCTTTAATCAAATTTCCATTTCCAACAATCATATTATTTAGAGAGAGTGTAAAACAATTGTTTCCCATCAGACAAGAGTAACCTTGCAAGTCTAAAACTGGAAAAGAAATTAAGTTCCTTCGAAAAGTGGGAACATACATTACATCCTCTAAAAATAATACATGTCCAGTGGAAAGTTTTAAAGAAAAATCACAAATAGCTAAAACATCACATGAGCTCCCGTTTGCTGTGAAAATGGATCTTTCATCATCACTTAGCATCCTGCTCTTTGACGTACCCTGCAAAGAAACACAAACATGAGTTGTTGCAGCCGAATCAACCCACCAAGTATTCCTTTTCACAGAAACTATATTACTTTCTGAAACAACCAAAGATGTGGGAGTACCTTTGCTTATCATGTAAGCCCGGCGTTTCTCACAATCCTTCTTCAGATGTCCTTTCTCTTTGCAGAAAAAGCATCGACCTACAGTCGATTCCTCAGGCTTTTTCTTCTTTACCGGACCTTGACCTGGTCCTTTGCCATCTGCTTTCCGCTTGGGTCCTGCCTTATTAGGTGATGTAATCACATTAGCCTCAGGCGCTGTGCCTTTAAGTCTTTCCTCCTCCTGTGCAGCGTGGGAAATCAACTCATTGATATTCCACTTTTCTCGCATGCAGTTATAGGTGGACTGGAAATACTTAAACCGGTCTGGCAGCGAATGAAATGTGAATCCCACTATGCATTCCTCAGGTAAGTCTAAACCGATTGCCTTTAACTTTTGGCCAATCATCGACATTCCCAGAATGTGCTCCCGGATTTTACCTTTGCCATTATACTTTTTGGTAGCTAGCTCGATGAGCAAACGCTGCATCTCTACCTTTTCATTTTTGGCAAAGGCTTTCTCAATCTCCGTGAGAAAGACCGAGGCAGTGGTAACACCTTTAGGGACAGCCCCACGCAATGCTACTGGTATACCCTGTAACATGAGCGCCATGCATAACTTATTTGACCTTTCCCACTTTTCATCAGCCTTAGTTTCATCCGGTGTACTTTCCGGACTAAGGGGAGATGGTTTGGGAGTTATCAGTGCATAGTCGTAATCATGTACAGATAAAAACAGCAACATTTCTTCCTTCCACAATTGGAAGTCCGAACAATCCAACGTCGGTGGACGATTCCCCAAAAAATTGTAACCCATGGATACTATAATAAGAACAATCAACACAAAACACATTTAGCATATTGACATATTTCTGATAACATATGCATGAATATGACAAATACATGTAAAACATAAAATTCATTGATAATAGATACCGGAGGGCAAATCATACTAACATGCAATTTTATGAGTTTGAGAAAAAAAAATAGCATGATCATTATTTTAATTTTCTAAGTACCAATGAGACCTTCCGGAGGGCCGATGTCATTTACTTAAAATTAAAATCAACACAACAACTATTTTCTGTTATTTTCTCCTGTTCATGATTAATTTAAACCCAAACGTGAACCTTCCGGAGGGCCGATAATATTTGAATTTAAATTAATCCCCGAACCTTTCGAAACCTAGGATCCTTAAGAAAATTAATTTTAACCTTCCGGAGGGCCGATTAAATTAATTTCACCTACCGGCTACGAAACCTTAGTCATGCATCGTCATTTAATCATTCACACATATACAATTTAATTCACAAATACACATACAAAAAAATATCAAAGTATCATTTTTGTGAAATATATTGTTCAAATATTTTCAAATTAATAATTTTTTTTTTTTTTTTTTTTTTTAAAAAAAAAAAAAAAAAAAAAAATATTTTTTATTATTTAACTTAATATTTGCAGCAGGCTGCTGCAAATATTAAGCCCTGCTGCAATTTGCAGCAGGCGCAGCAGTCTACCGCTGCTGCAAATTGCAGTAGGCTGCAGGTCCTAAACGGGCCCACCAATTGTTTTGGGTGGGTCCAGCCTGTATTTATATGCTGTTATTATCGTTTGGGTATTTTTTTGTTGTCCCTATTCTTTTGGGGCTACTGTGTTTATCGCCGGACAGCCTTCGGTCAGCGTTAACATCAGGGGTTAAGCTGTCGATGAGCCACTGTCCCAATAATTTTGATTTTATTCGTTATTTAGGGTTGATTTGATGCTAATTTTGGGATAAAAATTCTAGACATCAATAAACCCTAATTTTACCCGAAATAAAAAAAAATCCCCAAACTATAAAAATTGCAATTTCCTGATAATAAAACATGTGTTTCAATACAATAAATCACATAACATGCTTTTCATACAATCCCTAAATCCATGCCCTACCAATTCAATTAACACATAATCCCAATGACATGGATTCTTTACGATTAAGAAAAATATGCATCTTTGTCTATCAATACTCAATTTGATTATTCTACTGAATCCAAAAAGGGTTTATTTGGCTCTGATACCAATTGTTATATATTATCCGAAATCGCATCAGATAATATAAAACAAATCGCGAAAAAAAATAATAAAACCCTTTTTGTTAGATTCATCTATAGAATAAACAGAAGATCAAGAATACTTACGGGTTTGCCTGCTGCTATCCATCTAGTATTCTCTAGCGTTCTTTAGCGATTCCACGTTCTCCGGCGATTCCGTTTATGAAACTAAGAGACCTGCAGAATCAGAATAGATAAGAGAGAAAAGTTTCCAGACACTAAGGAAGCGGCCGTATTTCTGATTAGGGTTTAGAGTGATGAAATACCTAAACCTAGCCCCTTATTTATAGATTTTACAATGTGAAGCCCAACATTGTAAAGCCCATCCTATGTTACTTCCTTGTGTCCGGGACCATAAACCCAATAAATTGATAATTCAATTTATATCCCTGATTTATTAATTCAGGCTTAAGTGTTGAGATTTGGGCCCTCTTCATCACAGTGCCCAAATTCAACCCGGTTACCACACTTGAGCCCATAACGCCTTTTTTTACCCATAAGTCCAATTTAGTTAATTAAATAATTAACTCGACTACTTTTAATTTGGACTTCCTTAAGACAATAACCGAATATGTTTATTTAGCATATCGGTCCAAATTATTATTAGTCTATAAATATATTCCAACACACCACCAAAAATGTTTTTGGTGCTTCAAATACTTTTATTATTATTAGGTTATATTTTACCAATGAGGTTATTACATGTTATTAGGTCTATATTTTATAAATCATGTTTCAGAAATAAAAGTTAGATCGTGTTCTGCAACTAATTACATATTTCGCAAATTATATGATGTGCTGTGATTTATATTATGTGTATACTTCACAACTTGATTGGAATTTTTATTTATTTTAAAGTTTTATAAATGACTTATTTTAATACGTATAATATGTATAACACATATTTGATTTGAAACGTATGTGGCAAAACACAAAAAGATATAGAGGATATTAAAGGTGAATTAAATTTGATTTTAAATATTATATGATACACCACTTTTAAAAGCTAACAGAGGACATATAAAACTCACATTTATATTCGGATGATCTCAAAAGTATTTGTAAACTAATTTAAAATAAGTTTTTCTTAAAATCAAAATAATTAAACTCTGATAGATCGATGAAAGATAATTTTTATCATGATGTCAAATTTTGTAATACCATGACTTTGTAGAAGTAATACTCTAATTATAGAATTTCGGTACGCCAACAATATCGGAGACACAAACAGCTGCATCTAAAGTAAAAGTAAGGTACGTTGCTTTGTCAGTAGTCTATCTTCAGGTTTTAGCAACCAATATTTTGGTCCACCCAAATTTGTTTAGAAGCTAGTGGAAAGATTTATTTTATCCTTATGTGCTGCTTCAACTGGATATGACATTCTTACATCACTTGGCTCAACTTCAGTCAAACTCGATAACTGATGAGTCGAATATAATATTAGATCCATCGGACTCTAGGCAAAGTTATTCTCTTATAACTAAGATTTTACAAAGCAAGCGAGAGCCGAGAGGTGCCTAAACACACGGCAACCGCGTAATCACTCATCAATCCTTCATTTAAATCTCTGATTGATCCTGTCTGACCTCCTCGGCCCTGTGTCGGCATCGGCCTCAAACACCGGCTAATCTCAATCTAAACCATTTTTTAAGAAAACTACGTAAGACTTGGCCTCTAGGAGTAACTCTTTTAACAATCCTAGATCTTATCCACCAAACGGTCTACAACCTCTAAGTAGATCAACTACCTTAAAATCTTCATTTCCTTTATCATTTACATTGGTCTTGATCTTGAAGAAAGAAAATTTGGACAGAAATACTAAGCAACAAATAACTAAAACGAAAATATAGGAAAGAGAGATAATGAATTTAGCATATTGAACGGATGGTGTTATAAAATAGTATCGTAGTTATACAAAATATATGATGTGAGCATGATCACTTATTGGACAAAAAAGAAGAAAGGTTTTATGAGTAAGAGGTAACAACAGTATTATCATCAAAATTGAGATTATAGCTATAAAGATCGTAAGTGTAGCGTATAGATTTGCTTCTTTGTTGCCTTTTTCTCCATTCTGACTTCATCTTCCAAAAAAGTTGCCTCAAATAATATGGTTGGTTGTGGCCGCAGCAGCAACCACCAAGCGACACCCTTTGAAGATCAGCCTTTGATATTGGACTTGGACTTGAGCTTGATGTTATTCTTTTTCCCCATTTCAAAAACTCGAGCCTCTTCAGAATTTGCATGTTTATCATCACTCTCATTTTTACTACTTTTTCCCCTTTTCTTTATTCTTCTTTTCCCTTTTCCAAAGAAGAAAATGGAACTGATGGTAGAAAACAAATTAGAGACCAATAAAAGCTAGTGGCCCTATATATATACACACACAGTATATTATTATATACTTCTTACAAAATGGCCCTTCAATTATTTAGTTATGTGCTTGATATTTCTTTTTTATCAAAATAGTTAATTTATTTTAATTGTGGTAGTTGATCAGCAAGTGATTACAGGCATAAAAAAAACTCAACAAAAATGATTCTTTTATATATTACCAGCGGTGGTTTTAAGTGAAAACTATCTATAAATACATTAACAACTATTTTACTATCATCTGATATCCAAAAAGTTTCATACTACATATTTGGACAAAAAAGTGGACAAAAATATCTTCACTATAAATAGGTTGTTTTAAATTGAAAACTTTTTTTCGTTTTTCAATCAAAACTTTTTCACTACCCATTCCTTCTCAAATTTATTAAGTCTAGTAGAAACAGTAAACCTAGAAAACCCTTAAACTAAACCTACGAACCGAAAACAACTGACCTACCCTTCTCTTTCCGGTGAAACCTCCGACGATCCTTTCTCACTCTGGTGAAACAATCAACACGTCATTGGACGTTGTTCATCACCTAGGAAAACATATTTGACGATTAAGTTGTTGTTCAAACCTCAATAACTCCATAATACAAGTACGAAATTCGTAAAAGTAAAAAAATGTCACTATATTTCGTTTCTTAAAAATCATCAAGCTTCTGGGTTTGTAGGTTTGTATAGTATATATAATTCATTTCGGTGGTTTATTACAATGGTTATTCTTAGATAATCTGATATCGTTGCTAGGTATATTGTCGATCACTTGTAACTTCTGGTTCTGGTTAACATTGTGTTTTGGGTTAGCTTCGAGAGTTCTTAGGTGCACATATTATGTTTCATTCAATGTGTTATGTTTTTTTATAGGTTCTAATGTATTGTTTAGTTTATGGGTTTAGTTGTTGAGACTCAAGTTTTGGTTTTCTGTCAATGTGCATGTGGAAATAACAATAAACTCACATCTTTATCATATGAAGATGCACTAATCTCGCATCTTCGTTAGATGTTGTATAGCAAAACTCGCATGGTCATATTAGGGTGAGGCTTTTTGTGTTAATGCAAAAATCTCTTGCGGTTGAATTTGTGTATTATGTCTTCATATAAATCGCATGTTTATTTTCCCAAGGAACTCGTGCGTTTGTGTATTAGTTCACGCGTTTGTGTATTAGTTCAAAGAACTCGCATGATTGTGTTTATTGTTTCAAAGAAGTCGAATGGTTGAAGTATTATGGTTGATTTATCAAATAAATCGCATTTATAGTTTGCATGAAATATGTCTGCAAAAGAATGCTTCTACTGATCGGGATTAGTAAGTATCTTGAATCTGATGAAAAGAAATATCATTACATCCGAACACATAGAATATTTAAAAGACACACCCTTTTATACGTTTTTAAAGCTATATTTGACCTCTGTAACGAGAGATATTTGATGAAAAAGAATTATTAGTTTATCGAGGAGATTATAAAGACATTTTCGGTCGAGGAAGATGCTTTCCGAATTAGGTCGAACTGGTAAAGCTAATCACCAACGATATAAATGTCGTATTCGGGCTTAAACACGGGACGGAGGAAATTCCCTTAACCAAAGTCGAAGGATTCTTAACTCGATTAGAAAAAAGTGTCGAGCATGATTCCAGGATAATGCAAACCTACTTCCTGACTTGAAGTTCAAGAAAAGTCGACCCAACAAATAGAAAATCGGTATCAAATATTATGATAAAGGTACCTCTATATCTAAGGTCTATTATAAGTATGGTGTTTAGTTGCACTAATCTAGCATGGTGTACGGTGTTTCATAGAAAAGTACAAAGAAAACCATTAAGGAAGACGGGGAGCATGATGTGAAGGAAGTTTCTCAACTATTGATCTTGTTTATTTACTCTACTCTATTCTACTCAGTTTCAGGTTATATAGTGGGTTGGATAACGGTATATTATGTCAAATACCTTGGCAAAATAAACAACTATGATTGGTCTGGAGCAATATTGCATAATTTTCCTGGGTCAATTAGAGCTTGTGTTGCTGCCCGAAAACCCAACAGATTTATCGGTTGTTTTGCACTTTTATTCGTAAGAATGTTTCCACATAATTAAATATATATTCAAAGAAGATGTCATGATGCTAATAAATTTTATGATCCTAACCTTGAGCATGAAGCATATAACCATTGTGATTGCACTCTCCAAGACGGACATGATCCCAAAATGTTACAAATGGTGAGGATTGGAGTGGAAGCCTTCAACCATGGAGATGATTAAGAAGCTGCACCAGCTAGACGACGACGAGGTATCAAATATATATTCTGAAACTTTATTTTAGTTTGTAAAGAACTCTCATACTTTTAGTATAACAGAACATGCATAGTTTATGTATCATAGAACACACAATGTTTTTGTATAAAATAAATTACATGTTTAAGAAACTAAAAGAATCAGATGGTCCTATCTGAAACCAGTAGCAATCCTAATGATGAATTATTAGGTTGTTCTTCATTGGATAGGAATTAGAGACTGAGTTGATGTTGACAGAGGCTTAAAGAACAACATTTGGATGCGGTGAAGCTAGTGGTAATCCAGATGAAACTGTGGTTTGAAGGACAATCAAAAGGTCATCATAAACAAGCCAACAACCGGCCACCAAACCTTATACAAACAGCCCATCAACCATTCTCTAAAGACAAAGTCGGACATCCCCACATGAGACGAAAGGGGTAAAACATGAATTCAATTTGAAAGTTAAGTATTTGTTTCATCCAACACAACCTAACTCCACGAAATTCGAAGAAGACTAGAAGGACGTCAAAGAGTGTTGCAACGACATCCAAATCTTGGACCAACATCTGAACCAAAAAGACAACCACCTTCAAGAGTCGTACTCAATCTGGTTTACGTCAAAGAGTGGAACAAAAAAGGAAGACGAATGCGTACATGAGCTCTGTTGATAAGAATTATATGCAACATTATCTTGCCGAAAAGGAGAAACAAGTAATTACATGTCTATGATCTCTCACATTGTTGTATATGTTTTAGATTGTTATATATGTTTTATTTATTGTATCCTCATAAAAAATACTAATATTATGTATGATATATTTGTGACAAATTCAACACATACAGAAAGACTTAGCTAATTTACATACTAAATTTTAACAACAAGAAAAAAATAATTATTGCTGAAAAACAAGAACTGTAAACCACACTTTCTTTGCCTTTTTGTTTACCAAATAGCCCTGAAACATTAACCCAAACATCTGAACAGGTAGCTGAAGATGTGTGTCTCGTACTAACTGAAATGGTACCAAATGAAGTTGTTATATATGTTGTAGCTAAATATGGTACCAACTGAACTAGAGACAGAAAATACAGCAATCATACCATCTCAAAATAAGGGAGACACTACAGTAGTGGACCAACCTAAAAAGGAGGCAGGGGCTACAACAGTGGAAGCACCTTAAGAGGTAATGGGTACAAATCATCTCTAACAGCAGTGGTACAAACCTGAAAATGAGGTAGACACTGCAGTAGTGGTACCACCTGAATAGGTATTGCGTATAAATCAGTCTCCTCTAAAAGAAACATAGACTACAATGTTGCTACAAAAACTACCGGAGGAAAAAATGACAGAAGTGGAACCACTGGATCAGGTAGTGATAAGAATTGAATCTACTCTAAATGAGGCAGACGATCGTGAAGATGTAAGTGGATCATATGTTCATTAAGATTCAACTTTCTAAATATATTTTGTCATATATTGTATGTTTATAAAGTTAATATGTTGTTTTGTTATAATTTGATACATTGTTTTGTTATACTTTGATACGTTGTTTTGTTATACTTAAATCTCTGATGCATGAAATAACTCGTATGGTTAATGTTTCAAAGAAGTCTCATGGTTAATGTTTCAAAGAAGTCGTATGGTTGAAATTTTATAAAAATCGTGCAGTTTCAAAATTAAATAACTCACATAGTGTTCAACTCAAACAACTCACATGTTAAATACTAAGCAAATTGTGTGTTAAATACTAAAGAAATCATATGCTTATAATATTAAAGAACTCGCATGCTTATAATATCAAAGAAATCAAATCTATAACCTATCAAAGCAATCACATGCGTGCATTTTATGCTTTAGCATATAAAGAACTCGCATGGTCAAGAATATACTTAGGTCACACAGTCATTATATAAGGAATCTCATTTTCATCGTGCAAGGTATTCCATAGTCAACCCCAAGAAGAAAAAAAAACCTAACAAGAACATGATGGCTAACAACAAGCAGAACAACAACATAAATAACAACATCAAAATGATGCCCAAAAAATCAAACTCAATACCACCAACACCATCAAATAGAACAACAACAACCAACCTTGCCAAAAAGTAAACAACTCACCCAAACGGAAGCAACACCATTACTCCCACTACAAGCTGAAAAAGAAATCCAACCCCAACAGTAAGCCGAACAACAACAACCAGGCTTCACAGAGTCAGAACAAGCCACCTAAGGACAAGCATCACCATCAGTTGATACGAAAAACAAAACAATATGTTTAGAACTATCATTATTAGATAATTTATTCATACAATGTACATTTAATTTTTTTTTGACGAAGTTGATAAGGTTGAGGAAAATGTTGTCATGCAACGGAGTTTGGATTATATCATAGAGGCTACGCTTGATCAAAATTTAGGAGATGTTGTTGATGGCATGGTTGTAAAGGAGGCAACATCATTGGTAGTATTTGAGGATCTTGTAAGTAAATATTTAGATTATTCAACATCAAATATATATAGTCAGGTTGTTATAATTTGACTATCAGTTCTCTATGTTCCAGACAATGAAAAAATAAGTGGAAGTGGAAGATGTGTATCTTCATTGAGATTTAATTTGTTAGACACAAGAGCGAGAGGTTAATTTCCATTACTGGAAAAAAAAAAGTACAACAATAACGCAGATCATCGAGGTCAGTGAATACCACAAAGTCCTTCAAATTCAGAGAGAAGAAAGTATGGAGTTACCATTATCACAGTTATCCTACAAAATTAACATGAGTGAGAGTAAAGTGATGACAATATCTAACAAATGGGACATGAAATTCAAGCTAAAATATAAAAACATTTCATTATAGCGATGGATTTAAAGGTAGAATCGCATGTTAGTAGTGTTGGCCTAGAAAATTGAATGTTTATCAATCTCTCATATTTGGTTATACACATCCCACTTGTCATTTGGTAGATTATTGACGCTTGGATTTATAAGATGCTTCAAGAAGCTGATTGACAAGTATCATTCAAAAGTTTTGAAGATTCTTACGGATCTAAATACATAACGTTATAAATTTATTCCCATGCAACGGTAAGTGTAGATAAAATTAGTTATCCATTATTATAACAAAATTATTTGTAATCATTCTTCTTAATGCATAAAACATTAGACGAAAAGAGATATATGTCAATACTTGTTGACGAAGTATTCAAAGCTATGAGGTTCGACACATATCTTGCGTTCCTTCCAATGTGCCATATAAGCAACGATACAATGAACCCACTCATGCCAATCAGTAAATACACGTCAGACTACACAAGAAAAAGTACTTCACTACTAGTAATTATTTTTCAAAGCAAACACATGGTATTTGTATCAAATACATCGCATTGTTAGATTTTTTGTAAATCACGTGATTATATTTCCAAAGATATGGCAATGTGAGATCTTAAATAAAATGCATTCTTGTATCTCCTAAGACATCGTAGTGTTAGATCTTCAAATAAACTGTACGATTAAATTTTCAAATAAAAATGTATGGTTATTTTTACAAAGTTGTTCAAACAAATCGCTTGATTAATTTCTGTAAAAAAAACGCATTGTCATATCTGAGCTGCTAACTACTCTAAAATCTTTTTAATAGTTGGTATATTTTATGAAACAAAGGATACATACCTGGTGTAAAGAAGGGACATATAGTAAAAAAATGTAAGAGATACCCCCACAATAAAAAACAGACAATCTCGATTGTGGAATTTTTGTTTGTGAATACGCCAAAGAAATTATCCAAAAATGATCTAAAACTTACCGCGAAGATATGCGTGCAACTAGGATAGCCCATATGTTTTATTATTTTCTAAATGATACAAATACTAACGTTTAGCGACAGCTATGTTGATATATATTTTTATAATATGACATATTTTGTAAGTGATGTAGCCCCGAAAGTCCAAGCACAAACCTTTATCATTTTATGTTATTCAAATATCTTATATTATTCAAATCAAATCTAATTATATTAAGATTTTATTTTATTTATTTTACTACATTTATTTTATTTCCTTGTATTCTAATTTAGGATTTTGAGAAGCTATTATATAAAGCCTTATATGCCTTAAGTTATTTTAAGTTTTTTGAATAATATATTTTTTATCTCTGAAAATTTCAGTTTTTGTTACCCTTTGATTAGGGTTTCATAATGTTATCATTGAATTAAGGTTTCATCTGTCGTTGCTTCTTCTTTTATTTCCGTTGCGTCATCAGTTTGGTATCAGAGCCTCAGTTCCTGCTACGGGCCAAACATGTTTCTGAATCCTGATTTCATGTGATTCAAGGTCTAAAGAAGAAAAAATTTTATGGTCATGAAGATCTCGAAGATCGTTTGGTATGTGGGGACACACTAGGTGTTTCAATAGACTATCGTATTGACCAGTTATAGAAGGAGTTTAAATTGGCTACCAATCATCGGATCAAGGTAAAACTTGTTTATCGAGATGTTGTCTCAGACTATAAAGAAGTTTTCAAAACCATTTTTTGCATCAACTGGACATGGGAATGTTGTCTTCAGGATATGAAAAAGTTTTCGAACCCAATTTTGTTTAATCAACTGGATGGCTTCAATGTGACTTCGAATAAGGAACACTCGGGAAGAATTTATTTTATTCCGATAAGTTCAAAAATTAAAATTCCCAATGTAAAAATTGAATAAAATAAAATAAAATAATTTTGGTTGTTGATGGTGATGGTGCTGTGAATTCGAGGACGGATTCTTGTCAACGACGGGAGGTTGATGTAGTCCAAAAACTCCAAACACAAACCTTTTTTATTTTATTTTATTTTATTCAAATATCTTATATTGTTCAAATCAAATCTAATTATATTAGGATTTGATTTTATTTATTTTATAATATTTATTTTATTTCCTTGTATTCTAATTTAGGGTTTTGAGAAGCTCTAATATAAAGCCTCATATGCCTTTAGTTATTTTAAGTTTTTGGAATAATATATTTTTTATCTCTGAAAATTTTAGTTCTTGTTACCCTTTGATTATGGCTTCATAATGTTATCCTTGAATTAGAGTTTCATCTATCGTTTCTTCTTCTTCTATTTTTGCCGCGTCATCAGTAAGTGATTTGACATATTTTGTAAATAATTTGACACATTAGTGAGTACCAATATTTCAAAAGACCTAGAATCGTACTTTCGTTTTATAAAACAAATCTTATAATTAATAAAGGAAATATCAACTAGGTTAATATTTACAAAGCCTTACATGTTTAAAAATCAAAAAAATCGCATGTTCGTCTTGTTTTTTCAATGCATTGGTAACTGGTCTCTGCACTGAACATGAATTATAATTAATAAAGAAAATATCAACTAGTGGTCATCTAATCATGTCAGTATGCTTATAGTTATTTCTATTGGCTAATTTGTTACTTGATTTAACAAAGGTAGATACTTAATCACGACTAAAGCAATAACTATAAAACAACTATCGCGACAGAGTTAAAGTTGAGTTAGAGTCCTTCCTATGAATAAGATTACCCCATAGGGTAGTTTACATAAACTCTTAAAAGAAAAAGACTCATAAACTCTTCATCTTAAAATATCATGGCCCATTTACTCTCGTGGCTACTCATCATTGGATTATGGCCTTTATGACCAATCTGAACACTTCTCGGACTACAAACACACGACCAAGTAATCCTCGGACTCGTCGAAAGACGGATCGATAGTCTCATTCCATAATGAATAAGAATCTATAGATTCGTAGGGAATTTCGAGAGAGGAGTTTGACCCGAAGGAGCTTCCAATATGCAAAAAAGAATAGAGATGCATGGGATGATAGAGAGTTCAAAGATATACCAGACAGGGACACTGAGGTAAAAATGACGAGGCAGACATCAAGACGGACTTGGAATGTGAAGAGGAGGAAGATGGTGAGAAGAGCAACGAAGAGGATTCTAAAGAAGAAGACTCTTGTGATGGTTGATTGTTTTTATTTTTCATGTTTTTATTTTGATGTAAACTTACCAACCCTAGACTATAATGTATTTTTTGTTAGGGTTGAGTGTCTGGATATTGTTACGGCCATTTAATATATTTTTATTAATCTATTTTAAATTGATATAAAAGGTCTATGATCTTAACTCAGCCTTTTAAGTAAATATGATGTTTCAGTATATAGAGAACTTGTGCGGTTGGATTATAATGAAGAAGTAACATATATAATATTTACTAAAATCGTGAGGTTCAAATGCACATATCTTGCATGGGTATAAACACAAGGATCTAGTGATAGACTTAAAAATTGAATGGTTCAATAAACAAAGAACTCGCGCAATTTGATTATAATGAGAAAGTAGCATATTTAATATTTAATAAAATCGCACAGTTGCAATGCACAGATCTCGCATGGTTGTAAACACAAAGATCTAGGGATACACTTAAAACTCAAATTTTTCAATACATAAAGAACTTGTGCATTTGGATTATAATGAAAATTAGCATATATAATATTCACTAAAATTGCACGGTGTAAAATGTACATATCTCGCATAGTTATAGACACAAGGATCTAGTGATGGACTTAAAAATCCAATGTTTAATATAGAAACAACTCGCACAATTGATTATAAAGAACAAGTAACATATATAATATTCACTAAAATTGCATATTATGAAATGCATATATCTCGTATAGTTATAGACACAATGATCTAATTATGTACTTAAAACTCGACTTGTTCAACATACAAAGTACTCACACGATTGGATTATAATGAAGAAGGAGCATGTGTAATATTCAACAAAATCGCACGGTTTAAAATGCACATATCTGGCATAGTTGTAAACACAAGGATCTAGTGATAAACTCAAAACTTGAATTGTTTAAATATACATTGACTCACGCGATTAGATTTTAATTAAGAAGTAGCATATTTAAAATAAACACAAACCGCATGGCTCTGTAGGCAAAGAATTTCACTTTATAGTGGAACCTTACAGGTCCTCTTGTTATGGCCTGGTTTCGAACAACGACCACACCTCAACTTCTTGGTTGTTATTTCTCCTCTAGACAGAATACCCTTCTTTTTAGGCCTCTTAACTTATTTTTTCATGTTTCGATTCTGGCTCAGACGAATCATTTAAGCTTGATCATTCACCAAAATTGGTTATAGTTGATACGCTAAAAGAGTAAGTTGACATGTAATTGCTAACCGTGAAGAATGACTCTATCAATGTCGTACGATCTTGTTGAGTCGATTGTATTGCCGCTAAAGCGTGAGAACATGGAAAACAATCTTGTTTCCAAGAACCACAAAAACATTTGAAATCTAGAATATTAACAACCATAAAATCATCTCAAAAAACTTCAAATAAGGTTGTGGAAGACTTATAGACTATCCAGATACAAACTTTTTTTATACTTTTCTTTAACTTCTTTTCATACTCGTGGCATAAACTAGTAATCCACCTTAGCCTCTCCGAATAACATCGTGAAATTTGAGCCATAAGTAAGACTCTAATCTTGTCAACCAATTCAACAACGGGTAAACTGCACAATGTTTTTATCTATGCGTTAAACAATTCAGTTGAAGTAAATGTCATAGCACCGTATCGTATCCCTTTAATAAATTCCTGAGCATACTTCTCCGGGGTTAAATATTCAATAAAATTTTTAATTCTGAGACCACCTTCACATAGAAATTCTGAAATATATTCATTAAAATATCTACCATGAGAGCATAAGCACATTGATTAAAAAGACATGACATTCTAGCTCTAAAATATATGTTATTATGATCTAAAGCATGCCTCAAATTATGAACAATATGGAAAATACGGTACACATAGTAGTAGTTTAGATACAAGACAAAAACAGCATTAATTATACTTAAATGATGGTCTGAAATAAACGTGATTTGACGCTCCAACAAATGAGATTTCAAACTCTCCAAAAAAAACCTAGCCAATTATCAGCATCTTCACTACCAATAATACCAAATGCAACACGTAATATACCTGTAATACAAAACAAGTAAACTAGAATTTGCATGTTTACTATATAAAAGAACTCGTATTGCCCATTTTACAACACAAATCGCATTATCATCAAACATAGCTTATACATGTCTAACATGGTAAAAATATACAAATAACTCGCATGGTTTGTTATTTGACAATTACCATGGTTCATATATACAAGACCGCGCTTGGTTTCCGATTAAACATAAATCTCATTCTCGTCAACACTATAATCGCATGAACGTTTCTAATCTTAACTAAACTCAGACATCGTTAAAATATAAGAAAAGCATGAAACTAGTTGTTGTTACCATCATTTGCTATGGAGATAGCAATACACCCGTATGATTGTCAGTTAAAAAGATTTCATCAAAAAATAACATCAAACGACATGAATGAAAACCTTGAAGACATGAAAGTGAATGTTATAAAACATCACTTGAAGATATTTCCACCAGCTAATTCTAAGTGGCAGTCAGTAGTAATATCAGGCTCTTCAATTGTTTGAAGTATCCCTTTAGTATAATAAAAGAACTATAACTATCTCTAAAAACTCCCTTCCATACTTTCTCTAAAACATTCCATGAGAGATGTAAGAGATGTCTAAACCGTAAACATGTTGTGTACTTTTTTATTTCACATAATAACATGTCCTAATAGAATCATGAATTACATCCGTAATCAAATCCGATGTCAAATGCCTCTGATGTTGTTTGGAGAAAATGGGGCTGCAAGTATGTCATTCAATAAAGCTCTTAATCATCATGAAGCTAGTACTAGAATCAACTAATGCATAAAGTATCCATTTACATCCAGTTGAGACTTTATTTTCAAAATAAACAGTGATCTTACTTATTGTATTAGGGATGTATTTGAACGAAAAACTATACTCTAAGGTATAGCTGCATAAAATTAACTTAGAGCTGTAGAGCTTCATCAAAAAATTAACCAACACCTCTCATAACATCAACCCAACCAGTAGTAGCAAGTTATTTTTTTATGATCCAAAAAACATACATCATTACTACTCTCCCCACTAGTTAGTTAATTATTTGAGGGTTCTCCCAAACTTATGATAGGTTGTTTACACTTTTCACCAGCAACCTTATCAACGAGTTGTTGTTCTATATCAAAACTAATACTTTTTAAACGCTTCACATCAAGATATACATCTAAACCAACAAAATACTTATAATTATTAAAAAAACATTTTGTGTGATTACCGCATGAGTAGGTCTTAATGTAGTTACCTCTGATCAGCTCGTCTCATCTACTTTCAACATACTCTGGAATACTTTGAAAGTTTTCAAACTCGGTAAAAGGAAATATCGCAGTTTGGTGACCATGTTTGAACATACAAATTCGTGGTTTAGACATGTATTACACTGCATTGAATAATTAAGAAACAATTGGGACCGTGATATGTTATATGACAAATTCATGTTTAACAAACCTAAACTTGCGCGGTTAAAAAAACTGAACTCGCGTGGTTGAGTATACTAGGAACTCACGGGTGTATTAATGAACACAACTCTCACAGCTTGTTAATAACAGTATCACATAGTAAATCAATAAAGAAATTGCATGTTCATTATAACCTATCTTCAACTAAACACGGATGGTCATGTACAGATACATCATGAAGAAATACGATAATCTCGCATCTTCTTTAACTAATCTCGCAGCGTCAACCACACATGCTTGGAAACTTTAATATCAATATTATATATTCTAGCAGACCTCGAACAACTATAATAACTCTATAAAATACATAATACAACCAGTCTATAACTGAGCATACAATGAAAACTCATGAAATCTTACTTTTATACATTATGTTTTGAAAAGAACAGAATAAGAAGCGGAGAAAGACTGTACGACAATCCTCACCTGACTGATAAAATACCTATAAAAATAAAAGTATGGTGATGCAAAGATGAAACAAACCGAAATCAAGAAACTCTGATGATGAAACAACCCAAAATCAAGAAACTTACATGAAACAACCTGGAGTCAACAAACTTCGATATTGCTTCGAAATGGTTCACGGTCGTCATCTTCGTTGATTAACTGATAAACAGTAGGTAAATTCGTCGATATACCTAATTCGATCACCTGAATCGTGAAAAATCGAGTTTTTTAGTATGGCATAATATGGTATGAAGAAAAAAGAAACAGCTCCAAACAAATTCAAATGTTTAAAATGTCAAATAGGAGGAAAACAACTTCTAACAAAAAAAAGTTTATATAGTTGGTAGAAGATATTTAAAATGTAAAAAAATGGGTATTGAGTTGAAATGGATCTTGTTTGAATATTAAAGGGTAGTATGGTTTATAAATAGATACCTCCGGAGTCATTTCCCTGCGCATATCCTATTCCGATAACCAACCACGGATTTTAATCATATTATCATTTTAAACTTTTAATATCTAGCTCGATGTTAAAATGCGATATAAATACAATATGAATTTTATAATAAAAGAATAAACTTAAAATTAAAATACTCATGATCACATTAAATTTAAATCCAAACAAATATACCGAAATATATGTTCGATTATCTATAAAATCCGAAACATGTACGACAAATATCAAGTGTTTAAATATTTCTAAAATTGTGGTGCGATGTTGTTATAAATATTTTGTTACAGAAAATTTATCATCTTCTAGTGCTATGATAAAAAAATTTAGAACGGTTTGTGAAATACAATTTAATATAAAATTTATGAGGTAGTGTTTAACATGAATAAAAAACTTAGGAAATGGTATTTATAAATTTAGAAAAAAAACATAGGAGTGCGAGTGCGTACATAATATTTTGCTTTCATTTTCAGGTATTAAAATGGCCACTTGCGAGAAAACAGTGGTTTTAAGCTAAGTGTCACTCGATTATTTGTTGGGCAAAAAGCAAAAATCATTGTCAGAACAGTTCATTGTTATTGTAGACTTTTGTGTGGCGAATATGGTCCCAACTCATATAAAGAACACTCAACACGATATATGAATTGTAATACAAGACTTGTCGGAATTTTGCTTTAGTGCGGTTGGACTTAAGTTGGTGGGTACTGGGTAGAATGGATTGATGCGCACAATCAGCATATGCCAAGGATAAAGATTCAAACAATAGATTTAAGTATGATCGCATATATGTATGAAAACGTTTTAAAAAGTAAGCTCTCAAATAACAAAATTGTTACGGTGGATAATAACTTTCTGAATCTCGTCACATATTTTTCTTTTATAACAAAAATCAGATGTTGTAAATCAGTCCTAATGTATAAGATTTTGGAACTAAAATATATGTTTGTTATGATTTTCTTGAGTTATATATTTACTAGAGAATTTGAGTTTTAAGAAAGCAAATAATGTTCTTTAGATTCATTATGTTGATTCTTGATCTATGGGTTTTCACCTCCAAAACCACGAATGTCCATCTGTTTATACTACTGAAAAAAAAATTATGTTGATATTCTCAAGTTGGAGTTGCAGATTCATCTTCTGTAAATTATAAAGTCCAACTCAATTAGAGTAGAGTTTTGTAGTTCAGGTTTTGTTAAACTTGTTTAACCTTGTTAGTTGTATAACAAGATTGAATATAACGGAAACAATGTAGAGTATAAAATTAAGAAATCAAATAAGTCAAACACTAAGAATTTAATCTCACGTATCCCATATTAAGACTTTCCAAAAAAAATAATATTGCTTTAAGTTGTGCAAGAGTATCAACTTGAGTTATATTATAGTTGGATTTTGTTTGAGACAAAATTTTGCGAGCCAACAGCTGCAAAAAAATTTCTCTCTGGAAACCAATCTTATAAACATGGTGGAAGTTATAAGCTTACGAATACAAACAAAATAGGAGAAAGGAACCAAGGTGTATAATCATCAGCCAATGATTCAAATAGTATCTTTAAATTTATATCTATATCAACATGAGTATGACAAAGATTATGAAATAACATTAATCCATTATATAGCCTACAACCATAAAAAATCATAAAACCATTTGAGTTTATAAGCAAAAAATCTCCACTTGATTCACCATTAAGGATACATGCTCCATCGGTGTTTAACTTGAGACGATTCTCTAATGGTTGGTGCCATTGAACATATAAAGCATATTTTTTAATAGGAGAGTGGTTGAGGCAATTAAGAAATTTCGCTATTTTGATAGCATTGCTTCAAATTTTCTTAGATAGCAATTGGAGCAATTTAGTTTATATAACAAGTTTATTACCTTGTTGATTATCTCGTGAGATGATATAGATATATTATTATATTGTACTTTGTTTCTGGCATTCCAGATATTCCAAGTGATCATAGTATGAATAGTTGTTCTAATTTGAGATTGTTTGTTACTAGATGAAAACCAGATTTGTATCAAGTGGAGGAATGTTATATATCTCTCAATAAAAATTGCAAATAGACTAGAGCAATGTTTGCAAACTTCATAAGAGATATGGCATATAAGAAAGAGATGATCAATTGTTTCTATGTTATTATAAAACTCGCATTTTGAAGCTAACAAAAACATTTGTTGAAAAATTGAATCAACTGAGATCAGGCATTTAAGAGCTCTCCAAAGAGTGAAAAAACACTTCTTTGGAGTTACATAATTTAGATCTTGTTATAAGTAATATTTATTGATTCTTTTATTCTTATTTTTTTCAAAAGTGTATTTGAAGTTGAATTGACCTAACTGAGAGATGCTCCACTAAATTTTATATGGTATATCTGTAAGTAATGTGAATTTTATTATCTACTAATATCAATTGAAGTTACACTCTCTGAAAGTTTATTAATGTTCCAAGCATTGTTTTCCCAAAAGGTGCATTGTTTTCCCAAAGGTATTGATCTTTTTACTATTGTACCACATATTGTCTTCTTCTTGAGAGAGGATAATAAGAGGGATGGTGTGATACCATCTATCTAGCCAAAAATCACAGTTATTATTGCCTACTTTCCAAAAAATAAAAGGTTATGCAAATATTTTTACTGCAAGAAGCCTTTTCCAGGTCTTTGAATATTTTGGTGTTTTCCTAATTTGTAAAGGGTGAAGGTTTGGACAGTAAATTGAATGCATCAGTTTGGCCCATAGGGATTCGTGGTTTATGAATGTAAACCAAAATTTACATGAGTATTTGTTTTGAATATCAGTTAAACTCCTAAATTTTAGACCAAATTCATCATATGATTTACAAAGCGAAGGCCAGTTAGACCATATCATGACATTTTTGTCTTCCTTTTATCCTCAAAGGACTTTAATTAAAAAATGTTGATTATGTCTATTAGTGATTCAAGGATACAATATGATTGTAAGTAGTAGGAAGGGATAGTCATCAATACATGTTGTATTAACACCATCATATCCTTAAAAGATAAATTTATACAATCCCATTCTAATTTTTTCCTCATTTTGGTAATAATATCATCAAAGTAACACAATTTGTTACTTGGATGAATGCATATTCCTATATACTTTAAGGGAAAGGAAGATTGATTAAATCTAGTGAAGTTATATATTGAGTTTATCATTGACCTGTCAATGTTTGTAGGAGTTATAAACTTTGATTTGGGGGCAGAGGTTGTTTGGCCTGAGACATTTTGATAGTTAACAAGAAATTTCTAAAGCTTTTTAAAAAAATTTAATGATCCATTCAAAATCGTCTCCATAAGCTAAACAGTGGATTGGGATACTTGATCTTGAGTTGTAAAACATAGATTCATTTTCAGAGAAGAGTTTTTTAATTCCTCTAATGAAATACTCTTCTACTATAATGAAGAGGTTGGGTGACAGTTGGTCACCCTGCCTAACTCCATTAGCAAAAATGAAGAAGCCATATAAAGAGCCATTTACAATCACTAAGTATTGTGTATGAATTAAGTTTGGTTTAATAAGTTCAGTAAATTTATTGTTTAATCCAAATTTAGATAAAATGTTAAGTAAGAAGCTTTTTTAGAGTCTATCAAAGGCTTTATTTATGTTAAGTTTAAAAATAAGGTTACTACATCTTGTTTTCCTTTCTAAATTATGAATTAGTTCATGGGAAATCAATATGTGTTCATTGATGTTCCTGTTAGGGATAAACGCGCCTTGTTCATCTGATATGATTTTGGAGAGGATTGTAGTCAGTCTATTATTGATGATCTTTAAAATAATTCGGTTTGCTACGGTGCAGAGGTTTATCTGCATAAAATCACCTCATATGTTATGTGATTCTTTCTTGGGGAGTAGGAAAATTATGGTTGCATAGATTCTATTATGAGCTTGTATCCCTTTAAATAAATCAGTTATTGTTTTGCAAAATTCCAGCCTGCTTATATTCCAACATGTAAAATAAAAATTAATCTTGAAACCATCAACACCCGTCACACTGTTAGGGTTGATTGACTGGATGGCTTTGAGCGCATCATATTCAGATGTGGGGAGGATGGAAGGTAGTCATTATCTTATTCTTTTATTAAGTTAGGAATTATATTTTGGAAAACATGATTGATATTCTGAGACGGTTGAGAGTTTAAAGCATTTTTAAAATATTCAACAGCGAGACTACATAATGTTTATTGGTTATCAATCCATGTATCATTATGCAAGATGTCATTAATTCTATTTTTAATTCTCCTTTTTTTTGCGTAGTTGTGGAAACATGAAGTTCTCATGTCTCCATTTTTGGACCGGGTTATGGCTACTTTTTACTCCAAAACAACTTTCTCTTTAGCAAGGAGGTTTAAATGAATTGTTTTGGCTTTTGAAAGATTTATTTTTGCTTCAATAGATTTTGAGTTTTTAAAGTATATTTCAAGGTATTTTACTTCTTCTTTAGAATTAACTATACTATCAAAAATGTTTCCAAAAGTATTCAAGTTCCATTGTTTTAACCTATGTTTTAGTCTTTTAAGTTTGGACCAGAAAACTTGTAATGGTGTACCTATGATATTTCCATACTAGTTCTCCTCCACATTTTGTAAGAAATCTAGATGGGGAACCCACATATTAAAGAATTTAAAGGTAGGTTTAGGTTTGGTAATATTATTTGAAATTGTTAAGTACAATGGTGAATGATATGAGCCAGTTCTAGCCAGATGTTTCACCATTCTAACAGATAAGTAGTCTCTCTAAAGAGAATTATATAATTCCTTGTCTAATCTCTTCCAAACTTTATTGTTTAACCATATAAATTTAGATCTTGAGAATCAAGCATCTTCTAGCTGGCAGTTCAGGATGGTTTCATTGAAATCGTCAATACTATTTTGCCATAAGGATAAACAAGATAATTGTTTATCAATCGAGGATATAATATTGAAGTCACCTAACACTAACCACTCTTGATTAGTGTTAGATATTTCCCTTAAAGACTTCCAAAGATCATGCATAAAGATCTAAGACATTTAGTATATACAATTGAGATAAAAAAAATTGTTTATTGAACAATGAGTGTCTTATAGCAATGTGTAAAATTTGGTCATTATCAATTAAAGGTGTAACTTGGAGGAATCCTTCTAGATTACCCATATTTTATTTTTGTTTCCACAACCAGAGAATAATTTTAAGGTTTTAATGATTTGGGGAAGTCTGATAGGATTGATCATAGGCTCTTAAAAAGGTATGAAGTCAATTTTTTCATACATAATTATCGATTTTAACCATTTGATAGTCCCCATGTTGGTTATCCCTCTGGTATTCCAATTAAAGATTTTCAGAGTACTTTAATTGATGAAGAGGAAATTCTAGTTGAAACCTTTATTGAAGAGTTCAACTTTAACTTAGGAAAGATTTTGGTAGATGTTTTCTTTCTTTATCTTTGGTTTCATGTTTTCGTTGTTTTTTGTATATAATCAACAAATAATGATGATGCATGAATCTTAGATGGGATTAAGAGAAGATTAATAGACAAGTTTATTTGGGTATTCAAGGTAGGTTCTAAGGATTAAAATCTAAGTCTAAATTTTCATATTCATTTAGTGATTTAAACATATTTCCAATCTATAAGGTGTTGATAGCATCAATAATTTATCTATTATTTATAATTAAATCAGTATTTTGTTCTTTCCCTATAATGTCATTTGAATTTTTAGTAGACTTTCCAGTAGAATTAACATTGCTGACAGACTCTGAATTCTGATTTAGATTAATTTTAATGTTGATGTTTTCATTTGAATCAAGAGAATCAGAATTGTTAGTCACACTAATAGGTTTCTGGATCTTTTTTGAGGAAATTTTTCATTGTTAATGGAGGTATCTAAGTTAAATCATAAACAATTATTGATTTCAATTTAGACTTCTGATTTGATAAACAACTTTGATTATTATTTAAGATATTAGTATCTTCTTTAGATTTATTTGACTATTTAGATAAGGAAAAACTAAATGATTTGATGGATTCTTTTTAGAGTCATTCAAATTGTGACCTAGATGATGATATTTGGTGTAGTAGGATGGTGTGGCACCATATTGAATGTATTTCCAAAACCCAGCCTTTGTACCAAATTGGGTCTATATTTTATGGGCAATGGCTTGGAGACATCAATCTCCACCAATGAACGACAGGTATTGAATCTGGCCATGTTATGATCAGGGACCTATATAGAGAGAGAAATCTACTGAGGGAGTTTGATATATGTACAATTTTATCATAATTGTACATATATTCTCGGAGATTTGGGTATGAAACCCATATAGCAGTTGCAGGGGATTCAATATTATGATTGAATCCTGGATACCATTTTAACAAACGCAAGGAATGTTGGTCAAAGGACCAAATATTCCTCTTCCAGATTTTCAAAATGTCTTCCATTAGGGTAAATTCGATGAAAAAGTGTATATAGTCCTATTGGGAGACACTCATTAATCCAAAGAACTTAAATTTATCTAAATGTTTTTGCAATTGATATAAAAAATATTTTCAAAATGAAAATTTAGCTACGATCGTAACTCCTGAGTGCTTAAAACCTTTGTATTTGTTGATGGAAGAGCCTCCAAATAACTTTTCTCTTGCTAAGTGGCCTTTGGTCCAGAGGTTAGCTTGAGGTTGTGTGGAATCTTGCTCGAAATCTGAATTGTTGAAGACTTCTTGAGCTTAAGATTCCTATTGATTTTTTAAGTCGATCTTCTGAAAGAGACGAGGAAAAAGAGAGTCGAATCGACTTTGCTTCTGGATTCTTAGATTGGTAAGATTTCACTTTGGTATGGATTTTTGGTCTTTGATTGATTTTTTTTTTTTGTGATTTCGACAATTATGGTGAGATTTGGGGTTGATTATGTAAAGAATTTCTGATTTAACGGAAAATATATATATAATTCGAAAGGAAAAAAATAAAATTAAGAGAAGAAAACCGGATAATAAAAATCAATTAGGAATTGGGATAAACTTTTCAATTAGTCTTTAAAATTCGAAGGAGCTTAAGATTTAAGATTTCAACATGTGTGTACAGTCGAGCCAAAATTAAGAAACAACAAATAGAACAAGGAAGTGCAAACTTAAATTCAAGGATTTAGTGTAAGTCTCCCAAGCTGGAGAACTTAGTACTCAGGTTTAACTAATTTTGTAAAACCATAGTATAAACCTAAATCTAAATATATATATATATATATATAAATATAAATATGTTTGAAAAAGTGTAAGCATAAACCGACTGGGCCAATTAGTAATAGAAAATATTTAAACTGATCTGCGATAAGAGTACTAATTGCAGTGCGTTTGCTTCGTGTTCATTAATGAAGTTCTAAAGATATTTTTTATAATAAGTATTTACATAAGTATAAATTCATAACTTGTTTATTAAATATTAACTTTTCATAGGATTTTAATTTTTAAAAGATTAAAATGATAGAATAAAGTAAATAAGTATAAATTCATATTTACTAAACATTAACTTTTAATTGGATTTTAATTTTTAAATGAATAAAAATTAGGGAAATGACACACTAAGTACCTTTTAACCAAACCTATTACAACCTAGTACCCAAAAATGGGTTAATGCTCACTGAATACCCATCTCATTAAACATATCCACTTCTAATATCTTTTCTTTTTTTAATACCAAGATTACCCTCAACCTAGTATATAAGGTTGATTTGTGAAAAATTAGGGTTTTTTGTTACAGCCCCCATTCTATTTTTGAATTTTGAAATTCAAAACAGCCTCCACTCTTACTCTTCTTCTCTCTCTCCTCTTCTTCTCTCTTTCTCCTCTTCTTCTCTCTCTCCACCGGTGGAGGGAGCAAAACAGAGAGTTACTGCTTAACTTATGCGCGAGCAAAACAGAGAGTTACTGCTTAACTTATGCTGAGTCAATTAATCCGATTCCAAATGTGGACAGAATGGTCCTGAGTGAAGCAACCGATGAAACAATTGTTGTAACCCCTCCACCAACAAGGCGCATTGCAGGCAGGATGAAACCCAAAAAGGCTGACTCAGTAGATATTTACAAGCGTCAGCTTCAGTGCAGCAAGTGCAAGGGTCTCGGTCACAACAAGAAAACTTGCAAAGCTTCCTAGTATATGTTTCCAAAAGGATTTTCATTTCAGGTAGATATGCATTTGACATCTATGGAATGGTAGAAATTTGAGAAATATTTTTAGAATTTCTTTTTGTTTTTATTAAACTTGTGCTATGCTTATGATTAACAAAACCGACGCGATGGATGAGATAGAAATTTGGTTACTAGTGAGGCCGCAATAACTTTTTATTTGGTAGGACAACCTCTCTTCTTCCTAATTGAGTGAGTACATGAGATCTTTAGACCTAGGAATCAAACCTACCTCGGTAATCTTTGTTGCTATACAGTTTAAACTTAATGTTTGGGTTTGGTTTTTATTTATATGTTGTCTTTGTTTTGTTTCAGGTTTCAGATCTGTTTCTGAAGAGTTACCAAGGAGAGAACTTTGTTGGTTCTTGGTTCTCTGTTCTTGGTTCCAGGTTCGTACATATTACTGAAGAGAAACAGTACTAGTTTGTATTAGTATTGTAAGTGTGTTTTGGGTTTTGTGTATGGGAACAGTCGACTGAAAACCTGTTTTTTGATATCATGACCGATTCTATTTAGTATTGCGCAAATGCAGGTTCGTTATCTCAATAGACTTCACCACTTCGTGATCTTGTTGGATGTTGTGTTGAACAGTTATCAAGCAGTAGTATCTGCAGTAGCCCAGATGATACTAACTGTGATGGGGTTAAACTTGAAGAAAATGGGTTGTGGAAGTTGATTGGTTTATTTGGCATATAACAAACAATATGCGGAACTTGAAGAAAATGGGTTGTGGACTGAACCTACTCGTGGAAAGACAATTTTTTGGGAAACATCAAACTTCAAGATTGTAGTTTTATGTATTTTGTTGATTTTGGTGGTATTTTGTAAGAGGTAGTGTAGTTAGTTTTGTTTTGTAAACATACTCTTCATCTAGTTCTATTTGCTTGTTAATTGAAGTCAATGCCGATTTTATAGCCAAAATGTCTAGTCCAACCTCATTTAGTCTTAAAGTATCATGATAGAAATGATAGATACGAAGGAACACCTTGCTAGATACGAAGGAACACCTTGCTAGATACGACGGGACACATTGCTAGACAGATGCAGCATCATATACATTGAATTATAAACATATTGCGATTGATAGATAGCACATATATATATTGATAGATTTGAATTATAAACATTGATAGTTAACTAACTATAAGTATGATAGATTCTCTAGTATGAGTCCGATAGATATGCATAAAGACAATGCTAGTTAACTAATCACAAGTATGATAGCTTCTTTTGTTAGTAGCCTGATAGATTTGAGTAACATACATTGCGATTGTTTCGTATATTGCTCTGATAGATACGGCTTACAACAAATAATGGACTATTTTAAACTGTAGGTCTATTTGTACTATTTTAAACTAAACACTCTCATGTTTGTACTATAAACTAAACGCTCTCATGATGAACACGTTGCTAGATAAGAAGGAACACCTTGCTAGATAAGAAGGGACACCTTGCTAGACAAGAAGGAACACATTGCTAGACAAGAAGGAACACCCTGCTAGATAAGAAGGGACACCTTGCTAGATAAGAAGGAACACATTGCTAGACAAGAAGGAACACCCTGCTGAAAACGCATTATCTATTAGACTATTGTGTTTTAAAACACAAAGAACTGCTGAAAACTGCAAAAAAACACAAAAGTCTCAAAACTCATAACAAGCTTTTTAAATCTCTGACAAGAACATTGTAATCCGTTAAAAATCAAAATCTGCAGGAGTATTTGAGTATAACTGAAAATCAGATGCAGATCACACTTAAGAACTGATACACATACACATTATAATCATATTTTAGTCGATGCATCGTTTGTTAGTACATCAAAATATTCGACAGACTGACGTTAAATTCAATAAAGCGTTCATTTCCCGCTGAACCAAATCTTTCAATTACAATACTCGGTAACTAGGAATAAGCAACACTAATCTAATGTTTAAAAAAACAACAAGCCGCTTGTAATAATCAAAACTGGAGCTCACACGCTACAAATATAGATATATTGGTAACTGAAACGAACTTTGTGTATCATACATGTATGTGATCGAGTACCGATCTCGCCGAGTTGAGAGAAATCCCGCGCTCAGTAGAAGGACCGCCGCAGATAAGACCGACTTTTAGAGCTCTTGTTCTCTCACGATGGAAATGATAGATATGAAGGAACACCTTGCTAGATACGAAGGAACACATTGCTAGATATGAAGGGACACATTGCTAGACAAAAGAGGAACACCCTGCTAGATATGATCTACAAACAACCTAGACAAATTACGGCGGCGATGAAGCCATCTGATTATTGGGCTTTTCATAATTGCCCTGTAGTAACAAAAAACATAACTATTACACACACTTCATACAGAAGTTCACAAGACTAACTCAAATACACAAGGAGAGGCGTCTATCCTATGTTTCCTACTTTCACATAATCGAAAGAGAGATTAATAGCGAAGATTTAACAGAGAATAAGCAATAGACCACTTATACTAACAACAATGATCAAGCAAAGAAAACAAGGTGTATAATTTACAAATATTTGTTTGATATCATGACTCATCATCAGTAGATGTGCAGAGAAGAAAATGAATCTTTACCTGAGCAAGAATCATATCGAGAAGTTCCCCTCCTCCTGTACCATAACCTCCCGCGTTTGATTGGTGACTGCAATCAAGTTTGACAAACAGATATATACAAATTGAGTTTTCATGGTTTCGATAGACCAGTATAATCCCAGGAATTGAAATTTCTAAGCAAAAAGTAAGAAAAAAAGAAGAACACGCACTAAGTTCTACATCTAAAAGGTCTGATTTGATCCCTAACGGTAGGGTTTGAAATTCCTAAACGACGAGGTTTAGGACAAACCACTGATTCAAATTCCTTCTCCTCGCAGCCTCCCATGGCGTTCCTCTGCGTGTACATATAGCTGTTCATCTTCGTCGTCAACAACACACAAACGCCTGTTCGCACAAATAACAAACATAAACACAATCAAATCACAAATCACAAATTACATATGGCAAATCAAATTTTCCACTTCGATGAACTCTTGATAACAGAAATCCAAATCAACCACCACAGCCAAAACAATCGTAACAAACGTCTCGAAAACCTCTAAATTAACATGATGAAAGCTTTGAAACTCTCGTTACTAGAATTTTCTAGGCAACCAAACAGAAAACGAGAAAAACACATCGAAACAATCGAGTAATTACGTTAACGGATCTGTATACGATTCATGAACCAGAAGAGAAAGAGGAGAGAGAAACTACCTTGAGATGCGTACGAGGCTCCTCTAGAGTGAGAAGAAGAAAAGGTTCGACGTCCGTCTCGGTGGCCGGCGATTGATACGGCAGTCGGTTCGGTGGCAGTCGGTTAGGTGGCCGGCGATTGATACGGCAGTGGGTTGGAAGGTTCGACGTCGTCTCCTGTTAAAGCGGCTTCGCTTTTTGGTTTTCTCTCTCCTCAAATTTAGAAAGTTGAAATTGGGGGAATTGGAACCTAAAAGTCTGATTAGAAGGTGAAAAAAGGGGTTTCCAACAAAAACAACCCCTTTTATACCCTAGAGGGTATAATTGTCCAAAATGTGGCTTTGGGTAGTTTATGAAACTAGTCCAAAAACGGGTACCATGTTGGTATTCGATAGTTGAGAAGGTATTTATGGGTACTTTTCTCTAAAAATTATGGGATCAAATATTTACATGAGTATAAATTCATAGCTTGTTTATTATATATTAGCTTTTAATATGATTTTAATTTTTAAATGAATAAATTATGAAATAAAACCGTCATTTTATTGCGGAGGTTACTTGATTTATATATCATTTATTCTACTGATTTTGATGGAAAAAAAATATCGTACGATATACATTAGAGGTTTAATTCTCGCGCTTCTGGTTTTAAGTTACATTGTTGGGATGAAGGATCATAACTTGATTGATTTTTTATTCATAAATTAGTCCATAAATTTTGTATTAAGACTTTTAATGTCAATATTGGAATTCAATCATCCATAAAACTCATTTGACGTATTATTTATATAATTACCTCCATAAATAAATTTTATCTATTAGTCAAAATTCTATTTATTTTATTTATCTAGTTACTTATTAAGCATGTGATCGTTTATAAATTTCCAACAATCTCTTGGATCATCGTATGCTACCAAATTATTTATTTACTTGATGTATATCATGTAATCTATTGTCCATAGATGAATTGAACAATCCTATACATGGTAATGAATAATAAGAGACTAAAGACCTCTAAGGTACAATATGAGCGAATGAGAAAATGGACACAATAATAATCATATTATTGTCAGTGATGTATTCATGTATTTCTTAGTAGTAAGTTCAGATATAAAATATTCGTAGGAGAGTGTATGTCTAAGAAATGTTCTTATCATGTGTTTTAGAGAGAGAACAGTATTTAATAGAAAGAGAAATAGACAAAAAGAATAAATGTAACAATAATTTACTAATCCTTGACCTTTTTCCCAAAAAGGGAATGTCCTTTATATTGTACATGAGGTAAGCAATGAAATTACATAAATACTACTGCTCAAATGGATCTTTCACCCCACTTATTTACTGTTCATATACAAGTTTATTAGTTATTACATTTCACCCTCTTCAATCCTTATGTTTGCTTTAGATTGATCATTGGCATACAATTACACCAATTTGAATCTTGTATCTTCCATATTGAAGCTTATTAATCCCCATATTTTCCTTCCCTTATCAGTAACCCCCAGTCCTTGTGAAAGTATCTGAGGAAGGACTGATTATGAAGCGGATTTTTCTTCTTTGGAGCCTCCTCAGATTTGTCTTCCTTGGAGCTTCCTTGGATTTTTATTACTTGAAGACTCTTTGGATTTGTCTTCCTTAGAGCCTCGTCAGATTTGTATTACTTGGAGCCTATCCGGATTTGTCTTCCTTGAAGCCTATTTGGATTTTTCTTACTTCATATTATAGCTGGATGACTTCATTGAATCACATTATGTAATCTTATTCGGATGCGTGACTCCACTTTTGGTCATGGTGACCTCATCCTACCCATCATTTTTTTACTTCGTGTGCGTTTATTTATCCATTGTAGTGTCAGAAATAGCTTAGGGTGATGACATCATCTATGACCACGTTTCGATCACCTCCTAACATACGGCATTGTATTTTTTGAAACTGTTAGTGAGGAGGATAACGTGTCGAAGAATCCCTTGAAACTGACTCTTCAACTTATGTTAGGAGAAAATGATTTTCTACTATAAATACCTATCTCTTTTCATTATTTCAAGTTTACACACATTAATTTAGAGGGAGCCTACTCTAGAGAGATAAACAACTTTGGAGATGTTTCAACTCTTCAAGTTATTTTCTTAACCTTTCATTTCTAAAGATTTTGTGACTCTTGAACGATACAAGCTTTGTGAGTTGTTCAACATTTCAAATAGAGAACCGGAAAGAAGAGCTTTCGGTTTCAAAGAGCACCCCACTCATAACAAAAAACTTCAAGCTACGTTTTGTGATAACTGGTCTCCTATTCGGTCGCGATTTGACATAGTAGGACCTTCATGTAATAATTCATCGTTTATTTCACTTATCGCCTCTGCTTCACATGTTGTGCAGCCTCCTGGTCAATCTTGTTTTGGGCAAACCAATGGTAAATTTTCTCCTTCAACAGTAATCGTAAACCCTTCCCCTTCTTACCCATGGGTGATGATAAAGATAATATTCCCGAGATGGATAGAAGAGATTGGCTTAAAAGAAAACAAACATTGGAAACTATTAAGAGATTTATCAAGATTAAATTAGCCTCATCGGTCATGGTTCCGCAGGTGACTCTTCAAGGATCTCCGCAGACTATTCCTGAGGTCAGTCCCCGGAAACCTTCTTCCAAAAACGTTGGTCCTCGGAAGGTTTCTAAGTCCATCCCTGAGTCCCAAGAAAACAAGATGTCTGAGGAATCATATATTGACCAGGAAGTGGAACTTATGGCCCAAGTAGAAGTAGACCCTATTCAGGATATTCCCGCATTACCGTCTTCACTTCCCCTCAATACTGTCACCATTTCTTCCAATCACCAAGAAGAAACTTCTCAGGGAAAGAAGAAGAAGCAATAGAAAAAACACGCCTCGAATTTGCCTTTGAATATAGAAGACATCCTAGGTAACAATCTTTGCAGGATTGAAACCAAACACTTGCTTGCACTTTTAGGTTCAAATACAAATATTTCCATCCAACATGAGGTGAAGTGGAGGGACCAGTGGGAGATCTCTGAAAACGTTGTAATCCAATTCCCATTGATAAATGAACTGGGTCTTCGTTTGCCCCTTGATCCTCCTTTGGTGGAGTACTTCAACATGATCGAGTTGTGTCCATCTCAGGTCGGCCCCAATATGTGGTATACGCTTATGGCATGTCTTATGGCTTCCATGATTTATGAAACCAAATTCTCAACGGAGCAGCTTGTTTCTATTTCAGGTGTGGCAAAAAACTCTCACTACCCCGTCTACTCTTTGGGGTGTGCCAGGCAGTACAAAGTAGTCAAATATTTCTTAGATGTAAACAAGAGATGGGAACAACAGTTTATCTTTATTTCCGACCTATGGGAGACCGGTTTTGAGAACTCTAAAGAAATGCCCCAACGACTAACTCTGGAATGGACTAGAGGAGGTACTTGTCTGCCTACTTATTCTATTTTTCTTATTCAGAGTGTCACTCTAAACCATTTCCTTATGAACAGCTATGAAAGGTATTGCTAAGCCCTTCAACGACTATGCTGAATCCGCAAAGGGAATTTTGAGAAGTTAAAAATTTAGGCATGTGCCAATTGGAGATACAAATTTTATAGATGCTTTACACCCTCAAGCTTATTCAAAATAAATCTATGGAGGTATGATCCTGGTCAGAATAAGTCCTTGAAAGAGTTCATGATACCCCCCGGAAGATGGTGTTCTCAAATTTTTGGAAGGCCTGGACAATCAGGTATTTCTTCACACCAGAGCCAGGGCTCTAAGTCATCAGGATGCTGAGAAATCTCATGGTGAGGACAAAGAGACTGAGGATGATGTTGGATCGGAGGAGGACGTCCGAGAAGAACAAATATTTTAAGTACAGGAAGAACAACAAGTTGTCGTCTATGACGGGACACTAGTTGAGGTCCGGGAAGATCAATAGACTGATATTCGAGGAGGAACTCAAGATGATGTCCGAGAAGAAAACCAAACATATGTTGTCCATAAAGAAGTGATCGAGGTGAGACCGGTGGGGAGGGAAGGTGTTGTGTTACCAATGAGATTCTTTTCTCAAGAAAAGTAAAATAAGGTTATTGATAGTGAGGAAGATGATGACAATACAACGGGGTCCAAGTCTACCCATGTGAAGAAGGTTGTTATTATCGACTCAAACTCTCATAGGGAGTTTGTCTAAAGTAAACAAGTTACTGGTCAAAGGGATCAAGAGGAAATTCCTAGGGAAGGCAAAAAATCTGTCTCCTGGCAGCTTATTTTGATGTCACAAATAATGAATTCGTTGCAAATGAGTTTAAAAACTGTCTCCTTGAAAGGAAGGGGAGCCGCAAATATCGTTATAAGAATAAAGTTATTTAAATGAGAACTGAGGTGAAAAACTTGATAGTTGAGGTTAAAAACTTGAAGATGACCTTGTCCGCTTATAGGAGGCAGCTGAAGATCAAAGGAAAACTGAACTGAAGAAGGTGGAAGATGAACTCGCTCACGAGAAATAAATATATGTTGAGCGTCTAAGATCACTTCCTTGGAGACTAAACATTCTGAGGATAAGATGAAATTTGATGATGAAATGGAGCGTTTCATAACTAAGGATGTTGAACTGAACACCCTTATTGATGGTCTCTTTGATTCCTGTGAAATCACTCGGAAATATTTTGAGAATTCTGTTAAAGAAATCAAAAGACTCACCGAGGAAAATGAGTCCTTGAAAAGGAATTTTGAAGTTGAGAAGAAGAAAAGCCTGGATGTTTACGCTCCCGACTGCATTTCTCGTCTTGACAAAAGAGATGCGAACCTCAAATCAGCTTTGGTTATGAAAATGATGAACGCTTTTGTGACTTGAAGTCGGGAAGTCTTTGGCTACATGTTATAGAAAGGCATCCCCCAGTAGGCGTTTATCTAGAAGACTTAGTAAGTAGTAGTGACTCAGAAAGCTCTTTATCAGATTCTGACTTCTGAGAAGATAGTAAAGATGAATTCGTTCACGGACAATATTAATGTCTATTATTTATTTATGTTCAAACTTTATCTTTTGTGTAACCTTTTTCTAATCTATCTTTTTAGAATCCCTTATCGGGCCTACTCAAGGATTTTTACTTTGTATGAAAGAGTATTTTGTGTGATCATCCTCTATTGCTTTATAATGAAGTTATGTTTCCAACGAGTTTTTTGCACATGAAAGAATCTTTTAGCTGAAATAATTCACTTTCTTGCTCCAAAGTTTTTCATATGATTAAGAAATTTACTGACCATCATTCATTAGTTGATCTTTCTAACTCAAAAAGACGAGCAATAAAGTATGTCATTAGTTAGGTGGATATTTTTCTTTGGCCTTCAACAAAAGACTTTCATAATTCAAAATAATAAACATTGCATCCCAACACTTGTTGGACAGCCATCTGACTCAAAAAAATGAGCATTATCATCCAAAAGGATATTCTTTTAGGTTCGAAAAGATGAACACTATCATCCAAACGTTTTTAGAGTGTCTTTTGAGTCCAAAAAAGAACATTTATGGAGATCATTGTAAGATGGAAAATGAAGTTTTATATATAAGTCGGTTATTAGGACACGTCATTAAAACCTTCCTGCGTTACCAGGGTAGGAAAGAGTATGTCGTCGATACTTACATAAGTTCATAAAGAAAATATTTACAATTTTGCATGTTCATTCTAAATAAACCTTGATGTGTTCAATATTCTAAGGATGGGGAACATCTCTTCCTTCTTTATCTTTAAGTCTGTATGACCCTGGCTTGACGTCTTTTGTTACCGTGTACGGACCTTCCCAGTTAGGAGCTAACTTTCCAAGTCTTTTTTCTTTCATATGAATGAACACTTTCCTCAGTACTTTGTCCCCTGCTTTAAATTCTCATCTCCTAACCTTTGAAGCATATCGACTTCTCATCAAAGTCTGATAGTCTAGAGAATTCAGTTGGGCTCTTCTTCTTTTTTCCTCCACCAAATCCAATTCTGCATGCTTTCCCTTGTCATTTGTCTCTTCGAAATTCAATGAGTCTAAATGATGGGAAGATCGTCTCTGATGGTACCACTGTATCCATCCCATAAACGAGTGTTAATGGTGACTCTTGTGTTGCAGTCTTGGGAGCGGTTTGATAAGCCCATAAAACTTCTTGCAGATAAACCGACCATTTCCAGCCTTACCTTCCAAGTTCTTCTTTAAACCATCCAAAACTGTCCGATTAGCCACTTCGACTTCGTTATTTGCTTGTGGATTGAAGGGTGCAGAGAAAAATTGGTGTATCCCCTTATATGCACATAAGGCTTTCATCTCATTGTTGTAGAACTGTGGTCCATTGTCCATTGTTATTTTACTCGAAATCCCAAAACAACGACAGATGTTAGAGATGATAAATCTGATCACATCTGTAGCTTTTGTCCATACCAAAGGTTCCGCTTCCACCCAGTTAGAAAAATAATCAATTGCGACAATGATTGTTTATCGACCTCCAAATGCCATAGGTCAGGGTCTGACTAGGTCAATACCCCATTGATCAAATGGTAGAGACTCATATTTTGATTCGAGAGGCACACATGTTGCACGGATTGCGTTAGCGAATCTTTGGCAAGTATCACATATATACAGTAATTCCTTAGCATCCGAAGAGAGAGTCAGCCAGTAATACCTTGCAAGAAGAACTTTTCGTATTAATGTTTTCTAGCCACAGGTGGGCTGATCCTTCCCCATCATGTAACTCTGAAAGTATCATCTGTGATTCTTCTCTTCCTAAACATCGAAATAGAAGCTGGTTAAAAGATTTTTTATACAATACATATCCGAGTACAACATACTTATATGCCTTAGATCATCCACAAGATCTGACCCCGAGGGAAACCCCACTGATTGTTATTCTTTCTTTAAACTCTCCGACCAACTCAGTTGTAGCCCCGGTAAATCCGACTATCATTCGATCCGATTGTAAGATCGATGGGGGATTATGATCTGGATGTAAGTAGTTATAAACATAATGTTAGCTGAACTACCGTATCAATCAAAATCTTTAATATCTCGTTACCAACTATCCCTGCCCCGATAACTACCACATCCTCATGTGGACCGGCTACATCTCTCATATTGTTATCTTTGAAGCAAATTATTGGAGACGGATCTCTATACAGATGTGTTGAAGTGCCTGCTTCCAGTTGTGTTGCTAGACTAACAATTTGTCTCTTACAAGAATAATTCGATATTCCTCCAACTGTATCTCCTCCAAAAACTGTTAGTGATTCAAAGAAAGCACACAACTTACTAACCTTTCCTCATGCTATTCGTTCTTCTACGATGTTTATGTTGTTTCTGCCTGTGTTGGTCTAAGTAGTCAGCGGAGATATTGAATGCATCTATATATTATTTATCAATTGTTTCTGATATCATCAACGTATCCTCTTGATTTCGAACATCTTCTTGTTTTGGAGCAACTGAAGAATTCTTCTTCACAAAAGCGGTTAACTTCCCATTTTCTATCAAGTATTATATTTATTTTTTCAACGCCACAAAGTCCTTCATATCATGCCCGATATCATCATGATACTGACAATATTTTTTTTTATTCTCCATCGGAGTCTGCATTGGAAAGTGCTTACGAAAATGTACATTTGGGCGTGTCTTCTCAAAGATTGTTGCCACACATTCAGTCAACTCAGCATAATGAGCTAGTCGGACCCATTTGTTTGACATGGGTAGAACATATTGTTGAGTGTTGACTACCGGTGTATACTCTTTCACCCTTTGAGGTGCCTGACTTATAACTTGAACAGGTGCTCAAGGTCAAATTGTACTTGTTGGTTGTGGTACCTGCTGTCGGACATTCATTGGTGGTGCATTGATTCTTATCATCATCGGATCCTGATCAAACTTATTCGTATTGAATTGCGACATCGATTGTATTTCTGACGTCCTAGTTTCTTCAACTAAAATTCGTTTTTCTATCTGATCCAACAATGCTTCAAACATCATACCCTACGTTTTTGTTGTATTATCCTTCATCACCCCAGGAAGCAGACCTATTTGGAAGGCAGCTAGAGCCATTTTGTCTTCACAAAACTCCATGTATATCTTAACTTGGATGACCCATTTTGTATACTATTTGAATATCTCCCCCACTTTCTTCCTACAATAGATTATGATGTCCCCGTTTGCTCAGAACTTCTTGCTTTCTATAAAATGTTGGCGGAACATACTCCAGAATATATCAAAATTCTTGATAGACCCTTGAGGTAAACGATTATACCACTTTAATGCAGCATTCTTGAAAGTTTACAAGAAATCCCTTCATAATAGCTTATTCTTATCGTCGTAGTTGATCATAAAAATTTTGAACTGTTAGATGTGGCGGTCCGGATCTTGTGTCCCATCGAACTTTTCCAGCTTAGAAATATCAAACCACTTTGGAAGATTACCAGAAAAAAATTGCAGGGACAATGGAGATGATCTACAATTATGTCCCATCTTATATGTGCTTCCCACCAGACCTTCGTTCGCGGTCTAATACAGTCCCTCCTCGGACGGGAAGGTAAACGGATTACTAACACGGTAGTCCTGATTATAGTTGTTAGATTGAATTTTCCTTCGAGGAGTTACGTGTTCTTGTCGAGTTACATTTACCATTTTTCAAGCTCTTCGGAATACAACTTTTTCTTTATATGATCACACTTTTCCTTCCTGGAACCCTTAGTACTTCGACCAGCTCGATGAGAAATTTTATGCACCATCGAATCTCTTGGTCCGTGACTTCATTTATACCTAGCATTTGTATCCAAGGACAAAGATTCATATGAACTAAAAGAAGTATACTCACTGGACTCTGTCGAATCATATCGTTCCTTAGATCTAGCTCTCCTTTTAGAGGAACGATGACTTTTTCTCTAATGCCTTTCCTCAGATTTATTGACATCTTGGGCTTGATATGTCATAGTTCGTTCTCGTCGGACTTATGAATTGATTCTTCAAGAGTTTATTATCGCTTCCGTTTCAACATTTAGCCTCCCAATATCCTCTAACAACTCTTTCCGCCTGGCTACTAAACCAGATTCTTCGAGTAGCTCTTCAGCATATCGGTTGTTATCGTTTTATTCATTTGTTACTTGTTCATCCATCATGAGATCTCCAGATGAGACTTCGATCACATTGTTCTTCTGGTATGCCTCTATCTCTCCACGATTTTCAGTTTCTATTATTTTAGATTAATTTTATAGTTTTGGAACGGTGATTCCGGGTACCAATCGTGTTCCCACAAACGGCGTCACTGATGTATTCAGATATTTCTTAGTAGTAAGTTCAGATATAAAAATATTTGTATGGGAATGTATGTCTAAGAAATGTTTGTATCATGTGCTTTTATAGAGAGAAACAGTATTTAATAGAAAGAGAAAGAGATCAAAGGAATAAATCTAGCAATAATTGACTAATCATTTACCATTTCCCCAAAAAGGGATTGTCCTTTATATAGTACATGAGATCAGCAATGAAATTACATAATTATCATTGTTCAAGTGGATCTCTCACCCTCATTCATTTATTGTTCATAGACAACTTTATTAGTTATTACTAGGGGTGTTATCGGTCTGGTTCGGTCCAGGTTTTGATAAAAACAAACCGGAACGCTAAGTTTATCGGTTCATACCGGTAAGCTTATCGGTTCGTACCGGACCGGACCACTAAGCTCTTGGTTCCCTTTTTTGGAATCAGATCGGATCGCTAAGCTTTTGGTTCAGTTTGGTTTGGTTCGGTCTGATTTGATCCCATTTGGTTCGGTCCGAGTTTGGTTTTGTTCCGTTTTGGTCCATTTCGGTTCGGTCCGTTATCGATCCGGTTTCGGTCCGGTCCACATAAAAAAAATTAAATTATAACTTAATTTTTAATTTTTTAACCTAAATAAATAACATATAACTTAAAGTTTATAAGTTTAGTAATATAATATAAAAAAAATAATAATAAGATAATCAGTTTTAACGGCTTTATTGGTTTGATTACTAATCGTTTCTACCGGTTTATCGATTCTATCGGTTTGGTTTCGTATATGTTCTATCGGTTTACCGGTTTTATCGGTTCGGTTTCTAATTGGTTCTACCGGTCTATCGGTTTTATTGGTTCGGTTCTGAACCGGTTTTATTGTTTTAGTTCCTTATCGGTTTCAGTTTTTAAGATGGAACCGCGAATCGAACCGTTAAGGTTCGGTACGGTTCTCGGTCCAGTTCTTATCGGTTCGGTTTCGGTCCGGTTCTTGGTTCTCCGAAACTGTTGACAGCCCTAGTTATTACATTTGACCCCCAACCCTTATGTTTGTTTTAGATTGGTCATTGGCATACAATTAAACCAATTCAACCCTTGTATTTTCCATATTGAAGCTTATTAATCCCTATATTTTCCTTCTCTTATCAGTCATCAATCAACTATATGGATCTATTATAGTGTGTATAGCATGAGAATAATATAAAAAAGTAATTGCACATATTTATTCTTAATTGATCCTACTAAGTTGAGATCTACTTAATGAGAAAAAGAAGTCAAGAAAACATAAATGAGCATACTATATATATTTACAATCAATCTAAAGTTTATACAACCAAATAATAACTATATCTCAGGGTTTACTATATCACTGAAATCAATAATCCTATAAACCGACAACACTCATCTAATAGTGTGTTCCTCAGCACTCTAAGTATTATTTTGATAAGAGGGTCTAGTACTACCGAACTGGTACCAATATGTTATATACTGATTTGATGACTATGCACTCTCTATTTAACAAACGGATGTTTCATACATATATGGACTTAGAGAAACTTATGTTATTATTGGAATACTAAACAACAAAACATGCAACAAACTACATTGTCGTAGTGGGGGATGCAATTAGTGTTGCTTTATAATTTTCCATAATTATATACCTTCATATAATAGGAATATGTTACACTTAGTTCTACAAAATGTATTCACACAACCTTCATATATGTCACCATGTATCCTTTTCTTTGTTATTTATACCTGAGAATTATTTTGACCATCTTCTAGTAGTTCATCCCCTGATTACCTGCATATTTTTCTAATAACTCGTGGACAAAGATAATATTCGGCCTTGTACAAACTTCTACATATATAAGACTCTCAACTGCCGAAACATATGAAGTCTTTTGCATATTCTCAATCTAAAAAAATCTTTGGATACTGACTTAGACTTAATTTTTCTTCCTTTCCAATAGGGAATTCAAGGGCACACTAAAATATGTACTTACTCCACTAAACCTTTGATACATACAGTCCTTAAACAGATTTTATCTCAAGCCAAATTAGCTAACTATCTCAAGAAACTTATGGTACCATTATCAAGAAGTCTTTTGAGTTCATAAATAGATTTGTTAAGTTTGCATGTCATTGACTTTGAATTACCAATTACAAACTTCTGAGGTTGCACTACATAGATTTTTTATCAATGTCACTATTAAGAAAAGTGATCTTAACATCCATCTCATAAAAGTCTAGTCAAAGTGTGTAAACTAGGGTCATGATTATCATAAAATGGTATTCATAAAACCAAAGAGAATGTCTTTTTTAAATTCAATTCATTCACACTGAGTACAACGTACTGTCACAAGTTTTGCTTTATGTCTCTCCATATTACCCTTGGAATCTTGATTTGTGTTACAAAGCCACTTGCGACCAATCAAATTCTTCTCTTCAGGTAATAGGGTAAGCTCCCAAACCATGTTATCTTGCATTAAATTATATTTCTCCTTCATAATGTTAATCTAAAACTGTGAATCAAACTTCTTCATGAATTCAAGGAAATACGATAATTAATTTACGTTATAACATATTGATCTTCATGCTCTTGGAGATATATTAATTTGATCAAAATATATAGTATTCTGTTTATCTCTAGTGGACTTTCTTAATGGTATTATTTATTCAGCTTATACTTCAAGAAAAAGTAGATTTTAATATTTTTGAACAATCTAATTGTGTTTCTTGTGTGGAATACAAATAGTATATTGAGTATCTTCATGTTCTAACAAGACTGAAATGATTAACATTAATCTGAAATCATGATACGTGAGTATTATTTCACCAAAATAGATGATTTTGGTGATATGTTAGCTTTATGACCTACTTATATTTGAGTATTAATTCACCAATATTGATCAATTTGGTGATATGTTAGTTTCATAACGTATATAGCTTGGTTAGAACCTTAATAAATATCTATGATTCTTCCTCAAAATGAACATTTGTTCCTAAATTCTCCGTATCCCCCATCCCCAAACTCAACATCCTCAAAAACCTTTATGTTTGCATCTTAAACATACTTATTATGGAATAACCATAAAACTAAAAGCCTTTTGAATGTTCTTAATATCCAATGAATTATAAGATAACCCTTTTGGTTTTGAATTTCTTTTGATTAGGCAAGTAAGGTTTTACTTCAGATGAACATCCTCAAACATGCATATGTTTTAAGTTAGGTTTGCACCCAGTATAAAGTTCATATGGGATCTTAGTACTTTATTTTATGGGATCTATACTAAAAATTTATACAATATACTTGATGGCCTCTCTTTAGAGTGATAATGGTGGTGTTCAATGGCTAATTATCCTTCTCACCATATCTTTAAGCATACAGCTTGGTCTCTTATATACACCTTCATATTGGACAAACCCAAAATTGTATACCGCATTTCTCTAAGTACTTTGCAAATGATTCATGATATTGTTCACTTAAACTATCATATTTGGCATAGTATTCATCATTTTGGTCAGATTTGAGGTACTTAATGCTCATATATATGATATGCAATGGTATTTTAACTTAAGACGATCAACACTCATACTCTTAAATTCATGTTGGTGTGATCAAGAATCATAACCTGACTAATTATTTATTCATAAATTAGTTCTTACATTTTATGTTTTAACTTAAGTACCGACGTTCGGGTTCAATATTTCATAAATTCAGAATTTGAGCCGTCATTCACACAACTACCTCCATAAATAGTGTTTATTCAGTTATTTATTAATTGGATCATTTGTCAACAATAACCAAATATAACATTAAGCATATGATGATCCTATAAATTCCAATATTGTAGTGTTATAAGGCTTTAGGCAGAATTATTGACTAATAGAAGATTAATAATTATGTTTAAGGCTCATAAAGGTCTGAGACTCATCGTAACGTCTATAAATACAACCATTACATTCAATGTTCAAAGGATAATCTTTGTTTTTAATAAATTATGCTCTCATGCTCTCGCTAATTTCATGCACACATTCATATAAGTTAAGCACTCGATCATTTTTATCTATTTTCTATTGTTTCTCACCACTTATCCATTATTTTTCTTCATCCATTTACCACTTCTTACACTCATCTATTATAACTTTACGACCTTTATACTACCTCCCACAAAAATCTACAACTCTTAACTTACAACTTCACCCAATTACCTCGGGCCGAACTTAGCCAAACACATAAAAACATCATAAAATTACCATCATATGCAATAAGTAGAGATTTCGTAAAATCTGTTTCCTTAAAGCCTAATTAATAGAGACATCACGTTCAGGATTAATTCTTAAGAACCTAAACAAATGTCTGATTATTCACCGTGATCATACCTGATTTTGGTAGTATAAGACCATGTTGTCCCTACAATTGAGAGGCAATAACATTTGGATTATTTGAGGCGTTCTCACTTGGAAGAGTTACAGATGATCCACACTCCGGTAGCGGGCCTACCCTCAATGCACCAACATGCCTTGCACTTTATTGTTTTTCATTATGACAGTATCGATAATTATGAAGAATAAGATTATACGATCTCATCAATCAGACATAACTATCATCCATCTTCCAGACATGATTATGGGTCATATCAACCCTACATAAAAAATTTCTAGATGGAGAGAGTCCAAACAACACTCTGATCGTGAATCATCTAGCAAATCTAAGAGGTGTCGCTCCCAGCGTGATTGTTCATGATCTTGAATAATAAGTTAAACCCCTTCCTTTCACCATCATAATGAGAATAAAGAATGAGCACATACATTTGAACCCATCTGACCCAATACCCATAGACAAAGTACCAAATTTTTCCATTTAATCAACAAATGGGTCAATCGAACCCCTAGAACATCGGTACAATACCTCATCTACGTCTGCATGCTTATATATGGAAATTCAAATGGACTACCTTTGAATTTTTATAACCTATCGTTGGTCCATTTAGCCACACAAATGACTACCAATGTTTTACGACCGACACATCTAGTCTACCCAAATATATCCTAGTTGAGCTCAAGTTTAGCATGAATCATCCCCACTAGCGTTATAAATAATCCAGAGGGATCAGTCATCCAAATTTAACCAATATAAGATAAATAATATGATAATTGAGACCAAACATCATATTGAGCAGTTCATAAATGAGATTCTTGGCTTAATGAGAAATAAAAGCCTTATATGTTATGCTTTATATGTGAATTTCAAAGATAGTAATTTATCTTGGTTCAGTCATTACGTTATAGAAGCATTCATAACTCTTAAATTTTATGGAATACCATCTGAAACCAATTTTCTGGCATCAAGATCATCTGATGATGTTGACTATACCATCCACTATAAGCGAGAGTACAATGATAGTCTCATAGAGTACACTCGCAGCTTCGTCTGAACCAAGGATATTCTGGAGAGCTATGATGAGCTTATATCATATGTGGCTTACCGATATGTAATACTATCCGGGATCCTAATGAATAGCTTAATGAAGAGGAAGGCCATGACCTTTAACGATCTTGTAGACAAGTCGAGAAGAAAATAAACTCAATGAGACCAATTAAGTGTGAGTCCAAGGGTCCCAAATGTTTAACCTTATTAACATTAAGTAACAAAAACCCACAAGCCTCTCACATTGACTCTAAGACCTTAGCCACACCTTCACAAAAGTTCAAACAACATAATTAGATATAAAATAGTGAAGGCACAAACAAAAGTAGAAGGTTAAAGTAGAGCACTAACGGGTCTTTCACGGAGTTGGCTAAGAATGTTGGGGTAATATTTGACAAGGCTAAAGACTTGGTCCGGTTCTGCAAACCCAAGAATATGTGCACTCCCAAAGAGAAATAAGACTAAAGCAAGTTGTGCAAATACCACAGCAACGTAAGGCATCTAACACAAGATTTCTGAGCCCTAAATAAGATATCTAAAACCGAGCATATCGTAATCATAGTTGAACCTCTCATGGCCTACGATGCATTTCGTATCATGGACATGCTCGATGAGTATATTGGTCGTGATATAAGCCAATAAACTTCTTATTATAGTAAGGGGTGATACTCTATCAAGTATCAATCCATCATTTCTAAAACCAATAGATGACTGACCTTGAAGTCCAGTTCTGAGGTCAAAACTTGACATAATTGTATAGAAACGCCTATCCAGTCATAAGCTTTAATAAAGATGAACTTCAGAGAGTTGTTGTACCACACGAAGATGTTATCATTAAGCGAATAACAGAGGAATATATGTTAGAAGGATTATGGTGGACATGAAAGTTCATTCAATATCATGTTCAAAAACACATATGAGAAAAAATGTGATATGCTGGTATTTAAACCATCCAAGACTGTCTTGACAAGATTTGATGAGACAGATACCCCAGTCATGGACAAGCTAAAGCTTAAAAAAAATTAGGCCAACGGGAGCACAATAAAAATGTAAAATGCATGTTCACGTTTATAAATTACCATTCATCACATAACGCGATCTTCAACAGATCTTGGCTCAACAAGAGGATTTCCAACAATCGGGTCGGTATTATCCAACACAACAAGAGGATTTCTAAAGAATTTTATTTTGTTAATTTGGCACTCAAAATGTAGCACCTGCCAATGGCCTTGGTAATTTTACACGAGATGGATGATCTGTGAGACCCCTTGCTCCACCCCCCCCCCCCCCAATTGGTCGAGTCGGGGGAGGAATTTTGAGAGTGGAACTCTTACAGCATATGATGTCCTCTATACAATGAGAGACATGTTAAGTAATACCCAAATCAAATTTAAAAATGTATCTCTCATAAATTGAATGTTTTTGTTTGGACTACAAAATATTTCACTAGTGCACCTGCCAAAGTATTATGCCATAAGATATCAATAGACAGCAAATTTCAGCCAATCAAGCAAAAGCCAAAACTTTATTCGCAACAGAAATCCAAAACCATTGAAGCCAAAGTGGATCAACTCAATCAAGCATACAACATTCATCACGTAGTGAGGGCTCCACTATTATAAGATCATGTTTATCAGACTCGAGATATAGGGGAAACTATCAAATTTTGGTCGATAAATGTTTTTCAAACTCAAGATACAGGGGAAACCTACCAAATTTTGGTTGATAAGACGTTCTCAAATCATGCTGCACACAATTTGCAAGCATGTATCAATGACATGCTAGTAATAATTACCCAAGAATTCGACTATTTAGCTAACTCCGTAGAAATATTCGCGAACCTTCAAATTGTGAAGTTAAAGATGAACCAAAAAGTGCACCTTGAGTGGTGATAAAAAGAGATATTAAAGCACACTCCGTGTAGTTTCTAACCTTGACTCCATATAGCCCACGTGTAATATTAAGGAGGTTAAATCTAGGTCGAAAGACTCGTCGACCTTGAAAACCTCATTTCTCACCCCTCAGAAGTTTCAGATGTTGCCTCTTCTTTAAGATCCTTCAAAAGTTTGGTTGTTTCAACTAGAATTTTAGTGCAATGTAGAGTTCACTAAAATTAAGGAATTCTTAGCCTCCTTAAATGTCTTATCAAAGCTAAATCCGGTGAGTTACCATATTTTTATAATGTTGTAATCGATTATGTTGTTAGTGCACTTCTAGTTAAGTAAGAATGAAATATGTCTACAGTGATATATATGTTATAAAATCTTCACTCGGTGTTGAAGCACATTAATTACAGTTAGAGACGTTAGCCCTAGATTTAGTTGTAGAGGTCGGAAAAATGCCATTTTTTAGGTGCATGTTATTATAATTAGAACGTCATTCCTCTAAAAATGTAATATATAAGACTGACTTAGTTTTTAGACTCACCATATGGTAGGAGATTTTAATATTAGGTTTGAACGGCGTATTACTATCAAGGCTCGGTAAATGACAGACTTCTTAGTAGAATTTCTTTGATAATTTATAACCAGCATGGCTGGTTCGGATATATGAGGGTTTGAAAAATTGGGTTATGGTGCAAAAAAGTAAAATTGACTTCCCCTTAGGGAGACACCCTATTCTAAACTATTAAGTTTATCTTTGATGCCTCCAACAATGAGGCCAAATACGAAATGTGCATAGCATGACTGAGGCTCACTCATATTTTTAAAGCTCAATATGCAAAACTTCTAATGGATTCACAACTCATAATCAAACATGTCTTAGACTAAGAAGAAGTGAAGAAGAAACCTCTCATCCAATATTTGAGAGAGCTTTTCTGACATTCAATTTTACTAGAGCAAGTGGTGTACGAACAAGTATCAAGGGTCAAGGACAAAATGTCATACGTGCTCACGTCTTCAGGTTGTTCATAATCAACATTATGGATGTTTCCACATGAGAAGTTGGCGATTACAAAACATGACAAAAGCTCATGTAGTGGTCGAGTAACCAAAGTAATGAATATCAAAGAAAAGAAAAGCTGATTATCTGATATCTAAGCATACCTAGAAGAATAAGTACTTCAAGAGGATAAATTTGAATCTCAAAGTATTACGTGATGTCATATACATTTAGCAAATGGGCTCTTATTAGACCTCGTATTCGCTATATAGGCCCACATGAATCAGTCGTCATCCTGAAAGATCTTCACAAAGGCAAAGGTAGCACGCATTATGGCTAGAAATTACTGCATAGATGAGTCATCTGAACAAGATGCTTTGGGCCTACCCCCTTGGCAGATGCAAGATACTTGGTCAAACTCTATGATACATACCAATGCTTCGCTAAAAATATATTGATCCTAGTGGTCCCTCTTAAGACAATCTTAAAGGAAATTAAATTTGATAGACGTGGGATATAGTTAGATAACTGTTAAAGGCTTCAGAAGGGCGGTAATAACCACTGGTAGTAGTGGAGTACTTGCGCAAGCGAGTGGAAGCGAAGCTCTTAGCAAAGGTTAGGGTATAGTAAGTGATCAAATTCATTAACATAAATATATGTTGCAATTATATGGTACATCGGCTCATCATCACGGATAATAATTTGTAGTTCCAAGACACTCGCATCACGTTCTTTTTTTCGAACCCAAATTATTAGGAAACCTTTCACACGGTCTTTCTATCCTTATGCCAACAAACAAGCAGAGGTGACAAACGTAATTATCTTAGATGATATCAGGTGAGTCTTGGAAAGTGCGACCGAAAAATAGCCAGACTTCTTTTAAGAAGTTATGTGGACATAACGAACCACTCAAAATACTACACACCACCGAGAATCTTTTTTTTATGGTCTATAGAATGGAAGTCGTAGAAAAAACGACACTTGTATTTATTTCAAATATTTAACTATGATGAATCAATCAGTGATAAAGGTCGAAGGTCTGAGTCCGAATATTTAACTACGATGAATGAATTAGTGGTAAAAGTCGAAAGTCTGAACCCGAACTAACCAATGAGAAGCGGATGAATGCATAACTATGTACCGACTAATACACAACTCTAATGAAAAATATACGTGAATCTAAATTGCACTTCTGAAACTTCAAAATAGGTGACGAAGTGCTTACTTATGTATCCCTACAGTAAAATAAGGCGTTCGGAAAGATCGATCTAAATTGGAAAAACCATAAAGGGGAAACCAGAGACTTACAGGTTGATGAATGAAGAGGGTTGGCCACTTCTCTATTCTTAAAACTTAGAGCACCTCAAGTTATAAAGTTCTTAAACTTTTAATGTCACATCGACTCTAACTTATATTATAAAATTCTTAAACTTTTAATGTCACATCGACTCTAACTTATACTTTGTAAATATTATTATTTTTTTGAGGTGAACTAGATCCTACTGTGGTAGTGTGAGTATATTTTAGTCAGATATAAGCATTTAATAAAATTCATTTATCATTTAAATACGTGTTTTGGTAATATTCTTTTAAGAGTAGCAATACAGTGAGTCCCAGGCTCCCCAACCAACATATTTTTTTGAATAATAACCTCTCGATATAGCTTTTGAGCTCCTGCACCATAATTTTTGCTTTCAGAACTGATTATTATGTTAGGTCTCATGGAGGCACGTCAATATTTTTTCTCTTTTCTCGAGGATTCTTGAATGTTAAGACAGTAAAGGTCTTGAAGCTAAAAGTCTTCATTTATGTGAAGCAACAAACAAATGGCTTCAGCTAGAGTAGTTCGTAATACAAATTTTTCTAACGGGTATAAAAGATAAACCTACAAATAATCAAACATAAATGAATCACCATTGAATTGACAAAAGTTTGGCTCAAATTTCTGGTTAATTATTTGCATTTTGAACATTATAAAAGCCAAAACAAAGGAGTGGGACGTCATAAAAAGAATAAGTCAACAATGGATAAAAAAACCAAGATATTGTATTAAAATTGCCAATTTCGTAGGAGAATTTGTGTTTTATACCATAAAAACAACCTCATCTTGAGGCTCAACAAGTACAACAAAAAATAACTAAGTTATGGTTCGTTTCTTCGGCCTTTCATAAAGAAGAACGGTACTTATTTTCTCCCTTTCATTCTAGACTTCAATCTCAATTTCAATATGGGATGATTTATGAGTTAGAGGAATCTCCTCGTACCATTAATCCTGAAGCACATAAGATCGGAAAGACTTGGTGAATATTGAGCATCAGATTGGCCTCTAGAGTATGGCCCTGTTTTGAGTTTTCCTTTGTCGAACATCTTCAAGTTCCCACAAATCGTCTTCACGATTTCCATGCTTGGACTTCATCTAGTCAGTAGCCTTTTAAACGTTTTATACAACCTTCTTACCACATTATTGTAAGGGCATATTTTTCTTCACCTAGGGGTAAGCTTCTACCAAAGAAGCAAGTTTCATTAACGTTATGAATAATGGGAGCACGGTCCGTCAATACCTTATTGAACATGGCGAAGCTTTTGAACATGGTCTGCAAACAACAACAGTTTTAGTTTTTAACAAACCAAACAATAAAAAAAGAAAAGGCTCGCATCAACATCGACTTCAATGATTGTCCCGCGAGGTCTACTAAGGGCAGATCGACAACCATGCTCGAGTCTGAATGCTTTTGAAAATACCAAAAGATATATGCCAAACAAAACAAAATCAACTCAATACATGTCCAAATAGAATTCATAATATATCTAACTAGAAAATAAAATAGTAACAAAAAAACCTATTTCTACACAATCAACGTCGAGGTACTGCTGGTTGGGCATGAGACTGGCTAATATCATTTTCCGCTTAGAAATGCGAACGGGCACTTACATATCCTTTCTGAGTCGTGATGGCCGGCAACAACCTTGTGCCAATTCTGTATTGTCAAGGAAAAACAGAGACTATTGAAAGGTTGTTTAACTAGCCCATAGATCACTATCGAATCTATAAGAGGACTCCATCTATTAGGCACGAGCTGACTGAGGCACATCAAGATATAATAGAAAAAATCCAAAATGTGGGGATGCAAGGGTATTTAAATCTCTTTATCGAAAATGCATGTAAGAAAAATACCTCATGGGCCAATACATAAAATGAAGTCTCTCTTATTTTTGGTAGCCAGACCAGTACATCAACTATAATCCTTTTTTAAAGTCTTGTGCAGACTAAGATCCCTCATACATATACATCGCATCCATTATCATATCCAGCATAGATATTGAAAGATCCATCCGCTCTCTGAAAGGTTTGGCAGGGCTCGGATCCTCTGAATATCTCACCATATTAGGTGCAGAATACGTAGCTTAATCAACAAGCCTGACTAGGCCAAGCAACCTAGAGGTCACAATCCCTAACCTCGTGGTTCTAAAGGGGAGAAAATAATACCCCAAAAGTAGAACCGTGAGAGGTTTGGAAGAAAGAACAATTGGTTCGTTTTGCTCGTTGTTACAATCAGAAGTTTTGTGTACTATATGAAGAATCGAGGAGTCACTTTGAAGGATTTGGACCAACGATAAGAACCTCACTATCATAATCGAAAAGAGACTGTTCTATTTGGTGAGTTTGATGAGAAATAGATTCTAGAGATAGAAAATTAAATTGCCCAAGTGTTCTTCACAAATCCAACACTTTTATTTTAGCTTTGGCTTTTATATTGAGGCGGATGAGTTACAACTTTTAGTTACAGAAAAAGAGTCAATTGCACTTATAGTCTTAACTAAAATACATATTATGAATTCCACTTCTAATTGTACCATCTCTTACATTATATTTTATTGTTTATACTTTTAGTCTTTGAACTTTTATTTCCTTATCATAATCCTCTTAGTTCTCATCTCATTAAATAATGAGAATTAATTGACCTCGAATGTAGCCAAAAGCGATGATAACTTCCTCTTCCATAATTCGAAGCAAACCAATCATTTTGTCACACTATTATTCATTCCGAGTGCATCGGAATATACCCATACATGATCATCCCTTGAATTAGATTCGAAGTAAAACTAATAAATTTAAATATCAAGTCTATTCCAAAACAAATCATGACGCCATAGGTGGCCCCTAGTATCGGAGATGTCACGCTGATAACCACGCAACCGTTTCAAAATTTTCCCAATCACACAAAACCCTTTCCACCTCTAAACACGTCTTTCCTTCCCCTATAAATTCACTTTGTAGTTCACTCTTTGATTCATAAAAAAAATTCTTAAGAGAGAATCAGAGAAACTCTCAACACTTTTGCTACCTTCACCGACTTCTTCAAACTTTCTAGCTATATCTACCGGAAAGTCCATACTTTCCGACCAACCTTCAATCAGTTTATGAGAAAACGTGCTAAATCCAAAAGAGCCAAGACCAGAATTCCCAAAAAACCTAAATCCCCCACACCAAACAACAACCTTGTCTTCGGAGCTTACGATTACTTATGTATCAGCGAAAGGGCAGAAGAATATAGATCTACTGGGTAATTAGCAACTCTCCTCGTTGAACGCCCACTTCAACCATTTATTACGGTAATTTCGATCCCTCTAAAGTTTTTATCTTTTCGCATTCGCCTGTTACTAGAAATTCAATCTTCAAAAACTCGAACGCCCAGAACACCTCGAATTTCAACCTCTTTTACTAAATCATCGCCTCGAATTAGTGGTGGAGTAAGTAAATCTTCTTCGAAACAATCTGAAGCAACCCCTTCCTCAAATTATCCCCAACGAGCTCCTAGAAAAATAACTATTATAGCTATGGGAGATGATGTTGATGCTACATCAAATCCATCTACCAAATCTACTCCCTCGAGGGAAATTATTGAGACAGCCGCATCGTATCAACGCAGTCCCACGAAGAACCCTCAACAACTAAGAGATGATGAGCCAAAAGTAGAGGTCGATTCTGATGTTACTCAGTCAAACAATAAATCTAATACCGATGAGGAACCTCGAAGGAATCAAAGAACGCCACACAGAAAAAGATTTGCAAACCAAGAAAAAGATTTGCAAACCAAGAAAAAGGAAAGGTCTGATCACTATATCCATAGAAGAAAGAGCAGCAATTGGTGAGAATCTAAGAACTCTTGATGCAAATTATATCATTGTTTTGAAAAGTGTTCCATACATATACTATGAAGAGGATCAAGCATCGGATTTGAAGAAGCAATGGGGAATAGGAGACAACATTACACTTCGTCATCCCAAAAAAGGAGAAACGCCCCTAGATTGCAAAAAACATGAGTTGGTAGTCTATATGGAAATCATCAATTGGGGTCTTCGGTTCCCATTAGATCTCACGATAGTTGACTACTTCGAACTCTTAGAGCTGTGCCCAACCCAAGTAACACCAAACCAATGGTTCACAGTTCTTTCCGTAATCATGGCTTCCCGCTTGTCGAATATTCCGATCAACATCAAAGATTTCATATCTTTGACCAAATTGTCCAAGAGACCAAAACTTCCATTTTACTACCTTACATTAGACGATGACCTAAAAATCATCAATGAAATTTTAGAAGCGGACAAGTTCTCGAAGCGGACAATTTTTGGAAACATAAGTTCATTTTCATCTTACGAGCATGGGAAAATGGTAGCGAAATATCCTAAGCCAATCCATCGAAATTGAACCTCGTCTGGAGGAGTAACTGTAAGTATTGTAATATCACTCTTCGAAATTAAATTTATTAACGGTTGTTACCCTTATTCATTGTCAACTTATATGTTCTTTTTAGAAATTCTGAGGCGTTACGCCATTCGTTGAGCAAGAGCCAAAGAGATATCCATTAAACTTGCCGCTTGGGCTGAGGCAGAATGGAATAATTCTTCCCACACAGCTTTCGAACCCATCAATTTTCTCAACAGCCACTTATTCCCGATTACACGTGGAGCCTTTCCTCCCAAAAACTTGATGGAGAAACCCAACCCTCGGCAAGTAGTTAAAGGGTTGGTCCATCTCGGCCGTAAATTATTTTTACCCATCCACAACAGATCAGACAGCCACCTTCCTCAAAATAAAAATACCAAAAATAACAAAAAAGCAGCTAACACATGTGATGCTAGTCGTTCAACAAATTTGAAGCGTAAAAGTTCAAAAAGAAAAACAAAGGAGAGTACATTATCGACCATCGAAGAAAGAACATAAGGAGAATCTTCTTTAAAAATTAAAGAAAACTGTTACACATTCGAAAGATAAAAGTTCCACCAGTCCCCCGAAAAAAGGGAAGAATAAGACAGCTGCAACCATCGAAGACATAATATCTGACGAAAATGAGGTCATAATTGCTGGGAATCAATAAAATCCTCAAAAGGAAAAAGAAACAACTAGTGAATATGCTGTCATTGCTGTAGAAGATAATCAAAATGATGATCACTTTTATCTCGATAGTTTCATCAAATTCAACGAATCACAAGAACTTATTAGAGAAGAGGATCATGTCATTCAAGAAGTTCAAACTCGACTACACAACTTTGGTAGAAGATCTGCGCCCTCTACCTCTGAAGCAGCATCTCCTGAAATTGTTATTCATACTGCTCCTACTATGTCTTTAGATCTCATCCATCGGCCTATCCTAGTGGTTTTTCCTCTTATTCTACCAAATCCAGACTTCCTTGTTGCACTTTAACCATTTTTCGATCTCAAAACTGTAGCAAAAACACTTAGTCAAGAAATCAAGGCTTCTCAAAGTCATCTGAAACAACTGGCCAAAGATATGGTTTGTTACAAAGGAATTTCTGAAGCTGGAAACAGTTGAGTGAAAATTTTTACAATCATATAGTAGATCAATTTCATGGATTCGTAGTGGCAAGATCTGAGCTTATAGAGGACTCATATTTGTTAAAAGGCATTTACGAGAACAACACCAAATCGAAAAAAAAGAATCTGAAAACTGCGCATCAAGAAGATATAGATCGACTCAAGGCTAAACACCTTGAAGACTTAGCTGTTGAGAAAGAGAAGTTCAATAATCTTCAGACTTCTCTTACCAAAAGCGAAGTAGAAAATAAAAACTTGACCAATGAGATAGCCATACTGAAGACTGATTTTGAGAAGGAAAAATAACTTGCGATCACTGCTGCAGAAGATGAATGTACCAAGGACATGTTGGCAGCTATCAACAGTGGTAAAGAGGAGAAGGCCATCACACTTCTTCAAGAAATTCACGCAACATGTCCTAAGATAAACCTTTCTTCTGGAATGACATTCTTGTCGAACAGCGACCCAAGGAAGCCTACGATCCTATCCTAAGTTCACCATCTGAAGAAGAATCACCCGAAGAGGAATCATCTGAATGATTTTACTATCTTTTGAATTTACGTTATCGGTTTTGTATTTGTCATATTAGTACCATAACCCTTGTACCCATCGAATTATTCTAAATTACAAAGTTTTTTGCTTTTACTTCATATTTTTCATCAAGTTATATGTACTTTTATCCTTTATTTATGCTAACTATTCGAAGTTAAAACATAATAACATACTTTAAATAATTTTTGCAAAGTGCAATCCCTCGAATGTTATAGTGCACCAAATGAACGTGGCACATCGAAAATCACAGTGCGTTTATTGAACGTAGCACTTCGAATATCACAGTGCATTTATGAAATGTATCACTTCAAATATAATAGTGCATTTATTGAACGTAGTACTTCAAATATGGTTGTTTCTTCGAAAAGTGTATCAAACACTTCGGAACATTCTACTCTTGATCAACCTTAAAATGACCAGTCTTTGATTACTTATCAGGATAGTTTAAATAAACACTTGGAAACAACCATTGGCCAAAAATGAATTTTATTGATAATGTTGAATACACAGCGCCTCGTCAAAACCTTCATGGGCCAAAAGGGTAGGAAAGAGTGCTCTGATCAACCAAAAGAAACAAATTCAAAATACAACATAGTTATTTCCAGTATAACTTCAGATACTGGATATTCCACGGGTGTTGAAGCATCCTCCCATGATTATCACAAAGGCAATAAGACCATGGCTTTATCCTTTCAATAACCGCATACGGTCCTTCCCAATTTAGGGTCATTTTTCTGAGGCTTTTCTTTTTGGAATGTATGAATACTTTTCTCAACACTTTATCACCTATTTTAAAATTCCTTGTTTTTACCCTTAAATTGTACCCATTCCTCATAAGAGTTTGATAATGGATTGTGTTTAAATGAGCTCGAACTCTTTTCTCATCAATCAGATCTAAAATTGCTCTTTTAGCTTTGTTATTGGATTTTTCATAATATTGAGTTATTCTAAAAGATGACATCATAGATTCCACGGGGCTAACAGCATCCATTCCATATGCTAAAGCAAAAGGAGTTTCTTTAGTAGCTTCCCTAGGAGTTGTTCGATAAGCCCAAAGCACATCGTACGAATAATTTGGCCATTTCCCTGCTGCCCCCGTTAAATTCTTATTCAAACCATCTAAGATAGATCTGTTTGTTACCTCAACTTGTCTATTTTCTTGGGGATGAAAAGGCATTGAAAAAACATTTTTGAATTCGTTTCGAAGCGCGGAATGAAGTCATCTCTTTATTATTAAACTAAGTGTCATTATCCGTAGTAATTCTCTGAGGTACTCCAAAACGACAGCAAATACTGTTTACTATGAATTTAATTACATTCTTTGCTTTCGTTCTAGATAACGGTTCTGCTTCTGCTCACTTTGTAAAATAGTCTACTACATAAATTATCATTTGTCGCCCTCCAGATGCCATTTGGCAAAGGCCCCACTAAATCAATTCCCCATCTATCAAATTGTTTGGCTTTGGTATTAGATATAAGTGGAACTGCCGGATTATATATAGAATTAGCAAACCTTTGACAAGTATCACAGCTTCGAACCAAATTTTTGGCATCGTTCATGGTTAAATGCCAATAGAAACCTGCAAGCAAAACTCGACAAGATAAAACTTTAAACCCACAATGAGCTGATCATTCTCCATTATGCAACTCTGATAAAACTTCCTGTGATTCTTGCCTATTCAAACATCATAATAATGGCCTACTCAATGCTTTCTTATACGTGATACATTTTTGCTTATCTTTCTTTTCTTTTTTAGAAGAATAACTCTCTTTTAGAGCTTTGAAGCGCGTTTTCTTCTGTTCATTCTTGATCTGACAATCAGTGTAAGATCGATCAGATTGGTTTCCAATTTTAGTTTTCTCATTCATTTGTCTCACTTCGGACTTCAGCTTTGCCGAGTGAATTTCCTGCTCTCTTTGTTTGTATTTCTCATTTAATGCGTTTATCTTATCCAAGAGCTGGTTCATACGCATTTTTATATCAGATTGAGTTTAGATCGGAACATATCCTTCTAGTTTATTTTCATTCCTCTGTAAATCTTCTCTTAACGTTTCAATAGATGATCGAACCAACGGAACCAACGGATTATTTTCGGGATTCATCGCAAATTTTCAAGATCATTTTTTTTAGATTAAAAAAAGTCGAACTGGTAGAATAGATACCGATTGTCAATCGTCCCAGTGTAGTCACCAATTTGGTGAGTTTGATTATTTAGAATTTCCTTAGTAAATAGGAGAGGAAGAGTTTTAGAGAGAAAAATAGTTTCTAGAGAGAGAAAATTAAAGTGCGCAAGTGTTCTAATTCAGAAATCCAACTTTTTTATTAGTTTAGCTTTGGTCTTTATATAGAGGCGCAAAGACTTAGCTTACAGCTGAAATCAGTTGCATAAAAAGGATAAATTGCACTTTCAATCCTTAACTAAATTATACATTCTGAATTCCTCATCTAATTTTACCATCTGCTACATTACATTTTATTGTTTACACTTTTAGTCCATGAACTTCCATTTTCTTATCACTATCTATTTAGTTAAGCAAAAAGTATTAAAAAGAAGGTTTGAAGAAGAATACATAAGAAAAAATGCTAGTGAAGAGCTTAAGAAAAGAGAGAAAAGCAAGAAGTTGGCTAAAAGTGTTAAGAAAAAAAGGACACCTACATATTATACATCATAAGTAAATTTACATCATTATTTAGTTGACTGATTAAGGGTCTATATTTATTATGTAAACGCAAATATCGAACGACTAGAAAGTGCTCATCCTCAACAATCATGCATATCAAATTATTGGTCTCATCTATTAAGATCATTTTTTTAGTCATTCATCATAATTTGAAATAGTATTGAGGCATAAGCATGTATAAAGCTATTTATCAAACATAATTTTCAAGATTTTTCATATTTAAACTGGATTGTAAATATTTCTTATGAGATACTAGCTACTAAGAAATAAAAAGTAGAGAAAATATTACTAATGCTTGTAAAAAACTTCTTCGGTAACATGAAGTTATTTTCCTCAGGAGAAATTTTTGCCGATAAAGAATTTAACAAAGTAAGGTTAAGGACAACTTACCTTGGGACTCTTTATAATCTAATTATAATTTGTTTGGTAGCTGGGCTTGGCATGTAACAAATGGTGTGAATGGGTTAGAATATTTTAGACAAAATTATCGTCTTCTACAAAAGTTGTAGCGCCAAAAAGTTTAGACTAGCATATAAACTGATAAAAGATAAATAATTAAGCATCATGCCTATAAAAATTATATGTTTGTGTTAAGAATAAGGTTTATCTAACCCGTGTGTCAAACCGGTAGAATATTAGGTCGGTATTTGCTTTGTAATATAAGTCCAAAAAATGTGTGAAATTGAGGATATTTTGTATACTAAGGAGTAAATATGTTTAACTTAGTTCATTAATAAGATGGAATAACAAAAATAGAGTAATTGTGTAGGCTTAAAGAGCCACCACAATTATTATATAAAGCAATATATATTTTCTTAAAATTTGTGAATAATAATTATTCTCTCACTATTTTTTGAAGTTTCTCTCTAGAATTTTCTTATTTCTCTCTCTAATATATGTGTGACCCCTAAAATATTATGGGTTCTTTTGTCATTCGGATACTTCATGAGTCACCGTATGTAACAGTTATATATACAATTACTTCATTCATTATTCAAAGGCGAATCTTTTTGCTAATACAATCTCTCTTATCATGCTCGTATTTTGTTTCCTGCTCATACATATTCTTACAAAATTAACAAGCAATTTATATCATTTGTTCCCACTTTTCATTATTTGTCTTCATATTCTTCAATCGTCTATTACAAATTTACTACGTATTTTTCTTCACCCTATTTGGTATTAACTCACAACCGCCTATATATGTGAGCAAGTCCCTTAAATTTGAACGTTTTATCCAAATGTATTCAAAAAACAAAAGGTTTAGATTTTTTGAAATACAATGTGTTGTTAAATCCAAACAAACATCCAAATTATTATATTTTTTTATATTTTAAATACATCACATGATACGGTTAGATCTATGCTTTTTTTGTTAGATTTATCACCTAACTCAAATAAACTTTTAATTTAAACTTAAAAACCCAAAATATCACATCCATCCTAACTAATTACAAAAAAAAATTCAACTTAAAAAAATAAACTTTAAAAACGCTAAAACTATCTAACTAAACGTTAAATCTAAACCCATTACTAGCACTCTAAAATAGTAAAAAAACATGGGTAACAAAGATTTAAGATGCTCCTTGTTTGATTTTACTGATAAAGACGAAGCAATTTCTATAGAAGTAGCTTTCTAAAATTTATTGTTGTAAAACAAAGAATCACACGATGAGTTTAATGATATATCCCAAAATGGCATTCAATATGCGATTGCAAGTAGTTTAATAGCATTGAGCGTACGATTTTAGATAGTATTGTCGCAAAGCTGCATGCAAGATATTGTAGTGTCGCGTGTTGGGTGAGAATTATGGTATTTCTTGCAAAGCTGCATGCGATATCCTACTATTTCTTGAATATTCCGAGTGAAGTAAGTTTCGTATTATACTTTGTCATAAAAATATATTGAACTTAAAACTATGTAGTTGTGTATGCCATGTAATCCTAGAACTAATGGAGATGACTATTAAACGTGGTAGACAAGGCATAGATCGGGTTGTATGTGTATGTGTTATTAGGAAAATACACGGGTTAACTTTACGCATGTGAAATAGGTATGATATAAACAAAAGTTAGATCTATTCATATGGACGATTTGAATATATATTATAGAAAATTAGATATCATTCATAGAGATGCAACTACGTATGAAGATGTTCTATTAAAAACGTTATCCATCATATCTAGTTTCATACGTGGTTACGGGCCTGAACATCAAGATCATATTATTAATAGGGCTATGTAGATCCTAGAACATGAAATTGCTCACATTGTAGAGCCTAAAGAACTGGTTGTTAGAGGTAGAAAAAAATTGTTCGGGCCGATCGACTATGATACATTAGGTAGCGCGACTTCCTCAAAAGTTTCTTCATTCTTACTACCAAAACCTCTTACCACGAAAATAGAAGCAGTTCAGCCAGAAAAAAACAAGTTTAAATATGTACGCAGGGTGCATCCTAGAACTTTATATTTTTATATTAGTATCCTGGTAGATGTTGTTCCATATGAACAATGTGGCTATCGACCCTATCGAGAGTGGTATACGGTAAATAGGGTAATTGGGATATAGTTAGATTAGATTTGATCTCGAAATTAAATAGAAATCGAGCTTTACAGTTATATATTTATGGTTCAGTCAATATTTTAGATGATATACTATATAAGTTAGATTGGTTCAAAAATCATCAGGAAAAACATTATTGGATGTCCTTTCTTGACATCTGGTTAGTAATAGTCACTCGATATCAATGTATTATATACCATATATCTTTAGGTTCTTATCTAACGTATCTATCATTGCGTGGTTCTCCACCTCGTTCCAATATTGTTATAGAGATTAGAATTGTTTTGGTACATAACATTTGTTTCGTACATGTAAGTTTATCAATGACATTATTTTTAAGAAATATTTTTTTAATATTTTTCTAATTCCTAAGTTTAACTTTATAGGTTACTACTCATCCGGATTGACCTTTTTGGCATTATATTATGTATATAGATGAAACCATAGCGATAAAATGAGTATTTTGTTGATTTCATACTACATTAGATTCAACAGATTTACTGAAATCATGCCAACCAAAGCACTGAAGAGTAACGAAGAGAAAATATTGACCGATCTGACCATATATGACATTTGATTATGTTACTTTTCTCTTTCAAACTTTTTACGCGTCGTTATATCATGTTAGTACACTATCGAACTTAATTATATAATATTTATTTTTTATGTTACATTGGAACTTAATTATTCCTTATGTTTACATTAATTTCCCATCCATTACCCGTCAATTACAAAATTCTTGTCAAATATGATTTGTGACTTAGTAAAATTTCCCTCCAAGTAAGATTTCCCGCCTCCCTCATATTATACTTCTCTATATATAGCTATTTAAGGCATAAAATATCTATTCGTATACAAAATAGCATACCGCCGAAAAATGTGAACTATCTTAGGTATGAAATAGACCATTGATAAAAACAACCACTTGCTTCAAACCGTCAATTTTGTTCAGAGAACAAGGTCGGATGAGACCATCGATGTTTTTTTCATGAACTTTTGTGTACAATGCACTACATATACGATCATGTAGGAGATCTCTCTCCACCTTTACACATTCATGAAGAAGTCTACCAGGTATAATCATTTAAAATCTAAAACAATGGTTCGGGTGTCTGATTTGGCATATGAAGTAAGATAGTAGGCATTCAACATGTGGCGGTTAAAAATTATTTATTTCGGTACAAAATATGTGGTAGCTTACTTGAAAGAACACCATACTGATTAAGCGTATGTGATAGCAAATTGCACACCTCTTGAATTTGACCTCGGATATGACTTTGACCAATAATGTTATTTTTGTAAGTTAATCTCATCTTGTATCGAGATAAATTGAATTATTATTCACCTTATGTTTAATGTTATCTTAATTTATTGTTAATGTATGATTTTTTTTATATAAACTTCCATATGAGACTATGCACTATCTTCGATATACAGGTAAATAAGGATAAACTTGTTTTGAAGGAAATTTAACTAATAGGTGAAGGTGTAATAAATGTTGGATGAAAAGTAGTAAGATAAGTAATCTGTTTTAGTTATTTTTTATAGAGATAAAGTCTCATCCTCATTAAATGTGATATCAAAAAGTACTTATAAGTTATTTTTAGCCTAATGGGCCAAATCATAGTCTTGGGTTAAGCCCAAAGACTTAAAAACTCATTAAGCATATTATATAAACTAGTAAATATATTATTCTCAAAAGTAGTTAAGTCAAATGGTAAAAGTGAGGCATTTGTCTTTGGTTAGAATTGACCTTCGAATATTTCAAACCCTAACAAAGCGATCTCCTTCAAAGATTTCTTACATTATCATAGCTAACTTGTTGAAAATGATGTGTGACCCAAGGAAACAAAAATAGTCTTCAAAATATAAACCAACATTGTATCGCATGGCCCGTGCGACATGAAGTCCAAAAATCGAGTTATTTACTTGATACAATGTTATGTTTAGCTTTTAAAGGCTAATTTATTTGCTTTTGATAGCACATTATATGTGACCCAATGTAAAATTATTGGCTATATTTTTTAGATAGAGGCAAGAAAACTGCATAGTCTATGTGATTTTTGGACTATAAATCACATAGACAATATGATTTCATCCTATTTTTTTCTTCACTAAATCTGAATCGAACAATGAATTTCGCGTCAAATAAAATTATCAGCCCACTTCGTTTTCCCTCTAACATGAATTTTCCACCCAATAACGTTTTCTGTCACTTCATTCTTCGTAAGTAGCTATACAAATATAGCATATTTCTTCATTTACTCATTATCATAAATACACAAAAATTTAATTTGTATGGTAGGGAATAGACTATTCGAGAAGCCCACAACTAGTTGATAGTCGTCACATCTATTTAGGAAAAAAAAAGTCGGAACATAATACCGACGGATTTTTAATAAAAAAAATTGCCCAATGTACTACAAGTACGACGTCATAAGCCTCTACACAATCATGGAAAATCAGTACCATCTACAATTTTTTTAATATGGTTCCAACTATTTGGGTTTCTGACCTCCCAGAAGATGTCAGGGAAGCGACAAATATGATACAAGGTTCTCGCATTTGTGATTGCATTAAACAACATCTGCTTGAATTTTTGAACAATGGTTTCTCGAACAACTTCTAAAACAATTAGAGTTGGAATGATCGCTTTTGGGAACAACTTTTAGAATCAGATGGTTCCCATATTTCAGTTTGTCAGATTATTTTCTATGTATTTGTTGTTTTTGTTTTTTGTATTTTCTTCTAGTGTTTTTCAACTTATGATGTATGGTTCAGTTTATTTTTTATGTTTTTCAATTTATGATAGTATTTATTGCTTTTGGTGTGAAGTTTCATCGGGTCTGTTCTAACCTATCAATGACCTTGATAGTTATAAAAATAAAAAACACGAATCATAAACATCATATGTCATACAAGTCACAAACAAAGCATCGTAATATTCATAAAAAATATCATAACAGTCATAAACAAAGATCATGACATAAATACAAGTAGTAAAAATGCAAACTACAATGTACGAACGACCTCGATAGCGCTCGATGATATGAAAGCACTCCTCTAATGCATTTTCTTATCCTCTAACATCATCGTACTATGTACTAGAATTGGAAATATTCGATCAAATGCATCATCCACGGTACCATAAGCGCCTACGGAAGGGTTTGCCCCCATATATTTATTGGGCCCTTCCGAGTCCAGATTTCCTAATATGTACCACAAGTTAGTCCTAATCCAAACAGGGTGCAACGAGTACGTACCAACCATCTTACCATCGTATACATCACATTTATCCATGATGAGATGATGATGCCAACTCTACCAAATCCTCTCACCTTATTCAAACCTAGGACCAACACGTCTATATGTTTTGGGAAATTAAGGTCGTAAAGGTTTGGTAACAACAGAATAAGTCCAAACTAATATGCCACACGTTTTGGATAATATGGCTCTACTACGTCCCATGACTTCAAAGTATGATCGATTCAACGGATCTCACAAAACAGTGCACCTCTCATAGATCACGATATGAAAGAATGTGACCTATAATATCATTCAAAAATTAGTATATATTAAATTCATAATAAATTAAGATTTTAAAATGTTAATCGAAACTTACATCGGTGCTCGAAACATAACGATGGTGTGTCGTATATCAACTCGAATATGTTGAGAGGAGCCAACGCTCGGCAACATATACTCGCTGAAAAATACAATCGTCAACCGAGGAAAGTGATCACAAATCCAAGCATTCAGCATCCTAGTAAACTCACATATACCACTAGTACCTGTGGAGCGAACTATGTCCAAAGACATGGTATACCTGGGCCAAAACCATTGAAACCTACTTATACTTACAATCATACGGTAATGGTGAATAAACTATAGATAATCACGAGAAACCATATTGTGAGTGTTCTTGGCAAATATCGTACTACTTAACACATTTAATATATAAGCCCGGATACTATAAGTGCATGTGATCAGCCACACGTTGATCGGTCACAGTACCATCTTGATATTGTCTAGTATAAATATATCCCTCAACCACGACATATTAACATACTTATCTCCCCTAACAAGTGTGAACGTCGGCTAAAGATTTGTAACACCAAGTATATTTGTACAAACCCTATCTCTGTCTGCATCACAAACATAGTTTACAAAAATGAAATGCATACATAATACGGAAAGACGTGTAAGAGTGTGGACATTGTCAAGCATTACATTCATCTCACCGGATGAGAAATGGTCGGACAATGTTCCCGCATACCAACACTCGATACCTCGACCGTGTTGATATTCGTATGCCAACGGGAGAGAGCGTCGATAAGAGGCATAGTCGGAGTACGTATAACATGCTCGCGTACTCTAGTCTGACGGCTCAAGTTTCATTTTCGAATACTCTCTTATATAGAGAAGCATCGTTGGTTTACTCGATACTACAAAACGAATTAAAATAAATTAATAAAAAAATATAAAAAAAATAATAATTAAACATAAACAATATGGAATACTAGTCAAATACTTAAGTTTCGAATAAACTTACATGATCTTGAAAGAGGATGTAAGCCTCGCGCTTATTGTATTCAAGATACAGGCTTGGCGCTCATAGATTAGTGTGTGGAAACATCTCATTGGGGTCTATTGTGACGATGACGGTCCAACACTATTGTCGTTTATTGTCTAACGAGTACTCTCGCTAGGAATGCTCTGCATATATGTCATGATGATTATGTTGCACGCTCTACATGATGTAGGATCAGCCTTAGCAAATTGGTCCGACGATGGTGATAAGGAGAGTGGTGAGCAATCGCTTGGTCTTCTTGTCGACTTTGTTCAAACCATATCTACGAAAAAAAAAACAGTTTATGAATGAATAAAAGAAACGAAACACAAGTTTACCAAATGTTATACAAAACAATATATTTTTAAACTACATATGTAGTGTAGTAGTTTTCACTGGTAGAAAACAAGTCAGCAATACGTATATAAAAGCAAACAAAAATAATACTGAAAATCGCATGAACTATAAGATTATTATCAACAATTTCGCATAAATTATGTGATGAAAATAATGAACTCTAAAGAATTTGTACAACTTTTTCAATGAACAACAAAACACAATTATAATATAACATAAGACAAGTTATAATATTCTAAAATCTTAGATCCCTCAAATCATAAATCATTTTATATGAATATGTATCCTAAACAAAGCTTTATCCCACCCAACAATCAATCAACAAAAAAACGAAATTTTTAAAAAATTAGAATTTCAAATCTAAATAGAGACGCTCAAAACATTAAATAAATAAATAAACTATGCCGTTAGATTTGTAAAACGTAATTAAGAGGTAGGATTTGTAAAATAAGTAGTTTTGAATATGGATACTTCAAAAGTAAAAAAAAATAAGGGTAGAATCTAATCAAAAAAATTATCCAAAATCAGAAGTGATATCCAACAAACAAATGGGATGAGATGAACCTAAATTTAACAGTGCTCGACTTTTCAGAATTTTGGACATTTCCTCTGGGTTTTAAGCCGGAAGGAACTCAAACCCATCTGATCTATGTTTGAAATTAGGTGCACAGTGCTGACTTAGCGGAATTCGGACCGTTGATCTAATTTTCTTTTGAAATTCTGAAAGTTTGTCCAATATTCTACAGCCAAACCTTTTAAACTACAAAGGCCAAATCGAACCAAAACCACAAACAAATCGATGCCTCAACAAATAAAGCAAAAATAACATCAAAACTAAAATAAAAAACACCAAAGCCAATTTTGACAGCAAGAAGTTTGCGAAGAAATCAAAGTTCGAATAAAACAAAGAAAACTTATAAATATAAATTAGCGAAAAAAAAACAAGAAAATGAAGGATGTGATTAGATGGTGTGACTTATATAGACAAAAAAAAGGGTAGCTAGGATACATAGTCATCAAGATTTAAGATGTGACTACTTGGGATTAAGTTAGTCCCTTTAGGGATGGATTTAGCCCGGGATAGCTTTACATAGAGCTCAAATCCATCACTCTAGACACAAAAAGTGATTAAATACTGAAGTTACCCGTTCATTATCCAAAACAACAAGCATAAACTAGACTCTAAAGTTATCATATCTTCACTGGAGACTTCCACTCCCATTAACTGGATATTTGGATTCTGCATGCAGAAAAAAAAAGAATAATGTAAAGTTGAAAATATACAAACATATCAGACCAGAAATAAAATTTCAGACTTGTTCCGTTTTCGAATATCTAAAACCTTTACATAATCTTTAAAACGAGAGATGCACTAACCATCTAAACTACACGATATATACACATTAAATATACAATATAGTATAGATAGTCTGTTTCTAAAAGACTGAAACCAAGCAGAATTTGAAATTTTTTGGTTTTAAGAAAAAACAAATCCGACTGGAATTACATTTTCAGGATGGTTTGGTTGGTCGGTTTCGCTGGTCGGTTTCGTTTTCCCAAAAAAACTTTCGCGGATAATTTTCATGATAAGACACTAATCAAAATCCTGTAACATGACCATCAAATATGATGATATACTTGTAACGAATTTTACCCCGACACTATAATATATTTATGTAGTAATTATTTTCCTAAAGACTTGACATACCCTGGTATAGGAAACTATAAGCTAACATACATATGATACGGGATATGATACACAATTTGACAGCTATACTTACTTTTTGCGCGTGAGACATTCCTGCAGAACTTGCTCCCACAAAAACATTGGAATCTTTTTACAGGGTGGTCAAATTCATCGAAGTTAATACCATAATCCTGCAGTGCAGATGTAAGAAGTAGTACAAACGAGAAGAATAAACTACAACATTGTAATTCACTTGTATGTACGTATGCATAGACAGAATGAGTGTCAATTATTTTTGCATACTAACGAAAACAGAATTTGACTAACCCAGAACAGTCTATTTTTTTGGACACAAATAAAAAGTTACTGACATCAGCTTAAAACCCTGAAGGCAGGCAGGCACAAGAAATAGTTATCAACTTCTAAATGTGAGTCCAACATAAATGAAAAGCAGCTCAAATTGCAGGCATAAAAATAAATTTAGTTCTACATATATAGTTTTGGGTCGGACAACTAATTACAAGTTTAAGACCGTGGCCACGAACAAAACCTAGTCGCACATTTTGGCTACCCAAATTCCCTAAGAGGATGTTGACAAAACCCATATACATGGATCACGATAAAAAAGGAAAACACAAACACCTTCAAGAACAACAAAATCATGTTATAGTATGACTATTAACAATAGCTCAAACTGATATATCATATGTTGAACCTGAAAAGTAATCAAATATGATTTTAAAGTTAGAATCTTGAGTTCGTGACTCACCCAAGTGAGCTCCTCCATGGCATCTATGTCTCTTGTTGTGAAGAAGGCAAGCTGCAAAAGAGCATAATCTATCACCATATCTTCTTTAGAGAACTCATAGCAATATTGGCATTAGAATAGAAAACAAGTAAAGAAAAGAGAATATAGTAGTGTATACATGATAGTAGTGATGCTCTGGAGTATCCACCTCCACTGGAACCTCGATCAGGTTTGCATCAAAACATCTACAAGCATTGCAAAATTAAATAAAAAACTTGTTCATGTACTGCAAAAGTGGATCAACTCAAGTAATCAGATGTTGTTTTACCCAGCACTGACAAACATCACTAGCATATACTGTTAAATATTCTGCTTTTGAGTTCAAGATAGAGAACTTCCAACCAATAAATATTTGGCGTGCCCTATATCAGAAGTTTATAAATTTAACGACTAGAAAGTTTCGGACCTGATAGGGTTGTAAAGAATGTTCGAACTTTTATTTCAGAAATCTGGCACACGAAACTTTACTTCAAGATTTCAGATACAACACAGGGGGGATATTTTTACAGTTGGAAAAGGCTCACAGAAAGTGTGACATATCTGCACTAATTTCGAATAACTTTCAGTCAAGATGAAGAGGAAAGGTACAAGATACACATAAAGCAGAGATGTGTATGAGAGTGTAACTTATTCGTGCACATAAGTCCAACAATGATATAGAGCCCTAGATTCTGCAGTTTGTAAACTTTGTGAGCTTTTGCACACTTAAAGGCCATGAAACTACATTAACTTTCCGTACTGAATAAGCCTTATCTTCTTATTCTAAAAACATCAATAATTTATATTTAAAATATCACCTATGATTTATGTATCTAGCAATGTTTCCGTAATAAGAAGCATCCAAGCATAGAGCTTTGTTGTCCTCTGAAACTCTTCCAGTTGCCCAGTATGCGTCCAATAGAACAGGAGATGTAGTTTTCACAGGGATCCTTTCATACAGCTCTGTAATTGTCAGTACTTCTCCTATATATTCACAGACAAATGCCCCTTTGGGCAGCTTCTCCAGAGTTCTGAGCCCCCACCCTTTTCCCTCTGCCGTAAAGAACACCTGCAGTAAAAAGATTAGGCCATGCCAATCTAAATGTTAAAGCAGGCTCGTACAGGGTTACACTTTGATAATAACTAGTTCAGTCACCAATTTAGACAGAACTCAGAATACAGAGTATAAATAATAGGCTAATAGCTATAAGAATCAAATTCTAGAAGAACTTTAACTCAGACGTGTATTTTCATACCTGCAATTTGCGGTTTACGCCTCGTTGAACCACTCGATTTCCACATTGCTTTCGACAGCCACATTTGGTCCAACACTCTTTGATAAATAGTCTCTTTAAATGGCCCTTGCATGGTTCCACAGTTTCTCCTTTCTTTGATTTTTGAAGAGGACAGACTTTGCAGCTCCGAAAGCATTGTATTTGTGGGTCGAGAGTCATAGAAATAGCTTCCTCCAGAAACTCTTCCTTGAGAAGGCCGAGAGTGTTGTATGCGAACACCCCTCCAATTCGGATTCCACAAGCACAAGGTTCAGGCACAGACAAACAATCATCAAAACAAGTTGGACAGCACTTGTCATCTTTGAAAAGAGAAAATGTGAAGTTTACAGAAGCCCTGTTAAAGAGCTGATTTTGTTGTATGTAATTGAAAGGTGGTGGGCGTTCAGTGCTTATCTCGTTCACCCATGAAATCGCAACATTTTCCTTTTGCCTGGTTATGTCACTAGTGTCATTAAGAGGCCTTAACTTTTCACTATCTCTAACAACAAGGGCGTATTGTTCTTCAGATTTACTCGACAATTCAATATCCAGAGAAGTATCCTTTATCTTTTCCAGCGATTCATTAGAGTAATTAGTGGCCAGTTCCACAAAGCACTCACACATATCATGCATCAGCTTCACAAGAGAAATGTTTGGGTCGATAATTTTATAAGAACGTAGACATCTCTCGTCCATCTGCTCCCTTAGTTTGTCTAGACTAGGCATATGAAAGTTTGGTCCTCCAATAGTAGAGCTACAACTTAGAGAGATCTTCACTTCTCCTAAGGGTGAAGAAGCTATCTCTAGGCTTGTAGCAGGGTTTGGATTGTTTGTCTCTTCTGTTTCCACATGCCGAAATGCTGGAAGCTCTTGACCATTTGGCTTCTGCTTTGTAAGATTGGCAACTTCTATATCACCATTAATCGAGGTATCTGGAGACACAAAAGAAAGCAAGAACTCAAATCATAGAACCCTTAATTAAGAGCTGACATGTCAATTAGTGATTCGTTTCTAATTATTTTACATGTTACTGGAGATGGTAGAGTACACAAAGCGCAGCATACAACCACAAAATAATGGCGGATAATCACAAATGTTTATGAAAACAACTTTAATTCAAAATAAGAAATTAAAAATCGAACTATTAGTTCCCATGAACACAGAAATCTGACAAACAAAATAAAATTATTATTAGTAGTAGTCGTAGCAATATATTCAAAAATAAGGAAAAAGGAAAACATCAACTTAAATTTCAATTTTATAGGATTCCTGAATAATAGTATTTTTAGATGCTAAATTGCTAAGCTTTTTGGTAGCATTAAACAGCACAATTGATCAAAACTCAGAAGTAACAATTCTGACTCTAACAAGTTTAATTAAGAAAAATACCTGGATAGATCACTTCGAGTGGCAACTGATCAGTGCCCATGCTTTGATCTGATGTTGGACGCTTTGCAGGCGGTGTACCACTCAGCCTTCTAGAAACATGTTTCTTGTTTGTCATACAAGATGGAGGGGGAGATAACTCCTTACTTTGGTGTCTGTCTAAATCAAAATTAGTTGTTTCAGGTTGCTTGGTGTTAGTTCTACCATGCACTTCCAAAGGCTTAGGTGAAACAGGTCCCGATGCAACGAGACATAGCTCAGTCCTTTCGTTGCGATGATTCGTACGCTCAACATCAACTTCAGCTTTTGGCTGCTTTGACAGAGTTTGGTTGCCCAGAGTAGTGGAGTTATTGAGAGACAATGACCTTGATGGTCCTTGGTTTCTTAGCCGTCTCCGCTTCAGAGGAATGTCAATCTCATCATCTGATGAAGCTCCATCGTAGTAGTCTCCCACCGGCTACATAAAAATATTAGAATATCATTAGTGACAAAAGACAGATTCTACAGTAGTAGCATAAGCAAGAGATACTTTACACTAACCTCAACATCCTTACGTTTCGTTGGTTGCGGAACCTGAAAGATTTCAGAATAATGTAACTATGAGAAAATTAAATAAACAGGTAGAGATATAAACAAAATAAGTCCTCTAGTAACGACAAGACATACTCTAGCCTCCTGTTCCTCAAATATGGCATCAGCGAGCACTCGGTAGTTTTCCGCTGCTATTAGTGTCCAGTTCTTGTCGTACACTTTCAGAAGTTTCTTCAGCACTGGTTTCACTGCATCTTCGGAAATTCCAATATCTTGCATTGCAGCCAAGGCCTTCTTAAGTTTGGGTTCTGGAGCCATAACTAATAGCCGAAATAAAAAGAAAAAAACAGAATTTTAGGTTTTGTGCAACTTTTTCAAGGTGAGAAATTAACATAAGGAAGTCTTATGAAATTGGGAAAATCTGTACTTGCCAATTACACGATCGAATCCTTAATTTACACTGTAGATTCTGCAAACTACCATCATGCTTCGCAAATAATACCAACGAAATAATGACTATCTAGCAGACACTAAGTGTGTCCATGACCGACCATCAGTAATTAAACACAAACGTAGCCAATCAGTAGCTAAATATGCTTAACGAGAATAAAAATCAGAGAAGATGAATACCCACTTATCAATCAAACCACAAACCTTTTGATTAACTACAGAATTCAATACCCATGCACAGTAACCTGAAAAAAGAAGGAACCAGAGTTAGATCAATGCTGAGCTACCTGAGACAATGCAGCTACGTTTACAAAAACAAATTCAAGAGACAGAAAGTATAAACCCTAAACAGACCCAATCGATGAAATACCATCAACAGCGGGACGGGGACAGAAAAGATTGAGGAAATCAAAAGAACGACGAAAGAAAAATCAAAAATCAAAAAAGAAACATTTAGGTTAGACTGATAGAGTGAAATGTTTACTTACCAACAGGTCGGACGGTTCTTATTCTAGGACAGTGATGTCGAAAGGTTTCTTTGTACTGTATTTCACAAAGACAAATAAATGGTGCAAGACATATCTATCGACACGCGTACCATAGGTGGGGGGAGGGTCTTCCAACCTACCTATGTGGTTTTAGGACTACGTGATCTGAATGGTCTTCCAACTATTTTATTTATACGTACTAAAGTTCAGGCGCCATAATATTCTAACAGCTATATTTTTGTCTGTATTCAAATCTTTAGTTAGGTGTGTTATTGACTTATTTTGGTATTATAATGGAAATGACCGAGAAGAAATTATTGACTTATTTTAATATTATAATAGAAATAATTTTAAAAAAAATTGTAATAAATTAGAAAATAAATAAATGTACAAATAATAAATATTTAATTTTTAATGTTATATTAAAAATTAAAACTTTTTTTTTTTTTTTTTTTGAATTAATACCTCAATTTATTAAAATGAAACTCAGTCACAACAATTTAAATAGGGCTAATGAATTACACAGCCTTAATAGAACTAACAGGCCCAATAGCTCAAGGAGAAAAAAACATGGACTATCCACCAGCCCAAACAGCAAATCGAAAGAAAAAGGGACAAGAAACCCTAATTTTAGATCAGCTACACCTTCTCTCTTTCGCCTTCCCAAAACAACAGAACCCTAAATCGCCAACAGCATTAAATCAGCCTCAAACCATACAAACTTCCAAAATCCAGCCAGCTTTCCACTCAATTAGCCTGGATCGATATACCCAACTCCAAGGCTTTCGAGTACAACGATAGCCAGGAGAGAATTTGGTATATCGTTTCCATTAAAATTTCTGCTCCTTCCTTCGTTCATCACCCACTTAGCGATCCAATCGGCCGCCACATTTTCCGATCTGGAAATGTGGCGAAGGCTCATTGAATGATGGATCAAAGATCTGCAAATTTTCTCCACTGAGCTTTCATTATCCCCAACAGTAGCCAAATTTCTCACCACCGTTAAGCAATCCACTTCTAAATCCACGTTTTTGAGCCCATTTCTGTTGCAATAAAGGAGAGCTTCCATTAATGCTCTCCTTTCAGCTTGAAGCGGACCGATTTTACCGAAAAGAAAACCAGCCCCGAAAATACAGTTGCCTTTATCATCTCGAATAATGAAACCACCGGAAGCCTCACCATTGTAACTACAAGCGCCGTCGGAGTTAATTTTGAGTCTCCCAGTCACTGGCAGTCTCCATTTCAGGTACGATAACTTTCTCTTGCATATAGATAGTGCTCCGAGTTTAGATCCTGCATCATACACATAGTTCCAGTGCTTAGGCTTTAAATTTAAGTCTATACTGAGAATAAATCTTTTAATTCTCATAACAGCGCTATTAAAGCTATCAACAGGCTTATCTACCTTACAGTGATTCCTGTTAAGCCATACTGTCCAAACTATAAGTTGAGGGACAATATGATTAACATGGAATCTACTGTAATTAGACTTGAACCAGACCAGATACATATGCCTAATCGTCATACACCTCTTAACTTTGACCCTGAACATGAGCCCAAAGTAATTCCATAAAGCCCAAGCATAGCTGCAATTGATGAAAAGATGATTAACATCTTCACAATTGCAGCAGAATTGACATTTAGAAACTATATGCATATGCTTTTTGGAGAGAATACTGTCCACAGGGATGAAACTTTTTAAAATCTTCCAACTAAGAAAGGAAAATTTTGTTGGAATGAAAGTATGCCAAATTTTTTTATAAAAGAAAGAACTATTATATTTCTGTCTAATGTTTTCGCAAGTTTTTTTAATACTAAAATTATTGTTTTCAGAAAAGGACCACTCAATACTATCTTCAATCTCATGGTTAATTTTGATACAATTTATAAGTTTAAGTCTATCATGAGATATGAAGGTGTTTATAGAGGGATCCCAACCCTCATTTTTCCAAAAAGAGTTTATTTTAGCTGGAAGAAAACAAGAGTTTTTATCAGAAATGATAGGACTCATCTTGTGCCAGGAGTCTCTCCAAAAATCAACCTCACCTCTACCAACCCTCCAATGGACATGCTGCTCAGCACTGTCCCTAATTTTACAGAGGCCTTTCCAAATGACAGAGTCATTAACCCCACAACTAGCAATAGCAGGGTGCTTATTAAGGCAATAGGTTTTAGCTATAAATTCAGACCAGAGGGAATTTCCCTTTCTAAAAAGGTACCACAGCTTATAAGCATAAGCTAACTGAATGTCAGCCAAAAGCTTAACATTTAAGCCCCCTTCTTCAAAGGGCCTACATAAATTCTTCCACCCAGCCCAATGAATAGCCTTATCATCTAGTTTAGACCTCCATAAGAATCTGTTAAAACAGAGCTCAATTTTGCAAAGAATAGTTCTAGGAACAAAACTGTTTTGCATCCAAAAAGTCACAATAGGATAAAGAACGTGTCTTATAAGTGACAGTCTGCCACTATAAGACAAGTTCTTTAAGTCCCAATCATTCAGTTTATTGTAAATTTTAGCTAAGAGAGGAGTGAATTGCTTTCCTTTATTATTCGCTGCAATATTTATACCCAGATAACTGAATGGGGCCTTCTCAGTCTTGTAGCCCATAGCAGTATTAATTCTGACTGTATTTGCGCTATGACATTTAGGAGCAATAATAACTTTAGTCTTGTCTTTGTTTATCAACTGACCAGACTCTTTCTGATAGTTGTTTAGCAGGTTGCACAAGCTTTTAATGGTTTGAGGAGCACTGTTAGTAAAGATAACAATGTCATCTGCAAAAGCAATTGAAGGTAAGATAAATCCAGCTTTTGTATAAAATTGCATTTTCACATTAGACTTATAAATATTAAAAATTAAAACTTATTTATTATTATTTTTTTATAAACTCTTTCATTATTTTTAAAATTAAGTTATATTGTTGTTTTTATTTTATTATCTATATAGATATAAGATTTAATTTTCAAACTATTCATAAATAAAATACTATTTTAAAACATAAAATAAATCTATGAAAAGATACCCAACAAATAAAATAAAATAAACTGATTATTTAATAATTTATTGACGCATATAAAAAATGTTTCAATCAAATCTCGCATTTTTACAATATTTTTAGTTTTGGACATTTCTATAATAATAAAAATGAATTGAAAATTTTGTTATTTTCTCAAAAAAAAATGGGATTATTTTTAATAATAAATTTCAATTATTCTATATTTAGTATAAAGTGATTCGGTTCATATACTCTCAGAAACAAATAACATTTACGTAACTTTTAACATGAATTAATTATTTTTAATAAATAAAATAAGTAACTTTGTCCCTAAGGGGTAGCCGAGTTGGTTGAGCATGGCATTCTTATAACCAAAAGGTCATGAGTTCGAGTCCCTCTGCATACGCTTTCTCGACTGAGCCTGTCACCTTGTGTGGTTTACCTTCTGGCGTTGGTTTGCAGGCTATCGCGTCAGACTGAGGGTTTACCCTGTGCGCACTCATTGCACTCTGAGTAGCGGCTGCGGGTTCCCTCCGAAAATATATATATATATATATATATATATATATGATATCTTTTGGCGTTTAACCAACAGATATAAAAAAAATTAGTTAAGAAAGCATTAATTAAATAGTAAAAATTATTTTTATTATATTTTAAGTGTTTTAAAATTACTGATTTCAATCTAATAAAAATTCTTTTAAAAAAGAAAAAAATATTCAAAAACAAAGAGCTTGTTAATAATTTTTTTATTCGAAGGTGAATCCTCTTTTTATACAGTATATTACAATTTTTTATAATATTATTTGTTTTTGTTGTATTATTTTTACTATTATTTTATTAATAAAAAAAATTGTCTTCATCAATAATTTTAATTATTTTATTAAATTTTTTACTTATATTCCACAGTATTTGGGAAGTGTACCAAAAAAAAATCGTACTACTTTTTTTTACATAGTATCATAGCTATAACTAAGTCTAAGCAATGTGCTCTCATTTCGGCAATGCTATAATTTTGCCACGTCTCCATCATGTGGAAATCACGTCAATTTTGCCGGATCAATTTAAATGGAAGTGTTGAAGAGTAAACTTGACCCCTTACTTGATCATCTATCTCATATCGCTTAGATTATGGCTGTCAAATTGATATTTCGGATACGAATCTGTCTATATCCGAATCTGAATGCCTAAATCACTTTTCAAATCCAAATTCGAATTTTTGAAAAAAAAAATATCTGAATCGGTATCCGACGGATATTTTCCGGATACTGATAATATCTGAATCTGAATTTCAACTGATTGTTTTAACTACTTGCAATATTGGCCACAATTTGTTGGTTAGCCCATATCTTCTATAAGCACCTTAGTATAAATTCACATCATGAAATAAGGCTTAGAAAAAATATACTTGAAATAAGTCTTAGAAAAAATATACTTATTTAGAAAAGCCACCATGTCTTTTATAGCTAGCTTAGTAACAATTCTTTTTCACATTTTAAATATGGGATAAGACTAAAAAATACTTGCTTGGTAGCAACTCTTTTTCCAATTATAGATGTGGATAAGATATAATTTTTAGAGAAGCAACCCTCCATATTTATAACCAAGTTTGTTAGTAATTTGTTTTTCTTTTTACAATGTGGGATAGCTAAAAAGTATGCTTAAATAAATAAATATAAATATATATATATATATATAAAATTTCGGATATCGGATATTTCAATTACGGATATGCTTGCATTCCATATCTGCTATTTTCGGATACGAATTTGGATACAAATATTATCCGTTTTCTTTCGAATACAGATATTATGCGTTTTCTTCGGATTCGATATCGAATATTTCGGTCGGATATCGGATTTTTCGGACAACCCTAGCTTAGATATAAAAAAAATCAATATTTTCCTTTGGTACCGTAAATATCTCATACTAGTTGAGATATTTTCATACTTTATATATCGAGAAATGGCGAAACTGAAAGACATTTGAGATATTTTCATAATTTATATACCATTAATCTTTTTTATATCTAAACGGTATGGGATATGGGATCAAGTTATAGAAAATGTAAAGAAAGACGACTATGATTTTATTATTTAGAAAAAGTATTCATTACATATAGTATAGACTCTTATTTATATACAAAACATATGAGCTAATGTGCGTAGGCCTAATATCTCTAGCGCACACACTCAAACTAAGAATGAAATTATTATAAACATTGAAATTTTGTCACAAAGAATATAAAATCGTGTTGTTGATTGAGCCTTCGTAAATTTATAATCTTCAAGTGATATGTGTGAAGAAATCCGCAATTTGCCTTCAATCTTTAAGAATTAAACTGTTATAAACATTGAAATTTTATCACAAAGAATATAAAATCGTGTTGTTGACTCAACCTTCGTAAAAATATAATCTTCAAATGATATGTGTGAAGAATTCCGCAAGTTGTCTTAAATCTTTAAAACTTCTTTATACGTATTCTTCACACCGGTCACAACCAGTCTCACAAGACTCATCGTAATAGAACCAAGAAACCTAAAAGGAACATAAACACTTTGACTTGAAGAATTGACCCAAAGTTCTTGAGAAACCATAGGTAAGCAAGGAAGCACAACAATGAGGCAGTTGAGAACTCTTCTTGATTAGTAGAAATTTGATATTCTTATCATCTTTTTCATAAATCTTCTTCAAGTACTCTTCTTCACACATCTTCTTCAAGTATTCTTCTTCCCATTTCTTTTACATCATTATCTTCTTCAACCAAATATTCAATTGAAATATAAAATCTCAAATCTCAAATCTCAAATCTTAATATCAAATATCAAATCTTCAATTTCTAATTCTCAATTTCAAAATCTTAATTCTTAATTTCCAATTTCTAACTTATAGATCCAAAACCAAAACCAAAAATATATAATCTCAATCTTCACTTCCAAATTCTTGATTTCCAATTTCCAATTCCAAATTCTTGATTTCTAATTTCCAATTCCAAATTCCAATCTCACTTCAAAGCTCCATCTCAAATCCCCAATCTCAAATCGTCAAATTTCAAACATCAAACAAAATCCAAATGCCAAATGAAATCCCAACGCCAAATACCCAAACAAAATCCAAATAAGAAACGTCGATCTAAGAAAATGTTAGACAAAGTCCAAACGTCAAACAAAATCTAAATATCAAACAAAATCTAAAAGCAAAACACTCAAACAAAATCCAAACAAAAAACGAAGATATAAGCATATGTTAGACAAAATTCAGATGTCAAATAAAATATAAACACTAAAACGAAATCCAAACAAAAAATGTTAATCTAAGAAAACATTAGACAAAGTCAACACGTGACACAAAATATAAATACCAAACAAAATCCAAATAAAAAACGTCGATATAAGCAAACATAAAACATAATCCAAACGTTAAACAAAATCTAAACCCCAAAACAAAATCCAAACAAAATCTGAATGCCAAATCCAAATCCAAATCTAAAACTAAATCCAAATTCAAATCTAATTACCAATCAAAATCAAAATTGAATCCATGATTTTCCAACAAAAATGATGCATTTTTTTAGTAGCGATTTCTTTCGAACCGTAGCACCAAATCACAAGTCAACTGGTCATATTGGAAAATTAGATGTCTCGAACACACTGTCATGTATGTTGATTGTGGCTGTACAAACCAGATCTTCTAGCGGACAACTAAAACAACTGTCCGCCGATACAATGGAAGACACAAAAAGTTAAACTCAAGATCTAAACCTAAACTCAAGATCTAAACCTACGCTCTGATACCATGTAGAAAAAGGTAAATAAATAAAGACAAGTATGATTTTATTATTTAGAAAAAACATATATTAATAAAGTATCAGCTCTTATTTATAGACAAAACATATTAGCTAATGGGTTTGGGCCTAATATCTCCAATACAAGTTTTATTTTTCAAAATTTACTATAAAATAAATATTCAAATTATAAATATAATAAAATGGTAAGAAAACACTTACATAATAAAATATTAATATGAAAAAATAACAACACATATCAAAATTTAAAATATAAAAAAACGAATATAATAATAGTATTTAAGAAATATATACTTGAACCTATCTAATTACCAAAACAAAAATATAGTGAATGAAATGAGAAAATAAGTTATATATCATGTGCATTATAACTATTCTATTTTATATAGAATATGTTACTATTTATTGTTTCAAACAAAAAAACTTTCAATTAAAAGGCTTTAGGTTATAAAATCAAACTTATTTTTGTAACTATATCTAATTTAGTGATTTTAGTGAAAGAATATCCACTATTGTAAACTATGGTTCAAGAATTAAAAGTTAATCATTATTGAATTTAATTAGATTAAATTGGACCATCATCTAATTATTGGTCAGTAGCATGAAATTTTAGTTCGTCAAAATTAGTTAGACTAAAATGCACAATGAGAGATAACCATTTATGCTAAACACTTATGTTATTGAGCTTTATAAACCGAATATAGATTATGATCTTCTACATGCACATCTTTCACATCACATAAATCTTCTCGATCTTCACCATCTAAGCTTGGAATGATTTTAGTCTCCATCATTCATGCAAATAGAATCTATTAAATGACAAGTCAGAAGTTTTTAAGAAGATCCATAGTTTGGTTCAAATATCTTCAACAAATATCATGATATGTTATTATCTATCATGCATTCATATACTGTGATTTTGGTATTATACATGTAGATTTATTCATATTTTTGTGTAAATGTGTATTAAGATTTTTTAAACCCAATATATTATAGTTGGTATCAGAGAATCACCTATAACTTAGAAGTTGATAATGACTATTAGTTTTTCATTTACTCCCATTTTTATTTCATATTTTAAAATTATCACTACGAATTATGCAACTAAGATTTGAACTAGAATATATCTTGAGATTTAAGTTTATAAAATTATAGTTACTGTACGGTTAGATATCTTCAAGTCGATCCTGTCTAATTTGGGTTCCTTAAGGTAGAATCATTATCGTGTATTTTTTACCTTTTGAGTTTGGTTATGTCAATAGTAAAGTGAACCTCCGCATGAGTTTAGTGCAAGTGGGATTACAACATGATGTTTGACTTTATCCACATGACTTTCTTGCATGCCAATTAAATATTATGAAACTGGTTAAAATAATAACAATAAAACAAAAAGAGTATAGTTTTTCTTAAAAATAGAGACTAATCCTCTCAAGTCATTAGCAAAATCTCTATAATAAATACAAACGCATCATCTTACTGAAAACCTCTTTATATGATCATGTAATTATTTTATTCAAATAAACTCGTCGAACCCATATTAACTAATGATTGGTAGGGAAAAAATCAAAGTAATATTTTTAGAGACCAAGTTATTGGCCTATAATGGTTCTCTAGCATGACTTAAATAATAGTCAAAAAATAGTTACTCTATTTCTCTTGGTGATCGAGCGAAGTAGATCCCATCAAGATGTCGGTCAATAGGTTACGGAAGTGCAAGAGTCCCCAATAGTTTACATTTTTAAATGTTTTTCCTCATATGGAAAAATCCACGACTAAACGACTAAAAGAACTCCAAATAAAAACATTATTTTATGGTCGACTATTAGGTCAAATTTTCAAGCGAGAAAAAATAGACTATATATGAAAAAATAAAAAAAATTCAAACAAGTTCGTTTGGAGAAACCAAATATTATCAAGATGAATTTGTGTGAACTACTAAAAACATTACAAAAGGAAAAATATAGATATTACACATCATCCAAACTCCCAAACATTTGGCATCGGTCGCTGGTCCATGATAACGTTTTAGTGTGTTTTATGTTCATCATAATACCTCGTGCGATGTTATGGAGAATGAGACGACACTTTTTACTTATGTCTTCGACTGTAGGGTTTGATTCCCTTTATATAACTAATTCATAGAATTCTTTAAAAAAATATAATTATCCAAGTCATTTGTATTCATAAGAGAGTATACATTTCTTGATGACTTATCCAAGTTATTCAAAAACTTGAAGCACTTGTTTGTATTCATAAGAGAAGATCGGGAGCAAAAATCAAGAAAAAGAATACTACTTACAAAATTAAATTGGTGTTTACCTAAAGAGCAACACACTAAGTAATTTACATTGGTCATATTTAAATTTTCCAACCCGTCAATGATTTTGTTTGAGTTTGTATAGAAAGTAATAAGTATATGTGGATGTCCTAATAAATAATGAAAAATATGTTGTCCTTATTGCTCAACATTCGTTGTCTACGTGGTCGAAAACCTTCAACACTCTCCTTACATCATATAATTATTTCAAGAACTAATTTTGACATGTTGTTGGTAGTCTATGAACCTTGATTGAGTAGAGGTAGGAAGACTTATAGAGGCATATAATAGCACATCATCGGTGGAACTGTGTTATAAGAGTAGTGGCAAGCAAACAAATCATATGCAAAAAAAACCTTGCCGATACAAGAAAAGAACGGGTTGACTAAGCCTAAAAAAATCTAAAAAGGGCAAACCACCCGCAAAGATGTTAGTGGTAAACCCATTTGGTAGCTATTAATCATTGAGAAGAAACCATATTCATCTAAGGCGTACCAAGACAAGTTTTATGATGGCAAAAATAAAGTGATACACAAGGTAAAATCAACGAGACTTCAGGCTAAAATTATTGATATCATGGCATACAAAATGATAACCATGAACCTATCGGTTAGAACATTGTGCTCGAGCAAGATATGACATAAAAGTAATATGTCACAATTGAAAATGGCTTAATAAACGTCAACCAAATGAGGGAAGGTATCAAACACAAAATCTAAAGTCACTTAAAGTTGGAAAAATAACCCCACCCTATCGTTAATTTGACTACAAAAGTTGAGGAATGCAAACTTGTAGCGAAACCTGAGGTGAAGTCGATGATTGCGTAAGATTCTAAGAGTCGGTCCATTAAAAAAAATACTTGTCTGGGACCCTATTCATAGAAATAGTTTCTTAGATTGCCTCGTTGGATGCTAGATGAATCATGGCCATAGGCCGACCATTGTTGGAATCTGTTACATTACACGAAAAACTAGTCTTAAAGTAATACTTACACAAAAATTATGTAATCGTTAGGCTCAACCAAAAATGGTACTAATTGTATTTACTCAACGTTTTTATATGCATATCATCAAAAACATCTTTAACGTCATGTATAATTTATAAGCAAGTTATAAAAAATAATATCTGGATGTCACATGTTTTAAAGTTGGTCATAACTTGAATATAAGACTAATGTTCTTGTTGGAATCGCAGTGAGCGTGTTTCCTTGAATAAAGAAAGTTAACCCTAGCCAACTAGAGGGTTGGTGGATACGAGTTTCATTAAATATGATATGACCAACCAGAAAGGTCAAAGTCAGGTGCGATAGTTATAATATTAGCTAGTGGTGACGGGTTGTGACATTCTAAGCCAAGATAATTTTATCACATGAGAGTGTTTCCAAAAATGAAATAAACAAAAAATTAATGGCAAACACTTATATTCCGCTTCTAAATATAAGTAATAATGTGATATTATCTTATTTGGGCCCAAAGACCTGTACAAATATTATTTTGATCTACTTTTAAAAGATCTAATATTAGTGGAGATATGTTCTTACTTTTATAACATTGATCTTTCACATGTCTAACTGATGTGGGATTTTGATCCCATCTAACAATATTTTCGTACCACCGAGATATGAAAGATTGTACATTTTGTGATTTTGAGTATTAGACAAGTAAAATAAAAATTAAAACCCATGTATTAAAAAGTAAAATAATATATAAAATAAAAATATGCAAAGTTTGAAGTGGTCAACTTTCCATAAGTATGTTAATGGCTTGCCCTTAACATTCATTGACTTATATATATCTTGCTTGGTTTATTCCACTACCGAGTATAGATCTTCCCATTTAGAATTTAACTTATTCATTGTGGGTTTTTAATATGTAATAATACTTTCCTCGAAACTTTATCACCCACCTAAAAGGTTTCATTACAATTTTTTTTAATTAATAGCGATTTTGCAACAACGTACGATAATATTCTATGAAAATGTTATTTTTAGCACATTTTTCTCAATTAAGTCTTACCCTCCCTCATTCTGTTTTTATTTAAGGGTTTAAGTAGAGGTCGATTCGGTATGACACGATAATTGTTCCTGTTAAGACTATCACGTTCATATCATAAAATTTTCCAAAATGTGTTTCCCACGCTATTTTTTTTGTAAAATGGTTATGTAAAACCATAAAACCTCTTGTAATATATTCGAATCCGACCATTTACTAGTAGCTCATTTTAGGGTTATGTACAAATCAGGTCGGTCTTTTGCAGTATCATACCGTGTGTCTGACATAAAATGTTAGTTATAAAAGTAAAATTGAGTGAGGTTGTCCAAATTTTAGAGAAATTGGTGGGAGGAAGAGGTTTGAACGACCATGAAATACAGGCACATACTTTGGGTTGCAACTATTAATTTTACTGTTAGATTTTTCTAAAGATACATGGTTTCACCACCGACGAGAGCTTTCTATCATAATAAACAAGTTGGTGAACTTGTCTTCCTCACATACAAAGACTAAACAAACGCATGATCTAATACCATCAAATAAAGGTAAAACGCATTCATAACAAGTAGGTTGATTAATAGTTCAGAAGAGGCGAGAAGTTCCTTAATTCTCTAAAAACCATCATCACACTACATAGACCAGTGGAAACGGATGACCCCTTAAGAACTTTGAATACATATATACATTTGTCAAATAATCGAGATATAAAATGGTTGAAGGAAACCAACCTACTATCCAAATTTTGGACCCTTTTAATAGACTTATGTAGCTTCATAACAACCAATACAGACAACCGGGGAAGGGTCAACCTCGATGTTCTTTTCGCTGAACATGAAATCCAAGTACTTGGATGACCATACTTTGAATATACACGTATTATTATTAATTTTAAGAATATATCATAAAATGGTGAATTTCCACTAAATCAACCAAATGTTCAGTAGCACGACCATTGTTTTTCAATATATCATTTAAGTATGCTTCATATTATAGTCCAGCTATTGAATAAAATTATTGTTTACTGGCCGTTGGTATGTATTTCTCTTGTTTTTTAGTCTAAAAGGAATCATGTTATCATATTACATACGGTGTTAGATTATAAAAACCGTCCATTCATGATCATATCGATGCATACTAATCGGGTTATACTTGAATTTCCATAAATAACACTTACAAGTTGATATATCCAATGTATACAAACAGACCCATGTGAAATAGTTTGTTAAGGTTAAATTTAGTCAATACACATATGTTATTGTTAATAATTATTTTGAACAAAAACTAGATTTTTTGTCTACACGAGATAAAATGAGTTATGAAACTTCCTACCTTACTTAATTAATCGACCTCTGCTATTATTGCTACTGTTTTGTCATCAAACAAAGGATGGTATTTTCGTCTCATTTGAAAGGAAATAAATATCAAAATAAAATACAAGCAATCCAATCACATAATCTATCATTCATGTAAAAACATCGATAATATTATACATAAAATATAAAATATCAGAACGCGAAGTATTTGTGAGATTCAAACTAGCATTGACTTTTTAATTAATACGAAATTCAAATTATTCAAATGTTTCTCTTAGCTTAACATGGTGAGAGGTATCTTGTGGATCATTCACCTTTGTGAGATCGATCGAGGATCTAATTAATTATTATACCCTTTTGTGAAAGAGATTCCAAATAACACTCCTAGGAAACCTATTAAGTACATTGTACTATATCGATACATTTATTTATAATGTAGCGGATGTACTTGAAGAATTCAGAAATAGCTCTAGGGTAATTTTATGTTACGATAATCTTTTAGTGTCTAAATAGTATTAAGTTCTTTGTTAAGGAGCCTTTTTATAGAGAGAAAGTGAGAGCAAGACTAAGTAAGGAGAGAAAGTAATATTATTATAATCCACCAGATTATCCACTCGTGTGTGGTCCTTTTATAGTATAATAATGGGCTCTACACACTTTAATTCCTACCTTATTACACATTTAGTCCTCATATTTCCTCACTTATTCATAATAACTATTTCTATTGTTCTTTTTTACAATACTTCCCCCATAAAAGTACTTCTTTACAATTTTCCCCTACATCATTTATTCTCCCTCATCAGTACTGATGGATAATAAAGATGAAGATATGCATTAAACTTAACCATGGGCATTCAAAGATAGCATTATAAGATTATGGAACATCAATAACCATAAACGTAAAACATATCTTCCATATTTGACCTTGTTGTCCAAATATAATATTGATATAAACCTACTTAAATAACATGGTACTTTGACCCGTGAATCTTGTCAGTGTGCATTTTGTCTTATAAAGAAGACAAACATCGCTCATTATGTTGAAATTTTTGGCGTTAATCATAATATATTGCACCTCAACCTCTGCAGTTTCAATGATGATGAAGACGAAATATTCATGAGGACCAATGACTTCGCACAAATCATCATCATCAAAAAATATAGTCGTTTAAGTTTTTAGTAGATGTCTCAAAGTTTGACCTTCGAGTCGGGTTTCCAAGTCTACTTTGTATTTATGTGAGTAGACATTCAAACTATAAATAGAGTAATTCTCTTGTAATTTTCATAAGTATCTATAGTTTTGAATGTATATACATGTATCGTTGAATGAGTCTGTTAAGTAGTGTGCACTCCTGTCATGGTTTGCGGCACCTCTAACTGGTATTGTGTGATTGTTAGACCATATTATTTGATTACAAACATTGAAAGCATTAGGATAGTGAAATAGTAAGTTCTACATATATGTCATAGCAGTTGTTCAAGAAAAACGATAAACGAGTCTTTGGTCGGGTGATCAACCACATCGTTGGATGGATATCAGTTTTAAAAAAAGTTCAAATTTAAATCAAAGGAAAATATAATTAAGTAATTAAGTGTGTGTGTATATATATATATTAATTAATTAATAAAATTAAAATGAATTAATTAATTAATAAAATTAAAATGAATTAATTAATTAATAAAATTAAAATCAAATCACCAAATCTAATATAAACATTTTGTAATTTTAATTAAATTAAAGTCTTTTTAAAACTTTTTACTTATAGTATAAAATGAGACTAAAATGACACATATCTAAAATAAATATATTTTTAAAAAGTTAAGCAAAAAATGGCAACATCGCACCATTTGTTTACTTTTTTTTGAATTAACAAACTTTTATTAACTAAAAGTTATTTCTTACAAATTTTAGTAATGTAAATTCTTTGATAATAATATTACACTTTACATACGTGTATAATTTGATGCATTAACATTGATTCCCTTGATTGTATTTTCATTATCTTATTGCTGGTCCAAGAAGTTAGTCTCAAAATAAATCAAAAACTCATCTTCTTTTGGTATCAGTTATCAGCAATTTTCTAAGTTAATGATCTGCTACTCTACCAAACTATACACAAAGGAGTGATTTTGATTTGAATCTATCAAACAAAACTTAACCGCAAAATTATTAGAATCTTTTATATATTATTTGATTTGATGATAATGTCCAATATAATTTAATACAACTAGATCCTTTACTATTGTGTTAATCTTCAGATCTTAAGTTACAAATTTTAAGACTTTCTAAAAGTTTGTATGGCCCTAAGAGAGTTGGGAATTGGATTTTTTAATAAGCCATGTTCCATCTTACATTTGAGGGTCCAACGAGCCAGCTAATCGACAACTTGATTTTGGATTATAAATATGTGCTTAATAGTCATTGATAGGTATAAGAGTTTCTTATAACAATTTATTAAGGAGTTCAAGTATCAATTACTAGGACCATTTTCTAGCATATCAATTAAAATGGCATAATCATGTTCAATATCCACATATTTGAATCATTTTCAATTACATATTATAAGACCGCCTATAATAGTCTTACATTCTGCAACTAGAGGAGATTACTTACCATAGAGTCTGTCATAGGCAGCTAGGACTTCTCAATTGTTGTCTTTTATAAGGTCAGCCCCACTGGACTCTCTATTTAAGAGACAAGAATCATTAAAATCTAATTTAAGCATACTTTTATGAAGATGTGACCACTTTAGGAACTTTACCTTGTTATTGTTATCAAGATGAAAATAACATCCTAATTTAGTAGATATTTTTGTGTCACCAATCTAGATTTTTTTCTTCAAAATGTTTGTATTATCAAGTCTAAATATAATAAAGTAAATTTTATCTAAATAACTTTAGGATATATAATTTGGTCATCATATTTAGCTTTATCTTTGAAATACCATAGAGTAAAACAAGCAATACAGGGTAACATGGTTCTAATATGGATAGTCTTGTTGGTTCACCAGAACCAACATCTAATGAGGTGTTGTATAGTCATTTATCTACTTATTGTTATACTAAAAATACCAGGTAAATGGGATCAAACTGCTCAATATACTAAATAATTAACAAACAAGAGATTAACTGATTCTAAATTAGGGAATCATTGAGACCTGGATGCAAGGCAAAAACCATTTGTTTTGTAAATTATTGTTTATTGAAATCCAACCTTTTATAATCTTCCAAAAAATAAATAAATATTTAGTTGGAATAATGTTATTCCAAATTTTATCAAATAGATTATGACTAATACGTTTATATCTTAAATGACTCCAAGTTATTTTAGTATTAAATTCACCAAATTTTTCTAATGACCATATTATTTTATCCTTCTTTTTATTATGAATTGTAAGTTTTAATACTAAATTACTTTCTGATAGGAAAATATTAGATCTAAGTTTAGTTAAATCTCAACTATCATTTGACCAGAACTCACTAACACTTTCTTTTATATACCAATCATTATTAGAATCATTTGAAAGACTAATTAATGGTTGATTCCTAAACCCTTTATCTAACCATAATTCCATATTTTCATTCCCTAAGTTCCATACAGTGAAAGGTTTAACATTATCTTATATAGATTTTAATCTCTTCTAAATCTTTGAGCCTTTTGAGTTTGTTTTAATTTGAAAGAGATGTAAATTTTTACAGTAAATAGAGTGCATATATCTAGCCCATATCGATTTGTTTTCATGATATTTAAACCATAGTTTGCATGAAAATGTGTCTAGTAAGTCTGTGAGACTTCTAATATTCAACCAACCTTCCTTATAAGGCTTGCTTATAGAGTTCCAATTAGTCCTTATTATAGCTTGAGAAGACTCTTTAGATCCTCATAGAAATCTTTAAAGGATTTTTTCAATTCTATTCAGTATTGTCTTAAGTAAATTATTACACTAAATGTGGTAATAAGGTATAATTCTAGTACTGGTTGTATTAGTATTAAGCTACCACCAAAGGAAAGGGATTTACAATCTCAATCATGAATTTTAGATCTTATTTTTTTTACTAAATCATCATATAGATTGGCTTTATAACTGTTATGCACTGAAATCCCTAAGTATTTTAAAGGCAATGACTTGTTTTTTTAATCAAGTAGCCTCCTCAAAAGTTCTAATTCTAGTATGATTAATTTTGGTTGAAACAATACGACTATATTTTTCTTTATTTATAGATTGGCCAGATATTTCTTGATATGGTTTCAGAAATGAGTTTAAGTTATTTATATTGTTCATATAACCTTTTGCAAAGATGGCAAAGTCATCTACAAAGGCCAGACAATAAATATTCATGTCACTTATAGTTTTGAATGTCATTGTTTGGTTATTGTTGTAACAGGTTGATACCTCAAAATGATGTATTCCTCTACAATGAATGAAAAGGCTGGAGGAATTGGTATCCTTCTGCCTGATTCTATTAAGGTCTTTGAAGTATCCTTTGAGGTCACCATTAATTATTATTGAGCAGAAAGTACACTTGATGCTAGTATTGATAAGTTTAATAAATAAACTATAGTAACTAAATACTTTCATAACATTATTGATAAAATTATAAGATATTTTATTAAATGCTGTAGTCATGTCAATTTTTAACAGTATATTTCCACCTATAGATTTCTTGTTTAAGTTATACATAAGGTCTTGAGAGAGGAGGATATGTTCATAGGTGTTTCTTCCATGGACAAAACCTCATTGCTCTTCAGAATTGATCGCAAGAATAATTATAGTTAATCTTTCTTTTAATATTTTGGACAGTATCCTATTGAAATTAGAGCAAAGATGAATTGGTCTAAAATCTTTCCAATTTTTAGGGCTATCTATTTTGGGGATTAAACAGATGGCAGTTGAGAAAATTTCATTTAGAGAAGAGTATCCAAAGAAATAATCTACCACAAAAAGCATAAATCATTCAGAATAATGGGCCTACGTGTTTGGTAAAATGCTGCATTGAACCCATCAGGTCCAGTAACACTATTTGGGGTTAGACCTTTAATTGCTTTATGTATTTCTTCATCCGTAAAAGCGTTGAAGATGAACCTATTATAAACATTAGATATTAAGTTAGGGATGATATGCATAGACTGTATATATTGCTTAACAATATTATTAGTTGCTAATAAATCTTTAAAATAGTTTACAACTAGTTCGCTAATTCTATTTTGATCTTCTACCTATATTTCTTCATGATATATCCCACTAATCCTATTCATTTTCTATATTTTCTTTAAAAAATTGCGAAAAAGATGAGTATTTTTATCACCATTCTTAATTCAGTCGATATAATTTTTTTTTGTTCCCAGTAGGATTCTTCTCTTGCCAAAAGAATAAGATAATTGGCATTGGTTTTAGATTGGTTAATCGTGTCCTCTAAATTTTTGGTTTTTTGAAATTTATTTTCAAAAAAGGTAACATCATCCTCAGCTTTTGCAATATCATTAAAGATATTGTCAAAAAAAATCATGTTTTCAAGATTTAAGTTTAGTTTTAAGTCTTTTGAGTTTTTTCTAAAAAAACATACAATGGTTGAACAACTAATAAAGTATTCCATGACTCATTTAAGGTTTGTTTAAAGTCAGGGTGAAGTTTCCACATATTAAAGAATTTAAATGATGGTTTTTGTTTAAATGAGTTGTTACTTATAGACATGCATAATGGGGACTGCCCTGAGCAGGTTTTGGCCAAATGTTTGACCTGAATATTATCAAAATAGTTTATAATTTTTACATTTATTAAAACTCTATCTAATCTTTTCCAATTTCTCATATTTTTCCAAGTATACGGTGAGCCTATGAATCATGCGTCCTCTAAAGAGCAATATGATATTGTGTTATTGAAGTCATCAACACTTCTCGAACACAATGTTAAACAAGAGAGTTGTTTAGAGGAATTAGTGATGCAGTTGAAATCACCCATAACAATCCACTCTAGTGGATTGTTAGCTAAGTCTATAATTCTATCCCATAAAGGTAACCTATTAATTCTAGAAAACTTTGCATATTTACCATAAAGTCTTTGTTTAATGTTGAATGCTGGACTTAAGTGAATGATTGGTCATGGTTGCAGATTACATCCACTATAAAAGTATTCTTCCATATGATCCCTATTTTTTGTTTACATTTGATGTTCCATAAATAAACCTAAGAGTTTCCAAAGTGGTTTCAAGTTTGGTTCCAGCTACCATAGGTTCCTGTAAGGCCACAAATCTATTTTTTTAGCTTTTAATATTGATTTTAATCTTCTAATTGTGCCTTTATTTCCTACACCCCTAGTATTTTAGTATAATACTTTAATAATCATTTAAATCTAGAGGTGGAAGATTTATTTGAACCTTTAAAGGTCATTGGTTTATTGTTTAAAATCATTTTGCTAGATTTAATTTTAGTTTTGTATGATTTCTTGTTAATCACTTCTTTAGACTACTGCTCTTTGACATTGTGGACATATGTTTTGAGAATGACTACCGGTTAAGGTAGACTTTGGAGAATTTTCAGGTTGTTCATCCTTAGATGAATCAGAAATAAAACTTTAGAGTTATTGAATGTAGAGCTTCAATTATTTTAGGGTTTAGATCCTCGATAGTTATTGAGGTACTTGTTGACGGAGAGTTACTTTTTTGTTTTTTATATTTTGTATATTTTTTTATTTTTCATTAGAAATTTTTTTATGATTTCTCAATAGTTACATTATTATTTTTCCCTAAAGATTCTGAGTTATCTTTATTTGTTTCACTTACTATTACAGATTTTACTTTAGGATATCAGAATTCTGTAACTTTTATAGGTTTCTTGTTCTTGTTGTTTATATGTTAACCTAAGTTTAAATTATTTTCAATCTCTTGTATGCCATTTGATTTTTTATTTTTGTTACATTGGCTTACATTATGGCCAAGATGGTGGAAATCCAAACAGTATAATACGTTACCTTCATATGTTATGTCCAACCAAACCCCATATTGACCTCCAAAATCTATCCAAATGTTGTTACTGAGAGACTTGGATACATCTAATTCTATCCAAACCTGACAATAACTATATCTAGCCCTACTTCTATTTAGGATCCATATATTTAGATGTCTTTTTATAGTTTTAGCTATCATGATAATAGTATCATTATTGTATAAAAATTTAGGGACTTTAGGAAATGTAACCCACAATGGAGTTACAAGGGACTTTTTTAGGTTCGAATTCGGGATCCCATTTGAAAAGCCTCATGGAATGCTGGCTAATTGACCAAACATTCATCTTTCATATAATCTTTTAATCCTATAATTTCTCTAGTTCAATTAGTATGTGTCTTTGGTCTCATACAGATTGGTAAGTTCAGTTATTAAGAATGATGCATTAGGAAAAAATAATACATGAACTCTAGAGAGAGAAAGTCAGAGCACAATTGAGTAGATCAAACAGTGTTCAACCTCTTTATTAGTTCAGCCTTGCCCTTTATATAGATGCGCTAAGGCTCAGCTTCAAACTGAAAATTGTTACATAAAATGCGGTAAATTACCCTTAGTCTTCAATAGTATTACATAGTCATAATTGTTCTACTAAACTTATATTACCCCTAGTTCTCATGTCAGTAAATGAATGAGAACTAAATATCTTTGAATCCTTCCAAAATCCATATTAGAAATCTCGAAGCCAAAAACTCAGTAGAAAACTCGAAGCCAAAAACTCAGTAGAAAACTCGAAGCCAAAAACTCAGTAGAAAACTCGAAGCCAAAAACTCTAGTAGAAAACTCGAAGTAAAAAATTTAGTAATTTATTTTTCTTTCTCCTCGAATCTTTCTGAAAGAAATTTCAGAGCACAGTCATCAAACTTAAATTGGAGAATGGTAGTCTTTGAATTTTGTCAAAGATGCCCACAAATATAACCGTTCAGATGCATCATGGATGCCTAGCTGCTAGATTCATAGCTAGCTAGCTAGCTAGTCTGACAGATGTCGAACTCATATTTTCATTATTTTGCATTCCGCCCTATCATCATAGAGTCATTTCCACTTCTACACGTCTTTTTGTCCTCATATAAATTCATTAGTAGCCTCATTTTTCATTCTCACAATACAAATTCCTTAAGAGAGAAAAAGCATACCCTTGGCTACCTTCAACGTGTTCTTCAACTTTCTCAACATCTTCATCAGAAAACTCAAACTTTCCGATCAAAACCTATATTCTCCGGTCAATCTCCATCCAGTTTATGAGAAAAAAATCCAAAAACCAGAAGATCCAAGGCTAGCATACCCAAAACACCCAAATATCCAAAGCCTGACGATAATCTAGTCTTCGGATCATACGACTAGTTTTGCATTACTGAAAGAGCTGAGAAGTATAAGACTTCTGGATTAATCAACAACGCTCATATTGGAACAACCACCAAAACCACTTATCACAGTAACTTCGATCCAAATAAAGTACATCCTTTTTCACCTTCCCCTATAACTAAAGTGCTTCCTTTGTCTAAAGTTCAAACACCTAAAACGCCTCGAGCCTCTTCTTCTCAAATCAAAGTTTCACCTCTGATTAGTGAAGAATCAAACGAATATTTCTCAAAACAAATCTCAATTACTTCTTCATCGACTCATCCTCCACCAACTCAAAAGAGAAAAACTTTCATAGCCATGGGAGACGATTCCAACGTTACTCTAACTCCCCATATCCGAATCCAGCTACTCAGTCTCCTCCTTAGAGAAAAATAATTGAAGAAGCTCAATTGTCCTAACAAAATCCATATAGAAACCCTTCCTAAACAAGGGATCCCTCATCAGAAGCCGATGCTCTATTGCTTCAACAAAATCTTCCTCAAACAAGAGATGAAACATCAGAACCCGATGAAGCTGATTCTGAGACTACTAGATCTGATAATGGAGCTGAATCCGATGAGGGGAACTCAGAAACTGCTGCGGAAAAGAAAGTCTGCAAGCCTCGAAAAAAGAAAGCACCTGGCATTGTTTCCAGTGAAGAAAGGGAAGCTATTGGTAGAAATTTAAGAGGTTTTGATGCTGACTATATTATTCAGCTGAAAAAGGTTCCATACATATACTACTAAGAGAGTCAAGCATCAGACCTAAAGAAACAATGGGGAATGGGAGAGAACGTCACTGTTCGATTGCCTAAGAAAGGGGAAACCCTCTTAGACTACAAAAACGACGAGTTGGTAGTCTATCTCGAAATCATCAATTAGGGTCTTCGGTTCCCACTAGATCCTATGACCGTGGATTACTTCGAACTTCTCAACCTATGCCCTACTCAAGTGACACTGAATCAATGGTTCAATCTTATATCTGTAATTATGGCATCTCGGTTGTCCAAGATTCTGATCAACGTCAAGGATTTTATCTCCTTAACCCAATTATCAAAAGGTCTGAAGCTCTCCTTTACTACCTCACTTTAGTAGATGATTCAAAAATCATCGATGATCTCCTGGAAGCTGATAAACTCTGGAAGCAAAAGTTTATCTTTATTTCAGGAGAATGGGAGAATGGAGAAGAGATATCTGATGCACACCCATCAAAACTGAATCTCATCTGGAAAAGCTATCGTAAGTACTTCCAAAACTATATACTTTAAAATATATCTCATCTGTTGATTCCTTGTTAATTATTTATTTGCATGATTATTTCAGAAATTCTTAGGCGATATGCTATACGCCGGTCAGCAGCCAAGGATATTTTCAAAAAGCTTGTCGTTTGGGCCAAAAAAATGTGGAACAACGCATTCCACACTACCTTCCATTTGATCAACTTCCTTAACAGTCATCTTTTTATGATCACGGAGGGAGCCTTGCCTCCTCAAAATTTGATGGATGAAACCAATCCTCATCTCACCTGCAAAAGGTTAGTTCAACCTGATTGCAAGGTATCCCTCCATATGCGCAGCAGGTCGGAAAGTTACCTGCCAAAGAAGAAAAAAGAAAAGTAAAAAGGCAGCTAGCACATCTGGTGCTAGCCTTTCAACGCCGTCAAAGCCTAAACATCGCAAGAGAAAAGCAAGAGAGCAAACGTTTTCACCCATCGAAGAAGAAAAAGAGCAACAACCTTATTCTAAGAAAAATAAAGCTTCCACCAGTCCTCATGGGAAGAAAAAGAAACAATCCAAAATCACTGAATACGCATTGGTCGATGAGGAAGAAACTACAACTGTTGGAAATCAACAAAATCCTCTTCTCAAAGAACAAACAACCAATAATGATGTTTCGATCATCGTCGAGGATAATGCTGATTATGGCAATCAAAACACTGACCATTTCGACCCCAACAGTTTTATTAATTTCAACGAGTCACAAAATCTTGTTAGAGAAGACGATCCTGTCCTCCAAGATATTCAAACCCGTATGCACCACTTCGGGAGAGCGACAACCTTCACAGAGTCACCAGAAATCATCTGCCCCACCGTTCCAACTACAATTTTGGACACGATTCCTCGTCCTAGCCCAACATATTTTCCTCCTCCTCCACCCAATCCTGAAGTCCTTGCTGCACTACAAGCAATCATTGATCTTGACACTGTAGCAAAGGCGTTTGCTTCACAAGTCGAGGCTTCTCAAGATCATTTGAAACAATTGGCCAAAGACATGGTCTACTACAAAGGAATTTCCGAGGGTGAGAAACAACTAAGGGAAAATTTTCAAGGCAAGGTGGTCGAGCAATTCTATATGTTCGAAGCAGCACTGTCTGAGCTTATTCGAGGGGCGCTCTTCATCAAAAGTCATTTGCGAACAATACATTTTGATGAGAAGGAAAAGCTGACTGCCTCACATCAAGATGAGATGGACAGGCTCAAAGCTAAACATGCTGATGAGCTTACTGCTGAAAAGGTAAAATCTGAAGGCCTCCAAACTTCTTTTTCTTCCAGTGAAACAAAAAATAAACAGTTAACTGATGAGATGGCCAAACTGTAAAGAAATTTTGAGAAATAAAAAGTTGCTGCTGCAGAAATTGAATGTTCCAAAGACATGTTGGCTGCCATTAACAATGGCAAAGAAGAGACAACCATCACTTTTCTTCGAGAACTTCATGCAACTTTTCCAAAAATTAATCTTTCAAGTTTTTGGAGCGACATTCCTATCAAATGACGTCCTAGTGAAGCCTTCAATCATGTCCTAGACTCATCATCATCAGAAGAGGAATTATCCGAGGACGAGTCGTCTGAGTAACTTTATTGTTCTTTAATCTTTTGTTATCATTTTTGTACTTGTCAAACTAGAACCCTGCTAATTATGATTTGTCGAATTAATCTAATTGACAAATGTTTATTTATTTCTCATTTTTATCATCCATATGAACTATTTGATGTTAACAATCCTGAAATAACTATAATAATTTTTAAACATAATTCTTTAAATACGACAATGCACTTCGAATTTCACAATATATAACTATAAATTTCAAATATAACACCTCGAATACCGCAATGCAGTTATTGAACGTTGCACTTCAAAAAATCATAGCATGTCTGGTGAACGATGAACTTTGAAAAAACACATTGCATTGCACTTAGAGAAAATCACAATACATTTAATGAACGTAGCACTTCGAAAATGGATGTATCTTCGAAAAGTGTAATAAACACTTCAGAATATTCTACTCTTAACCAATCTCAAAGATGATCAGTCTTTGATAAGTTGTTAAGATAGTTTTTAATACACAATTATAAACAACCATTGGCCAAAAAAATATTTTATTGATAATATTGAATATGTACATACCACCTCGTTAAAACCTTCTTGGGCCAACATGGTAGGAAATAGTGCGTCGTTCAATAGTAAAAAATCCAAAATACAAAGACAAATGTATTCCCAATACAACATCAAATGTTTATATTCCATGGGCGTTGAAGCATCCTCCCTTGAAAATGGCAAAGATGATAAGACCCTGGTTTTATCCTCCTAACAACCATATAAGGCCCTTCTTAATTTGGAGCCATTTTTTCAAGGGTTTTCTCCTTTGTATGTAAGAATACTTTTCTCAACACTTTATCGTCTTATTTAAATTCTCTTCTTTTCACCTTCGAATCATATATGTTCCTCGTAAGAGTCTGATAATGGAGTACATTTAAATGAGCTCGAACTCTTTTCTCCTCAATCAAATCTAAATTCTCCTTTTTAGCTTCATCATTGAATCTTTCAAAATATTAATTTATTCTAAAAGATGACATCGTAGATTTTACGGGGCTAATTGCATCCATTCCATATGCTATGGCAAAGGGAGTTTCTTTTGTAGCCTCCTTGGGAGTTGTCTGATAAGCCCAAAACACCTCTTGTAAATAATTTGGCCATTTTCCTGTTGCCCCTATCAAGTTCTTCTTCAAGCCATCGAAATTTATTATGTTTGTCACCTCGACTTGTCCATTAGCTTGAGGATGAAAAGACGTCGAAAAATATTGTTGAATTCCTTTCGACGTACAAAATGAAGTCATTTCTTTATTATTAAAGTGAGGTTCATTATCTGTTGTAATTATTCAAGGAACACCAAAACGACAACAAATATTATTCGCAATAAACTTTATCACATCGTTTGTCTTTGTTCCAGATAGAGGTTCTGCCTCGACCCATTTTGTAAAATAATCCACTGCTACAATTATCATTTGCCTTCCTCCAGAAGCTATTGGCAAAGTCCCCAATAAATAAATCCCCCATCTATCAAATGGTATAGCCTCGGTTATAGACATGAGAGGTACTGCTGGCCTATAAACAACACTAGCAAATCTTTGACAAATATCACATCTTCGAACTAAATTTTTAGCATCGTTTATGATTGTAAACCAATAGAATCCCGCAAGTAAAACTCATCGTGATAAAGCTTTAAACCCACAATGTGGTGACCCTTCTCTATCATGCAATTCTGATAATACCTCCTGTGATTCTTGCTTGTCTAGACATCGTAACAATAGCCTGTTTAATGCTTTCTTATACAATAATCCATCTAACACTATGTATCCGAAGGTTTTACCTCTCAATTTTTGAGCCAATCTCGTATCATCTGGTAATGTTCCTTGAGGCAAAAAAAATAAGAATATATGTTCGCCAATCTCCTCGAATTGCATCGGATGTAAAAAAGAACTCCTCTATACATTCGCACTGACTAGATTGAGTAAAAATTGAAGGATTTTCTTGTATCAAAATCCAAGGATATTCCTCTTTATAGGCAATATTTGCTAAAGAATCAGCCACCATGTTACTTCCTCGACTTATATATTCAACAACAACATCATCATCGAATAACAACATTAAATTCTGAAGTTCCCGAAGATATAAAATCAAACGATCCTTTCTTGCCTCGGAAAATCTAGATACCTGATCTGCTAACAACGGAGAATCCGTTTCCAAGCGTACTGAATTTGCTCCACATATTTTTGCCAATCTTAAACCTGCCAAAGCAGCTTCGTACTCAACTTCATTATTCGAAGCTTGAAAACCAAATTTAATAGATCCAATCATCGTTTCTTCAGTTGGAGCTATCAACTAAACCTCAACACTACACCCTGAACACTAGCCCATCCATCTATTCAAATAATCTACCTTGAACATATTGGTGCATTATCTTTACTTTCTTCCACATCTGATCTACTCGAATAGAATTCAACAAAAAAAACTGTCAATTCTTGGGCTTTAATTGCAATTCGAGGTGTGAACAAAATATCATAATCCCCCAACTTGACTGACCACTGGGTCATTCTCCCCGAAATATCAGGTCTTTGTAAAGCATTTTTCAAATGGAATGAGGTTTGAACTTCAATAGTGTGAGCTTGAAAATAATGACGTATTTTCCTAGCAGCAATCACCAATGCTAATGCTAACTTTTCCAGTTTCAAATACCTCTTTTCTGTTGCCACTAGACTTTTACTGATATAGTACACTGGCTTCGAGTTACCTGAACCTTCACTTATCAACACCGCGCTTAGTGTAAAATCCAATACCGTAATGTACAAAAAGAGCTTTTCTCCATTTCGAGCTTTTGATAATATTTCTGGTGATGATAACAATTTTTTTTATATTTGTGAATGCTGCCTTACACTCCGATGTCCATTCAAATCTGTTTGGTCCTCGTAAAACTTGAAAGAAAGGAAAGTATTTGTCAGAAAATCTAGAATAATCGGTTAAGTGCTGCTAACCTTCCTGTCAGAATCTGCACTTCTTTAATAGATCAGGGTGAATTCATCGCTATCAGGGCTTTCAACTATTTTGGATCAGCTTTTAATCCTCTTTCACTGATGACATAACCCAAAAACTTCCTTGACCAAACTCCGAAGGTGCATTTTTCAGGATTCAGCTTTAACCTGGTTGCCCTCAAATTCAAAAATATTTCCTCTAAATCCTCAAGATGCACATCATCCTTCAAACTTATTACCACCATATCGTCTATATATACTTCCATATTTTTTCCGATCTGAGTAGCAAAGATTTATTCATCAATCTTTGATAAGTGGCTCTAGCATTTTTCAATCCAAAGGGCATAACCTTATAGCAATGTAGCCCTCTATCAGTTATGAATGTCGTACATTCTTGATCTTTAGTATCTATCTGAATCTGATCGTATCCTGTAAAAGCGTCCATGAATGTTAGTATTTTATTTCCCGAGGTAGATACAATCAGTTGATCTATTTGAGGAACATGATATGGATTTTTAGGACATGCTCGATTCAAGTATGTAAATCCACATACATTCTCCATTTCTCATTCTTCTTTTTTACAACTACCGGATTTTTCGTCCACAAAGGATATTGTGACTCTCTTATATGTTTGACCCTGGATAACCAGTCTACCTTAGCGACAATTGCTTCTGCTTTCTCTGAAGAGAATGCCCTTCTTTTCTGAATCACTGGCTTCACCTTCGGATCAATAGTCAAACTATGACGAATCATCTCAATTGGTACTCTTGTTACATCCTCTGTTTTCCAAGCGAAAACGTCCAAATTAACAGATAAAAATTCCAGCAGTAGTTGACGTAAAAGTGGGGTCAGTAAGGTTCCGATACAAAGCACTCCTCCTTCCGAAAAAGTAAACTCCTCAATTTCTTCACTTACTGTTAGAGACCTTGGGTTTCTCTCGAATCGCCAACTCTTTCTTCAACATCCAAGGTTAACCCCTCTGACTGCTATTCATGCATCAAGTCTCCACTGTTGGCTCCTCAAATTCAAAGCGCAGTGGCATAACATTCTCTAGCTATCTCCTAGTCGCCTCGAACGACCCCAACTCGATCCCCTACTACATACTTGAAACATTGGTGAGTTGTTGACACTACCCCATACATTCTAGAAATCCATGACCTTCCAAAAATAGCGTTGTAGCTCGTGGGTAAGTCCACCACCACAAAAAGCACCTGGACCTTCTTCTTGAACAGTTCTTTTCCCAGACTCACTTCTCCCTCGAATTCCCCAATCACACGAACTGTTACGCCTGTAAATCATATAATTGTTCGTTTTGATTGAGAAATTTGAGATGGATTTGTCATTCTATCATAACTTGATTTAAAAGAACATTAGCAGAACTACCAGTGTCAATAAGCACATGTCGAATTTCGATGCCAACCAACTTTGTACCGATAACCACTGCATTTTCATGCGACCCTGCTGTTCCTCGCAGATCATCCTCATCGGATATAATGAAAGGAATAACCTTTTTTCCATACAAATGTGTGGATATTTTCCCTTCAATTTGAGTTGTCAGATTGACAACATGCCTCTTCCTCGAGCTATCAGAGTTGGTAGTCATTGAATCGCCTCCAAAAATGGCTAACAACTTAAAAAAAATTGCATAAATATCGCAAACGCCCCTTTTCTTTTGGATCTTCAACTACCATCAAAATCAACCTGTTTGGATCCTTCTCCGCATATTTCGAAGAAGTAACAAATTCTTCAGCTTTCGAATCTAAAATCATCAAATTCTCAGCTGGTACAGTTGGATTAGCCTTCGAAGTTGACGCTGCATTTTTCAAACCGCTCCTTTATGACTTCACATAAGTCAATAGCTTCCCATTTTCGATCAAGATCTGAACCTCCTTTTTTAACGCAATGTAATCATTGGTATCATGTCTGATGTCTTCATGATACCTGCAGTATTTATTATTCTGCTCCTCCCTTGGCATACTTATTGAAGTTGGCTTCCTAAAATTTACAAAGATTTTGTTCTTATCAAAGATTATAGCCACATTCTCTGTCAAATCAGCATAATATTCTGGCCTAACCCATTGATTTGGCCTTGGCCTGTTATAGTTATAGGATGGAGCATGATTTGAATATCCACCAGTTCGAGGTGATAAGTTGTTTTTCTTCTGTCGTGTCTATTGATTACCATTCGAGGGTTGCCACCTGACTCGAATTTTTTGGAGTACTAACTGGTCCTCCTCGGGAAATGGTTGACTCTTTAACCTTAATCTGATCCACAACTTGAGCTATTAAGGCTCCAAAATTTAGTGGTTTCTTCTTTGTAGTTTTATTGGCCACATCCCCTGGCAATAGACTTTGGCGAAAAGTTATCATCACCACATTTTCTTCGCAATTGTCCAAACTTGCTTTAGTCAAAACAAACCCTTTCGTATAATCCTTTAATTTATCTACAGCTTTCTGCTTGCACTTGATAATTGTATCCCCATTCGCTCTAATTTTCTTACTACCCACAAACTGCCTTCGAAAAGTAGTGTAAAATTCCGTGAAGTTTGAGATGAATCCCCTCGAAATTCGGTTATACCACTTTAAAAATATTTCTTTAAAATTCAGTAAAAATGCACAACATACCAGCCGGTCATCATCTTCAAAATTCATCATATAGTTCTTAAATTATTTGATGTGATCATCGGGATCTTGCATCCCATCGAACTTTTCCACCTTAGAAATGTCAAAATACTTCGGAAGTGTTAGAGATCGAATCTCAATTTTCAATGGAGAGTTTCTCCAATCGACACCTTGCACAAACTGATCATCGGTTCCCATTACTGCATACAGATTTCGATCAGTCTCACCATACTGATTCGAAGTGTTCCCTTCACACCACGTAGAACGAAGAACATTGTCCCTTTTAGATTTGTATTCCTTTTATATTTCCCCGACTACTCTTTATCCGGTTCGTCTTTCGAAGAACTCCTATATCTTTTAAAGCCTGAAGCAGAGCTTTATACCTCTTCATCACTAGAGATTACATACTTTTGCTTGTCTTTTTTCCCTTTGCGAAAGGAATACCGCTCTTTAGGAGATTCGAATCGCTCTTTTTTATGTTCACTTCTAGCTCGCTGATCAGCACATGATCGATTAGATTGATCTTCCATATCAAACTTCTCATTTTCTTATCTCACCTCGGATTTGAACTTCGTCGAGTGAATTTTTTGTTCTCTTTCTTCATATTTTTCAGTAAGCATATTTATTTTATCTAAAAGTTGGTTCCACGCATCTTAACGTCTGATTGAGTTTGGATCAAAGTTGATCTATCCAGTTTGTTTTCATTTATTTACAAATCATCTTTTAAAGTCTTCATCGCCGATCGTAGTGACGGATTGTTTTCGCGATTCATTATATGTAATTCAAGGATTGCATTAAAATTCAAACAGGTAAGTCACTGATTCTTAATCGTCCCCAATGGAGTCGCCAATTAGGTGAGTTCAGTTATTAAGAATGTTTCCTTAGGAAAACATAATACGTAAATTCTGGAGAGAGAGAGTTTTTAGAGAGAGAAAGTCAGAGCACAATTGAGTTAGATCAATAAATGTTCAACTCCTTTATTAGTTCAGCTTTGCCCTTTATATAGAGGCGCTAAGACTCAGCTTCAAACTGAAAATGGTTACATAAAAAGGGGTAAATTATCCTTAGTCTTCAATAGTATTACATAGTCATAATTGTTCTACTAAAACTATATTATTTACATTTTAGTTGTTAAATTTATACTTTCATATCACAGATAAACTAAAGTCTCCTGCTAAGTGTAACATTTTGATAAATGTTTGAATAACATATATTTGGGGTCTACCTAGAAAAAAAATTCTTACTTAAGTAAACTTAGCATTGTTAAGAAACAGATAATTATATTGTTCTGTGAAGTGCACTTCCTTAAAATATCTCATATGACCATGTTAAACCTCTTTCGTGGAAGGTCTTGGCTTTACTGCTTCCAATTGTTTTGTTTTGCTGATGAAGAGTCTCCATATCTTGATGAGAAACTTGGTCGTAGGTAGGGTTCGTCCTTAGACCAGGAAAATGACCATCATACTTTTGTAAGGATTTACCCATATTTCTTTTTTCATTCTGGTGTTGCCCGTGATCTTGATTCTTATCCGTCGAAGAAGATTCGTGATTCGTTGTTTTTCTTCTTTTGTGTTTTTTGGGTTTGACAAAAAATTCTGTTTTGTACTTTGGTTAAAAAAAATATTAACGGGTCTTGTTATTGGTGGTTGAAATTTTCTTCCATTTATCTAAATATGTGACTTTGACCAGTCATCATAGCTAATCGGAGTTGTATCTCAACAAGAAAATAGATCTTTTAATCAGAATCTTGGATCTGTTCTTGTAACTGCTAACCCTGAAATCGTTTTTCTAGCCACGATTTCAATTGCTCATATTTAACGTTGATAAATATATCTTTTTCCTTTTTCTTTGATTCAGAAGATGTGTGATTGCAATTAACCAACAGAAGAGATGGATCGAGAATCAAAATTTGGATTTCTAGAGAAAGCCCTCTTTCTTGAAAATCCTCAACCTTAATTTTGGAGAGTTTCTCCATCTTCACATTCTCCTTGTTGTCTACTACAAAATAAATATCTTAATTTTTTTATTTAGCTTAACAATTAAGAGATGACTATATTATATCTCGCTAATATTTATAGTTAGGTCTCATATAAAAACATTTATTACCTTTTTATTTAAAAAATATTTATTTAATACTTCTTTGTTAAATCTCTTTTTATATATTGTTCACTACTCATCTACAAACCTCTTAATAATACTCATGTCAGAAGTTGTTTTATCCTAGAATTAGACCTTACATAACCGTTAAAATATATAATTTAAACACTATGCTATATTTTGATTTTGATTTGCTTTTTTAGATTATTAGATATTTAATGTTTAGTTTAAAAATATTAAAAATTCTATTTTTATCTAGTTTAAGTTGTTTGACTGATGTTTGGTTAGTTGTATAGTATTGGACTGATGTTTATGTACATTTTGGAATATATATTTTTTTTTGTTGATTTTGGGATATAATTGAGAAATGGGTTATGGATTGAAGTTTGAGATTTGGTTTTGTTAGTGATTTTTGCTAGGACCGAGCGAAGGTGATGGTGTTTAGTGCTCGAATTTAGCAATCCTCACTTAGGAATTTGCTCTTACGCCAGCGTATGTGATGCATTTTATTGCTAGGTGTAGTGAATGTGATAGTTTATCGTTTGGTTTTTGTTGTAACTTGAATCCATAGCTCGAAACTCGAATTCGGTATTAGTTCAAGAATGAAAAAGTTAAAGTTTTTAGTTAGAGAGATTTAATTCAAGAATTAGAAAGTTAGCCCTTTTATTTCTAGAATATTAGTTCGAAGGTTTTAAGTTTGGGGTTTTTTAAAAGGAAATGACACTAAAGGTACTTACTCACAAACTATACTGCGATCTAATATCCAAACTATCATTTATGCTTACTTAAACCCATATCATCTATGCAAGTCCCAATCAATACTCGATTCTTTAATAATACCTCAAATACCCATGCTTCATCACAAGCCACATAACCACTTCTAATTCTTGAACCAAAGTTTCTCTTTCTTACTTTTTATTTTATTTTTTAAAAGGTCCATATCTTTCAAACCGGAGCTCGGAAAAAAAAATCTAAAAGTACCATCGGCTTGGTTTTTTAGGACGAACAAAACTAGATATATTGATGACATTTTTTTATTTTTTCTTTAAAAAAATCATTAGTAACATGCGAGATCAACCATGAGAGTTCTGTACATTTTTAACCATACGAGTTTACTGAATATTAGACATGAGAGTTCTTCATTATAATCCAACCGTGCGAGTTCTTGTATATTAAATCATTCGATTTTAAGTCTATTAGTTGTTCTAGATCCTTATGTTTCCAACCACGAGAGTTGCGTACATTTCTAACCCTGCGAATTTATTGAATATTAAACATGAGGGTTTTCCATTATAATCAAACTGTGTCAGTTCTTGTATATTAAACTGTTTGATTTTAAGTTTATAAGTTGTGCTAGATCCTTATATTTCCAACCACGAGAGTTCTGTACATTTTTAACCATGCGATTTATTGAATAGTAGACATGAGAGTTCTTCTATTATAATCCAACCGTGCAAATTTTTCTATATCAAACCATTCTCTTTAAGTTTATTTGTTGTGCTAGATCCTTATGTTTCCAACCACGAGATTTATGTACATTTTTAACCATGCGAGTTTATTGAATATTAAACCATTCGATTTTAAGTCCACTGAGTGTGTTAAATCCTTATATTTCCAACCATGAGAGTTCTGTACATTTTGTAACAATGTGAGTTTATTGAATATTAAACATGAGAGTTCTTAATTATAATCCAACCATGCGAGTTCTTCGTACAACACCTAAAGAATATGTGAGTTTATTCTTATTGAGTCACAAACGAATAAATCATAAACAAGACAATACACTACAACCTATAAACAACACAACACAACCAATAAACAAGACAAGACATTAAATTTAATATTAAACCATTCAATTTTTATTGTTTCGACTTTGGTACCTGTAGGGTTTTCTAGAGGTTGGAATGGCAAACGAAACTTCAAATATGAATTCTTTGACGATGAACAACGGCTGGCGACACCTTTTTTTTCCTGAGGGAACCCGCAACCGCTACTCAGAGTGCAATGAGTGCGCACAGGGTAAACTCTTAGTCTGACACAATAGCCTGCAAACCACGCCAGAAGGTAAACCACACAAGGTGACAGGCTCAGCCGAGAAAGCGTATGTAGAGGGACTCGAACTCATGAACTTTGGTCACAAGCATGCCTTACTCAACCAACTCGGCTACCCCCTTGGGGGCTGGCGACGCCTTTATTGCTTCGTCGGGTTAAGAAATCATCGTCGGAGGTAGCCGAAAAAGATGGAAAGAAAGGAAATCATCGGGTACGTCTTTCTGGAGGTAACTGGGTATTTGGGGTTTAGTGGGTTTATTGATTTAAATGGGTTTACTCTGATCGAGGGAAAGGTTTTCCACGCTAAAACACTTTTTTAAGGGAACCTGCAGCCGCTACTCAGCGAGTGCGCACAGATAGGGTAAACCCTCGATCTGACACAATAGCCTGCAAACCAACGCCATAAGGTAAATCACACAAAATAAATAGGCTTAGCCAAGAAAGCGTTTGTAGAGGTACTCGAACTCATGACCTTTTTGGTCACAAGCATGCCTTACTCCACCAACTCGGCTACCCCTTTCAGGACACCCTAAAACACTTTTCTTCTTTTTTCGGAGGGAACTCGCAACCACTATTCAACGAGTGCGCACAAAGTAAGCCCTCAGTCTGACGCAATAGCCTGCAAACCAACGCCAGAATGTAAACCACACAAGGTGACAGACTCAACCAAGAACGTGTTTGTAGAGGGACTCGAACTCATGACCTTTGGTCACAAGAATTCCTTACTCCACCAACTCGACTACCCTATTGGGGTACCCTAAAATACTCTTTTTCTTTTTTTGGAGGGAACCCGCAGCCGCTATTCAGAGTGCAATGAGTGCGCACAGGGTAAACCCTCAGTCTGACGCAATAGCCTGCAAACCAACGTCGGAAGGTAAACCACACAATGTGAGAAAGTGTATGTAGAGGGACTCGAATTCATGACCTTTAATCACGAGCATACCTTACTCAACCAACTCGGCTACCCCCTTAAAGCTACCCTAAAACATTCTATTTATACTAGTTAGGGTATTTTTTATCTCTTTTTTTCTCCAAATAACTATTTATAGTATGTTATTTTTGGATATTAGGTGGTAATAAAATAGTTGAGTGAATATTTATAGGTATCTTTCTCTTTTTTAAATTCTTCTCTTTGTTTTTTTAAACTTTTAAAAATAGATAGTAGTGTGAAAGATATAAAAATAAATTTATGCTTTAACAAAACTTTAAACTCAAACCATAAAAAAATCTAACAATTTTTTTTTATAGTCCAAAAAGCAATCCCCGCCAAATGATATAAAACCATTTTTTACGAAAAAATGGGAAACATTTATGGTCATACATAATACTCTCGGTATAATATCCACATCCTGAGAGCTCATACAAGTTCATATACCCCGAATCCTGAGAGCTCATGCAATTTTATATATAAGATAATCGGTTGAGTGGCTAAAAACCACTAACGACTTTTGTCAATTAAATCGGACGATAAATATTTATAACTACCATGGCAAAGCTACATACATACTTCAAAATTAGCTTTAAGAAGGCAGTTGATCGAAGAGATTAGAGACAAATTTCTTGTAAGACATCACAAACTCAATAAAAATTATCACAAAATCTACAAGATAAAAACTTCTTGTACACCTGAATTTATAACAAAATAAAAATTTATTGCAAGACATAACCAAATTTATCGACAATGAAATCTGAATGGTCTTCCAACTATCTTTTATAGATAATTGATCATTGATTTTATTTTTTACCTTTTTGTTGAAAAGACCACAGATAAAAACCAATATAAAGTTTGTACATTAAAGCATAGGCAAACAAAGTAAACTTCGTAAAAAAACAAAAAGCGGATAAGAACAAAATAAAAGAAATAAAGGTCCAAATTTAGACTATCCACGTTCCAAGCATCAAAAGCAGGAAATCCTACACCGATTTAACCATTCCACATTTACAGCATAAGGTAAAGAAGAGATCTAGAATGGAAGGTGTAGTTAAATTGCCCAAAAGCAGACGGGATACCTTTACATCACTAAAGACCCCAAAAGATCGACTACTACTAAGACTACCATTAACTAGAATGACAAGCATAGCTAGACTCTATATCAGTCGAAGTAATATCTTCACAATAAACTTCAACTCCCATTAACTGGATACTTGGACTCTGCATAACGAAAAGAACCATGTTGAGTTGAAAAGCTAAAAACATACCAGCGTAGAGTTAGAATAATACAAGAATAAGCCAATTTTTAGATCTGCAGAGAATTTAAGCTAACCAGGATAATAGGGGATATATTAAGGCTCTAATTTCAAGCTTGTTACATAATTGTCTAATATAGTTACTTCACTTTTAACCAATCTCACTTCTAAGCTATAACAGATCTACTTATAATTATTTTCACAAGGACTTAATAAACCTGGGATAGAAAATTATAAACCAACAGAGATAACATATAATACAGGATCCGATACACGGTTCGACAGTCTCGTAAATCATAAACCACGGATTTATCCACAAATTAAATCACAAAGAAAATATCATGTCTCAAAATTTTAATTTTTACAAAAATAAATTCATACTTACTCCTTGCACGTTTCATGTTTCTGCAAAACTTGCTCTCACAAGAACACCGAAATGTTTTTGCAGGATAGTCAGATTCGTCGAAGTTGATACCATAGTCCTGCAGTACACGTGTAAATGTATTACAAGTAGAGACTATAACATTGTAATGTTCACTTGTCCTGCAGTACACGTGTAGATGTATTACATGTAGAGACTATAACATTGTAATGTTCACTTGTTCCCGTAGTCTGTCGATTATTGTTTTATACAGGGAAAACATATATTTTTTACTAACCAATCAGACTCAATTACTATGGACAAAATAAAAGGATTAGCACATCAACTTTATGGATAGGTATTCTTTCAGCAATCTAGATTTGGCTTTGGGTCGGGGAATTATGAGTTTAAGACCTTTACCATAAACAAAACCTAGGCAAACATATTGGCTATTTAAATTCCTTGAACAAGGATGTTGACAAAATCCCGTACAGAGGGTTGATTTATGAATAACAATAATTGCTGAAAGTCGAAGCATATGTTCGAGCTGAAAAGCAATCAAATATAATTTCAAAGTGAGAATCTTGAATTCTTGACTCACCCAAGTGAGCTCCTCCATGGCATCTATTTCTCTTGTTGTGAAAAAGGCAATCTGCAAAAGAGTAATAATCTGTCACCATAACTTCTGAAATTTGATAGTGGTATCTGCATTAGAATAGAAAACAAGAAACATAAACAGAAGCTAGTGGTGTCTCTATACATGATAGTAGTGATGCTCTGGAGTATCCACCTCCACTGGAATCTCGATCAGGTTTGCATCAAAACATCTATAAGAATTGAAACATTGAAAAAGAAATTTGTTAATATACTGCAAAAGTGGATCAGTTCAAGTAATCAAATAATTTAGCCAGCATTGACAAACATCACTCCTAATACAGCTTATACTATTAAACGTTCTCCTCTAAATTCAAGATAGCTAGCATCAATTACTTTAACTTTTGTGCATTTCTGTCAGCATATGCTATTAAATATTCCAGAAGCTCATCAACCTAACAGGCTAGACAGTTTCAGAGACTGATCCAGATAAACAATTTCGCAGTAAGGTTGCAAAGAACATTCAAAGTTCTAATAGCTGGCACATGAAACTTTACTTCAAGATTTCAGCTACAAATACAATCAGTGAAATACTATCTAGGAAAGTACTGTCGAAGATGTGAGATGTCAAAAGCACGCTCATGGAAATATAGTTGAAAGCACACTTAAGGAACTTAGTGTCTCAAGTTTGATATTTCCTCACTCTTTTTCTAATTTAGAATATATGCTAATCAAGATGATGAGAGAAGGTACAAGACACACGTAAAGCATAAGCTGGAGCTAGTAAGCTTTGCAAACTTAATGGCCAGGGCCAAGCAACTATCCTTAACTTTCCATACCAATTTAGTCTTGTCTTCTCTGGCTGGAGCAGCATTAATGTAATATTCAGAGTGTTACCTATGATTTATGTATCTTGCAATGTTTCCGTAATGAGAAGCATCCAAACAGAGAGCATTGTTGTCCTCTGAAACTCGTCCAGTTGCCCAGACTGCATCCAATAGAACAGGAGATGTAGGTTTCACAGGGATCCTTTCATACAGTTCTGTAATAGTCAATACTTCTCCTACATATTCGCAGACAAATGCCCCTTTGGGGAGCTTCTCTAGAGTTCTGAGCCCCCACCCTTTTCCTTCTGGCGTAAAGAAGACCTGTGGTAAAAAGATTCGGCCATGCAAATTTAATATATTAAAGCTGAGTTCAAACTACACAGTATGAGCAAAAGTTATCAGAATCAAACCCCAAAAGAACTATACCTCTACATGTATTTTCATACCTGCAATTTACGGTTTAAGCCTCTTTGCACTACTCGATTTCCACATTGCTTATTACAGCCACATTTGGTCCAACACTCTTTGATAAATAGTCTCTTTAAATGGCCCTTGCATGGTTCCAAAAATTCCTCCTTTGATTTTTCAAGAGGGCAGACTTTGCAGCTCTGAAGGCATTGTTTTTGTGGATCAAGAGTCATAGAAATAGCCTCCTCCAGAAACGTTTCCTTGAGAAGGCCACGTGTGTTGTATGCAAACTCCCCTCCAATTCGGATTGCACAAGCACAAGGTTCAGGTAGTGCCAAACAATCATCAAAACAAGTTGGACAGCAATTTTCATCTTTTAAAAGAGAAAGTGTGAAATTTACAGAAGCTCTGTTGAAAAACTGGTTTTGCTGTAAGTAAGTGAAAGGTGGTGGGCATTCAGTGGTTATCTCATTAATCCATGAAACAGCAACATATTCCTTTCCCCTGGTTATGTCATTAATGTCCCTAAGAGCATTTAATATTTCAGGACTCAATTCAGACTGGGAGACAAGTGCTAGACTAAGTGAGTTGGACTGGTCCACCTCATTTGCCTTACCATTTATCACGTGGTCGTACAGCCCAATCTCAACTTGCAAAGGTCTTGGGACATGAAAAGCAGAGGGGTGGATAACAACTAGTCCATTTGATACACTATATGACATGTCTGTATTTTCTTGACTGTCTTTAACAACAAGAGTGTCTTGAACATCAGAATTGTTCGATGATTCAAGATTTGGAGAACCATCCGGTATCTTTTCCTGCGATTCATTAGAGGAATTAGTCGCCAGTTCCACAAAGCACTCACACATATCTTCCATCAGTTTCACAAGAGAAAAGTTTGGGTCAATAATTTTATAAGAACGGAGACATCTATCCTCCATCAGCTCTCTTAGTTTATCTAGACTAGGCATATGAAAGTTTGGTCCTCCAATAGCAGATGTACAGCTCAGAGATATCTTCACCTCTCCTAAGCGTGAAGAAGCTATCGGTAGGCTTGTAGCAGGGTTGGGATTGTTTGTCCCTTCCATTTCCACAGGCCGGGATGCCGGAAATTCCTGACCATTTGGCTTCTGTTTTGTAAGATTTGCAACTTCCGTATCACTGTTACTCAATAAATCTGCAGACACAAAAAAGAAAGCAAAAACTAGAATCAGCTGCTTAAAATATGCTAGAATCATACCCTCAATTATTGTTTAGCAAGTCCACATTGACATGTCGATCAGTGATTGGTTACTCTAACCATCTCACATGTTACTGGAGAAAGTAATATACACAAAGCACACGATACAACGACAAGACAATAGTAGATAATGTCACATTTTTTTAATAAAGAAGATACCTGGATGAATCACTGCAAGTGGCATCTGATCATTGTACATGCCGTCAGTAAACGGCTCATCTTTAGGGATAATAGGTTTTTTCTGTTTAGGCAAAAGTAGGATGCCAGGATCTGATGTTGGATGCTCCGCATGTGGTGTACGACTCGAGATTCCAAAACCACGTTTCTTGCCTCTCAAACCAAGTTGAGGGGGAAAGGGCTCCTTCCTTTTTTGTCCAGCATGCATTTGATTTGAAACTAAATCACAGTTAGCTGTTTTGGAGGGGGAGGGAAGTTTGTCCGTGGCACTGGATTGCTTACCCTTGTTTCTAGAACAGTGCAAGGGCGAAACAGGCCCCGGAGAGACAGGATGCGGTTCAGTCCTTCCATGGCCAAGATCAAATGCTGCATCTGTTTCCGGCCGCGAAGAAGTAGTATGCTTAACATTTACCTCAACCTTTGGCTGCTTCAATGGAGTTCCGTTACCCATAGAACTAGAGTTGTTGCGCTTCAGAGCCCGCTTAACAAGGTGCTCAGTCTCATCGTTTGATAAAGCTACTTCATCATTATCTTCTGCCGGCTACATAAAATTATTAAAGGCCATTTAGTAACAGAAGACAAAGAAAATCTACACTACTAGCACACCTAAGCCATATTACACACCTGCCTCAACATTCATACTTTCAGTTGGCTGTGCAACCATACAGTTTTTAGAATAATATAACTATTAAAAAATTAAATAAACAAGTAGACATAAAAGAGAATCCTCGTAAAGACATGGCATACTTGAGCATCCTGTTCCTCAAATATGGCATCTGCAAGCACCCTGTAGTTTTCTGCTGCAATCAAATCCCAGTTCTTATCATACACTTTTAGAAGTTTTTTCAGCACTGGTTTCACTTGTTGTTCAGTTATTCCAATATCTCTCATTGCGCTAAAAGCCTCCTTAAGTTTGGTTTTCGGAGGCATGACTAAAAGCTGAAAGAACGAATAAAGAGAATTTTAAGTTTATACACCTTTGTCTAACATAAGAAGTCTGAAAATACAGATATGACAATTCATGCTGGTAATTTAGAATCTATTCAAAAAAACCTACAAATGTAACTTTTCATGAGAGTATATTAAATTAAAATCTTAAAATCAGTATACTCTACAGTTTCCTCTTGTTGTCCTGTGTCCTAGGTAGAAAACTCAAAGCAGTACACAGAAAAAAAAAATCCACACTATGATCACTCGTCAAAGAAAATGAAAGACCATAATCGAAAGCAAATGCAGCCAAATTCACGATCGAAGCACCAGCAACAAAACTAAAGGAAGAAAAGTATAAACCCTAAAAAACCCTACAAAAACCCCATCGATCTCTAAGAGGAAAACAAACACACAATACCTACATCATCATCATCAACAACAACAACAACAGCAGCAGCAACAACAGCTAAACACAGTAATAAGAGATTCGAGGAAACCAACAACAAGAAGTAAATAAACGCAGTTCTAAAAGATGGAAGCGAGAAACTTTTGGAAAAAACTTACAGGAAATGTATAACAAGAGAGAGAGACTTGAGTGTTCTACGACTGAGGACTGGGTTGTTGAAACGATTCTAAAATAAAATATGCAAAGGACTGTTCATTTACAATCGTTGCCACGTGTGAGAAATCATAAAGTATGTTATTGTGGTCGGATGATCGGTGGCTAAGCTTCACGGTGGTTTACGCTACAATACGCTGGGTTTATGAAGGGTGGGTAAAAGGGTCAGAATCCATATTTAATTATAGAAAAGGATATTCTTTTAATTTTTTTAGTTTTGGGTTTTTTTTTAAACATTATATTTTATTAAATCAAACTGCCAATAATTGGCTAAGGTATAACAGAAGGACAACCAAAAGGATCAAAAGAAACATAGATTTAGAAATTACATTTCCTTCAAATTCAAACAACAATATTACCAAACCTATTCCTAAATCTACTATCATTCTGTTTTTTAGAATCAAATCGCCTGAAGCTTCATCCTTAAATTTTCCAACAAAGCAATCCGTCTTTGAAACACCTATCACTCCTTTCTGAGAGTGAAGAAATTTACAAGCAAAGCATCCTTCCTTCAATCAGATCTTCAAACCCTAACAGATCCTGAAATATGAAAGTTGTTGTCAAGCAAAAGTTTGTTGCAAAATGGTTAGATGGATTCGAAAGGAGAATTAAGAAGATAGGAATTTAGTTTAAGGATTCCAAAAATGCAGCAGATTTTATAAGGCACTCCATCCTCAGGAATTTGCAGAACCCCCACCGCATCTTCTGAGATTTACAGATGAATTCGTGCTTTCCATTCTTCTGCCAAATATGATTCTTTTTCAGATTATTCTACCGTAGATCCTAAAATTCGAACAAATGACAGATAAAAGTAGTTGTCAAGCAATAACTTGTTGCCTACATGTTAGATGTGAAATTATCCAAAAAGTATCCTAAGTTGCATTCTTCAAGACTAGTAATGGCCTTTAAAAGGAGAGGAGCGATCAAGCTACTAAAATCAGCTCTCATTTTGCATTTCAAGGTCCATATCGCAAGCCAATCAGATGCTTGGTTTTGGATCCTTGAAATGTGTGTGTGAGAGAGAGAGAGTCATGAAAGGAGTCAAAAGCTTCCTGCAACAAGTGAGAGTTTGCTCAAGAAAGGGAGGGTATTTACCATCAGCTAACATAGTGACTAATTGAAGAGAATCAACTTCGATTTCAACTTTCCTAAACCCCTACTATTTGCAGTGAAATAAGCCATCAAGAAAGGCATTGGATTCGGCCGTGATATGGATCATTTTGTTATAAAGATTAGAGCCACCACTTACAATGCAACCATTCTGATTTCGAAGCAGAAAGCCACCAGATGCATTGTCATTCAAATGACAGGAAGCATCACAATTGAGTTTGAGGTAATTCTCTTTAGGCCTTTTCCAATTTATGTAGCTAGGATTTTTAATGTTGTGAATATGACCAATACATCCCAACTCTTAAGTTTTATGAAGGTCTTTAAACCAGTGTTTGGCTTTCATGCAATTAGCTTGGTCATAACTTATTATTATATGATTGATGTACCTTATTGAAATGTCCACGCTGAACTTTTTCTTATTGAATTTCATGATGTTTATGGTTTTCCAAATGAACCACATGATAATAATAGGAACGATAGTTCGAATACGAGTGTAGCTATTAGTAGACCAAAACCAAACACGTAACATGTGAGTAATGGTCATGAACCTTTGAACATTAATCTTGAATAGCATACTATAATGCAGCCACAGATTCCAAGCAAATTCACATGATATAAATAGGTGAATATGAGATTCAATATTGCAACACCATTGACATTTAGACACCAAACAAATATGCTTTTTTTGCATTATAGTATCAATAGGAATACGGTTAATGATTACTTTCCAAACTAGAAAAGAAAACCTTTTAGAAACTATATAATTCAACAGTTTGCCAAATAGATCAGACTTGTTATGCTTTGTCCTAATATGATTCCAAGTTTTCTGATGTTAAACTTATAGTCATTAGAGAGAGACCAAACTATAGTATCCTTCTTCTGGCAGTTGACAGAAGTTTTTTGAATGAGATTAATGTTAGCTTGAGATAAGAAAACACCAAGCCTATAATCATCCCACTTGTTGTTTTCCAATATTTATAGACAAAACTGATTTGTTTCTACTACTATTAAGAGTTAGAATAGGTTGAGAACCATACCAATTCTCTAGCCAAAATTCAATTTTCCCTTCACCAAGTATCCATCTGATGTTTGGTTTAGCAATATTTTATATTCTGCACAACCTTTTCCAATTGCTTGCACCTGCTTTATTATAAGAAACTTGAAGAGGATGAAGAAGATTACAATAAATGTCATTCATTAGCTTAGCCTATAAAATTTTATTTCATATGAAATTCCACCACAGCTTGCAGTCAAAAGTAGTTTGAAGGTCAGTTATCTTACGAAAATTTAGATCACCTTCTTTGTGAGTTTTACATAGCTTCGCCCAGTTAGACCAGTGTATCATTTTGTCAATAACATTAGTTCCCCATAGGAATTTGTTGAGAATATTGTTAACTTTGTTGATCACAGACTTAGGGATGAGGCAACTATGACTCTAGTAGGTAAGAATAGCCATTAGCACATTGTTGATGAGAGTCATTCTTCCACCAAAGGAGAGTTTTTTGTCATCCGAATCTCTGATTTTCTCACAATTTTTGTTAACCATAGGGAGATAATTGTTGCAATTATTGTTAGATTTTAGAGTAATACCAAGATACATTGTAGGCAAATTATTAGCATTGAAACCTAACATGTTAGTGATAGCTGATATTCTAGCACAGTTTATTCTAGAAGATAGGAAAACTTTGGTTTTATCTTTATTGATTAGTTGACCAAACACCCTTTGATAGATGTCTAAGAAATCACTAAGCAAATCAATGGTGTTATTAGAACTATTAGAGAAAATGATTATATCATCAACAAATTAAGGCATGGGATTAGAAAGCTACTTCTAGTTTTAAACTGCATATCTTTATTTCTGTGAAAAAATGTTGTAACAACCTCTGACAAAGACTTATTCAGCCAGAATGAAAAGGTTAGGGGATAAGGGATCCCCTTGCCTTATTCCTATTCTGGTTTTGAAGAAGTTAAAGACCTGCCCATTTATAAGGATTGAGTTAAACACATTGGATATAAGATTTCTGATTAATGCTATAAAGTTTTCAGAGAAACCAAACCTTTCGAAAACCTTTATAATGAAATTGTGAGACAGCTTATCATAAGCTTTGGTCATATCCACTTGAAGCATCATGTTGTTACTCTTTCTCCTTCTGCTAAGATCATAAATGAACTCTTTGGCAATAATTATATTATAATGAATAGATGAGTTAGGGATATAAGCTCATTGAACATTAGAGACAATTTTAGGTAAGATCAGAGTTAATTATTGTTAACAATCTTGGATATAGTCCTATTAAGTAGACTACAAAGACTTATAGGTCTAAAATCCTTCCACTTAGTAGGATTACAAGACTCGGGCACCATAAAAATACCTGTAGACATAATACCTTTAGGCAGCTTTTTGCCTTTGATGAATTCAGACATGGCAGAGCAAAGATCTGCTTTAATAATTCTCCAACAAGTTTTGAAAAAACAACCATTAAACCCCATCCATACCTGAGGCACTATAGGACTTCAGATTAGAGACAATATTATGAATTTCCTTCTCATTATGAGTAACGATCAAGTCATGTTATCAGCTTTAGTAATAAGATTAGGAATGCAATAAAAAAAATGTTATTGTTCATTAGATCAACTTCTTCAATTTGATTAGAATTAAGAGGATCAGTGAGTAATGATTTAAAAAACTTAGCAGCAGATTCACCAATCTTCACATCTGTAGTTATCCACTGGTTATTGTCATTGATGTTATTTATTGTATTCATTTTCATTTTCTTTTTCACATAATTGTAAAACATTTTGGTACTTCTGTCTCCTTCAACTATCCAAGAAGCATAGCATTTCTGACTCCAAAAATTATCTACCATTTTCAGGGCAAGCAGATGAGTAGCAGTAGCTTTGGATAGGTTTACTTTAGCTTCCTGATTATTATGCAACTGAAGCTGCTCCTCCCAAAAGTTAACTTGGGTTTCAGCCTCCTGCACTTTACAAAAGACATTACCAAAGTAAGTTGTATTCCAATTTTTAAGGTCTTTTTTCAGTCTAGTTAGTTTGAACCAAAATTTGAATATAAGAGAACCATTTAAGTTTGTATCCCAACTTCTTTTAACAAAAGTAAGGAAGTTGGAATCTAATGTCCATATGTCCAAAAACTTAAAACTTTTCTTTGAAGTATTTTGATTATTACTTATGGTGATGCATAAGGGACTATGATCAGAACAAGTCCTTGCCAAATGCATCACCTTAGTAATATTGAAGTGATTTGACCAAATAGGGTTTGTGAAAACCCTATCAAGTCTTTTCCATTTACAGTTTTTATTCCAAGTGAATTTTGATCCACAATAACCAGTATCTATTAGATTGCAAGTATTAATCATATCACTGAACTCCTCGGCACTTTCAAGGGAGTAAGTAGGTAAGGCAACCAAGTTGATCATCTGGAGAGCACACAATATTGAAGTCACCCATTATGATACACTTGAGATTGTTAACCTGGTAAGAGATGTTTTTAAGTTCATTCCAAAGGTTTCTTCTGTTCCTGCTTTGACACTTAGTATAAACACTAGTTAGTAAAAAATTAATGTTTTTATTAGTATAAATATCTATATGCAAGAACCGCTCATGATTAGAAATTATCTAAATGTTATAGCCATTTCTCCACATTACCCAAACTTTGTTATTAAGATTAGATGTATAGTTATCAAACCCAAGATTTGAAGAAATTTTAGGCAGATTATCAACATCAGTAAGAGGCTCTTGACAAATGAAAAATGTCTATCTTCTCCTTCTTAATAATGAAATTAAGTCTTCTAATAATAGAGTTATTGTTGATTCCACACAGATTCTAGTTGAGAATTCTTATCATCCAGAGTTCAATTTGGTTTTCAGGGAGGATCTTGTGAATCTTGAGGACTTGATTGCCAGGTTGTTAGCTTTCCTTTTCCCTCTTGCTTCCCTTAGTTTTTTATTGATAACCTTGTGAAATTCATAGCTTTCTTTGTTGGGGTTGTAAGTAAGAGTAGACTGCTTACTGCATATGTTTTCTCTTTCAGGTGAAGAGTCATTATCATAACTTGTATTTTCCTCAGCCATTTCATATCCATCTTTCATGGATTGGATAGCTTCCATTATCTCATCATTTGATGGAGTCTTCTAGGCAATGATGTTATCTTGTCCAGCATTGGCATCAACTTTGTTTGGAGTTTTATCATTGCTGACTTTTAATCCAGAACTGTTAACCATTGTAGATTGATTAACACTTGATACATTAATAAAAGATTTGGCAATATTGCTTTTTTGAATGCAGTTATTTTCCTGATTATTTGATTTAACTTCTTCTTCAGAATTCAGGCTATTCTTCATACCCTTTTCTTTGTTCTTTAAAGTTTTTTTACAAACCTCTGAATCATGACCAACATGCTTGCGAACATTACAATATCTTGGCAGGTCCTTGTAAAGAAGCTTTATCCAGCATCCGTTATTTTCTTCAAAACCAGCCCAAAGATTGCACTGAGTTTTTTTAGAAATGTCCAATTCGATCAGAGCAGTACGTGAATTATATAATGCTTTATTCTTACTTGGAACATCAATTTTTAATGGATTACATAAAGAACTGGCTAAAGAATAGATCATCTTATTATTGAACATGAACTCAGGCAAATTTTCAAATTTAAACCACACATGACATATAGGACATTTAATATTTCTATTGAATCGTGGCGTCCATTTCAGAATTTTCATCGAAGTATTACCAATGGTCCATATGCTTTTAGACCAAACTTTATACATATCGTCCTTTGAACTGAAATCCAACAGAAGATGCATAGTATCCCATATACTTATATTGAACTCCATTGATAGCTTCATCTTGTGGAAAAATTCTTCAATCACCTATTTTTTCGAAATTCCATGACTGAATTTACCTATTAATGTGAACTTACACTGAGTTAATAATGATTATTTAACACTAAACGGAAACTGGATCGATACATGGACAGTTTTGTGGGAACAATATATCAGAAACTTTTCATCTTCTTGCTTCTTGCTATTGCAGATTTCCGCGAATGATTTTTTAAATCCTATATTGTTTCCTTCATGCTTCCCAGAGGGGGGGAAATACCAAGAGATTGTCGAATTTAAAGGAAACCTTTATCCATCATAATACTATTCATACCAAACAGAACCTTAGAAAATAGGGGAACAAGATAACCCAAGCCAAAATGATTCAAAAAGGAGAAGGAAACAAGATTGAAAACCGGATTAAGATCGAAATGAATAACAAATCAACAAGGAGTTGATAATTTTCTTCTTAGTGAATAAGGGAAGACGCTTTGCTTCTTGGACCCATCTTTTTTCCTTTTTTCAAATTTATTTTCAGTTTTGGGTTAACTAGCGGCAAAAATAATCATTTTTTAATCTAAAGAGAATTTTATTTATTGGGTAAGATTTGAGGAAAAATAATCACTTAAATTTAGACTATTTTGAAAAATATTCTCATAACTGTCATATAAAAATTATTTAAGTGTCACGATAGATAATTTAATGAAACAAAAATCTAACATTATGGAATTTGCATGGATTGTTTGAAAAGAATTATACATTTCGTATAAAATTTGAGATTCTTGATTGATCTGTTACATGAATATTTGCGATAGACTTTTTTCATCATCGCGCGACATTTACAAAAACATTAGTCTGATCGTCGCTAATATCATGCCATGAACACGAACCCAGAAGGCCCCAAACCAAAAACCATAAAACACTTAATCATGCATCATTCAACTCCAAATTTAAAAAAAAAAACACAAATCTACAACTCACGAACGATACTAGTCTATCAAATCAACAAAACAACAACTTAAACCTTATAAAAATATTTTTTTAAAAAACAGAAATTCAAAACTATATATCTACCAAAATATACAATGAAATTAAATTAAAACTACACTACTAAACTTGTATCACATACTTGATGTTGTTATGAGGTCTGATTAAAAAAACTAATATTTTGATTTTGGGATGCTTGAGAAGTTTTGATAGAAAAATAAAAAAAATTGTGAGAGATCTAACAATCCTTATTATTTATACCTTATTTTTCTGAAAATGGTAAAATGGTCAAAATTTTGTTGAGAGATCTATCCGAGATGTAGCCCTAAAATTAATCTTTAATAAAAAAAGTTTAATACTAAATACATATGCACTTATATAAAAGTTTCATCATACATTTTCATCAGTTATAACTCTAAAAAGAAATTATTAAACTATCAATTGAATTCTTTAAAATCTAAATTATTTTTAAAAAAATTACATTATTTTATCTAATTTTAAGTAATTAATCATTATCGTACATTAAATTATATTATAAATACAATCTAATTTAATAATAATTTTATCAATTCAATGGTTGTACATTAGTGTCAAACATAAAAATTTGTGTCTTGTATTGTTATAGAAGTTCGTATTAGGTTTTGATGGCATAAATAAATATATCAATGGTCATCATTTTTAAGCCATATGTTTTTCGTAGTTATAAGTAATTATGAAATATTTATGAAATTAAGATATGTGATCGGATTTTTATGTAAGTATCATTTAATTATTATATTTATTGGTAACAACCTTTTTTAATAACGGATGAGTTACCATAACCACATAATTGAGTTTGAAATTACTAATAACCACTTAGAAAATTATTATTTTTTAATGATAAAGCTGCCTTATCAGACTTTCTTTTACGGTGAATTATATATTGACCCATATCTTTGTGCTTTATTTACAGAGAAAAATAAAAATTTAGATCAAAACGACACCAAAATTACAATTTCTTCACCTGCCTGAAACAAATTATTTATCTGAATCTGTTATTCGAGATAGCCTTATATCTTTCTGATGTTGCTAAGAAATTCTTGAGATTCTTAAAAAAATTGAAGACCCGTGGATATATCTAGTTTAAGAGGTATGCGCCTTTTCATTCTGATTATATGTTGATTCTCGAATTTGAATAAACTTGTATTTATGAGATCACTCGAGAGATGATTATATGAATATTTCTCCTTATTGGAAAATTAATGGACATTTAATTTCCTTGAAATCTTCTTATTCTCCTTTATGACTGAATTTTGGACTACAAGTTGGTGTTGAACTCCCAAGAAACAGATGATGGCTTCTAGTTTAGCTCAATTGTATAATGATTAAGAAATTCGACAAAAGAATTTGTAGTTAGGATATTGAAGAAGTCCTGTTGGAGTTAGAGTTCTCTTATATATCCGATTTCTAGGGTGTGTAAAAGGAAAATTGCTATAAGTTTATTTGGTATTTGTGATAGATTTATGTAATTCTTGAATTTTCACTTGTTTGTCAAATTGGCTAGCCAGTCAACCGCCATGTTTTGTTCCTTAAAAGGTTAGAAATTTGATATAGAAATGATAGTAATTTCATGCAACATTCTATAAAATGCCTTATAACCCAGGTTGATTTTTGAGTTAAAAGCATAACTACACTTTAGAGTCAGTTTCAATACCAAGTTGTGTGATTTTCAATTTGTGACATAGAGTAAAACCATCCAAGAGAGCTTTACTTTCAGTTATAATAGAATTTTGTTTATTGTAAGTCCTACCAATATCTGCAATTATTTCACCATTTGAGTCTCTGATGATAGCACCACATGTGGCTTCCTCTGAATGAGAGCATGATGCATTTGTGTTTAATTTAAGTCTTGAGATAGAATAGGGAGTCCAGTTGGTAATAATGAGCTTTATAGGTTGTTTTAGATGATTGTAATATCCAAACTCATAGGTCAAGTCAGTATCTTTAAACCAAAAGTTGCGTTTAAGGAGATCAACAAGGTCCAATTTTGGAATAGTATTTTTGACCTGTATGAGAGAGCTTGTTGTAGATTCCTTATGATTGTACTTATTTTTGCTTATAGACTTTCATATAATCTAGTAAATGGTAGAAGAAAAGGTAGTACGAATATATACATATTTATGAACATACCAATACCAACATCTTATGATATGTCTTAGACTCATTATCTGCCAATTTGTATGTTGAATATAGTGCTAAAATACTATCATACTTGCCAAGATTTGTTGTATAGGATAAAGACAAGTTGTATAGATTCTATGTTGTCACATTGTTGACATTTAGAAGCTAGGTATATATTTCTTTGTTGAAATATTATATCCACCGAAATCCAGTCTTGTAGAAGTATCCAAAGCAGGAACGGGTGCTTCTTATGTGTAATGTTGTTCCAAGCTCTTTTATAAAATAAAGAATGATTACCTTTGGATCTTAATTTGTTTCATGTCTTTATACAACATTTTGTTCTAAGTCCACTGAATTTTGTCGTCCGCCAATTCTTTGATTGCAAGTTTATTAATTATGGCAATATCAGTAGGGATGAAAACTAGAAGCTTGATCGAGTTACATCTTCCATTGAGTCAATATTCTTTAACTTTCTCTTTCATATACCAATAATTATTACTTGATCCAGTTAATTTGATAAAAGGATTATTTTTGCTCCATCTATCTAACCAAAACTCACATTCTCCTTTACTTAATGTCCAGTGAATATAATCTTCAGCTATATTTCTAGCTTCAAATATTCTTTTAGAGACTTGAGATTTTTTTTTCTGACTAATTTATACCATAACTTACTAGAGTAGGTGAGTTGTAGGTCTTCAAAACATCTGATATTTAATCTGCCTTATGAGAATGGTTTTCTCAGGTCATTCCAGTTTGTCCAAGCTATAGCTTTGTGGTTTTCTGTTGTCCCCCACAAATATCTACTGCATATAGCTTTTATGATTCTTATAATAGTTTTAGGCAGAAGTGAGTTTTGCATTTGATAATGAGGAATAACTAGTAAAATAGTTTGTATAAGGATAGGTTTGTCTCCAAAAGATAAAAGAGTTTGGTCATACTCTTGAGTCTTATTTATGATATTGTGATCGTGTCTTCATAAGGGATAACTTCTTAATTTTGATGAACAATAGAACCCATATATTTCATAGAAAAGCTACCAATTTTGAATCCTATAAGATGCTTAATGTAGGTTAGTCTGGTTGGACAAAATACTATGAGAGATAATAATTGTCGACTTTTTTATATTGATTATTTGTCTTAAGTATTCTTGATATTTCATTGAAACTTGTAGATTTTATTGATTCTTGTAGTTGATCCATTCGTAAATATAATTATGTCATTAGCAAATGCCAAACAAGAAAATATAACAGAGCTTGCAACTTTGTATCTCATTGTTATATTGTCGAGAAGGATTTGTTTGAGTCTTTTGACTAGAAATTCCTCAGCCGGGAAAAATAGACTTGGAGAAATCGGGTTTCCTTGTTAGCTTTATTAGTTTATCTAAAATAACATCTTGTTTTTCTATTGATTATGACAGAGAACCTAACTTAAGTAGTAACAATCTTGATTAATTTAATAAACCTGTTGTCAAAACCAAAAGTAGTTAGAATTTGATAAATAAATTATTGACAAATTATATCGAAAGCCTTTGCCATATCCAACTTGATTAGCAGATTATCTCCTCTAGATTTCATGTTAAGATTATAAGCCATTTCTTTAGTGAGAATGATATTCTCTTGAATATTGTGTACCTCTTACAAGACCACTATGTTATTCAGAGATTAGTTTAGGAAGAAAAGCAAACATCATCTCATTGAGTAGTATATATAGAATCCTATTAAGTACAATACATAGGCTTATTGGCCTATAGTCATTCCATGATTTAGAATCTTCTTTATTGGCTATTAAATATATTATTGTAGTATAGATATCATTAGGTACATATTCCTTATTGAAGAAGACGCTTACTGCTGAGCATAGGTCTTTAGCTATAGTGTCCCAACATTGCTGAAAATATTTTGTATTAAAACAATCTACATTTGCAATAATAGAGGGATTCAGAACTTTTACTGAATGATGTATTTCTTGATCTGTTGGAATGACCATCAGTTTGATATTATCTTCATTTATTACAAGTGTAGTGTTTGAGTTTTGAGTGAGCAGAGTCCTAAAAAATTACAAACAGTAGAGTCTCCTAACTCTTAAGAATATTGAATCCATGTATTATTGTCCATAATTTTTATACTTTTATTTCTTTACCTGTTATTCTTAATATAGCTATAAAAAGTTGTTGTGTTTTTATCACCATACTTTGTCTAGTTTATTCTACACTTTTGCTCCTAAAAATACTAATATATGGAAGTAGTTGGAGATGGGTTGCTTAAGCTTTTGCAAGCCTAATATTGTTTAATTGAGATTTAGTTTCAATAAAACATTATTCATATAATTTGCCTCCTCTTCCGATTGGGCAATTGAACTAAAAATATTTTAAATGAGCCTTTCTTCCAGGTCTTTAGGTAAGCTTTGAGTCTTTTAAGTTTCTGCCATAGAAATTTTATAGGAGGTTCATGCATGTCTGCATTCCAGTTGTTCTTTATTATGGTAGGGAACTCAGGGTGCAATAACCACATATTTTAGAATTTGAAGGTAGCCTTAATTTGGGGAGAGTTGTCTATTATAGGGATGCATAGAGAAGAGTGTCCAGACCCCGTTTTAGCCATATGTATGGCTGGTGTATTCAAAAAGTAACTAGCCCATGTTGTGTTGTATAACACCATATCAAGTTTATTACACATGTAAGAATTCATCCATGTATATTTAGAACCAGAATAACCTGCATCCATGAGATTACAATCACTAATTGTATATTGAATTCGTTGATACTCCTCAAGCAGAGTAATTAAGTTAAAACCTCCAATGACTATCAATTCCATAGATAAATCTGCTATATTTCTTAGGTTGTTCCATAAAGGCAATATGAGGTCCTTTTTATACTTTGCATAGATTGTTGAAACCAGAAAATCATTGTCTAGATTTGAGTGTAAGACTTTTATGTGAAGCAATTGATCTTAGTTTAGAATAAGATGAACATCAAAGTCATTTTTCTAGAACAACCATATATTGTTAGAAGTATTAAATATAGCATTTTTAAATCCTAGTATTTGAGTTGTTGTCATTTTTCTAGAACAGCCATATCTTGTTAGAAGTATTAGCTAAAGCATTTTGAAATCCTAGTATTTGAGTTGTTTTGTTCAACTAAATAATTGAGATCATAGGTTCATGGATTGCCAGGAATTCTAACTTTCTCAAATCTTCTCATTGATTTTACCATTCTTCTTATAGCATTGTTTCCTATTCCACAAAAATTATAGTATAAAATTGATATGGTCATTTAGAGTGATCAGTTTGAGGTCTAGCAGACTTTTTTTATTGTACAATTTTGGTTGTATTGATGCATATTGATAGGTTCATATATTTTTGGAAGGGCACTACTACCTTATCCGGAGAGGCAGTTCGGGTATTTTTTTTACACCAAGTATATCGTAAACAGTCTGATCAAGTCAATCATGACTCAACTGTATGCTAATACTATTTAGGGTTTGGGATTTAAAGAATGACCCGAATCTAGGGTCCGACCCGGAAGGCCCATGGGTCATAAAATCAGTATAAATACCCCAACCAACTTCGTTTAATGGGTTGGACTTTTTCAAAAACATTAAATACAAGCATACACCTCTATTATCTCACTACTCACTACTCAGAAATTAATATTCAACTTACAAATGCCCATAAATACGCCCCGACTATAAATTATCCACACCAAATTGGCGACCACAATGGGAGACGAGGGTCTCTGAATTCCAGATTCAAAACCAGTAAACGAAGTAGTTCAGATGGATCCTAATATGCAAGATGTTTCACCCCCAGTGGTGGAAGAGGTGAGAGAAAATAATAAGCACAGTACTGTGTTTCATGTCAATCATAATGGTAATGAGAAACTATACATAGAAGAAGAACGTGATCAACTGAGAGCTGGGATTGAGGCTTTGAGGGCTCAAAAGAAAGCAAAAAAAGGAATTAAAGAAAAGTCTGGTGCATCAGCACTCCATCCTACTGATAATCCAGGTGAGAATGAGCAATACATAAAATCTCATCTCAGCTTCAATAAAATGCATCGATTCAAACAAATTATTAACTCCATGTTGGAGTCTTCTAATAGTTAATCTAGTGATTCGGAACTTGAAGAGTCGGTATCATCTAGTAGTGATGAGGGTCAACTAAAGAAAAGACAAAGGCTGACAAGAAAAAGAGATAGGCATGGCAGAATTAAAAAAAATATCAGGAAAAATGAAGGGATCGACTAATCAGCGTATTGGTCGTTTGTTGATCGATCCATTTGCCTTTGAATCCGAACCCGGTATGTTTACTAGTCCCAACGAAGATATTGTGGTTAGTCGTAGTCAAAATTGGAGGCAATCACATTTATTTTCAAAGATACTCTCCGGGAATCTTCCCAAAAAATTTGATAGTTCCAAGATGGAAAGTATGATGGAAGCAAAGATCCGGACAATCATCTTGAACAATTTAGGAATTTTATGATGAACTTTGATGACGATGACAAGCTGCTATGCAAGGCTTTCTCACAAAAATTTAAACGAAATTCCCTCAAATGGTATAATAGTCTTCTTCAGGGGGTCTATAAAGTATAATAGTCTTCTTCAGGGGTCTATAAAGAATTTTGATATATTATGGGTTGCGTTCCGAAGGTAATTTGTTGGAAGCAAAGGTCTTAAAGGTAATGGTGATACAATCATCCATTTGTGCCCAAGAACTGAACTAGTCTTTGAAAGAATATATTAATAGGATTTTAAATACAAATAATGGACTACCTAACTATTTCGAAGAGGTTGCAATTGCATCTTTATGGCAAGGTTTGAGTCCGTATAATTTGGCTGATTCAGTAACCCGAAGAAAAACAATTACTTTTTGGGGACTGTTAAATCAAGTTGGGAAGCAAATTAATGTTGAAGATATTAAGAAATCTAGAGTGCCTCGTCAAAATAGATCTACTACCATAGTGTTGACTCCTCAAACAACAACTCAGTTCGGTTACATATCAAAGGAAGTTGGGCAAGGGTCACGTCGGCCTAAGCATAACCAAAACCAACAAGTCAGAAGTAAAAGGGTTCATTGGGTTCAGCCTGAATGGTTTGCTAAATTGGGGGAAAGTGTAGCAACGATCTATGATAAGACTAAAAATGATGTACATTTTAGAAGGCCATCCTCACTCCCATTTCTTAGAGAAACCCGAAGTACCCATTTTTGCAAATATCATAATGATGTGGGGCATGATACCCATGGTTGCATAGCCTTGAAACAAGAGGTGTAGAATCTCATTGAAAGAGGTAAATTGGGCACTTTTGTTAAGGAACAAGGGAGCAGCAGGCCAAATAATGCACCATCCAACATTAATGCTCCTCGAATAACTCCTTCGGTAACCCTTGGAACATATAGGCAGGAGGATACTATGGTAATTGTTGAAAGGTTTGATATGGATTCTGAATACCTTGATCCGGACTCGGATCAGAATCAGGTAGGGGTGATAGTGGATAAGACTGCTTCGGTTTCCGGTTTGGTAATTGTTTTTGAATCTGTAACCATATTTTGGGGAGATACTGTGACAGTGCCTTCGACTTGTTCCAGAAAAGGCATGTCAACAGCTTGAATACTCAGTTGGATGGGAGGATGTCCACACATCTATACCAAACTCCAGCTCCTTTCATAGTATTTGATGAGGATGACCTAAGAGATGTTGCAGGGCCACATGAAAACGCCGTAGTGATATGGGCATCAATTGGAGGAAATGATGTACGTCGAATTCTGATTAACACAGGTAGTTCGAAAAACATATTGTTTATGAATACCTATAAACATATTAAAAATCTTTCGGTTATTCAACGATCGAAAAGAACTATTGTGGGATTCATTGGGAGTTCGGAAGATGTTAAGTGTTATTAGGAAAAAGACCTTTTAAGAAGACAATGAAGGTATTGTTTGTTATGGTTAAGTGCTCAACATGTTACAATGATATCTTTAGGAGATCTTGGCTCTCCAGGATGCATGATGTAGCCTCTACTATCTATCAGTGCTTAAAGTATGTTGTGGGTGCACAAGTGGGTGTTGTCTGAAGCAGTCAGAAGGTGGATAAAGAATGATATGTGACGGATCTTACCTCGAAATCTTTGGAGGCAGTCAAAGTTAACAAGGAATAACAGCTATTGGAGCCTTCCACTGATGAGAATGAAATTTATGATCCAAGGGAGGCTCATAGTGTTATAATACCTATAGAAGAAGTTGAAGTCCATTGCCTAGCAAAATGCAAAAATGTTAAGATTGGTACTAAGTTGCCAATAAGATTGAAACAGAAGCTATTGTCTTTCTTGTCGGATAATTTACATGTGTTTGCATGGTGCAATGATGATGTAATCGGGGTACCCGCTGAGGTAATCTGCCACAAATTTCCAGTTCGAACTGATGTTGGACCAGTAGTACAAAAAAGAAGGTCATTTTCCAAGGGAAAAACAAATGTAATAGTACAAGTAGTGGATCAAATTAATAAGATAGGTTATATAAAAGAATCTCAATACCCAATATGGACTAAAAATCCTGTTTTAGTTAAGAAAAAGAATGGAAAATGACGCATGTGTATTGACTTCACTGATTTTAATAAGGCGTGTCCTAAAGATCCTTGTCTAGTGCCTCAAATAGATTAGTTAGTAGACTCTACCTCTGGGAACAAGTTGTTGTCCTTCGTGGATGCATTTTCAGGGTACAATTAGATACAAGTAGATCTGAACGATCAAGATTACACCACCTTTATTACAGGCAGAGGGCTTCATTATTATAAGGTGATGCCATTTGGATTGAAGAACACTGGAGCTACTTATCAGCAATTGATGAATAAAAATTTTGCAACTCAGATTGGCAAAAACATGGAAATATATATATAATATGATGGTGAAAAGCATTGAAGAGGAAAAACACGTATCCGATCTTCAAGAGATTTTTTCTAACTTGGTAGCCATCAACCTAAAATTAAACCTAAAAAAGTGCATTTTTTGAGTCCGATCTGGCAAGTTTCTAAGGTATGTCGTGAGTGAAAAAAGGATATACGCTGATCCAGATCAGTTAGATACTCTGTTAGCTACAGATCCTCCCGGAATACTAAAGAAGTCAAAAGGTTAACCGAACGGTTGGCAGCCTTAAATAGGTCTATTTCAAGCTCGTCTGACAAGTGCGCTCAATTCTTTCAAGTTTTGATAAATGCTAAAGATTTCAATTGGTCTCCATAGTGTGATCAAGCCTTTCTTGAAATAAAAAAACATTTTTCTTCACCCAAGATGTTATTCAAATATATTCAAGGGGAGAAGTTTTTTTATGTATTTGGTTGTATCAGATTATGTCGTTAGTGCTGTTCTAGTAAGGGAAGTGGATAATTATCCTTGTCCGGTTTATTACATAAGCAGCAGTTTACTGGAAGCACAAAAGAAGTATTTAAAGTTAGAAACGTTAGCCTTGGCATTGGTAATAGCAGCCAAAAAAATAAGGTCATATTTTAAAGCGCATTTGTTTACGGTTCATATGTCTTTCCCCTTAAAGAATACTCCACAAAAAGCTCATATATCAGGAAAAATGACTAAATGGTCAGTTGAGCTTGAAGATTATGATATTAATTTTGCGCCTCGAACCTCAATCAAAGCTCAAGCTATAGTTGATTTATGGGTAGAATTTCATACTAAAAGGCCTTGCAAATAAGAGCAAAAAAACAAGTCTAAAAAGAATGGTTAATCTGAACTGACAGTGGGTCTCGTACGATGAGATATGGGGCTCGAATTTGTTTAGCTTCCCCTTATGGTGATACTATGTATCAGGCGGTATGTTTTGGTTTCAGGGCGTCCAACAATGAGTCAGAATATGAAGCAGCTACTGTTGGGTTGAGACTAGCTCAGATATAAGGTGCAACAATAGTTTGGTTAGTTAGTGACTCCCAGTTACTTATTAATCAAGTTCAGGGGCTATCTAAAACTAAAAAAAACTAGTTAATAAAGTATTTGCAGGTACTAAGGAAAGCTGTCATAAGTTTTAAAAGCATTCCGTATGAGCATGTCCCTAGATATAGAATACTAAGGCAGATTCTTTAGCCTTCATAGCCTATTCTGAAGCCTACCCATGGATTCTTATGCAAAAATGCCCCTTTATAACTTCAATTTAGGAGAAATAGGGTGTATGTGAAGAAAGTTTAAGTGTATCTGGCTTACCATCCAAATATTGGAGGTTTGAGATACATCAGTTTATTTCTGATGGAGTTTTGCCTTCAGACAAGATCTTAGCTAAAAAAATCAAGTACAAGGCTCGTGGTTTCTTAGTTTTAAGGGAAATTGTTTATAAGAAGTCTTTTAGCAGACCTCGCTTACATTTATTAGCCTTTGAGGAATCCCAAAGTGTCTTATCCGAATTGCACGATGGAGAGGGATCAACACCTTGTGGTCATGAGACCTTAACCAGGAGAGTTTTGTTAGCAGGGTATTACTGGCCAACAATAATGGCAGACAACAAGGATATGGTCAGGAGATATGATACTTACCAGAGATATGGGAATGAAATCCATACACCAACAGTTCATATGGATTCCATATCCGAACCCATACATTTTGATAGATGGGGTTTGGATTTGGTTGGGTCTCTTCTCATGGCGTCTGGAGGATATCGAACAATAATAGTGGCAATTGACTATTTTTCTAAGTGGATAGAAGTAACACCCCTAATGGGTACCACTTCCAAGGCGGTCATAAAATTTATTTTATCCAACATATGTTGAGGATTTGGAATTCCCCGACGAATCACTACGGACAATGGGCCACAATTTAATAATAAAGACGTGGGGATATTTTGCACTTTTAGAGGAATTCAACATTGTTTTTCTTCTCCTTTCCACCCTTAGGCTAATGTTCAAGTTGAAATTGATAATTAAACGATCTTGATGGGGCTACAAAATAATTTAGAAGGAGCTGCGAGAAAATGGCCGAGTTATTTGCAAGAAGTATTGCATACCTACCGAACTACTCCCCGAACGACTACCCAAGAATCCACTTTTGCCATCGTTTATGGGATGAATGCAATCACACCCATAAAAGCTACTTTACCATCCTTCAGGATTCAAAATTATTCAGAACATGCCAATGATATGGTAGTTAGAAATCAGTTGGATTTGATCGAAAAAAGAAGAATGAAAGTATATTTGAGAACGACACATTATTCGGGCTTAATGAGAAGCAGATTTGCATCCAGAGTAAAAAGAAGAGATTTCCAGTTGGGAGACAAAGTATTAAGAAAAGTATTTTTTTCATACTAAAGAAAGACAGTTTGGGAAGTTGGTTCCGAATTGGGAATGCCCTTATATGGTGTATTAAAGAGTCAAGCCAGGAACATATAAACTTCAAGAAAAGGAGGGAAAAGCTTTAAAGAATCCATGGAACATTGAACACCTCAGGTTGTATTTAGAATAAAACTGTCTTGTACATTTTTGACCTTCTCATACTTCAATGTAAATATTAAGAGGGTATACACTTTCCTACCTTGGTGGCGCGGGGAGGTTTTAATGAGGTGTTTGGTTTTCAATCAACGGTATATTATGCCTTTTTCAAGATTTTTTGTGAGTATGAGGAGATCAGATAAATTGAATACTTATTAAACACCCTGACCCTCAAATGAGGTATCTTTGAGGTGACCAGATTCATTAAAAACATAATCAGGTTTATTAAACACTCATGATCCGATGTATTCAACACTTTCATCCTTCAAATGAAATATTATTCAAGTGATTCAATGAATTAAAAATTTATTAAACAAGTCGGTGAAATCAAATACCAATTAAATATTAGTCACAAGAATAAAAAGAAGTTTATACGAAGGGAAAACTTAACATTATATCATGATCGGAATAGTTCCGATCTACCATCACAAAAATTCTTTGGCCATCCAAGGACTTTGGTTCACAAAGCAATATTTAAAAGAATAACAAAATGCCTTGGCCTTCTAAGGATTTTAGTTTTGAACATAAAAGTAAACATTATAACCTTAGGGCTTGTTCTGTTCGGTTTTTTCCTTGCCATCATCTTTTTTTTGGACTCTCGGCATCAGTGTTTGAGCTCTCATCGTTTCCCTCATCAGAGTCACTATCAATTGGGGAAGAAAAACTATACTTATTACCCTCTGTCATGGTATGAAAATGAATATATTCGTACTGAACAAACTTCCATAAAGGTCTGAGATTTTTTATGGAAGGTCTGATGAAAAAGTAGGACCATGTCCGATTTGATACCATCATCCCTCTTCTCCAAAGATTCCACTGCACAAGCAGCATACGCGGCTATCTCTTGAGCCTGGTTGTCCTTTAGATATTTATTTTATTATTCTTTCTCTGTAATAGGTTTCTCTAACTTATTTTTCTCTTCGGTTAAAGTAGTGATACTATTTGTACTGTTGGTTTGTTGTTCTTTCAAAGCTTTGATCTCACTAGAGGAGGTGGTTTCCAATGTGGAATATTTGGTCTGGAGGTCCCCTTGAGCAGTCTTGGACTGGCGCAGTTCAGAACCCAATTCCTCTCTCTCCTTGCTCAAGGCTTATACTTTTATTGTGCAATGGAAAAAACGTCTTTCAAGCTTTAATTTTCTGTGGTAAAAGAACCGATGTTCTCAGTTTGTTCCCTAGCCCGCCTTTCTAGATCCATTATTGGCCTGATGAAGCCCAAAAATATATGGCCTAGGGTATCCTGTTCGTTTGATACCTCGAAATATTCACCATTGTAAGTAACAGCATTGGCAATTGTGGCATGAGGAAAGAACCCACCAAAGTCATCTTTGTCAAGATTGCTAAAATACATATTGCGAAACTCATCCAGGTTGACCTCTCCATCAATAGATGGCTGGTTAGCTGTGGGAAACACCAGAAAAGGAGGGTTAGCTGGTGCATCTACCTGTGGAGTAACATCAGTTGAAAGAGAAGGATTATCGACCGGAGAGCCGATAATTACCTCTGAACCCAGGTTACTCTTGTTCCTCTTTCTGGCTCTTCGGCTGTCACCTTCCTTGGGCCTCTTTCGACCTTTTTTTCTTAGTTTGAGGCGAATGATCTGATTCCCCAGATTCCCTAACTGTTGCAGCCACTGCTTCTAATCAAACAACATTTATCCCTTTAGGATTCTCCGAACTAGCTCCTTCGGGATTCAGGTGAGATAGGTAGATTCCAGTTTTTTTTTTCTTTTTCGTCGTCTTGTCGCTATGAGATTTACTCCGGGATTGTAAGTAAAGCTTGCCATACTTTGCATCTGTCCTTCTAAGTACAACATCTGTTTGAGGGGGAGTGGTCAATTGTTCCCAGGTGAGGTCTCTACTTCCAGTGGTGTTCCACAGGTGAGCTCTCAAAATGTTTCCCAAAGTGAAACAGTTATGAAAGCCAAGCCTCACTTCTCCGATGCCCATTGACTTAATTTGGAAAAGGTAGCTTTTCCTGCCTCCAAATGCTCAGAAAAATCTTTGAAAGTACTGCAAAAAGACACAATAACCAGCTCAGTCTAAACAACATAGAATTTAAATATAAGTCGAGATCCGAGCAAGTATTACATGAGCTCCTCCAATACCTAGTGAGTTGACTCAGATTTGTTTGGTAGTTGATCTTTTAACCATTTTACCAGGATTCACTTATGAATAGAAACTGAATCCTCCAAAGTTTCTCAGCCTCCAACAAATCGTTCACTACTTTGTAATCGTTTCCCAGGTTGTAGTGATAAAAAGGGGATCAGATGATTCCTATATAAACCAACCATAGCAGCAAATTTCTCTATGGGCATTGGATCTTTGATTAACCTGGAAGTGATGATGCTAGCTAGTATGGTATACTAGGAGTTCGGACTCACCTAGATTGGGAAATCTTGATTAGATGAAAGTACCGAACGATTTCCAGGTCCAAGCGGAAACAAAGTCCCCAGTTTAGAACTTTAGTGTATACCACCAGTTCATTTACCTTGCAATCCAAATGAGTCTCCGGTGTAACTGGAATCATAACCTTAATAGACTCTGGGAAGCCCCACTTTATTCTTATCTGATCTAATTCGACGGTGTGTGTGTGTGTATACACATAGGCAATTTTTTAAAAGGCCAACAAATATTTCACATTGACCTTACGAAAATTTGGCCCAAATTTCCCTTCTAAACACTCCGGGAGTGATTCAGTATAGTATTTTCAGTCTGTCCGGATGTATCCAGTGGAGTATCCTCCCCACTGTCTTCCGTATTCTCTTCCATTATAGTCAACCGTTGTTCGATCAGTTTAGCACTTATAACCTCTTTTTCAGTTTGGGTGACCTATTTTTCAGTTTGAATGACCTCATTATGGGGAGGCATGGTGTTCGGATTTGCAAGGGATTAGGAAGTAGGGTTTAATACTTCCGAACTAACGTTCTTGGAAGAAGAAGAGGTGCCTTTGGGCTTGGAGAGTTGAGTGACTCTCTGGGGTGTGACATCTTCAGTATCTGATCCCATGGCTAAAAACGGTGAGTGTTTCCTACTACTACAAGCTGTTTTTTCTTAAGAGAAGAATCTAAAGATACTCGAGCTCAAAGTTCAAATTCCAACGAAGATAATGTCAGAATAAAAGAAGATTTTCAAGTTACCGATTTTATTGATGATGATGTGCTCTTATCCGGTTCTGGTACCATTTAGCTAACTACTCCACCAGGAGAAGCAGAGAGTCCGGCTGTAATCCTCACTTCCTGTTTTACCTATTTTCTCGCTTTTTCCAAGTCAGATAGGTTTAGCCAACCCCCTTTGATCAAAGTGTTTCTGGCCGTGAATATATAACTTCTTGGATATAGAGAACTATCACAAACTCAACTTTTCTCTCTCTATAAGCTCGAACTTTCTCTCTCTAGAAAATGATTTTGATTATAAAAAAACAGTAAAATAGGTTTATATAGAGATGAAAGCTACTTGAGTGTTTCTTCTAAAGGAGATGATACGATTCAAATAATAATTAAAGGCTATTAATCCTACTATAATTATTTTTAAAAAAATAGGTTCAAGTCCCAAGGAAGAAAAACGAATGAGAGGTTGGATCAAAGTGTGACACGTGTTAGATTTCAAAATTTTGATCGTTGGCTTTTCATTTACAAAAAAGAACCACTTTGAATTCGATCAAGGTCTTTTTTTTCTTGATAACCAACCCGTTAGAAAGACATTTCAAACACGATCCATATCTTTTCATAGATAAGTTAGTTCTTCCAAAATATTTTGGAAAAAACTAAAGGGGCTAATGATAGGTTCAGATGTTTTTGGAAGGGCACTACTACCTTATTTGGAGAGGCAGTTTGGGTATTTTTTTTATACTAATCATATCGTAAACAGTCCGATCAAGTCAATCATGACACAACTGTGTACTAATACTATTCAGGATTTGGGCTTTAAAGATTGACCCGAATCTAGGGTCCGAACCTGAAGGCCTATGGGTTGCAAAATCAATATAAATACCCAACCAACTTCATTTAATGGGTTGGACTTTTTCAAGAACATTAAATACAAACATACACCTCTTTTATCTTACTACTCACTACTTAGAAATTGATATTCACCTTACAACTCCCCAAAATACGCCAGACTATAAATTATCCACACCACCTATTAAATCATTTGACTTACTTTTCATTGATTTCTTGGTTAAATATTTATTGAAGTTATTGTTTTCTTATTATTGACTTTAGGTGATGAGGGGAGACTTTGTAGATGTTGAGCTTTGTAGGATAAGATTCCAGAGTTGTCAGATTCATGATAATTTGTAGATGTCAATAATATTCTAGTTTCAATAATTTGTAATGTCTCTATGATTTCTGTTTCATGGAGCTCATGTATTATACTTTGGGTTTCTATTGGTTGATGATCAATTCTGAATAAGGGTTATGTAGAGTATCTAGGAAACTTGTCATTTGAATGTGATATTAGTTAATCTATTTATCCAAGATTGTTGGTGGTATCATAATTTTGCTGCTGATTGTTTTTGGGATCTTTATCCTTAAAAGGAAAGACTAAGTCTTTTACTATGATAGACTTCATTTTGGGTTTTCCAGATTTTTATAGATTTAGTATTGTTGTTATTGCTAATGGGTTGAGAGTTTGAATGGCTTGTAATAGCTTCATACACTTCTTCTTGTTGTAACCTATGTGGAAACAATATATACAATATTTTGGTTTATCCTCATAAAACACCCTGATCCAGAAACCTTCAGACTTCCCAAAACTTATCCAGAGTCTTGTTTGTAGAGTCTTTGGCGTATCCAATTCAACCCATGTTTTACACCAATTGTACATGGCTTGGTTTTTATAGGGAATCCAAACATTGATATGATTTACTATTGCTCCTGCTTGCGATCTAATTGTGTCTTCATTGTATAGGTAATATGTGAGATTATGAAATGTTATCCAAACATGGGTGATATGTGACTCTCTTCTTGGATGAAAGTTGGGAGTCGAATTTAGGATATATATTGTATGCTTACCCACAGTCCCTACGTTCCTCCTCCACATTCTTTTAATATACTCTTGCAAGTCCAGTTCTATCATAAAATGTCGTGGGACTCATGGTGCCAGACTAACCTTACCTTTAAATCATATAGCACCAAAAAACTTGTATTCCAGACATATGTGGTATGCCTGCAAAGAAGTTTTTGATTAATGTGTATTTTGCAATTGATTCTAACGATCTTTTATCTTGTTTCTGGAACTCAACAGATACAAATTCATATATATTCTCGATTTTAACATTCTCGTGGATAAATTCCTTGGGAGAGACTCTGACCATATCTGCAAAGGATCTCGCTTGCTGTTTTTGAGTATGCTGCTTTATTATTGAAGTGGATTGAAGATTTGGATCTTGTTCGAATACAAGGTTGGATCTGAATATAGAGTATTAAGGTTGTTTTACCAAGGAATTCATTTATATATTGGTTTTGTAAGATTCATTGAATAATGAGAATTCCTCAATAGTTTTTTCTTGATATTCTTTGCTTATAGATTGTGATTGAATTATTTGAGTTTCTTGTTGAATATCTGAGTTTAATCTATGTATGTTACTAAATTGTTATTTTGCTTATTTAGATCCACCAGCAGGAAGATGGTGTTGACTATTTACTAAAACTTATTTCTCCATTGTCGTAGAGTAAGAGCTCTTCTTTATAAAGGGTTCCAAGAACTTCTTTCTTGGAGAGAAAGTTTCTCTTTCCAGAACTTCACCAACTCCACTTACCAACCCAAAAAATTAAGTTAGAAAAAACATAATTTTTTTCCAACAATACCACTAAGAACACAAAATACACGTGACACGTATAGCCTTCGATCATGTACTAAAATTATTTTTTCCAATTGTTATATTTAAGCTTCAAATCTCCATATCTTTCAAACTCTAACTTAAAAAAAATATAAAAACACATAATTGTTTTTTTAAGACGAACAAAATATAATTCGTGAGTGATATGTTTGAAAACCATATTTTTTCAAGACCAAATTTGCAACCAAAATTACTTTTAATTTCGCGGCTAAAAAACAATTAATTTTTCGCAACCATATTACACGTGGTTTTGCAACGAAGCAACTATTGCCTTTTAGATTTATTTCACATCCAAATTATACATAATTTTGCAATTTTTTTAAATCATTACAAAAATATATGTAGGGAATCGCTAAAAACGGCCAAAATTATTTCATGGAGTTGCATAAAACATAAATAAATACAGTTTCGAGAATTTTGAGGTTCTTTAATGAGTAGTAATTTTGTATAAAACATAAATAAGTAGAGTGAATAGAATTATAAGATTTGTTTTTAAAAATTAAGTAAATATTTTGTAAATATTGAAATATATGAAAATATCACTCCATTTAGTAATTTTGATAAATTTTTTAGTAGTTTTCATATACATATTTTTGAAAATATAAAAATTTAGTTGTTTCACATCCAAATTATAACATATTTTCGCACCGATTAACACTAAAACAATTTGTATTTTGTTTTTTCACACAATCAGACTTATTTAGCAACAATTATCTTATTTTCATAAATATTTTCTTCTTAATTTCGTAACACATTTACACATATTTTCGCAACTCTATTTTTTTGAAAATAACTTCACAACAAAAAAATTACATATTTTCACAATTGTAAAAAAATCAATTGGTTCACGTCCAAATTATGCATATTTTTCCACTCCATTAACCCTTATTTTCACAAAACAAGATTGTATTTTTCACACAATTAGACTTATTTCAGCAAACAAAATCCTATTTTCCAACAATTTTCTTCTTGTTTCCGCAACATATTTGCACTTATTTTTTGCAATTCCATATTTTAAAAAAGTTTTTTCACAACAAAAAACACATATTTTCACAACTACAAACAAATCAGTTATTTCACAAATTACATGTATTTTTGTACTAAATTAACACTTAGTTTTATAAAACAAGTTTTTATTTTATTTTTTCATTATACAAGTATATTTTCATACCTACAAAGTTTAGTTGTTTTGCACCCAAATTAGACGTATTTTCGCACCAAATTGATACTTATTTTCACAAAACAAGTTTATATATTTTTTTCACAGAATCATACTTATTTAGAAACAAAATTCATATTTACTCAACTAGTTTCTCTTACTCCTATAACCTAATTGCATATATTTTTGCACCTCCGAATTTTTATTTTTATTTTCTCAACAAATTTACACGTCATTTCACAATTAAAACAAAAAAAATTGAAATATATATTTTATGGATTTAGGTTTGTTCATCTTAAAATATAAAATCAACGGTATTTTTGGATTTTTTTGGAGATATGATTTGAAATATATGATATTTTTTAAAAACACGAAAAACATGAGAGGTAAAAACGGTTGGAGATTATTGATATTAAAAAATGTCCAAATATTTATCTGTAAATACTAATTTAACTATGTGATTTTCCGCATTTTATCAAACATTGAGTTATTATTGGTAAATAAGTTTGATGTTTGGTGGTTATTAGCGGATTACCTTTTAATAAATTTAAAGTTTAACCATTTAATTTTACAAATTACAAAATATTTTTTTTTATTCTATTTTAATTTTAGACTCGAAAGATTTCACAACAAAAATAAATTTTTCCTTTGTTTGTAACCAAATGGTTTTATTAACTAACTTTATATTTTATCTATTGATAACATTTAAAAAATAAGAATCTAAAAAATTGATATAATAAGATGGAATTGTTTTTTAACCCGTATACCGAAAGAACAAAATTTTATTCGTCATCAAAATTTATTGACGGAAATTCTTAAATAATTTTTGGATTGATTTTATATTTATCTTATAGGCTGGGTGTATTGTGAAGCAAAACCACATTAATTGTGACATGTCACTTTGTCTAGTGGAGCCCTTTTGATTAAAGGTGTTAATTACTTTTGTTGATAGAGAGAACGATATATAAAAAACTGTTAGAGTATTATTATTATTTAGAAATATGAAATTACATAGAGTTTAAGTCATTATTTATAGATAAAATATATAGGCTAAAGAGCCTAATATCTACAACACCATTTCTCGAAGTTAAAATGTAACAATAATAAGAATTGAAAGTTTGTCACAAATAAAACGAAACCGCATTTCAATTGAGCCTTCATGAAGATATCAACAACCTATAATGTTGATGGAACAAATGGAAGCTAGATGGTCTCGAGCTGAAGATGATGACTAGTGAAGTGACAATCAATTTCAATGTGCTTCGTCCTCTCATTAAAAACTTAATTATTTGCAATATTCATGACGTTCTAATTATCATAATGTAAGAAAGTGGTCTTAGTAATGTTAACCTCCATAACTGCAAGAAGCTACTATAACCAAACAAACTCACATGTACTCAGTGTCATAGCATGATACTCAGTCTCGCTAGAAGATATAGAGACAACATCATGTTTCTTACTTTTCCATGAGATTAATGCATCACTATAGGCATGTCGTCCGAGTGAAGAATTTGAAGAAAACAAAAGGCTATGGAACTGAATTTCATGAAAATATGTCAATATACGAATAAAAGCTCATCATTGTACATAAGTATGTCTAATAAAAAATTGACTAACCACATGAACAACATGAGCTATATCTGTTCGAGTAACTGTAAGATAAATCAAGCTCCCTATAAGAGTACAATACAAAGTCAAGTTTGATAAGAAAATATCATCAGTTATAGAATATTGAGTATTGGTTTCAAGAGGGGTGTGTGTCGTCATATTAACAGAAATTTGCGTTAGCTCAAATAGATCAGATATATATTTTGTGAGAGAAATAATATAACCTTTGAAAGAGTGGGCCACATCAATACAAAAAAACAATATAAAAATCTCAAGTCTTCCATTGCAAACTGATGAGCTAAATCACATTTTAGTGTCTGATTACCATCAATATTATCACTTGTAATAATCATGTAATCGACATATAAAGATACAATAATCCGCAATGCACTCATACATCTGATAAATAAAGTTAAATCATGATTACTTGTATGAAAACCAAGTGAAGTAATAATTGTATAGAATTTGATGCCATACACGAGGAGCTTGTTTGAGACCATATAAAGCTTTATTAAGTCTCCAAACTTTACATGGTTGGTGAGAAACCCCTGAATGAGGAGTTATGTAAACCATTTTTTGAATATCTCCATTTAAAAACACATTTTTACATCCAGTTGAAAGATCTTCCATTTGTAAATATATACAACATGAATTAGGGTATGAATTGTCATCATTTTTGTTGTTAGGCATAAATTATCTTCAAAATACATACCATATTTGTGCAAATACCATGTTGCTACAACGTGAGCCTTATACCTCTCAATGGACCCATCAAACTTTTTTTGATTTTAGAAACCCAACGAGAACCAATTATATACTCATCATGTGGAGGTTTAACCACATCTCAAGTATGAGTCTCATAAAGAACAGTAAATACTTCGTCAATAATATTTTTACAACGAGGATAAAAAAAACTTTTTTAACAACTTAAGTTCATATAGATCATGTATATTTGTTATGAAAGATGTAAACAGAGTTGAATAAGAATAATAAGTAAAATTTGGTAGTTTGGTAGACTTATTGTAGGAGTAGATCACATGAGAGGTGGAGAATATGTTGTTACACCAGAGAAAGAGGCAGACTCATGCATTATGATAGCTAAATTAATATCATTTGGTGTAGATGTCTTAGAAACTGATACATCTGGAACAATATTTGTATCGTTTTCATTGCTAAATTGATCAATAACCTGAATATTTGTCTTCGTTATGTCATGTGATTTGAATAAAATGGAATCTGGTCAAGAAATATGACATGTCGAAATACGTACAATGGAATCAAAACATCAATATAATTATGTGTAATGTCATAACTCAATCTCTCATGTTTCCAAAGTGTTGCAAATATGGTTCTTCATGATGTCAATAAAATGTGCCCACGTAAGATGTTACATGGATGTTGTAATTATTTAAATTCTTATCATTTACCATAACTATTTACCTAAATCAGCCCATTACTTTTAAATTTAAATCCGACTCATTAACATAATTGATAAGGTCAGATATTTTAGGCACTGTAACTTTTTTTTTTCCGGAGGACAGTTCGGACCAAGCCACCACCATGTGAAACCGAACAGGACTAATATAGTGGAATGTGACTAAGCTAGGTGATGGTCACCTCACATCCTAGGCTAATGGGTCCTTAAACTTGACCCGACTCCACATTCCGACCCGAAAGTCCCATGGGTCATTAATTAAGTATAAATACCCAACCGATTTCATTAATGAGGGTGATCATAATTTAATACAAGCACATGACTTAATTATCTCACTACACTTTACCTTAAACATTAAATTCCCAAAACACTTTACAAAATTACCCTCAAACAGAAATAAACCACACCAAATTGGCGACCACAGTAGGAGCACAATGGCACCTGAATTTCACAAATCAAAACCAACAAAAAAAGTAGTTCGGATGAATCTGAATGAGCAGAGTATTCCAACTCATGAGGTGGAAGTTTCAAAGGAAAACAATGAATATACTATTGAGGAGCGCGATCAATTGAGAGCTGAGATAGAGGCGTTGAGAGTAATAAAAGAAGCAGAGAAAGGGGTTAAAGAAAAATCTGATGCGTCGGTACTTCACCACACTGACAATCCTGGAGAGAACGAGCAGTCTCTAAAGACCCATCTCAGTTCTAAGAAGACACACCGATCTAAATATGTGGAGAGTTCTAAATCTGAGTCCTCCAGCAGCTCATCTAAAGAGGCAGAGCTTGAAGAATCAGTGTCTTCAAGCAGTGATGAAGGGTGGTTAAAAAATAAAATGAGGCTGACTAAAAAACATTCAAGAAAAAGGGATAGGCATGGCAGGCTTAATAAGCACCATGGTAAAGGTAAGGGTTCAGCCAACCAACATATTGACCAGTTGTTGATTGATCCCTTTGCTTTTCAGTCAAAACCATGTATTTTTGCTACTCCAAAGGAAGATATAATTTTTAGTTGTAACAAGAATTGGAGGCAATCGCCTCTTTCTGCAAAAATACTTTTCAGATATCTTTCTAAGAGGTTTGACAACTCCAAGATGGATAAATATGATGGGAGCCGAGATCCAGACAACCATCTGGAGAAGTTTAAGAACTTCATGATGAATTTTGACGACGACGACTATTGTGTAGGGCCTTCTCCCAAACTTTCACAGGAAGCGCCCTCAAATGGTACAATAGTCTCCTTCAGTGATGCATAAGAAATTTTGATACATTTTGGGTTGCCTTCCGGAGGCAGTTCGTTGGAAGTAAAGAGCTTAAGGGTAATGGGGACACCATTATCCATTGTGCTCAAGAGCCAAATGGGTCTCTAAAAGAGTACATCAACCGGTTTGTGAATATAGAAAATGGACTAGCACATTGCTTTGAACAAGTTGCAATTGCTTTCCTCAAACAAGGATTAAATGCTGGTAATTTATCCGATTCAGTGACTCGGAAGAAGGCTATGACCTGGGGTGGTTTGTTAAATCAGCTGGGGAAACAAATCAATGCTGAGGAGACTAAGAAAACCAGAGTACACCTCCAGGTTAGGTCAACTACTACAACAATGACTCCTCCAGCTGCTAATCAGTCTGGTTATAGGGCAAAAGAGACTAGACATGGATTTAACTGATCAATGAAAAATCAGTCTAACCAGATTCAGAACCAACATGTTAGAAACAAGATAGGACCATGGGTACAAACTGAGTGGTTTGTTGAATTGCGGGAAAGTGTGGCTACAATCTATGACAAAACTAAAAACGAAGTGCACTTTAGAAAGCCAATAACATTACAATACCCTAGAGAAAACCGGAGCACCCGTTTCTGCCATACCACAATGCCATAGGCCATGATACCCATAATTGTATAGACTTGAAGCATGAGGTCCAGAACCTCATTGAAAGGGGTAAGTTGGGAGCCTATCTCAAAAAACGAGGGGAAGCAAACCGGATAATGCACAAGCTAATACTCCCCGAACTAGTCCTTCGAACAATCCTGGAACATCCACACATGATGGTGCAATGGTAATTACTGAAAGGTTTGATATGGACTCTAAGTATCTTGATCCAAACCCGAGTCGAAATTGGGTAGGGGTAATAACAGACAAGACTAAAACTGTCTCCGGTCTGATTAACTTTTTTGAATCATTGACTATTTTCGGAGTGACTACTGTGACTGCACCCTCTAGTTCATCAAGGAAGATGCATGTCCACAGTTTGGCCACCCAGTTGGATGGAGGGATGTCCATCCACCTGTATCAAACCCCATCTTCCTTTATAGTTCTCGATGAGGATGACCTGAGAGACATTGTAGGGCCTCGTGAAGATGTTGTGGTAATAGGGGCATCAATAGGAGGAAACAATATACGCCAAATTCTGATTTACACAGGCAGTTCGACAAACATCCTATTTCTAAGCTCCTACAAGCAAATGAGAAACCCTTCGATCATACAATGTTCGAACAGAACCATCGTAGGCTTCACATGAGGTTCTGTAGATGTGATTGGGAATTCGAAGAGAAAGTGTTGCTGGGCAAAGAACCCTTTAAGAAAATGGTAAGAGTACTATTTGTTGTGGTGGATTGCCTAACATCTTACAATGCAATATTTGGGAGGTCTTGGCTCTTCAGAATGCATGTTGTGGCCTTTATGGTCCACCAATGTTTGAACTATGTTGTCCAGTGACAAGCAGGTGTTGTCCGGAATAGCCAGAAGGTAGCCAGGGAATGTTATGCAACGGCCTTTGCCTCTAAGTCTTTACAAGAAGTCAAGGTTAATAGAGATTAGCAGCTATGGGAGCCTTTCGATGATGAGAATAAAATTGATGATCCCAGGGAAGCTCCCAGTGTCATAATACCTATTGAGGATGTTGAAACCCACTCCCTCGTTGAGGGCAAGAATTTTAAAATTGGTACCAAGTTGGCACCAGATTTGAAACACGGGTTGTTGCCATTTTTTTATGAATAATCAACATGTCTTCGCGTGGTGCAATAGTGATGTTACTAGAGTGCCAGCTGATATTATCTCTCATAATTTGTCCATACGAACTGATGTTGCGCCAGTTGTACAAATAAGAAGGTATTTTTCTAAGGAAAAAGTAAATGTGATTGTTTAGGAAGTTGATCGTCTGACAAAGATGGGTCTCAGTACCCTTTGTGGACTGCCAACCCTGTTCTGGTCAAGAAAAAGAATGGAAAATGGCGCATGTGCATTGATTTTATTGGTCTTAATAGGCCATGCCCCAAAGATCTTTATCCCGTTCCTCAGATAGATCAGTTGGTGAATTCGACTTCTGGAAATAAGTTATTGTCATTCATGGATGCATTTTCAGGGTACAACCAGATACAAGTAGATCCGAAGGATCAAAACCACACTACTTTCATCATAGACAGAGGTCTTCATTGTTATAAGGTGATGCTGCTCAGATTGAAAAATGTTGGGGCCACTTACCAAAGATTAGTGAATAAATCCTTTGCTAACCGAATTGGAAAAAACATAGAAGTTTATATAGATGCTATGATGGTTAAAATATTGGAGGAAGATACACATATATCTGATGTTCAAGAAATATTTTCTAACTTAGAGGCTGTGAATTTGAAATTGAACCCTGAAAAGTGTATGTTTAGGGTCCGATCTGGAAAGTTCTTGGCTTACATAATAAGTGAGAAAGGAATTCAACCTGATCCAGATCAATTTAATACCTTACTAGCTATAGACCCTCATCAGAGCACCAAATAAGTTCAAAGGCTGACCGGGCGATTGGCTGCTTTAAACAGGTTTATTTAAAGATCATCAGATAAATGTGCCCCGCCATTTCAAGTGTTGAGGAATGCCAAAAAATTTAATTGGTCTCCACAGTGTGATCATGCTTTTATTGAAATCAAGAAGCATTTGCCTTCACCTAAGACTTTTCACAAACCTGTTCGGGAGAAAAAACTCTACGTATATCTAGCCGTATCAGAGTATGCAATAAATGTTGTGCTAGTAAAAGAGGTGGACAATTACCCTCATCCGGTGTATTACATTAGCAAATGTATGTTGGATGCTGAAAGAAGATATTTGAAGTTGGAAAAACTAGCATTGGCCTTGGTAATTGCAGCAAGAAAAATGAGACCATACTTTCGAGCTTGTTCCATTTTTGTTCGAACATCTTTTCCTTTGAAAAGTGTTCTTCAGAAAGCTGATGTATCAAGCCGAAAGACCAAGTGGTCAGTTGAGCTGGGTGATTATGATATTGATTTTGCTCCCCACACGAAAATTAAAGCCCAATCGGTAGTTGATTTCTTAGTAGAATTCTATGTTGATAAATCTTCCAGACAGATACCAGAAATGCAATCTAAGAAACAATGGCTAGTCCAAACTAATGGTGGATCTAGTACTATAGGATGTGGGGCTGGAATTTGTCTAACTTCTCCCTATGGTGATAGTATGTATCAGGCCATATGTTTTGGTTTCAGGGCTTCTAACAATGAATCTGAATATGAAGCAACAATAGCTGGTCTTAAACTAACTCTCATATGTGGGGCAAAGAGAGTCCCGTTAATGAGTGATTCCCAAGTGTTAATTCACCATGCTTAAGAGCAGTCAGAAGCAAAGAAAGAGAAATTGTATAAATACTTGTTAATGTTAAGGGAAGTTGTTGCAAGATTCAAGAGTATCTACTATGAACACATCCCTAGATCTGAGAATACTGTGGCGGACTCTTTAACAACCATAGCTTATTCTGAATTTTACCCTTAGATTCTGATGCAATAATGTCCATAAAGACAGACGGGCCCAGAAAAAGGTAAAAAAGATGAATAAAGTATGAGGATAATAACCATTCAGCCCAAGAACTGGAGGTATGACATTCTTCAGTTTATTTCCAATGGGATTTTGCCTCCGGATAAGGCCATAGCTAAGAAAATCAAGTATAAGGCTCGTGGTTTCTTGATATTAAGGGAATTTGTTTACAAGAAATCTTTCAGTAGGTCTCTCTTGCGTTGCTTAGGATTTGAAGAATCCTAAAGTTGTGTTATCTGAACTACATGATGGAGAAGCTTCTGCACACTGTGGCTACAAAGACTTAACCAAGAGAGTTTTATTAGCAGGATACTATTGGCCAACCATAATGGTAGATGCTAAAGAGATGGTAAAAAGTGTGATCCTTACCAAAGATATGGAAATGAATTTTATGTGCCAGCAGTTCCTATGAAATCCATATCCAAACCGATACCCTTAACAATCATAGTTACTATTGACTATTTCTCTAAGTGGATAGAGGCAGCTCCTTTAGCTGGAACCACTTTTAAGGAAATCATTAAATTTATTTTATCTAACATATGTTTCAGATTTGGGGTTCCCCGAAAGATTACTACAGATAATGGGCCACATTTTGATAATAAAGACATGGAAATGTTCTGCACCTCCAGAGGAATTCAACATTGTTTTTCTTCTTCTTTCCACCCTCAAGAAAATGGGCAAGTTGAAGTTGCAAATTGGAAAATCTTGTCCAAGTTGATGAAGAATCTGGAGAGAGCTGTAGGAAAATGGCCAAGTTATTTACAAGAAGTGTTGTGGGCCTACCGAACTACACATCGGGCTGCTACACAAGAATCTCCTTTTGCTCTTGTGTATGGGATAAATGTCTCTTGTGTATGGGATAAATGCAATCACTCTCTCAGAAGCTACTTTACCATCCCACATATTCTAAAACTATTCCGAACATGCTAATGATCTAACCGTCAGTAATCAGTTAGATTTTATTGAAGAAAGAAGAGTTAAAGCGAATTTGAGGACGACGCATTACCAGGGTTTGATGAAGAGCATATTTTCCTCCAAAGTTAAAAGAAGAGATTTTTAGTTGGGGACAAAGTCTTAAAAAAAGTCTTTTTTGCACACCAAGGAAAAACAATTCGGTAAGCTGGCTCTAAACTGGGAAGGCCCTTATATGGTATGTTGGAAAGTTAAACCAGGAACATATAGGCTCCAAGGCAAGGGAGGGAGAGCACTAAACACCCATGGAACATTGAACATCTCAGGTTATACTTAGAATAGACCTCTCTTGTAAATATTTACTTTTTAAGTATCAATGTAAATATTAGGGGGCATACTTTTGCATACCATGGTGGTGCGGGGAGGATTTAACGAGGTGTCTGACTTTTTTAATAATATCTTATGCCTTTTTCAAAATTCTGGTGCAATTTTGTTTTTGATTTAACCACATTATGAGGTGGTCGGATATTGAATACTTATTAAACACCCCGACCCTCGAATGTTTTTGAGGTGATCAGACATATTAAACACTTGGGCACATTTATTAAACATATGTGATTGAGGTTTTTCAATACCCTTACTTAACATCTCTGAAATATTGAAGGTTATTTAAGCATTATCCATAAAGAGTTAAACAAAATTCAAACGAAGGGAAATATGACATTAGAGTCTGATTGGACTAGAACTGATGCGTGATTAACAAATGCCTTGACCATTCAAGGACTTTAAGTTTTACAGAAAGAGATTAAGCAAACAATGCAACAAAATGCTTTCGCCATCCAAGGACTTTAGTTTCTCAACAAAGAATACATAACAATACAATACAACCTTAGGGCTTGTCCCCTTCGGTTTTTTCTTCACCACCATATTTTTTTGGACTTTTGAATTCAGCACTTGACAGTAACTTCCATTTTTTTTAATTGTAAAGTTCCTCAACAAACCAATAGATTAAACTTATAAAAAAAATCAAAAAAAGAAGAGAATGTTTGAATCTGCAGTTGATGATTTTTTGAGAAATTTAGCTTATTGTTTAGTAATCACAGAGGTTATAGTATCTAATGGGTTCATCCCACTAGTTGTAGTTACTCTGAAATTATGGGGTTTTGAGTGTTAGAATTCCAGCTGCTAAAACTATTCAAGAACTTGGTTTTAGGTCCAAACTGAGGAAGGAAATAAAAATTGTTGTTGTATTAGTCCACTGATTCTTGCTCTAACCTTGTAACAATGCAATACTCAGTTTATAATGAATGTAATATAGCCATGGTCTACTTCATGATTGTATCTCGAAGACACACCATAAAATGTAACATATTACTCCAATGGTTACATTCACTAGTTGATAAATAGATAGAAGGATTAAAAGTATCTTTCCGGCATGCTTTTTTAAGATTATTGAAGTCCATACCTATCCTTTATTTGTCATTCTTCTTCTGGACTAGAACTGTTCATACTGGATAAAAATGATTCTCATATTCTTACTTTATTGATAATGTCCATTTCAACTACAATCACATTAGTATTTTCCTAGAGAATGTTCTTTTTTTCTACTTTATGGGCCAAAACCTACTGCCCATTGACATCTTGTGGCATATCACTTCGGAATGGATGCTAGTATCACCTTCAAAATTCAAGACAAATATATCCGAGTTTCTTAAAATTTTTGTAATAGTTTGGCTCGGTAACTGACTAACATATCTCAGTCGAGATAAAGGATTTTATTTTCTCCCACTATTATAATTTTCATTTATTCTCTCGGATCTACTAAGTGAGGAGATTCTCTCACGTCATTCATATCATTGAGGATTATCATGGCTCGTGGTGTTTAATGAGAGTTGGGAAGGCTTAATAATAATCACTTGTATTGTTTTGGTTTCTTCGGGTCATACTGACCTGCTTATTAATTATGTAACGAAGACACTAGTAACCGTAAAACTATTGCATCCATTTGATCCATCCATGACCATATGTTATTATACGAAAATAGAGCATCCACTAGAATAAAATATGTAATAGACGTGCTTCATATGCTTATTCTGGTCTAAAACTACATTTAGCTTCAGCTCACCCATAATCAGGTGTCTGTCTTAGGGAATCCGGTTAGAAATATCATTGATGGTGTAAGTACCGACCCACCATACATCTTCTCATATTTTCTCTTAAATATAACATTTGCCAAACTACCAATGCCACCATAATTATTTCTAACTTATAACTTTGTAATATCAACTACTATTAATATTGTGCCCTCATGTAGTGTCCCGACCCCCCGAAGGTTATCACCATAAAAAATAACTACATGGTCTGGGTTCTTATAAAGTCTTCAATATGCATATTCATAGAATATTTAGCAATATATAAGAGTGTGCACCTCCTGCTATTGTAAGCAAGACATGTCGGTTTGGTTCAGGGTCAAATTACTCATCAAATGTTTCCACAACTACCACTTGTTTTTTCTCCACTATTGTTGGACGTGGACGCTCTTTTATGGCTCGTCCAGGTCAGTCCTTTTTTTTCTTGACAAATTCCACTAGTTTTCCTTCACAATTTAGGTCATGCACCTCATTTTTCAAAGTTATGATTTCATATTTATCTAAAAGTTCACACATATTTTAGCCTTTGAAACTCCACTACATCTTTTTTTCTTTCATAGATTACCCTCAAATTATTTGTAAGCGTTGTATAAACCCCTCATAAATTATTTTATGAATTTTTCTGTTATTTTTATAGTTAAAATTGTTGTAGATACTTATGATCTTTCTTCAAAAGCCTTAACCTGATTGTGTTGCCTAAAATTCATGGGAGGTTTGGGCAAGGACTTATATGTTTGTATTAGATCCATTGTAAGGGTCTAACTGGAATTCTTTACGTTACACAAACAAACAGATCATGGTAACATTCTAAGTTATTTTGGTTCAGACGAACTGCAAGAATCTTCTCTGGCTCATGCTTGATGATATACTCACTATTTCACTTAATTATCTTGGAAAGAATGAATATTTTCATGAATGCACTCTATAAAATGTTGAAAATTCCGATGTTACCTGGTGGAAACTGGTTGAACCATGTAAAAATATTACTTTTGAAAGTCATAGTAAATGCTTGAGAGATGAGCTCATCATCTCTTCTGAAGCCTAATATTTCATTTCTAAATTCCATTATATAGTGTCTAGGGTATTTTGTGTCTCACACGTATCCATATTATATTGGTTGAATTTTAGGAAAACATCCGTAAGATCTCCGAAGAGAGGAGAGAAGAAACCATGATGAACCTCGGACCAGTAGGGACATACCAGGGTAGAACTTGTTTATTGGTCAATCGAAGTGATTCACCATTTAAAATGGTAGGTTAGGCTAAGGATGAGCCACGATGGGGAAATTGCGATTCCCTTGGGTGGAAGGGTAGTAACTTTGAGAAAATGGTAGGAGTGTTAGACATGCACATTAGAGGCTCAACTAACTTTTTTGTAGAGCCATTGGAAGTATATTTTAATATGGATGGCTCACGGGTGAAGCCGATGAATGGTTTTGATGTCTCGATTGATCCATAAAGAGAGTTAATGGATGACTAGGGTTCTTGATTAATTCATATCACGAAGGGAAATGCCCATATATGCACGATCCAATTTTTATCAATACAATGACAACAAGAATACATACACTCATTTTACCAAGTCGAGAATAATCATGAAAAAAAAAACAGTTTTCAAATATATTAGAAGACTCACGATCAAAGTGTCATCTAGAGTTATTTTCTTTTGAGTTCTCAAGATGAGAAACAAAAATAATATAGTTACATTGAGAAGGATCATGCTAATGGTTCATGAGAATTAAATACTTTAATTGTATCTCTCTTTGGAGTAGTTGGCCTCTTTGGCGTGATGAATGATAAATCATAGAGTTTGCCAGTGTCACGAGCCTATATCCACGACCAGATTGTGAATCATCATAATCCTTGCCAAGTAAGTGTCTCTCATCTCATCCATCTACTGTTTAATGTCCATATTATAGATGGTACGAGCCTCCGATATAAATTAAAAAAAACGAGATACATTGGTTTTTTAGAAATTATTAGAGGTTGCAAAATTGGTTAACATAGGTTTTGAAAATCTTTCTCTTACTAAGACCTCAGTTTCCTACGGTCTGTACCAATTAGGTGATACGTACTAGTGAAAAAATTATATTTGATAACTGAGGGTCATCGTAATTTCAGTAGTAAATATGTTATAAGATATTTCCAAAGGTTCATGAATGTTATAGAATGATCAGACAGAACTGATAAAAGAGAATGGAAGAAGTGAAAAATGTTGGTTGAGTTAGATTAACATGGTGGAAGTAGTAACGAAATGTCGGAGCTTGATGAAGATAATTGGGTTAAGTGACCGAGACAATTAAGAATTAATAAAAAACACGGACTAGAAAATACGAATAATGGGTTATTGGGCTGACAGTTGGAGAGAGAGAAAGAAATCTAATAGTAAAATATCGAAGTAATTTTGTTGAAAAATGAAAAAACCTCTAATCCTAATGATGCATGTTGTATTTATATGCGAGCCCATATGTCATAAGCCTTTATGAACTTTAGACATAATTCTAATATTATGCGGGTTTGATATATGGCTTTAAGCCGTACATGATAAAGCTTTGGCCCAAAATCTTTAATATTTAAAGCATCAATTTACAACCTACTTAAGCTTTATTAATCAAAAATACACCTTACGCCATATTTTATAAGCTACAACTTAACATTATAAAACCCTTACAGCTTATAACTTTATTAATGTTTAATGTTTGATGTTTCTTTCAATGAAGCAATATATAATAGTAGTGGACAACTTATCAAATATATTATGATTTAGTAATAATCCAATAAACATTTTATGATAATATTGAACCACTTTTATGTCTTAAGGATGAAGATTTATGATTTAATGACATTGACTATTTATTATTCTTCTACTTAAATCCACGCACCTTTTCTGAATTATTTAACATTTTTAATGTATGGTAAGAATGTATGCTTTGTGGTTACTTAATATGGTATATACATAGATAATGGTTCATGGTTGATTTATATGTTAGTATAAATTTAAATAGATTGTTATGTACTACTTGATGTGTATTTGGTGCAATTATGTGTAGTTTGATTGAGTTGTTTATGTGAATTTTGGTATGGTTATGACCAATTTATTATAAATTATTTGAGTATTTGGTAATTTTTGTGTGATTTAATATGTATTTTGTTATTTTTATGTGATATTTAAACATATTTTCCTTTAAATTGTCATTTAAAACGACAAATAAATATAAATATAAATTACAAATTTATTTATTTAAAGACAAGTTTTACAAAACTTCACTCGCATCTTAAATATTACTTACATTGATTAGGCACTACTGAACATTTAAAATATAGAACATTATAATTCATAATAGAGTCAAATATATACAAAAAAACATAATTAATTATCTTATTTTTTTTATCTTCCACTTTCAAATTCAAAAATTTCTTATGTAATTCATAAATTAAATATTGCAATTGAATTCCAATTTTGTGATTTATCCACCTAAGGTAACGACAATGTTGACCCATATGCAATGTTTAAAATTAATAAACCTTAAAAAAAAGATTGGTACAAGCAACCAAAATAATATACACTTACCTCATACTTGTTATAACCAATGAATATTCTACCAAGATTTAGACTAATCCAAAAATGCGGATAATACTCGATATCCAACTGTTAGGTGTAGGTTAGAATTAACTCATCAACATAGGTATTACTGAATAATTATATGGACCGATGATTAATTAGCATAAAACATATATTTACATGAATTATTGGTATCTTTCATGAAAAAGTTATGGTCAACACTTACATGCAATAACATTTGCTCGAATCTAAGGTCAAGCTTGACTAAAGACATGCCGAAGTTTTTATTGGGCCGATGGTATGAATACTAGGCTAAAGCATGTTCTTCTAGACCTGACCCAAAGTAGTATGCCAAAGCTACATGAGCCGAAGCTTCAATACTGCTGAGTTTTATTCCTAGTTAAAGCTAAGATTTTTCATATGGGCTTATAGTTATCATTCTAATCTCAATTATTATTTAGAATATTTAATCTTAAGTTTCTATTATATTACGTATTTATTATAGCTGATGATTAAATGTTTTTAATATAGAGCGTCTAGTGGATTAAGATTTTATTATAGTCGCTGATAAAAGTGATTTAATCTGGAGCGTCTAAAGTATTAGGGTATCTCAACCGTCTGATTTGAAATAAAGCTACAGTTTTACTTGTGAAGTTTGTAAATAAAATAAGCAATACATAGTTTCAAGGGATGATTTGAGTGAGAAGTCTATGTATTCCAATGAAAGAAAACTTTATTTTAGAGAGAGAAAGTTTTTAGCTTTTGATATAGTAAAGGTAAAAGATAAACACATAAATATGAATTATGGGATTCACGTTTCCTTTGTAAGCTCAAAAGAGAACTAACAAAGACCTATAAAAAAATACCGATGATGAACAAGTAACATTAAAAATGATGACAATGAAGAAAAACTAATATTTGGATTTAAAAAATAAAATAATTGAAGAACCAATTATTTATTTTTTGATATGATAAAAAACTAGTGTGGAATGGAACATGACATTTGAGATAAAAACGAATGGATAATTTTGAAAAAAATCAACAAAACCAAAAAAGTATATAGGATACATTATGGTGTCACATTGCAATATGTGATCAATCTGACTCGTGTAAAACCAAAATATTATATTTTTTCGTATTTTAAAAATTAAAGAGAAAAAATTATAAGAACATAAAGTGAAATATTACAAAATTTAAAGACAAAAAACTATCTATACTATGTATTAAAAAAATGATGCTTTAAAAGAATAATGATAAAAAATTATTTTTTTAAAACATGTTATATATTTTAAATTTGTATTCACAAACCGACCAATCAAAATAATATATATATATATATATATATATATATATTGTCATATAATTTTATCTTTAAAATTTATTAAATAGATGGTTTATATTGTATTCACATCAATCTTTGATATTATTTAATATGTTCAAATATTTTATTATAAGATTGACATTTGAACTCTCAAATAAACTTTAAAAAAATACAAAAGAAAATGAAACTTAAAAATTTTACAGAAAAATAACAATATTGGATGAATATAGAAAATATCACAATATTTAGATAATTGTTTGGTAATTTCCGTGAGAAAATAAACCTCTCTTATCTATACGAAGTTATACAGAAGATATGCTGGAATCATTCTAATTGTACTTATTACAAAAAAGGTATAAAAAATATTCTATAATATCCTAAAGTATTCCGAAAGCTTATGGTTTTCTTCATCTTCTTCCATAATGTATGAAATTTTTTTAGGTTCTTCATAAAGAATCTCACAAGCCAACCCATGATGTAGGAAATATGCAGATCGTGACACTCTCTCTCGTCTATTCTCACAATTTTATCATCGTAATTTCTACATAAAAATGACCGATTGCATTTTTAAGTTTTTATAAGAATTCTCTGGACTCCCATGATTTTTGTATACAACGATATTTCTATTTCATCAACTACTCATTGTAAGGTGACATTCTATATTTTTTTAAGATACAATCAACGCATATCTTGTTCGCATCTTTTTCAAAATAAATAGTCATCATGGGTGGTGCACGACTTAATTCTCATTAACACTCGTCTTTCTTGTTATTGTTGAAAGTATTTAAATTTCTCATATAAGAGATGTGATGCAATTTTAAATTAAGTGGCCATCATGGGTGGTGCACGACTTGATTTTTAACATACATTTTTAATTGAGCATGTGTTAAGTCTATATCCTATTGCTAATACTTTATAATTTTGCATGCTTCAGGTCCAATATCTGCATAAGAAGTGGCCAAATTACTTAGCATCAAGGGTTGTTGTCCAATTGCGAGCTCGGATAGACTCTTCCCAGTAGACTATGAACGCTAAATGTGGTAAAAGAACTGGGTTACATTGAGCAACCAATACCAATCTCGATGGTTGACACTAATATAATATCTAATGTATGGCTATAACAATGCATTCACCGCTCGATTTTCGCATCAAATTGAGGGTGAAAGCTTGTTGAAAATTTAAGCTCACTACCTATTAGCTGGAAGAATTCTGCCCCAAACTTTCTCGTAAAATATGCATCTCGATCACTCATAATTTTCTTTGGAACTCTGCAATACTTCACCATATTTTCAAAGAACAACTTGTTGCCTTGTCAACCATACATCTTAGTGTGGCATATGAAAATATACCTTACTCGATGAATCTGGCTACCACCACCATAGTCGTTTTGAACTCGTCTAAATTCGGTAAAAATGTGATAAATTCCATTGATACAATATCCCATGAATTTTTTTTCGGAATTGGTAATGATTCCAACATCTGTAGGAGTGATGTTTCTAAATCTTATCTTGTTGGCATACAAGAGACGCCTGCTAATATGTCTCTATGTTATCCCATAGTTGTGGACATAAAAATTTCTCGTGTACTAAATCTAACCTACGATGGGTTCTGATGTGATATGCCCACCGTGATTCATGACATAACTCGATGATATCTCTATGTAAATTATCCCACTAAGGCACGTAGTCCTTTCTTCTCAAAGTGAATAACATGTTATCTTTGATCCAAAACTTCCTTATCTTACCATATATGGTCAAATCCACCATAGTCTTTTCCACTGGATCTTTTCCTAATCTTACTTTCACACGGTCCATTAACATGATGAGGGCTTGTATAAGATTGGAAAAAAACCGTCTTTCGAAAAAGTGCATCCGTAATCGCTTTAATATTATCCGGCTTATACTTGAGGTTATAATCTAATTCCACGAGGAAGTTAGTTTGGTTTGGGCTTAACTTCTTCTGTATTTGAAAGTAACTCGTCTCTATGTTGCACGTCTTGACTATGAAATTTGATCGGAAATATAATGTCCTTACACTTGCGACAAATGAATCACACCATCGTTATCCTTTTTTTTACGGTGTACCTTTTATCGATTTTGTTCAGATTGCAAATTTTAGACGCGATAGAGTGTTCATCTTGCCTCAACACTCTCCCTATCATAAAGTAAAAAACATTTGTGTATAATACAAACAATAGGATTGGATGAACAGATTCAATACAGGTTATTCAATCACCTTTTATGTGAGCTCCTTGAATGCTTCTTGCTATTTGGCGGACAATTTCCAAGATCGTCATTTTTTTAACAAGTCTGTCAATAGAGTTTCCTTCCCAAGTATCCTACAATAAACATTTGGTAATAGTTGATAATACTGGGAACTGTCCAATATTGTATCATACAAATCTTGACATCTTGCATCATAAACTCCTCACTAATGATTTTATACCTTAGGTAGGAGATTCCATCTTGGGTAAAAGAGAATTTTTCTTTCTTCACACATAAATAGTTTATCTTTATTGCTTGAAAAATAAGCCTAAAGTGGTTCAAATGCTCCTTCAATGTTTGGTTGTAGATCATTATGTCATCAAGATAGAGCATAAGAAACTTTTCCAAGTATGAGTGAAATATCTTGTTAATTAAAGTAAAAAATACTATCGGATATGTTAGTTATACCAAGATTCATAAAAAGGAATTCGTAAGCCTCATACTTTATGACGCACACCATCTTTGGTTGATCACCTTCTAGGATTCCTATTTGGTAGTATCCCGACCGTAAATCCAATTTTGAGAAATATTTTTCACATCATAATTGATTAAATACATCCAAAATGAGCGGTATGTTCGTAAGCCTCATCCAAACACTGATTTTACCCTTTTTCGGGCGATCACAAATTCTATGATTTTATTCAAATAAGAATCAAAAGTAGAAGGACTTAATTTTACCTTTGTAATGGTGGAGACCAAGAGTCATACGTCCCACATCGGTTAGACATAGAGCATTTGGAAGTGGACAAAAAGCAAACCTATGCGGGTCTTGGGCGCCAAAGCGGACAATATCATACTAGTTAGGAGATCCGAGTTGTTTATACTTATATAAGGAGGCGTAATATGCGGTACCCACATTACCAACAAATGGTATCAGAGCACCAGGCCCAGACAGAACGTGATGGTAGATGAAATTCTCAGAGACCGAACATATAATGAACCAAAAGCCAGATGTCGTGCTCAAGGTGACTGATCTGCTCTAGAGACCCTAGTTCGGAGTGCCCATGGCTCATCAAGAAAATGTCACTTGATTTAAGTGTTGCACTAAGGAACAAGACAATGTGGTCTAATAGGAGGTGAGCAGCCGAAGATGAGGCTGAAGTGGTACTTTGTTCGAGAGGAGGATTTGTTAGGGTGACGACCAAAAGTCCTACATCCCATATCGGTTAAGCATGAGAAGGATCAATGATATATAAGTAAGAACATATCTTAACTAGTATGAGGCCTTTTTGAAGTGGACCAAAAACAAACCCGTGCGAGGCTTCGGGTGCCAAAACGGATAATATCATACTAGTGTATATATCCGAGTTGTTCTGTACTTTTATGTGGAGGCGGAATATGCGGTACCCATATTCCAACAATATTTATGCTCGGGAGTTTTGTCCTTCCATAAAATATAATTTCCCGGAGTATATTTATGTTTATCTTATTTCACTCCTTAAAGTCTTCCATCTTTTATTAAAAAATTAGTCACATATTCTTGATCAAGATTTCAGTTATGGCTATTGCCTTGGTTAGATAATTATCCATCTTCTCAAAGTGTTGAGAATACCTCTCCTAACTCCATAGAAAGGTGTCGATCTCCTTCCGGTCTCTATTTCGATCCTACGGTTTTGGTTTGGAAGCATCATTTTTTGTGATTTTTTTAGATTACCATGCAAAACTTAGTTTATTATGTCCCTATTTCACAACACCATTTCACTTTTAAGTAGTTCTTTAGCTTTCTTTTGACCATTTCTAGTTCTTGGTTGACCGATAACAATTTGACCTTCACTTCATCCACAACATCATCTACCACAATGTTAGGTTTGGTATTCTGATCTATCTTGATAACATCTATCGTTTTGTTTATGTAATCTTCCATGATATTTCTACACCCATCAAGAGCTTCATTTGTGAAGAATTCTTCATTTGCGCATATCTTTAGACTTTTCCCTCTTCTTGTTGTGGCCATTAACACCTTCTTTAATGGTGAAGTTGCTATCATCGTCCTCCATTTCTTGAGTCTCAAGCTTTTCTCTAATACCAGTTGTTACAGACTTATATTTTGGATAACACCGTGAGAAACTTCAACTCTCACGTAATCCTTGAAGAACACAAAGGAAATTGAGACTTAGATTATTTAGAAAGAGAAATAGTATTTGATTGATCAGAAAGATTATCACAATGCTTAGAATTTTTTGGTGGATGTGTGAGAAAATGAAATTCTCCTCCTTATATAGAATTCTGTGGATGGTTTTAGAAGATGTTCAAGAATCCTATTTTTAGAAACTTCTTGAAGAATACACAGAAAATATTCTGTTAGATACAAGAAAGTATTTTATAATATCTTAAAATAATCTAGAAAATATTCTGTTAGATACAAGAAAGTATTTTATAATATCTTAAAATAATCTGGAAGCTTATAATCTTCTGCATGTTCTTCTATATTTTCTCATAGTGTTTTAAAATCTTTTAAGTTCTCTTAAAAAATTTCATGCCAGTCCATAACATAGGAAAACAAATGAGTCGTAATATTGATATAATTATTCGGATCAATCAACTAAAATACCGATTATATTGGTCAATATAATATACTTAAAATTACAAGAACTTAAATTGAAAACTCATAAAAGTTAAATAGGATTCAAATGTTAGAGCCAATAGATAATCTATCATAGTTCGGCCGAATCCAAACCATACAAATAACGCCAGGTATCCTTGCACAAACCACCCTCGGATTAGTTATTAATACATAATTGAATGTAATTTTAGGGTTTTATAGATATTTTTGATAAAAAAAACTTAGAATTTTAATAAAGTAAAATGATAAATAATAGGACTAATGAATTCAAAGTTGTACAAAAATAAACTATCGATGATGAATGACAAATAATTAGGATCAATGAAGGCGGAAGAAAATCCAATGTTTGGATGAAAATAAAATAGTAAGGAATAGGTAGTTTAAACAGAAAAAATGAAAAAGTATATTGAATTGAAACAGAATAAATAATTTTGAAGGAAAAAAAAAAACTAGAACTGCAACTTATACTGGATACAACTAGGGTGGCAGGTTTGCAGATTATTGGGTCATGTGATGGTTTACTTTTCATTGCACTTTGAATAGCGACGGCGGGTTCTTTCCGGAAAAAATAAATAATAAAATTAGGATGGCAATGTTGCAGTTTGCGATCAATCCTACTTGTAGAAAATCAAAACGTTATATTTAAAAAGAGAGAGCATATCTTAAGATAAATGTTGCTAGCAACACAAATAAAGGGCATTTGCTAAAAGCTTAAGTTGGTCAAGGATTGTCTTTGAATCTGAGTGGTTAGTACAAAAGTTCTCCATCTGCACATTATACAAACAAAAATCTGTGCAGAAAACAAAACACATATAACATATGATCTTTATAATTACAATTCGGAACAAAACAACACACAACTCATGTGATAACGTTTTCCAAACGATACTCCTTTTTATTTGAATATGCAGCCAAAAGTAACAAAAATAATAATAATTGGTCAAGATACTCTAGCACAATCAGAGTTTTCTTAATAGCCTATTAGCCTGTGTGTTTAACTTCATTCCCATATTTTCCATTTATATCACGTATTTACTCACCAACATAAAGTTGTTCGGTTGCATCAATCTCTATTGGTATCACTATCAGTAGTAATTACTCACCTTTCTGTAGGATGTGTGTGTATACAAAGGTGAAACCCTTGAGCAAAAGCAAAACTAATAAAAGCCATTTATATTTGAAAATCAGCCAAAACCATTCACAAATTTCTTCAAGGACAGGTCAGACTCCCATCAAACCTCTCCTTTTCTTTTCCTTGTCCATCAAGATAAACCATTTATTTCAAAGCAACGCATGATCTGATCTAATAAAAAACTACTACTATCTTTTTTACACATTTCCACACTCTCAAAATGTTTTTTTCAACAGAACCCTTTTCCGCCTTCTCTCTATCTCTCCTACTTTTCTTCACAATCTCTACTGGGTCATTCCCTCTAGCAAAAGCATCAACTGATTACACCAACTTGGTTTACAAGGGATGTGCAAACCAAGAATTCCAAGACCCATTTGGGGTATACTCAAAAAACCTAAAAACCCTTTTCTCCACCTTGGTTTCTCAATCGGCACAAAAAAATTTCTCAACGAGCAACTCAGGTGAGGATCAAAACGCAATATTTGGGTTATTCCAGTGCAGAGGAGACATAACACTAACCCAGTGCTATACTTGTGTGAGTGAAATCTCCAAAAGAATTGAAAAACTTTGTGGGAATGTGGTAGCAGCTAGAGTACAGTTAAATGGGTGTTACTTGAGGTATGAGATTTATGGGTTCAAACAAGTTTCAATGACTGAGATGTTGTATGAAGTATGTGCGGCTAAAAAAGATGAGAGTGGTAGTGGGTCTGTGTTTGAGCAGAGAAAAGAGATGGCTTTTAAGATGGCGGAAAATGGTATTGAAAATGGTGGCCTATTATTTTACTCCGGGAACTATGAGTATGTGTTTGTGTTAGGTCAGTGTGAGGGTGATTTGGCTAGTGGGGATTGCAGTGATTGTGTTAAAACTGCTTTTGATAGAGCTAAGAATGATTGTGGTAACTCAATTTCAGGACAGGTTTATCTACATATGTGCTTTGTTAGCTACAGCTATTACTCAAATGGTGTGACTAACCTGCCTTCTTCATCAGGTATTAAAAGATTGAAGTGTTGAGCTTTGACTTGTGGCTCAATGAAATGTGGATCTATTTTCAGCGGGAAATGCACATTTGTTTAATATAACAAAGAATTAATGAGAGAAAATGTTGGTTTTTAATCACAGGTGAAGAATCCAAGCAGCATATAAAAAGAACAGTGAGTATCGCAGTTGGAATTGCAGCAGCATTGGGGTTCTTGCTTGTTTGTTTGTTGTGTTTGAGATCATTACTGAAAAAACATAGTGGTAAACATGAAGGTATATGATCTATAGTAATCAAATTCTACATTTCGAAAGGACTAATCCTTGTCGAATTTCAAGTTTGCTAGTAATCGTTACTAATCCATATTATTTTGATGTTTGCGCTACAAAATTAACATTCTTCTAATGATTCTTTGCAGATTATTGAGAAGATGATATTGGACATGGAAGGTGGATCTTACTTTGATCTAAAGGAAGTTAGGTAACAGTGGGGTTAGAGAACCACGTAGAAAAAGATATAAAGATATAGATAGAACACTACTACTACTTTATTTGGTTTGTCATTTGGTTAGTTTATTTACATGTAGATATGATTATGATTCATCAATGGAATTTGAGTTTTTCACTAACATATTCAACTCCTATCGAATCGCGGTATAAAAAAAACCATAACCGACATTTTGAAAATAAATTGATTTTTCCTTCCTACTGTTTCGACTTGTTTTATGGTTTTAGAATTTGGATATAGTTGATATATTTGGTTACGATAATAAATAGAGCTTGTAAAAAGATGTTATTAAGTTATTTTGTACAAGAATTGGTTTTGTTCAATTTGATGGATATTTCTTAGGCTGTCTATAAAACAAACCAGACTTTTACTAAAAGCCGAGTGGACTCTGGTTGCCGACTGGACTATGAGGTCGTATTTTGTTGAGAGCTTGACATATGACACACTAGCTAAGCTTCAATTTTACAAACAGAGTATGTTTAGATTAGTTCTAACTGAAAAATGAAGCCAAGAATTCAAACACAGTTTTCTAAGAAGTACAAACAATAACTCAAATCGGATCATCCAAACACTTGATTTTCATTCTTGGTAATGAACATATCAGACGAGTATTCAAGACTTTATAAGACTTGTAAGAGTATCATCTCAAAGTATAAATGACTCAACGAAATTAAGAATATGTCATACAATATTCGAATATATCACTGAAATTGGATGCAACTTTGGAAAAGCATTGATCGATACATGCCAGACAAGACTTGCACTTTGTGAACAAAACACGAAGAGAAAATCATAAAGCAGCAACCATGAAAGCCATAAAATCTAGATTAGAAAAGATTTGCATTTGTTTCAGGCATATTCAGAACCATCTAATGACCATCACCATAGTTAAAATATAGTTCACGCAACATAGCACATAGTATTGTAAAGGATAGTTCTTGCGCCATGCATGTATAACCATGCCCAAACACGTTACTTGCGCAGCGGTATGCCCGTCACAAAAACAAGCGTTACTTACACAAAGCTATGCCAGTCACATAAGCACACACTACTGAGTATAGCCCATGGATTGACCAGAGGTATTAAATCACTAGATTGGATCATACAATTATATAAGAAAAACAATTTTTTTTTTTCAAAAAGTTTATATTATGTTAATGTACATTAGTTCCTTAAGTACTTAAGAGCCTTTTTTGCATTGTGGTATGAAAAAACTATGCTGTCTATGAAAAGACTACTTAAGAGCCTTTTTACTGATTATCAGTAAAATCACAAGCTTTAGGAGTTTAAAAGACCAAAAAAGCATAAGCACATAGGAACCAACGTGTAAGACAACTTGATTAACGTATATAATCAGTGCTTACAAATCAATCGGATTCGGAATGACTTGACCCTAATTAATTTGCGAACAAAACACTAAAAGCGATCCAACATATAAACGCAACAGGAATCCCTAAAGCTTGTTGTCTCTTCATTAGATTATTAGTAAATCATCAAACTAATAAGGCATAGATAACATGAAGATTCAACTTTGATATCGACCAATTCTAGTAGCACAAACAAACCCAAAACTCTAATTTGATACAAACAAAGATTATAAATTATAACGCAACCATAAGGAGGAAAACGATGATGAAATTACATCGGTGGAGGTATGCCAACCGGTGGCGCACCGAGGAGGCTAGCTTGCTGGAGCTCAAGATCGTTGAACTGTTGCTCTCGATCCATCTCGATGATCAACGGGACACCGAGGATGAGAAGAGTGGTGCCGGCGATCCAAGCCGCTTTGCCGGTGCTTCGGAGGAGCTTCTTGGAGATTGTGACGGCGTCGCAAGCAGCTCGTTTGCCTCGCGAGACGATCTGAGAGTTGGAGAATTTGGTGAGTATGTTGGCGTCGGCGTTCTTTGGGGCTCTGGCCTTCCTTGAAAGAGACGCCATGGCTGCTGATAGTGGAATGGATTAGAGTGAGGAAAGGAGAATAGACAGGGTTTTACAAAGGCGAAGGGTATATGAAATGGCTGGGTCGGGTCAGTTCGGGTTTACCCGTTTAAATGTCGACGACGGATTTTATTATCGTGGGTCTATGATTGTGGACTGGAGAATTAAGGAGAATGTTACTATCCGGGTTCTTGGTTATTATTTTGGTTTTCTGTAAAATAATTTTATCATATATTTATTTTAATATTTTTAATTATTTTAATTATTTTTTGTTTTGTATTTTTTATTGATCATATTTTTTACTTTTATTTATATTAGGGTTTTTTTTATCAATTTTTTTTAAAATATTAATATCTTGATTTAAAAGTTGGAAAATCATTAAATCCATCAAATTATTTATACCAAAAAAACCACCAAATAAATAATCAATTTGATATATGTTGATGTTTTTTAAAAATCTACAAATATATATGAATTTTCAAACATAAAAAAGGTATGAATTTGCAGTTCGACGTATGCGGTCGATATAATCGAGAATAGAAATTCAAAACCACTCGTTTGAAACAGTAGATTTTGTTCATCCAAATATAATAATGCAATTACTATCCCCAAATCAAAAGATTAATCTCACTGTACAACACCAAATAATATAAAAAATACCAAACATTAAACCACAATGTTTGTTTATTTGTAATCTACTAGTGTAGCGAGATATCACATTGAGATTGTTAAAAATTATCTAAAAATAAAAATAATAGTTAAATGTAACCTGAAATAATATAGGTTTAAAGTGTTTATTTCTTATAGATACATTAATTCTTTTTACATCGAAATATTTAAAAAAAAATATATTTTACTAAAAATAATCAAATGTTTAGTAAAATTCGTAAAATAACACATAAATGTTTAATAAAATATGTAAAAAAATATGTAACTCTTTGTTTCTCTTTGATTTCACGTGAATGTCTAATCTTATAGGTAAATGTCAAACCTGATAAGTTAATTTCTAACCTTTACATGTAAATATCTAATCTTATTGATAAATGTTTTATCTTACAAGTAAATGTCTAACCTTTACATGTAAATTTCTAACCTTTACAGGTAAATGTATAATCTTATAGGTCAATGTCTAATCCAGCAGGTAAATGTCTAATCTTACATGTAAATTTCTAACCTTATAGGTAAATGTCTAACATTTACATGTACATGTCTACTATTATAGGTAAATGTTTAATCTTGCATGTAAATGTCTTATCTAACACGTAAATATTTAAAAGTAAATATCTAACCTTATAGGCAAATGTCTAACCTTAAAGTTGAATATTTCACTAACAAAACAAAAGATGGTTCATTAAGATTATATTTATAACAAGTTGTAAAGTTAGAAGAGGAATTTAGGACTATGTATTTTAGTCAGGGATAAACGTGTAATAAATCCTTTTATGTAACCGTTTTCAGTTGTATTCTAAGTCCATGCGCCTCTATATAAGGGCCAAGGTTGGTTTAATAAAGGGGTTGAATTTTTGAGTTAGAACATTTGAGTACTCTGATTTTCTCTCTCTAGAATCAATTTATCTCTATAAAAACTTTACTTTTTCTCAAGCGGTTTAGCAATTCAAGTAATCAGGCTCATCAAATTGGCGACTTCAATGGGGACCGATTAACAATTGGTACCTATTTTGTTAGTTCGAACTTTAATCGATCTTGAAAATAATGTTAAAGATTTGCGATGAATCCTGAAAATGACCTGTTGGTTCGATCAGCTGTCGAAACGCTAAAAAAAGATTTACAGAGGACATATGATAGACAAGAGGGGTCAACTTCGATCCACCAGACTCAATCTAAGATAAAATTACGAATAAACCAGCTCCTGGATATGATAAACGCTTTGAATGAGAAATACGACCAAAAAGAACATGAGATTGAGTCAGCAAAGCTGAAATCTAAGGTGAGAAAAATGAATGAACAAAATAAAGTTGGAAGTCAATCTGATCGATCTTGCACTGATCGTCAAATCAGGAGTGAGTATAACCGAATTCAAAGGGGATCCATTTCAAATTTTAGAGATTTTTATACTGCTTTTCGAAGATAGTTCGCTGGGAGTAAAGAGATGAGAGCAAATTTCGGCAGCCGCATTTTGGGCAAACCTAAAAAAGTGACCGCAGTGTTAATACCGGTCTGAATCCCCCTAATCGAGGGTGTAAGCTGAACCATTTCGGGACTATTACCTCCTGCTGAACGTTTGGGTAGATCGTCTTCCCCCATTACCAAGAAAGTAGACTTACGAGCACAACGGGAAGAGGGTAAGCCGACGGACGGTAGGGTCGGATTCTTTGGCCCGACTGCGGAAAAATGTGAACTGTCGCTAGAAGAAAGGATAATGGGTTCTGGGGATAGGTTACCCTCGGAAATAGGAGAAACCGGAAGATCGGGCACTAGGAAAGACTCTGCGGGAATTGGGGTGGCAAGAACGGGGTCGTGAGGAAGCGGAGCGGGAACAAAAGGTTTGGAGTTGGACCCCCAGATCAGACCAGCGCGTCGGTACTCCTCTGCTCTATCACCAATACTAGACCACTGTTCAAAACTCCACTCAGATCCCTTTTTCTTGGTTGGTTTTTTCTGTGAACGTCCGGGTTTCATACAACAAGAACCAGAGCAAGGAAGGGTCGGGCGAGCTTTTTCTCTCTCTAGAAATGTTCGGACAACGTTTTCTCTCTCTAAAAAGCCTCTGAGAGACACTAAAGGATCTTGGGGTATTTATAGGAAGGGTTGAAAGATCGGGGGATACCAATCGACGAAAACACAGCGGGAATGCTAAGAGTCTCCCTAGGAGCCTAGTCTGACAGAGAAGTGACCCCTTGGCTAATGACACGTGCCGACCCCCGACTGACGAGGGATGACGTAAACAATTCGCCACAAGTGAAGCGTCGATTTGGGCCGCCGCTACCACGGCCGGTGAGAAAATAATGGGCCGCCCTGACAGGCCAGAAATTAAAAGCCCAGCAAAATGGAAAGGCGCGGGAAGGCGTCCGAGGAGGTGGCCCCGAGCATCAGGAAATCACAACTAACAAGGCCTGGACCAGGAATGAGGTCGGACGATCGGCGATAGCTCTTTCGTAAGTCTCCGCTCCTGAAAGTTCCCGAAGACTGGGGGGCTACTGATGAGGGCGGAATTCGCCGATCCAAGCGATAGGGGTAAAAACGCAATAAATGGTAGTTGATGGGATTAATCGGGTATTTGAAGTCCTTCAAGGACCAATTTATAATAATGTAATAGTAAAGGGGCCTCATTGGTATGTGATGAATGGCCCACTAATAGATTAAATGGGTCCACCTTATTTTAGTATAAAAGGGTGACCCACTTGCCTAAAAAGGGTATTGAATATTACTGTGAACAAATCCCGTTTTCTCTCTCTACACTTTCTCTCTCTAGTCACATCTGACACAAGATCCCAAATATACTCTTTTGACAATTATTGACTCATCAATGTTATTAGTGAAAGAGGGATAGAAGATTAACTAGAATAGTTAAAAACTGTAGTATCTATGAAATTTCCTCGAACTATCAAGGAAGTATAAAAATTAACAAGAAGGTTAGCAGCACTTAACAAATTTATTTCTAGTTTCTCTGATAACTGTTTTCCTTTCTTTCAAGTATTGCGAAAGAAGTTTGAGTGGACATCGGATTGTGAAACAACATTAATAAGTATTAAGGATTTATTATCATCACCTAAAATATTATCCAAGCCTCGAAATGGAGAACAACTCTTTTTGTACAATGTGCTATCAGATTTTGCAGTAAGTGCAATATTGATAAGTGAAGATTTAGGAATTCTGAAGTCGGTGTACTATGTCAACAAAAGTTTGATGGCAGCAAAAAAGAGATATTTGGAACTTGAGAAATTGGCATTTACATTGGTGGTGGCTGCTAGAAAGATGCACCCTTATTTTCAAGCTCATACCGTCGGAGTTTGGACCTCATTTCCATTGAAAAATGTTTTGCAACGACCAGATATTTTGGGGAAAATGACTAAGTGGTCAGTGGAATCAGGACATTTTGATATTACATTTACACCTCGAACTGCAATTAAAGTGCAAGCTTTGGAAGATTTTCTTGTGGAATTTCATTCAAGCAGATCAGATAAAGAGGATATCAATGATGTTTTACTAGTAAATTCGATGTGGGTTATTCGAACTGATGGCGGTTCTAGTATTTTGGGATGCAGCGCTGGAGTTCAATTAGTTGCCCTATATGGAGAAACAATCTTTCAGTCTATCAATTTTTTTTAACACTTCGAATAACGAAGCTGTATACGAAGCCGCTTTAGTTGGTTTGAGACTAGCAAAAATATGTGGAGCAACTTCAGTACAATTAGAGACAGATTCTCAGTTAGGAGCAAATCAGGTATCTGGAAGTTCTGAATCAAAAAAGGATTGCTTTATCTTGTATCTTCGAGAACTTCAAAATTTGATGCTTTTATTCGATCGCGTTGTTGTGGAACATATAAGTCGATGAAGTAATACAGTGGCTGACTCATTAGCAAATGTTGCTTATAAGGAAGAGCATCCGTGGATTTTGCTGCAAGAAAGCCCTTCAATTTTAGTTCAATCAGACCAATGTGAATATATTGAGGAACTATTTGTCAACCCAGATATAGTCAGAGGAGGGTGAAGAACTGATATTTTGAATTTTTTAAGTAGAAGAGAGTTGCCTGAAGATGCAAAATCGGCCAAAAAATTGCGAGGTAAAGCTTTTGGCTACATAGTTTTGGATGGAGTTTTGTATAAGAAAGCATTGAGTAGACCCTTACTATGATGTTTGAATAGACAAGAATCATATAAAGTTTTATTAGAGCTGCATGATGGACAAGGATCAGTGCATTGTAGGTTTAAGGAATTAACTCGTCGAGTTTCGCTTGCAGGGTTTTATTGGCCTTTAATCATGAACGATGCCAAGAATTTGGTTCAAAGGTGTGATAATTGTCAAAGATTTGCTAATTCTATTCATAAGCCAACAGTTTCATTTATGTTCATTACCGAAGCCATTTCGTTTGATAGATGGGGAATAGATTTAGTAGGACCTTTTCCAATGACTTCTGGAGGACGACAAATCATAATTTTTGTAGTGAACTATTTTAAAAAGTGGGCCTTCATCATAAACAATATTTGCTGTCGTTTTAGAGTGTCTCGATAAATTACCACAGACAATGATCCCCAATTTAATAATAAGGAAATGGCTTCGTTTTGGGATTCGAAGGGAATTTTTGCAGTGTTTTTCAACATGATTTCATCCACAAGCAAATGGACAAGTGGAGGTGACAAACAAATATATTTTAGAAGGGTTGAAGAAGAATTTAACTGGAACGACAGGAAAATGGCCTAATTATTTGCAAGAAGTACTTTGGGCTTATCGAACAACTCCTAGGGAAGCTACTAAAGAAACTCATTTTGTTTTAACATATGGAATGGATGCTGTTAGCCATGTGGAATCTACTCTGTCATTTTTAGAATAACTCAATATTTAGAAATGTTGAATGACGAAGCCAAAAGAGCAAGTTTGGATTTGATTGATGAGAAAAGAGTTCGAGTTCATTTAAATATAATTTATTATCAAACTCTTATGAGGAATATGTATAATTCGAGGGTGAAAATGAGGGAGTTTAAGGTAGGTGATAAAGTGTTGAGAAAGGTATTTCTACACACCAAATAGAAGAGCATCCGAAAGATAGCTCCGAATTGGGAAGGACCCTATATGGTTGTTGAAAGGATAAAGCCAGGATCTTACTGCCTTTGTGATAATCAGGAGAGGATGCTTTAATACCCATGTAATATACAACATCCGAAGTTGTACTGGAATAACTATATTTGTATTTTGAAATTGTTTTCTTTGATTGATTAGCACACTTTTTCCTACCCTGTTTGAAGTGTTACGCTCATTAAACGCACTATGATGTTCGATGTGTTACATTCATCAAACACTTTATGATGTTCAAAGTGTTATGTTCATTAAACATTTTATGATGTTCGAAGTGTTACGTTCATTAAACACTTTATGATGTTCGAAATGTTATGGTCATTAAAAACTTTACGATGTTCGAAGTGCTACATTCATTAAATGCACTGTAAATTTTGAGGTGTTGTGAATTGTCATATAATGTTTTTATTTCAAATAATTAGTATAAATAATAATTGAATTTGAGAATAACTTGAAATGAAAAATGAAGCATAAACAAAGAGCTTTGTCATTCAGATTAATTCGATGAGCACAAAAGTTATAGTAATGATATGAAAAGTACAAAAAGCTAAAAGATCTCTTCGGGTTCTTCCTCTCTGGATGATGAACTTGGAATAGGATCAAACGTTTCGTTAGGATGCCTTTCGACGAGAATTTTACTCTAAAAGTTGGAATGATCCATCTTAGGATATGTGGCATAAATTTTTCGAAAGAGTGTGATAACATTTTGTTTTTTACCATTGATAGCTTCCAACGTGTCTTTTGTGCATTGATCTTCAGCATCAGTGATAGCAAGTTGTTTTTCTTTTTCGAATTGAGTGTTGAGGGTGGTTATCTCATTGGTCAATTTTTTCTTTTCTGCTTCACTATTGACAAAAGATGTTTGAAGCTCATCGAATTTTTTCTTCTCAGCAGCTAACTCTTCACGATGTTTGGTTTTGAGCTTTTAATTCTTGCCATTTGGAATCCGTGAAATTGATCTTTTATATGATCACAAAAATTTTCCCTCATCTTTTTCTCAGCTTCAACAACACATTTATAGTGAACCATATCTTTATCCATACATTTAAGATGATTTTGAGAAGCTTCGATTTATTGAGTAAGATTTTTCGCTGCAGTGTTAAGATCAGAAAAAGGTTGAAGTACAACGAGAACATCTGGGTTTGGTTTGGCAAGAGGAAAGACCATTGGACTAGGTCGATGGATAATATCTAAGGAGATTGTAGGAACAATAACCTCAGGAGATACGACTTCAGAGGTAACATCAGCTCTCATGCTAAGATTATGCAAATGAGTTTATTTATCTTGAATGATGGGATCTTCTTCTCCAGCAAGCTTTTGCGATTCGTCGAAGTTAATAAAACTGTCAGGATCAAAGTGATCATCACCTTGGTTATCTTTTGCAACAACGGTTTCTTTTTGCTGGTTAGTAGTGTCTTCAGCATTCCCTTCAATTTTATTTTGATGACTTTGCTGATTTTCTGCAGCTATAACTTTGTTGTCCTCGAATAATATTTCTTCGATGGTCTCCAATGTTTTCTTTTTCCCTTTTTTTCTGGGGGCTGATTCTAGTAGTACCTTTATTTTTCTAAAGAGCATCAATTTTTTTCTTTTTTGGAGAAGCCCCCCTCTTCTATTCCTTATTCGATTTTGGAAAGTGTATTTTATTTTGTTTTTCGCTTCGAATCTTTTGGCTTTGGATCGGTTGAAGGGCAAGCAGTAGATGTGTGACGAGTACGTGTAAAACCACCAACCATAGATTTATTCAAACAACATCATTTCCAACAAAATCGAAGCCCAATCGACGGATCCGCGTGTACGAAACAACGCTACAACACTAATCTATGAAAACAAAGCCTAAAATCATGCTTTTAAAAGCAGAATCGATTTTGTGGATTTGGGTTGTGGAATGCTTGTTTTAGGACTTTAGGATAGTAAATAGTTAGGGTTTAGGGTAATTTTGGGGGGTAAATGACATGATTGTAATTAGTTGGGGTGAAAAGGATAAATTAAGAAATTCAAGTTTGATTTTTCAAAAAAAGGAGGGGTAGGGTGAAAGATCTATCAAAATGTAGCTTTTTTCTAGCATGACATTTCTCACAACTTTTTATTATCAATATATGGCCAAATGCAAAAACATATCATTTATAATCATTTTATAATAAGTTATATACAAAATAATAAAGACTAGTTTTAAAATATTATTAAATATATATCAAAATTTAGTTTTAAAATATTATTAAAAAATTTATTTGACAACCTAATAAAAATGTTGTTTATATAAATAAAAAATAATGTGATAATTTTACATATATAAAATTTAATTTAAAATTTTGATAAAAAATATATTTTTTGTGGTTAAAAATATTCACACAACTAAACTTATTATAAATTAGAGATAAAAAACAATTAGTCGGATTGTTAGTTAATTTTTATGGGCCAAACTAGAAATATAACACATTTTTATAGATTTTACACCGCTGGATCCTACACCCGTTTGATATATCTCTCACCTTATTTTGGACAAATTTGCCCATCCCAGAAAACCTAGTTATAAAAGAATTTTATAAATCTCTCACAATTTTCTCTTTTTTTTCTCTATCTCTCACAAAACCTCTCAAACATCAAGTTTTCATCGAAATCGAAGCTTGTTTTTTGAAGAATCCGAACTCACAACAACATTAAGGTAAGCCATACAAGCCTCCCACTATAATTGTTTCTAGTTTTCGTTGTGTATAAGTGGTAGAAAATACGGTATTTCAGTTTTGATTTTAAAAGTATGATTTTTGCATGATTTTAGGAGTTGTTTTCTTAGATTAGTGTTGTATTGTTGTTTGTCATATTAGGATTTGTGTTTTTGGCTTTGATTTTGTTGGAAATGGTGTTGTTTGGATAGATCTAGGAGTTTGAATCTCGCAGCTGTTCGTCGCACATTAGTACTACCAGATTTAGTCTCGTCGCAGGTGTTTGTCGCACGATAGTGCTACCAGATTTAGTCTCATCGCACGATCGTGCGACCAGGAAAGGTTCTTGTCGCGTCCGACTGATGCACAAATCTGGTCGCACGCGACCGTGCGACAAATCTTGTAGCATGCGATTGGTTAAGTACTCTGGTCGCATGCGACAAGAGAACCAATTGTTTTACTTTTGTGTTTGCTAATATTTCTCACTTTCGTTTTTCTACAAGATAGGCCGTATAAAATTGACCGTGAAGAATCTGTTCAAACGCGATAAATCTCAGGCGCACGAGGCGCGTGAGGCAGAGGCAGCGCATGCTTCACCTGAGTTTGTAGAGGTTGCTCCTATCGAGGGACAATCTGCAGGTAGGCGGACAAAATGACGCCTCCATCGTGGTGCTCCAACTGACGATACCAGCTGCCATGACGCCGATTGGGCTGCTGCCAACATCAGTGGTGCAGGTTCATCTCCGCCCACACCTGACTTATCTTACGAACCAGAGGCACCTGACGCACGATACCAAGATGATGCACCCGACACACCGTACGCACCCGAGGATGAGGATCTGGAGTTTTTGTCGGTAATGCCACACGTCTTGGCTCTCTATCCCGATTACACCCTACACGAGGCACTTAGTGTTTATCACAGAGATGTAAGTTTTAATTCTCAATAAATTTATTGTACAATTGTTTTTTATTTTATTAGTCACTTATGTGTTTGATACATATTGCAGGATATGGTTTTCTTGCGATTCTTCGCTATGTACGATAGTCTCTGCCAATGGGACTTTAAAAAGCAGTGCAAGGTAGGGGCGAAGGTGATGGAGACTATGTTTGGCCCTCTCGTCGACGCATTCTCCCGCTGGCATATCAACCTACGTTTGGTTCAGGAATTCCTCGAGCGATGGCATGATGATAATTCTTCATTTCATTTCTCGTTTAGACAGATGACTGTGACTTTAGATGACATCCACATCATCACTGGACTACCAGTCACAAGTATATCTTTTGATGTTTTATCATTTGATGATGAACTAGAGATGAGCCAAACTTATGCTAGCATGCTGTGTGTACGACCAACTGAGTTGATTAAGAATCTTAGGAATGCTAGTAGTGTGAATCTTAGTTGGTTGCGTAACACATTCACGGGTGACAAATATAATGATAGTAAAATCATACACGAAAGAGTAGATCATACCATCCGTGCGTACATACTATTCCTATTAGGTACCACCATTTGCCCCAACAAAACCGGCAATAATATTCGTTTCGATTACCTCCAGTTTGTGAACTAGTACCAGGTTATGAATTGACACAACTGGGGTTAGTTGGGATTCGTGCAATTGTATAACACCCTTAGCCAGGGATCTTTGCATGGTACGAGGGGTATTTGTTAGGGATGGAAATGGGTCGGGTTCAGACCGGGTTCAGGCCGACCCGTTTATGCTTGTTGTTTTTTACTCGAACCCAAACCCGACCCGACCCGCAACGGATTTAATATTTTCGAACCCAAGCCTGCCCCGTTTATGTCCGCGGGTCAGCCCGACCTGACCCGTAAACATTTTTTTTACTATTTGGGTTGGCCGAACCGGTTCAATCCGATCCAAACCAGCTCAAATTTGATTTTTTTTTTAAATTTAAAACAAAAGTTAAGACAAATTTTTAAACCAACATATATGAAACAAAATATAAGAAGAGAAAATGATCCAAAGAACTTGGAAAGTTATAAATTAGGATTGAAAGTATATATATGCAAAGATCTTAAGAAATATATTTAAACTTTATGGAATTAGTTTATGGAAAAAGAATATAATTAATAAATATATTATTGACTCTAAAAGTAAAATAATAATTACTCAAAAACAATATATTATTGGAAAACATATAAATGTGAGTCTTTTAGTAATTAGTAAGTATATTTTTTAGTTATACTTTTACAAATCTACAATAATTTTTAATATGTTTTTTTATTTTTTATATATAGTTTATATTTGTGGGTCAGATCTGGTTGGACAAATTAAAAATCCATACCCGACCCGACCCGCCTACGAGTCATAATTCGTATATCCGTACCCGAGTCGTTAAATGTTCGGACTGGACAAAGCCCGACCGGATTAAGCCGGGTCGGGCCGGTTTGGGCTGGCTCGGACCAACATTGCCACCCGTAGTATTTGTGGCTTCATAGGACTGCTTGAGGCGTGAATATTTGATCACTTTACGCAGTTTCGAGCTCAACTATTTAGCGATTACCAATTATCGTTACCCCATATATGCCGACATGCGCCGCAGAAGATCGGTGTTTCACATGATGTACGCAGGGAGTTGAGGCATACACTAATGACGTGCATGGAGTCAGATGTAAGTAGTATTTTTTTATTTTAACATTATGTTTTTTAACAACTATAGTTGTCTGATTTGTTAACTTATTTATTTACTCGTCGTTTTCCTTTCCTATTCGTATTTACCGGACGGGCATTTATTCCATATTGTCAGTTGGGTTGAGCTTACGCTAAAGGCGTTTGGCATCCTTGTTTCTTACTACCCCGACCGTGTCACACGTTAGATGGGCCACGTTCCGCTCATTCCAAAATAGATACGTCTATTTGCGTATAAAAATGCAGGAAAAAAGACAGTTTAGAGGTACGTTTGGGATGGTCATCTGTGGAAAAATTGGGAATATCATGTTTACACCACTGTTGGCGCGAAATACAACGGTGGGGGAGCGAGCAGCGATGCAATGTACCGGGTTTGGGTGATGAAGAACCCGCAGTATATAGTTAGTAACCCTACTTCAGGGAGTTTAGATGAATGACCTCAGGTGCAGCCTCAGGGTAGTGCTGACTTTGCAAGATATGATCAGATCGCGCAGTTTCTACCCGGCATACCCACGTTGTCGTACGAGGATTTAGTACAGATCACCCTTCAGATGGGTAGGATTTCTGAGCGATATTGACGTCGTTGATTTGTAGACTTTTGATGTTTTATTAGTATGTTACAATATCAAACAACACAACTCCCGCCAAAATTGCATTAGTATGTTACAATTTTGGATTTCTGAGCGATGTTTTATTAGGATTAGTATGCTACAATTTTGGTAATTGTTACATTTGATTTGTAAACTGTTTGATATTGCATTCGATTTTCAGACTACTTGACTTTACTATGTTTTTAGAATACTTTTGGATTTTTATTTGAAAATGGTCTTCTTTTTTGCGTGATAAAATGAAACATTATTATTTTAATAATAAGATCTTATCTCGCACAACTCCCGCCATAATTGTCTCCCGCCAAAATCAATTACCACCTAACATGATACCCCACATTCATTTACCCATAAAAATGACCTCATAAGAAGTCTAACAAAACATACAACCAAACATTCACAAGCCATAAAAAACACAAAGACATTTACATATGGAGTTCAACGTCGTTGAAAACTATCAGTTGCTTCAGGCTGTGAAAGTTTCCCGCCGAGAGATGGGGGAAGATACCAGTGATGCGTTTTTTACGGGTCCTATGCATGATGTATTTCAGTTATGGCTGCGCAGGAACAAAAATTTTTGTTGTGCGCAGTCGTGACCAAATCAAATGCCCTTTTTGTCCATCCGCTACATCGTTTACTGTTCTTGTCATTTAAAATTAACCAAGAAGCGGGTTCCGTCTATAACATGAATTTGGTAGGTTACATCACTAGGGATATGGTAGCTTATATGGAGGATAAGATTTCAGAAATCGAGGAGGGGGATTATTCTGAAGACAACATGGGATACGACTTTGACGACTGAACATTCATCTTTCTTCAATTGTGTTTTTAGTTTTTATGTTTTGATTAGTGTTTATGCTTCAATTATTTGTTGTTTGATTATGAGACATATGTTGTCTACGTTCAAATGTGTTGTTTTGTACACTTTTATTTGTAGTCAAAATTTAATTTTCATCTCTATGTCTGAAAATATGGGGCAAACTGTAATGAACAAGGTCGCATGCGACTGCTGCAAAACGTGGTAACATTTCTAGCTCGCGACAGACATCTCTATGATTTGAAAACTAGGCCAAAACTTTGACATATCATCGCATGCGACTGTTGCAAAATATGGTCGCATTTGTACTGATTTGAAAACTGGGCTAAAATTTAGACCTATTGTCGCATGCGACAACTGCAAAACATGGTCGCGTGCAACATAGATTCATTAAAGCTCAATATTTGGCCCAGGTCACTGTATCCAAATTCCATATATTAATTCAACTTAAATTAAGTGTTAAGTGGTAAGATAAGTGGGATACAAAAAATTTGACATCGTTTAACATTACATAAATTATCGTCTCTAGTCAAATCGGTTACATTTGACGTTTCATTCAAGTTCATTTTCTTGACTAGAATTAGTTGTGTAGATTTTTTGAACCTACAGTAGTACGAATGCACCCATTGACTCTCTTCTTCAGTGGCGTAAGCACACCGCGAGGGGTATAATGACGACAATGGTCCATCGGGTGGAGTAGTAATCTGCGGGGAAAATATGAAATTAATGCATTATGTATTAAATAAGTAAAAAAATATAATAGGATGAGATACTTACATTAACAAAGTGGCATCCATGTACAAAAATAATCGTGATTATGCGTACCATTTATCACCTCCAAACGCCATTTCATGGCTAGTACCTCAATCAGATGACTTTTAACGCAAACGGACAATTACATTTCTTCGTCAAAGTCTTCCGCTTTTTTAATGTTTCCGGCTTCGCTTTTGATATAAATATACCATACCGCTCGCAAACGTAATCTAATCTAGGAGTTCTTCTCCATTTCCCGCCATCGTAGAGCTTTGTAATCGTGACGAACTTAATCTTCTTCGATTCAATGTCCACAAAAGCATCCAATTCATCTTTCGTAAATGACCTATCTGTTTTGAATATTCTTGTGTAATCAACATCCATACATGGAGGCTGGGCAGATTCCTCCTCCAAAATATAATATTTTAATCTATAAGCATCACACATGAATGATACTAAATGATTGTCGCATGCGTACGTAACGGTAGGTATCACATGCGATGAGTTTGGAAACGTTGTCGTACGAAGATATGCGACGCAAACAGTACACCTGCCGCACAATCTTGCAACGACGACGGTGTTCATCGCACTATAGTCGTGCGACCAGATAAAAAAAATCAACTAGAGTTCAGCTACTTACCTCCATGCGGTAAGCATCCTCCTCGTCTAGGGTTTAAGGGCAGTATATAGTTATGATAATTTGGTGGGTTTAGGGTAATTTTTGGTGGGTTTCAAATTTTTGATTGTTTTCCGGATAAATGACATGATTGTAATTAGTTAGTGTGAGAAAGATAATTTGAGAAATTCAAAGTTTAAGTTTCAAAAAGGTGAGAGATCATATTTTTAGCCTCACCCAATTTTTATTGATACCTAATTGCACCAAGTTAAGACTTTTAGTAAACGAGTTATAAAGTAATGAATTTTATTTTTGTAACACAAAAATATGGACAATGAGAAGATTTTAGGGTTTGAACGGTTCCTATGGCCTGACTCGGACACACAACCATTGCAAATATCAAATTTCAGCAAACTCATTGGTAAAGAGTGAAAGAATATTCCACAATTTCGGATCCTCTTAATCTTGGATGAGCAAGGTTGGTTTTGTTTTCGTAAACTGACGGTATGGATTGCATGTAGGCAGTCCGATAACTGGCATCCCTGCTGCAACTCCAGCAGTTATCCCCGAGATAGTCCTATTCATCGGAAAAATATAAAATTTGAGAGAAAAAAGTCACATTAGGCTAGGTAATATTGGGAATGACATACCTGGCATATGAAGATGTGATCCTTGACACGTTTAGTAATTGGAGGGCCTTCAAATAAGGAGTTGGGTGCGGTTTAGGATGCTCACAGTCTGTTCTTTGAATGACAAACTGGAAGAAATCTTTGAGTCCAAGTTTTTAAATCAATAGCGCCGCATTTTCTTTAGGAGCGTTCGTAACGGCAGCTCGTTTCAAGCCATGATCTTCGACCAATTTTCTCTATTTATACAAACCTTTTATAGGATCCAGCTTGTCTGAGGCCAATCTCTTTGATAATCAAGAAGTTGGTTATAACCTCTATAGCCTATAATAGTGTAGGCAGTCCTCTTACCTGTTTGCTATTGTTATTGCTTACTTTGAACGTAGACTTCTTTGTCTTCCATGAGCTTGAGGTCTCGAGGCAAATAATTGGGGAAAAGAAGCAAAGCAATGTAGGAGTTGTGTTTCCCAGCTATATTCTTGACAAAGAACTCCTCGGTGATTTGAATCCCACCATTAAAACCAATCTGCAAGAACAACCAACCATGAACATTTTTGAAAGATTCAGATTTGTTTACGAATTACGAGTGTGTTTGGATTTGAAATTTAATAAAAAAGAACCCCTTGAAGCATATCGCGGAAAGCTATATGATGGATCAGATCGGAATCACATAGAGTTCGGTCGATATCGAACCAGCCATAGGAAATTTTTGACGCAATTTCAATGCTTCTACCAAACAGTCTTATATCCAACTACAATCCTAATCCTAATGAAGCTAGCCCCATCAATCAAATTTGCATCTTATACTTGAACTTTCAATCACGCTTTTGAAAGTATGTACAATCAGGCAACAAAACTCAATGATTCTTATAAATCTAAACCGACTTCGAACAAGAAGAGCCCAGTTCAGATTGATATCAAAACAAAAGTACTTTTATAATAAAATTGAAATAACATAATGGAAATACCTGTCGACAGACGATGCAATCATTTTGAATTTTCTTTGTGGAGAAGAAGAAGAAGACGGACGGAGAGAGATGGCCTGACTATGACTCTAATATTTTGCAATAACATTTCCCTTTTATATTGATGTTGATATTTGTGATAGTTCAACAAAAAAAAAAGGATCTTTTGTTCTTGCCTTACTGGAGCTAAAATACAATAATTTCGTTCTTTTTCTCAGTTTTGGTCGCTAGAGTTTTGATTTTTATCTAAATGTCTCTATTTATTTCCTCATTCAACTACTTTCCAACCATTATATCTTCTTTTGGGCAATCATTTTTTATAGCAGCTGATAAGGCAAACTAGTTACATTTATTATTCATTTTATAAGCTATTTTTTTAAAAGCAAGGAATTTCATTATTTATTCCGAATACAAAACCCACATAAAAATGAGTTTGACAAGGCAAAACCTAAAGAGAAAAAATTCCTTCAGAAGTCAATATAAATTAGGCTAATTTGATATTGCGTTAATTTGAGTAAAATTTTCCAGAAGGCCCTGCTAAAAGATTTGAGGTCATTCGAACACGAGCACAGATTGGATTGCACACGTCTGAAGTCATAAAAGCTAAACCACTGAGCAGATTTCTTGACAGACTAAAACAACAACGTTGATTGATGAAGAAGACATTGTTGATGAAGGAGCAAAATATTGCTTTCGGTCTCGATTTGGAAGCATCAGAGATATCTGGAAGACATGACCTTCAAGATGTTCGATAAAATTCTAGCTGAAGAACAAACTAAGGTATGCTTAATCCTTTGAGACAGAGACATCTGAATGAAATAATCATCTAATTTTAAAAGAGCTTTTGATTCATGCTTAAACCCGAGGAACAAAGATGGAGACCAAATCAGATTTGTTTTAGAGGATCAAGAATCGAGGGCTGGTGCTGACTTGATTACTAGGGAGGATTATTGCGAGATCTTAATTATCATCTCCACTGACAAGGATCTCGGGAGATACAAAACAGATGAAAGAGCAAAAGGCCAACAGAGGAATGAGAGTAAGACGATTTAGAACTTCTAGCTATCAATCTTTAGAATGAGACCGAGTTAGTGGCTACTAGATTTCTTTAGAACTGGTTCATGACCCTCTAACTTGAAGTACATTTAAGAAAAAAAGTTTGACATATGCTCGTCAGAATTCCTGCAGTTGCCGTTATATAGTTAGCTAGAACACTTTCAATAACATATGTTAATCAATCATATAGAAAAGTAGATTACATATTATTTATAGCATAACCTAAGCCAGCACTTTCAACGAAAGTGATGGCATTCAATTAATAAGAAGCTTGAAGTTTATTAAGTTCTAATTTCGTTTTGCACTTTAACGTCCATTTAGCTAGCCAATCGGTATTTTTGTTTTGGTCTCGACATATATGAGAGATAATCATTGAGTAAGTGATAAGATCTCTACAACATTTTAGGAGAGGCTCAAGAGGCTAAGGGTTGTTACATGTTGAAAGTAGATTAACAAGAATTTGAGAGCCTGACTCGATATCGACATTAACTAATTCTTTATTCTTGCCGATTTGAAAACCATCAATGAGGGCTCTAGCTTCTGCCATAATTGGGGTAAGCTTGCCATATACATTTTCATAACCAATGATGATTTCTATTTTGTTATCTTTTATTATTATGCCGCAAGTTGCCTCTCCATTATCTTGGGAGGAGCCATTAGTATTAAGCTTTACTCTATTTGGGTGAGATGGGATAAGTTAGGTAGATAGGTTTTTTATTAACTTGTAAATGATTGTAGCAGCCCAGCTCAGTAACAACAGAGCTATTACAAATCCAATGATCCTTCTTGATGAGTAATGCATGATTCAAACAAGATATAATTTGCTTGATGTAGTTAATAGAAATGTTAGAAGCATAGTGATGAGGGCGGAATTCGCCGATTTATAGAGATAGGGGTAACAATGCGATAGATAAATAGTCAATATAATTAAATGAGCAGTCAAGGTTCTTCAGGGACTAATATGCAAAAATAAAGTAGTTAGGGGAGGCCCATCGACATGTGATGATGGCCCATTGAGAGCTTAAACGGGTCCTCCATATTTTACTATAAAAGGAGGACCCATTTGCCTAAAATGGTATGGAATATTTTCTTTACAAAAAGACTACTTTATCTCTCTACACTTTCTCTCTCTAGTCATATCAGGTCCTAGATCCGAAATATATTCTTTTGACAGCTATTCACTCATCATTGGCGCCGTCTGTGGGAACAGTGATACCGAAAAGGAATCTTCTGTCCTTTGAAAATCACATTGTACGGGATGAATAGCGAAGCGGCGACAGAGAGGGACGGTAGAGAGGTTGTCCGAGCCGCTGCTGGGTCGGAAGACGCGGGAGCTCCTGGTCGGGAGTGGAACGGCGGTCGGGATAAGCGGTCGACCCTGATTATGACCCGAAAGCAGCTGCTCGAAGATATTGCCCGGTTAGAAGAGGAGCGAGAGCGGGCACTGGACGAAAAAAGGGTTCGTGAAGGGAAGGGCAAAGAGCCCGCCCTGGACGATCGGGGAGCGGCTGGTCGCGGCCAAGCGTCGCGGATGGAGGTCCGACCTGTCAGGTATTACCGAGATTCACCTCCCGATGATGAAGAGGCCGTCAAGACTCGTCGGAACCCAGACACCCATCGGATCATGACGTCGGACTATCCCTCAGACGATTCGTCCGGCGAGGATTACCGGCGCCGGGAGAGAGCTCAACGGACGCGAAAGATTCGGTCCCAGCGCGTTCGAGGGTCCAGGGCAGACCCTTCGCGGTACAAAAAGGGCGGCACCGATAAGCCGACCCCTGTGTCCTTTGAAAAGGAAGGAACGCACGTCGCCAGCCGCGGAGAGCGAGAAATGTTACCACCAATTCCGTGGCAACCGACGAACAGCCAAAACCTTGGATACCGAACGAGCAGCCAGTTCGTCGGCCCAAGACCCGAGGGGCTCTATGAAATCAGGACCGAGGGTCTTGGGGGAGGAGCTTTTGAGCTCGGAGTCAACTGGAGAGCCTCCCCGTTATCTGATGAGATATTAGCGGGACCGCTCCCGAGGCGTTTTGACATTTCTAAACTGGAAAAATACGACGGGAAAACGGATCCGGACAACCATCTGGAGGCCTTTAAAAACTTTATGCTGAGTTTCGATAACGATGATAAGCTCTTATGTAGGGCTTTTTCTATGACGTTCAAAGATAGGGCTTCGAAATGGTACAACCGATTGCCGCGGGGAATGCGATCAACATACCTGCAACACATCTGGAATCTATATCCGAAGGGTTACCCTTTGACCGATGGGGAATCGACCTCGTCGGGCCATTACCCATGGCATCGGGAGGAAGGCAAACGATCGTCGTCGCGGTCGACTATTTTTCAAAATGGATCGAGGCTGAGCCCTTGTCAGCCACAAAAACCAAGGATATTATCAAGTTTATCTGGGCGAACATTTGTTGTAGGTTCGGGGTACCGCAGCGGTTAACCATGGACAACGGACCACAGTTTGATAGCGCGGAAATGAAAACGTTCTGCACCACGCACAATATCCGACAGTGTTTCTCTGCTCCTTTTCACCCGCAAGCGAACGGTCAGGTCGAAGTCACGAATCGAACCGTTCTGGATGGCCTAAGGAAGAACCTCGAGGGAAAGGCCGGCAAGTGGCCCGACTACTTACAGGAAGTGTTATGGGCTTACCGAACGACACCCCGCACGGCAACCCAGGAATCACCCTTTGCCTTGGTGTATGGCATGGACGCGGTCACCCCCGCGGAATCCATTTTTCCCTCTTTCAGGATCGGCACTTATCAGCCGGAGACAAATGATGATACCCGACGGCTAGAGCTCGATCTCATTGACGAAAAACGCCACCGCGCCCGTTTAAACTCTTTGCATTACCAGACTTTAATGAGAAGTCGGTATGCCAGCAAAGTCCGTCGTCGGGAATTTAAGGTCGGCGACAAGGTTCTGCGACGGGTTTTTCTACACACCAAAGACAAGAGCCTCGGGAAACTCGCACCAAACTGGGAGGGACCTTACGAAGTAGTCGAAAGAGTCAGAAACGGGACGTACCGCCTGCAGAACCGTCTCGGACAACTCCTAAGGCTCCCGTGGAATATCGAGCATCTGAAATTGTATCTTGAATAGTTTGTAATTTTTGATTAATTTTCGTATTCTTTCATTCTTAGTCGAATTTGTAAGGATCGGGGGTGCACTCTTTCCTACCTTGGTGGCGCGAGGAGGTTTTAATGAGGCATCGGTCAAAACCCGAACCGCATTATTGATTATAAAATTCTTTGCCTTTTAAAAATCAATTCATTTACGGCGGTGGACAGCTGACGAGCTGGGCGCCATCGTCTCTTTTACAGTCGATTTACGGAACTCTAAGAGTTTTTCGGTTTTTACCGATCTACATTTTGATTTTTCCGACCCGTTGGAAAGATTTTCGACGATGAGTCGATCTACAGAACTCTAAGAGTTTTTCGGTTTTTACCGATCTACATTTTGATTTTTCCGACCCGTTGGAAAGATTTTCGACGATGAGTCGATCTACAGAACTCTAAGAGTTTTTCGGTTTTTACCGATCTACATTTTGATTTTTCCGACCCGTTGGAAAGATTTTCGACGATGAGTCGATCTACAGAACTCTAAGAGTTTTTCGGTTCGTACCGATCTACGTTTAGCCTTCCAGACCCTCTGAACTCACCTTCAATGAAAATCGATTTACAGACCTGGTTAAGCTGTTTTACCGACCTACATCAAAGATTTAGACCTACAACACGATACTTAGCAAAATAAACCACCATTCATACAGGGAGCCCCGTGGCTCCCAAAATCAAATAAGTACAAAATATGGGGGGCCGCGGCCCCCAAAGGTCTACAACACGTTTTCAAAAAACAGAGAAAAACACCAAAAAAGGAGAACTGCATCACTGGTCCCCACCTTCGCTTTCCTCATTTCCTTCTTCATCATCCGCCTCATCGGACTCCTCCACTACGATCCCCTCGGGACGATCCTTTTCCGGCACATCAAGCCATAACGAACCAAGATGAAGGTCCGGGTACCGGTTGTGGAGCGACAGAACATATGCGGCCTTGGAGGCTGCGGCATCTTGGTCCGACCACAGTCTGCATCGGTCGAGGAAGGCTTTGTTCGAGGATTTCAACTTCTGAACCTCCGACGCTAGGGCTGAGGCACGGTCTTCCGCGGCTTTCTTCGCCGTTTCAGCGATAACCGCCGCACTCTCTGTAGTTCGGGCAGTTTCCTGCGCCGACTCTATCGCCCGCTTTGCCGTTTCCGCGGCCACCTTAGCTTCGGCGGCTAGCCGCTCAGCCTCAGCAATCCGACCTTCCGCCACAACCAGGGCCTCTTCAGCAGTCTTCGCCTGCGTGGAGAGACGGGAAATTTTTGCCTCTGCCTCGGATAACTTCTTGCCAAGACCTCTAGCCCGGCGCTCTTTCAAAGCAATCGGTACCAGCAAGCTGTACAGCGACATTGCTAGCCCATCAGTGCTTCGAAGCGGAAAAGGGTGCGGACTTCCCATCGTCGTTAGCACCGGGAATTTGGGGCCGCTCGACGACGAAGCATCAGGGCCAACATCTTTGGGAGGCTCAGCGTCGTCCGGGATAGAGACAACATCGACCGCGGCCGGATCCCCACTTTCGACGTGGTCCAAGAGGGCGGGTCCTGAAGCAATCGCCTCAGCGCTGACTACCACTGGACCCTTTGCCACAGCCTTGGCTTTCTTTAGCTTGGACCCGTCCATCTCCGCACGATTCTTCCTCTTCGGCGCTGCGACCGGGTTTTGACTCACCTCCGCTGGATCCACCGGTGCGGCCACCCTGATCGGGTTACTCTCAGCTTCGGGTCCGACTTCAGGCTCCTTCCCGTCCTCCTCTGACTTGGGACGCTTGCTGGGCGCCTTATTCCGCTTAGGCAAGTACAGTATGTACCCAGGGCGGCCGGTTCGGATGAACATCTCGTCGAGGTTTGGGGGTTTCCGCAGCTGTTCAATTGTTAGCACCTCGGATGAGCACCGCCAAAGGTTGCTCATGAACAGATTCTTGTCCATGAAGGTGCGGTGCATGCCCCGACCCCAATTCGTCCGGGCATAATTTTTCAGCACCTCAAAGGTGTCTTCCGCAGCTTTTGCATGGTCCTTCTTTACCCCCTGCAGCCAGTCCTTCGACACTACGCAACGGATCAGAACGTTAAAAAAAAAAATATATATATATATATATATATATATATATTGGTGAATAAAGGGGCAGTACCATCATGGACCCAAGACCGCAGGATCTGCCTCGGATTTTCCTTCGTGTATGGAAGCCCGTTCTCCCAGTACCCGCTCAAAAAAACGAACCGATGCTTCCACCCCTTGTCCCCCTCTAAAAAGTCGTTGACAATTTTCCATTTATTGCCAAGAGAGGAATAGAAGAAGGGTGACTTCGGGGATTTCGACAGACCCGACATGGCGATATACTCCTCCATCGGCATAGCTCGACCAGAGAGGCGGGAAGCCATGATGCAGGACATCAGGGTGTACCACGCATTGGGCGTCAGCTGCAATGGGCAGATTTGAAGAGTGCGGAAGTAGAGCGCAATCTCGGGGTCCAGGGGAAAGCGCAGACCCCAGTTGAACAATTCTGTGAACACCACGATTTCTCTGGGTCTGACGTGAACGGGTGTCTCCCCCGGGGTCGGGAATCGAACGGTGACACACTCAGGGATTCCCCAGCGAATCAGCATCTCCTCGTGATCGGACTCAGGGAAGTAGAGGTACTTCCCCTCGAAGAGAGAAACTACGTCCCTGGTCAAAAGCCAGTCAAAGTATTTAGTCGAAACAGCAGATCTGACCGCCTCGGGCCAGGGATCATCCTGGTTATTAGCTGCGTGGCACGCTGCGGCAATACATTCCCCCGCGGGAGCAATATCGACCTCGGGCTCTTCAGCTTCATGGGTCGGAACCGGGTCAGAGCAGCGGTCAACAGCAGCGCTTGTATCAGATGGTCGAACCTGGGAGGAAGAAGCATCGGGAATACCGCGAGCCATGGCTTTATGAGCCTCCTCAACTTGCTTGGGTGTCAGCTGCATCTTGGGCAGACCTAAAAAAGTGACCGCAGTGTTAATACCGGTCCGAAACCCTCTAATCGAGGGCGTAAGCTGAACCATTTCGGGACTATTACCTCCTTCCGTGTATTGGAGTAATTCATCTTCCCCCATAGTCAGAAAGGTAGATTTACGAGCACGTCGGGGAATAGGCAAGTTTGTGGAAGACTGGGTCGGATTTTCCGGGCGAACCGATGGGGAATGGAAAGAACTGTCGCTAGAGGAAAGGACGATGGGCTCTGGAGATTGACCAGCTTCGGGAGTCGTAGAAATGGAAAGATCGGAAGCGAGGAAAACTTCTGCGGGAACCGGGGTAGGTAGGACAGGGTCGTGAGGAGGTGGAGCGGGAACGAAAGGTTTGGAGTTGGACCCCCAGATCAGACCAGCGCGTCGGTACTCCTCTGCTCTATCGCCAATACTAGACCACTGTTCGAAGCTCCACTCAGATCCTTTTTTCTTGGTCAGTTTTTTCTGCGATCGTCCGGGTTTCATGCAACAAGAGCCAAAGCAAGGAAGGGTCGGGCAAATTCACTCTCTCTCTCTAGAAATGCTCTGGCAGCGTCTTTTCTCTCTCTAAAAAGCTTCTGAGAGACGCAGAAGGCTTTGGGGTATTTATAGGGAAGCATGGAAGAGCGGGGGATATCAATCGACAGAAACACAGCGGGAAGACGAAGAGTCTCCTAGGAGCCTAGCCTGTCAGAAGGATGGTTAATTAACCCTTGACGCGTGTCGACCCAGTTCTGACGAGCCTTGACGTAAGCACCTGTTCCAAGCGCCGCGTAGGAATGGGCCGCCACTACCGGGGCTGGCAAGAAAGCTTGGCCCATTAAGAAAGGCTTAAAGATGAAAGCCCACAACCCAAGAAGAGGAGGTGCGGGAAGGAGTCCAGAGAAGCCTTTTCCTATCGCGTCGGGAAGTTGAAACCAGCGGGATCGGAAAGCCAAGATAAGGACGGATGAACGGTAAAAATGCTTCTGAAAAGTCTCCGCTCCTGATAGTTCCCGAAGACTGGGGGGCTACTGATGAGGGCGGAATTCGCCGATTTATAGAGATAGGGGTAACAATGCGATAGATAAATAGTCAATATAATTAAATGAGCAGTCAAGGTTCTTCAGGGACTAATATGCAAAAATAAAGTAGTTAGGGGAGGCCCATCGACATGTGATGATGGCCCATTGAGAGCTTAAACGGGTCCTCCATATTTTACTATAAAAGGAGGACCCATTTGCCTAAAATGGTATGGAATATTTTCTTTACAAAAAGACTACTTTATCTCTCTACACTTTCTCTCTCTAGTCATATCAGGTCCTAGATTCGAAATATATTCTTTTGACAGCTATTCACTCATCACATAGGTTATACCCTTGAGTTTAGATTTGTTCCTCGTTTTCCATATGACCCAACAAATGATAGGAGGCGAAATAGAGCTAATGTGGATCTCTTTGCTAGAAACCCAAAATCAACTTCTTATCATATGAGCTATTTGATGTAGATAAAACCCGATCAGAGGGTATTTTTGGTAGTGGTGTATTAAATTCAGGGTGGAGAGCAGAGAGATAATAGAGGTGTTTATGTTTAATGTCAAGAGAGAGAATGTTCATCCCATTAAATGATTTTTTGGCTCTATTTATAAGACTTACAAAGATCTATGGGCCGACCGAGTCGGTTAGGATACCCGAGTCAACTCAGTGGGCTTGGAGGCCCAAGATTATGTGAAGTAGACACTCAACTGACTATACTAGACACACAGTTTACTCAGAATTATTTTCATTATAAGTCTAAATTTCCATCTAAGAAAAATACGAACCATTTTATGTTATTGGCCTCTAACAAAATCCGACACTATCATCTAGCCCCCTTAGCTCTTTCAGAAACTTATGGAAGAGCTAATCATATGCGAACTGAATCTGAACTACATCCGATGTACATTCTTAAGAGTAGTTACCATTCAAAAGTTACAACTTTTAAACCAGTTACTCGTAGTGACACATGTCAACTTCTGATTGGACCCACGAACTTGTTAAAACTGCCCAATCAAAAGAGAGAAAGGGTTACACTCCTTTGTAGCCCCTAGTTACTTTGCTGATTTTCTTTCCTTAATAGGGTACTTAAGTGTTTTTCAAACTTTATAAAAATTCCTTTTCTTTTTACTGCTGCTAATTTGAGAACAAGATAATAGTCGTTTTTTACTTTCGAGAGAGAGAAATCAGCTTACTTAAGTTTCCAGACGACCTTCTCCCTTTTCTTTTAACTTTGTTAGGTGTTTGATACGTTTCTGGCACTTTCTAGGGTTTGTATTTTCAGCCAAAAATTCCCTTACTAAATGAGGCTGGCTTAATTTATCTGAGTTAGAAGAACAAAAGAGGAAAGCCAGGGTTACTACCAGGTTACCTGTTTCTTCAGATGGAGTGGTTGTTACTCAATCTATAGATTACGATAGAGTTTTTCCATATAATAGACATCAGATTTCTTTTGAACCTAGATCATTAGGGCAATGATCCACATCTCCTACTCACTCTCTTCAATCAGTTAAGTGTTTGTAACAAAGTGAGGTCATCAGTCGGAGGACTCCTTCAACCTTTATAGTCATGGGATCAGATATTGGTGAAAGCACCCCACACTGAGTCACGAGGATTTATAATACAAAAGGCAAACGTTCAAAATTTGACAAATCAACTGAAAATCTAGTTGATCAACCCTCTGTTGTTGGTGATCCCTCCACACAAGTTCCGATCTTGGGGTAAGAAAGTACTGCCACTGAACTTTATCAGGTCCAGTTATAACAACAAATCCCTCAACTTCTACAACCGAGCTTCCTCCAATTAAGGAAGAAGATTATGGTATTCCTACAAAAAAGAGACCGCAAGTGATGGAGGAGAATACAGACTACAATGGTGAAGATACTCCTTTAAAGACATCTGGTAATATTGGGATACTCAAAATATGACTCAAGAAAAAGGTAGGAAGGCGGCCATACCCGAATCTGGACCTATTCATGAGTACCTTGTTGGGTGAGTTGGGCCTAACTTTACCAAGGTGAGTGTCAAGTACCTCTTGGTATTACTAGAAAATAACGTATGTTTATTTTTACGAATCTAAACTGGTGGGGATTAAAAAAAAAGGGATTCCCTAAATCCATCAAGATCAGGCTACCCCAACCTTGAGATACTCCGATGGACAGTAGGGATAAATAGTTGGTATTTTATACCGATATAATCAACTAGGGTCTTTGGTTTCCTCTAGATCCAGATATAGTAAGATATTTCCATTTGGTGAAATTATGCATGAGTCAATTAAGCCCTAATGTCTGGTTTACATTGTTAGCTAGCATTCTAGCTTTCAGACTATCAAAAATTCAGATGCCAATGGAACAACTAGATGTAGTGTCAAGTCTGTTTCGTAATAATTATATCCCCTTTTACTATTTTAATATGGAGAATGATCATAACGTGGTAGATGATCTTCTGGAAGCAGACAAGCCTTAGAAGACTCAGTTTTTTTTGGTCAGCGGTGCTTGGGAAACTGGTAGAAATATTACTTCTAGAGGAAATCCGAGCATGCTCACAAGATAGTGGAAAAGCTCACGTAAGTGTTCAAAGATTTCTTCACTTCAATAGTTTAAAAATAATTATTTTTTAGTCCGAATTTATTTTATTGTAGTATTTTTGAAGCCCTTCGTACAACATTTGGAGGATGAGATTTTTTTACGAATTTGAATCACTGGGCCAATGAGAAGTGGTCAACTGAGTTTCACAATTGATTTACTTCGAATTTTTTTGTGAGAGCCCATCTATGGAGAACAAATCCGATCCGTGAACTTTCATGGAAACAGTTTACCACTTCTCCCCGATCCTCTGAAATTCCCAAAAGAACTAAGGCAGTTGATAGCAATTTTTTATACCAGTTAGGAATAAGGCTCCCAGCCACCGTTACAAAAACAACAACAACAAGAAGAAGGATAATTCATCTTAATTCATCCCAAACTAGGGAGTGAGGGGAAACCTGATCAAATTGATGCAGCTTTGTTAGAGACTGTTGCAATTACTATCGGAGAGGATGAAATGCCACTGGAATCTCCTATTGCTAAGAAGAAAAAATAACAAAAGAGGAGTCAAGAAGGTAGCAACAAGAAAGAAAAGAAGAAGAAGAAAACTGTGGTTGGTTTGGATATTATTCTTTGACCAGAATTCCCTCCTTCAACCATTCCCATAGAGATTCCTCCTCAAAAAACTGCAAAATCTAAACTTCATCCTTCTCAAACAACTGCAGAATTCGATCCTCCTTCTCCAGCTGATAGGGTAGTTTTTGGAAGTGGTGATCATATACAGGACTCATGGAACTTTAATTTCGATGACTTTGAGCATACTTTCCCTGAGTCAACTAGCTATGCAAATGCTGTGATATATGACGAGGTTTCCTTTGAAGTGTTTAAGGAAAATGATATACTAGGTATGCTATTTTGGGCTATGTAAGGCCAATTATTGAGTTTGAGAGACATGTGAGGGGTCAGGTTAAAGACATCGGTATTCTTTGGGATAAGAGTCAAAGGCTAAAGAATATGTTGAGGCAAAAAAGGTAAGGTTGAGAGTCTGAGTGAGGAAATGAAAACCATCAATGAGAAGCTGGTTCGAACAAAATCCAAACTTGATAAACTGAAACATGACTACAAAGATTTGTTGTCATCCAGTTATAAGGAAATCGTTTTCTTATAAAATTAGAAAACTGAGGACAAGTCTACCATTCAACACTTGTCTGATAATTGAAGATCTCCTTAAACACAAAGAAGATGAAATCACTTCTCTCAAGGTATATACTGCTCAAGAGGTAGTCGATGCTGAGGATGCATATACTGAAAAGTGTAAGAGTCTATGCAAGAGAATGATGAATTGATTAAATTGGATTAGGGGATGTTATTACATAAGAGATTCCCTAAATTATCTCTTAGGGACCTATAGAGACACGTGCCAGCTGATCTAATTCCTTATCATAGCATGGATTTAAGTGACAAGTATAATATTTTTGATGATTCAAGAGAATATAACTCCGATGAAGAGGATTATGATAGTGAGAATCCCAAAGAGAAAGAAGAAAGAAAGACCGATGGGAACGAGCCCTATGGTCAACATATTTTGATATATATTTTTGTAAGACTTTAATGTATACAAGGCATTTTGTCGTGTGTGTTTTTTATTGATCAGATAAGTTCGTGAAAGTCATTGGCCTGGCCAAGAAATTTTGTAACTATTTTATCGGTTTTTATTTGACCCTTGTGTTATTCAAAAGTAATTTTATGCTATCATATATCCTTATTAAATCTGAACGTGATTAAATATAATTTATTTAAAGGCAATATACTTGGGCTTAAGAAAAACCTTCGAAGGTAATCCATTCGAAAGCAATTTAACTTAGCGTAACAAAGCCATTCAAAGGTAATCCATTCAAATGAAACTTAACTTAGCCCAAACAAGGCATTCAAAGGAAATTGAATAGTCTGGCCAATCCATTCAAAAATCAATCCATTTGAAGGTAATTGAATAACTCGACCAAATCATTTAATGATAATGAAATTTAGGCCAACTAAGCCATTCGAAGGTAATCAATTCGAAGGAAATAAAACGTATCAACTAATCATTCGAAGGTAATCCATTCGAAGGCAATGAAACTTATTGAAACATATTTATAAAGGTAAAAAATGAAAGATTAAAAACAATTCGGACACCTCATTAAAACCTCCCCTCGTCACCAGATCAGGAAAGAGTATGCTCCATAATATTTATATTGAACAAAAACAAATTAAATATTTACTATACAAGTTTATTCTATATATGATCTCAGATGCTCAACATTCCATGTGTGTTTTAAAAGTTTGCCTTCTCGATCAAGTAGTCTGCACGTTCTTTGCTTAATCTTTTCATAGATAGTGTATGATCCTTCCCAGTTCAGAGCCAGTTTCCCAAACTTTTTTTCTTTAGTATGTATAAACACTCTTCTTAAAACTTTATCTCCTATTTCGAAGTCTCTCCTTTGGATTTTAGACGCATACCTGATTCTCATCAGGCCTTGATAGTGAACGGTTCTCAAATGAGTTTTTATTTTTCTTTCCTCAATCAGATTGAATTAATCCGATACTGCAACTAGGCATAGGCATTCGGTTCTTCGGTTTGGTTTGGTTCTTTCGGTTCTCGGTTCTCAGTTCTTTCGGTTCTTCAAAACTAGTACCCATTTAAGAACCGAATAACTTTTGGTTTGGTTTGGTTTGGTTCGGTTCTTCTTAGTTCGGTTCGGTGTGGGTGCTTAACTCTGTTCCAATCAGGTAGTTTTGGATACTTTAAATACTTTGTAATATCAACATATATAAAAATATTTTTACACTTTAAAACAATAAAATTATGTTAGATTGTAAGATAAAAATACTAAATATAAGAAATATTTAAAATTAATATATTAAAGAATAATATTAATAATATAAAGAAAATAGAGAGATGATAACAAGTTTATTAGATTATATAAAGGTTGATATTTTGTTATTTTGTTTATACATATAATAGTTTGTATATATGTTGCCATTTTGAATTAACTATGTTGTCATTTATTAAAGAGAACATAATTAAAGGTCAATGATAAAAGACAAATTTAGGGGAATCTAACTTTGAAAAATTAAATATATTTTCAAAAATAAAAATAAAATTAAAGGTTAATACATAGGTTCGGTTCCTAACGAGTACCCACGGTTCTTTGGTTCTGTTTGGCTCCGAGAACCGTGGGTAATTGAAAACTGGAACCATTCGGGTATTATGAAAGAACCAAATCTTCTTCGGTTCGGTTCGGTTAGGTTCTTTCGGTTCCGGTTAAAATGCCCAAGCATAACTGCAACCTCATTATTATCTTTGGAATAATTTTGAACTCTAAAAGAAGGAAGAGAAGCTTCTATTGGTGTCGTCACATCCATTACATAAACTAAAGCAAATAAAGACTCTCGAGTAACTGCATGTGGAGTAGTTCGGTAGGCCTATAGTACTTTTTGCAGATAATTTGAAAATTTCCCGGCTTCTCCCTTAAAGTTATTTTTAAACCAATCAAAATCATTTGATTTGCTACCTCAATTTGTCCATTGGCTTGAGGATGAAAAGGAGAAGAGAAACAATGATAAATTCCTCTGGATACAGAAAATACTTTCATATCGTTGTTGTCGAATCGAGGACCGTTGTCTATAGTGATACGTCTGAGAATGCCAAACCTACAACATATGTTATAAAGAATAAATTTTATCAGTGTCTTGGAAGTTGTCCCGAATAGTGGTGCAACCTCTACCCATTTGGAAAAATAATCGATTGCCATGGTGATAGTACGACATCCCCTTATAGCCATTCGAAGTGGCCCAACTAAATCAAGTCCCCATCTATCAAAGGGTACCGCTTCAGATACATACTCCATGGGTACTGCTGGTATATGAATCACATTTCTATACCTTTGAAAAGGATTGCGTTTTTTAACAAAATCTTTAGCGTCTGCCATAATAGAAAGCCAATAATATCATGCTAATAAAACCCTTATAGTTAAATCCTTGTAGTCACAATGCGTTGATCCTTCCCCACCATGTAACTCTGATACAACAGTTCAAGATTTGTCGAATCCTGAGGTAATGCAACAAATGTCTGCTAAATGACTTTTTATAAATAGCCCCTCTCAAAACCAAAAATCTATTTGCTTTGAATATTAGCTTTTTGGCAGAAGCTTTATCCTTAGGTAAAACTTTGTTAGTAATAAACTCTTGGATGTTGTACCTCCAATCTGGAGAGGCTATGGCAGATATCTAAAAGTTTTCTTCGATATTAACCTCAATTTCAGAACTTGTGACTATGGAAGGATATTCTTGTACCAGGATCCAAGGGTACACCTCGGAGTATGCTAGAGTGGCTAGAGAATCAACCATTGCATTTTCCGATCTTCGCACATGTTCATACTTAACATGTTTAAAATTGGCTGAGACTTTTTTTACACCTTTAAGTATTCTACCAAATGATCTTTATTGGTTTCAGATTGTCCTTGTGCTTGATAAATGACTAATCGTGAATCAATTAATGATCGGATCCTTTTGGTACCATATATTTGAGCCAATATTAACTCTGCTATTGATGCCTCATATCCTGATTCATTGTTGGATGCTCTAAAACAAACACATATTTCTTGTTACATTGAATCATTGAAGGGGGAAATTAGGCAAATCCTAGCACCACATCCCATTGTACTAGATCCACCATCAGTTCGAATCACCCATTATTTTTTAGGCTTACCGTCTTGAACTTCCTCTAAGGTATTTGAAGTGAAACTCAACTAGAAAATCAGCCACAACTTGAGCTTTGATTACAGTTTGATTTGTAAAATTAATATCAGAATCCCTGAGCTCAACTGACCATTTAGTTATTTGACCCGATATATCTTATTTTTGTAACACATTATTCAGGGGAAAAAGGTTCGAATTATGATGAGGTGCGCTTGAAAATATGAACTCATTTTTTGGCCAATATTACCAATGCCAACGCTAGTTTCTCCAACTTCAAGTATCTTTTCTCAGCTTCCAACAAGATTTTACTAATATAGTAAATATGGAGGGGATAGTTATCAACTTCTTGTACTAATACTGCACTTACAGCATAATCCGACTCTACTAGGTACATATAAAGTCTTTCTCCAACAATAGGTTTAAATAAAGGTTTAGGTGAATATTTGTGTCGCTTAATTTTGAAGAATGCCCGGTCACAACTTGGGGACAATGTTGAAGTCTTTTGCATTTCTCAAGACTTGGAAAAACTAGGCACACTTATCTGATGACCTTGATACATACTTGTTTAATGCTGCTAATCTCCCAATCAATATCTCAGCTTATTAGTGTCAGAGGTGGATCTATGGCCAACAGAGCATTCAATTTCTCTTGGTCAGCTTGAATCCATTTCTCACTTATGATGTAGCCCAAAAATTTACCAGATCAGACACCAAAAGTACATTTTTTAGGATTTAATTTCATGTTTATGGCTTCCCAGTTAGAAAACGTTTCTTGGAGGTCAGATATGTGATCCTCATCTCTCAGGCTTTTAACCATCATGTTATCAATATAAACTTATACGTTTCTTTCAATATGGTTGGAAAATGCTTTATTAACCAATCATTGGTAAGTAGCTCCAACATTCTTCAACCCAAAAGGCATTACTTTATAACAATGAAGCCCTCTCTTACCAATGAATGTAGTGTGATCCTAATCGTTCAGATGCATCCGTATCTAATTGTACCCGACAAAAGCATCCATGAAGGATAAAAACTTGTTCCAAGATGTGGAATCTACCAGTTGATCTATCCGAGGCACTAAAAAGGATCCTTGGGACAAGCTCTGTTAAGATTTGTAAAATCAATAAACATACATCATTTTCCATTTGTTTTGACAATAACCAGATTGGTAGTACAAATATGATACTTGGATTCTTTAATGTGCCCACCTTGGTTAACTGATCCACTTCTTAGACTATATAACTTATGATTTTTATTTGGGAAAAACTCTTATTATTTGCACCACCGGACCCACATCGGATCTTACAGACAGTTTTTGGTTAATAAAACTTGATGGTACTCTAGTTACATCCTCATTGCACTAAGCTAACACATGTAAATTCTCAGATAAAAAGAAAAATAATTTTTCCTTCAATCTAATGGTAATTTAGATCTGAACATGACGTTTTCCCTTCTGTCAGATGATAAACTTCAACGTGATCTATTGGGATAACATTAGTGGAAGCCTCCCTTTGATCATCTATCTAATTCGGTTCCGAAGAAAACTCTACGAATTGTTATTATTTTCCAGTTCTCATTGCTTTCCAATGATGGAGTGAGAGCAGTAACATCACATTCCTTTGATACCTTTTGGCTACTTTGGACCACCCATACTTGACTTCCAACAACATATTTCAAACATTGGTGAACAATTGATGCTACTGCATGCATCATAGATAACCAAGATCTACCAAATATCGCATTATAAGACGTTGGGAAATCAACTACTACAAATAAAACCCTTACAATTTTCTTGAACGACCTTTTCCTAGCAAGGCCTCACCTTCAAATTCCCTAATTACCTCAGTAGATTTGCCCATAAACACTACTATGGTTCTATTTGAACGTTGAGTAACCCAAGGAAGTTTCATTTGTTTATAGGCAGATAAAAATGATATATTTTTCTAACTGCCAGTGTCAATATAGATTCTTCATATTTTATTCCCTTCAATAGATGCTCCTATAACCATAAAATCTTCATGAAGGCCATCAATTTCTATTAGGCCATCCTCATCAAACATAATGAAAGGAGTATGGTTTAGATAGAGGTGTGTAAACATTTTCCCTTCCAAATGAGTCATCAAACTGTTCAAATGTCTTTTTCTGGAGCAGTTTGACGTGCAGTTACAATATCTCCCCCCCAAAAAATTAAAGATTCAAAATAACAACATAGGTCAGATACTTTCGATATTCTTTCTATTATCACACCAACTTGATTCTGATCTGGATCGAGGTCTAAGTATTCTGAATCCACATCAAATCATTCTACAATTACCATCATATTTTCAGGTTTAAAAGGTTCTATACTTTATCTTTGAACATTTGGTGATGTAACATGGGCTGTACTTACGCTAGGCTGAGCACGTGTGTTAGTTTTCTTGTTACCTCTTTGTTTGTTAACAAAAATGGACAATTTATATTTTTCAATCAACATTTGCACCTCTTTCTTCAGGGAAATGCAATCTTTGGTATCACGACCCACATCATTGTGGTATCTAAAAAGTGTGTGTTTCGATTTTATCTGGGGGATTGAGTCAGTGTTGACCTTGAAAGTGCACAACATTCTTGGTTCTATCATAAATGGTAGCTACACTTTCAACTAACTCTCTCTATGTCGATGGTTCGACTGACTCTCTCTATGCCGATGCGAACCTTGTCCGGATTTCTTAGGACTATACTTCATCGTAGTTTGAGACTGAGTATTGGCTTGTGAGATAGAAGTTGTGGGAATAGATCTATTCTGATGTGGTAATCTTGACCTCTTTGTTTCCTCTATTATGATTTCCTTTTCGACCTGGTTCAATAATCCACCCGAAGTCATTACTTTCTTTTGAGTAACTGAATCAGACAAATCACCAGGCATTAAGCGTTGTCTTAGAGAAGCGATAACTACTTGCTCAAAATAATCAGCCAGTTCATCCTTTGTATTCAGAAAACCGCTGATGTAATCCTTTAAATACTTATTTGGTTATTCTGTGCAATGAATTATGGTGTCATCATTTCCTTTGAGCTTTTTACTCCTTACAAATTTCATTCGGAACGCCATCCAGAAAATGTCAAAGTTTTTTATGGACCTTTGTGGAAATATGTTATACCATTTCAAGGCACTTCCTTAGAAAGTCTGCGAAAAATCCATACACAAAAACTTATCATCTTCATTAAAACTCATCATATTGTTTTTGAAATGTTTGAGGTAATTATGAGGATCTTGACTTCCATCATATTTATCTATATTTGAGCTATCAAAACACCTCAGTAGATGTCCAGAAAGAATTTTTGAAGACAAACGAGACTGCCTCCAATTATGCTATTGGCTAAACATATGATCCTCATTTGTGGTGGCACAAAAACCCGGTTCAGACTTGACATCAAACTGATTACTTAACAGATGATCAATGTTGTGGTCAACCGATCCTTTCACTTTGGCTTAATAACCTTTATTTTTCCCTTCGTCATTTCTATCACTTTTTCCCCTTTGAATCCCTTTTACTTGATATTTTCTTAGAATTATTTTTAGTTAATATTTTCTTATTCTTTTTACGGTCATGATCACTATTGGACGAGGAAGAAGAGATATCAAAATCTAATTCTATGGTTGAGTTTCCAACATAATTTGATGTGTTCGACAATTGTTTAATAAGATGTTCTTTTTTTGTTCCTCTACAAGATTTTGGGGACTGATCACTTTCATCTTGTTTGTGGTTGTTATCTGGCTCACCAAAACCAGGACATCCTAATGGATTCTTCTCATTTAGCTCTTTTTCAATCTGTTTTTGGGCTTTCAAAGCTTCATTTTTGTTGTCGTGCTCATTATCACATCATATCATCTCATACTCAAGATGGGGATAAATTTTCATGTTGGGATCCATGCCTAAAAGAAATCTAAAGCACGACATGTTTTAAATATTGTTATTTGGCACCTCACGCTCCCACTATGGTTGCCAATTTGATGTAGATAAAACCTGATCAGAAGGTATCTTTGGTAGTGGTGTATTAAATTCAAGGTGTAGAGTAGAGAGATAATAAAGGTGCTTGTATTTAATGTCAAGAGAGAGAATGTCCATCCCATTTTGGCTCTATTTATAAGACTTATAAAGATCCATGGGCAAACTGAGTGGGTTAATATTACCGGGTCAACTTGGTAGGCTTGGAGGCCCAAGATTAAGTGAAGTAGGCACTCAACTGACTATACTAGACACACAGCTTACTCGACATTATTTTCATTATAAGTCTAATGTTCCCTCTAAGAAAATTCCGAACAAATTTATGTTATTAGCCTCCAAAAGAATCTGGCACTATCATTATTGCCATAAATCTGCCAGTTTTGATCTTGCGAATGCTAGAAAAGTAGGACCAGATAGCCCAGGAGTAGCTGCAAGCTACAAAAAAATTATTAGATGTCTCTATATTCTCACATAATTGGCATTTAGAGGCTTTGGTCACATGTCTCTTCTATATTGCTGTGTCAATAAAGATCCATTTATTGAGAAGTCTCCAAGAAAAAAGGAGCACTTTCTAGGAGTAATGTTGTTCCACAAATTGTCAAAAAGACTAGATTTATTGTGTTGGTACCCATTTCATGTGTCTTTAGTATTGTAACAGCCATCCTTAGAAGCCAACCATTTGAGAGAGTCTTCCTCGTTATCTTTTGTAGATAGATTTTCAATAATCTTCAAGTCATTAGGGGTAATGATTATACTAAGTTTAAGCTTGTTCCACTTATTGTTTTCCCACATGTTTTTGACTTTGTCCTGTCTGTACCAACTGTGATCAGAGTTATTATCAATTTTGACTAGAGGCGAATGTTTGTACCAATTATCCAACTAAAAGTTTACATCCCACAACTAATTTTCCATTTGATATTAGACTCAGCAATGTTCTTGATACCCACCAATCTTTTCCAAACCTGAGAACAAGCCTTAGTAATGCAGTTAGCCTTCAGAGGATAAATATTGTTGCAGTAGATACTATGTTGGTATCTGGCCCAAAGAGACTTATTTTGTCTGAATCTCACCCAAAGCTTGCATAAAAAAGTGTCATGAATATCCTTGATATTCTAACATTCAAGCCACATTCATTAAAAGTCTTGCAGACATTGGCCTAGTTGGTCCAATGAATTTCGTTAGTTTTCTGAAAAGATCCCTATGGAAACTTGTTGAAAAGTTTTTCAATTTTGTTCATAATGCACTTAAGGAGGGGTGCAGCATTGAATCCAATACATTGGAATGACCATCAAAACAGAGGATATGAGAGTGAGTCTTCCACCATAGGAAATGTTCTTTCCATCCCAATCAGTGATTGTTTGTTTGATTTTGTTGAGTATTAGTTCAAAATTACTAGCCTTACTGTTGGTATTAAGGGTGATGCCCAAGTAGGTTATAGAGAGAGAACATGAGTTGAATCCAATAATGTTAAATAAAGTAGAGACTCTGGTAATGAGAACGTTATTAGGAGATGATGATCTTGGTTTTCTCTTTATTAATTATATGGCCACATATGTCATGATATTCCTGCAAAACGTTACTTAAAATAGAGACAGAAGAGTTAAACCTATTAGTGAATATGAGTAAGTCATCAACAAAAGCTAAAAAGGAATTGTGATAGAGCTTCTTGTAGCATATTTCATCGCTTTATTATTTTCAAAGATCTTGCTTAGACCTCTTAACAAAACCTCCTCAGCAATAATCAAAAGACTAGGGGGCAGTGGGTCCTATTATCTTAAACCCCTTTTAGTTTTGAAGTAACCAGCAACCTTCCCATTTCTAAGAATTGAAACATGAATGTTCCTTATCATCCGATCAATTAAGTTAACAAACATTGAATTAAAACCAAAGGCAAACCAGACTCTAATGAAGAAGATGTGGGACATATATCGAATGATTTTTCCATGTCTAGTTTGATCAGAATGTTCAAAGCTCTAGTTAAGATCGTGAATTATCTCTTTAGTAATCAGAATGTTATCCAAAATCGATTTATCAGAAACATAAGCTCCCTGAATATCAGAGATGATTTTAGGGAGGATATTAGTAAGCCTGCTATTGAGAAGCTTAGAAATTATTCTGTTTATAAGAGTATAGAGATTAATCGGTTATAAGAGTATAAGAGTATATAGATTATTATGCTATTGAGAATCACCCATTGTTATAACTTAAGTGTTTAGTTTCATAGTCGGATTACAGTATTTATAGAGTACATGTATGTGGTTCAATCATAAAAATAATGAGCGGGAAATGGTGTTATTTTCCCCGCTTATTATTTGTTTATTGGCGGGAGTCTCATTAGGTTGGTGTTCGAATTTGGCGGGACGTCGAATTTGGCAGGAAATTAAATTTGGCGGGACTTATTTTGGTGGGAGTTTATGTGCCAAAGTATTTGGTGGGAGTTTAATTTCTATAAAATAAATGTCATGCCCACACATTTAATGGTAAACAACAAGAAAAACCCTAAAACAATGTGTCTCTAAACGAGTTAGAAGATCAATATCTAATTAAAGCATCAATCGAACTTGGTAACACTCACATAGAAGAGGGGCGTAAAGCGTACTGGGAGGCATTGCTATGCCAAATGTACTTATTATACGGAAGGGATGGTGTCCAACCGCCAAAAATTTCAAGGTGTGTTTATGAGGTGAAGGCTAGGTGGTCAGTCCTACTCACACACCGCCTTCATCCGGTTTCTGGCCTCACCGAATTAGAACGTTGTGTTGCGAGTAACTTGTTCAAATGTCAAGACACGAATTCGATAACGGAGGATCAACTGGATAGGGTTCGTTCTGACATTATCGACATCCGCTTACATGAAATGAGTGATTAACCGGATAGTGCCTGTTTGTATCAGTTTGTATTTCGGTTTAATTTTCTTTAGATGAATGTATGTTCTATTGTTTAAGGTTGAGGTTTAATGAATGAATCTCCTTAGATGAATGTATGTTCAACTCGAATACGCTGATATGTAAAATACATTAACATTGAACAACAACTAGAAACCCAAACATAAGAACTTAACATTACATAAAAAAACGAGGACAATACGCAACATAAATAATAAAAAACATAACAACTTATAACAACATTACGCAACATAAATAATAAAAACACGTTCGAATACGACAGATTGCACTATTAGTAGTCGTAACGCAAGATGTGTAAAACATCGTCGCCATCCTCCCTTGCCATAACCATATCCTCCACATATGCTACCATATCCCTAGTGATATAGTCGCAGACGGTCATATCCCAGACCTTTACCGCCTCCTCTTTTATTCTTCGCGGCATGAACAACAACTTCGTGAGGGGTTGGACAAAAAGGTACCGTGTCTTGATTTCGTCACGGCTGCGCACAACGAAACCTCCAGTTTCTAAATAACCGTAGTTGTAATACATATGACACAAAACCCTTTCAAAAAATGCATCACTCCTATCTTCACCCAACTCGGCCTGGGAATCCTTTATTGCTACAAGCATATAGTAGTCTTCATTAGCGGTAAACTCCATTTGTTTTTAAGTTTTTGATGGATATCATGTTGCTCGTTAACACTTGTATATTTATAATGGTATCATTTTGTTGGCGGGAGTTTCATTTGGAGGGAGAGTCATATGGCGGGAATTTTGTTTGGCGGGGCAATAAATTTCTCTAGGTCTTTGCCGGTCCAATAATTGTCACCCGCCGGTTGACAACTCCCCCGGTGGGGTCGAAACTTCCCCGGCGGTTCACAATTTTCATCATGTCGGGGAAGAAGCCCACATTTAAACAAATGTGAGAAACCCATACCGATACACGGCCCCACCGGGTCAGATATGTTCGACCGACGGGTGAAATACTTCCCCGGCGGGGAGGAAACATCCCCGCCGGGGTTGAATTTTCATGCCGGAGGGGGGGGGGGAAGTAGACCCATCCTCTAGAAATTGTAAGGATGGATTGTCGAAGACTTCCCCGCCGGCCAAGCATTTGTCACCCGCCGGTTGACAATGTCCCCGGAGGTTGAGTATTTTCCAACCGGCGGGGACATCGAGTGGAAAAATGTAATTTTCCACTCGATATCAACCGGCGATATAAGGGACCGCCCCCGCCGGGTAGTTTATTCACCCTGGCGGAGGAACTATTTTCAACCGCCGGGGAAGTTGTCAACCGGCGGTTGAAAATTAGTCCACCGGCGGGGGACGGGTAATGTTGAAAAAAACAACATGAGGCATAAGGTGTTTCTGGGAACTTAGTTTGGAACTAACTTTGGGGGAAACTGTATCAGGTTTTACGTTTTTAAAACTAGAGTGTGTGTGAAATATCGAATTCGAAAACGCAAACCACAACAACAAACTTAAATTAAACGAACAACAATTGCATATTAAAACTGAAATACAACAACAAACTTAAGGTTTATAATAACAAAGCAGCCCAAATGTCAACAATTATAAACGGCGGTAATGTTCACAACTAGAATAACATACAAATAAAAAATCCAACCATGATAATCAAAAGCCACGGACCGGTAATGTCCAACACCTTCCTCGCAAACGAAAACACCTCGTTAGTCGAATCGTCTAACGGCCGAACACGATTAATCATGTTCACCACATCGATCGTGGACGCCTCCGTAAGAATCCGAGGCGTGATGTTAAACCACCCGTACATCTTCACGTATGCCTTGTACTGGGGGGATGACGTGTGAGTACTCCTTTCCAAGGGCCTCGAATATCTATCAATGACGTATACGTGCTCCCTCCAGTTAGTCCAATGCCTACCCTGAAGCGCATAACGAAGATGGTCTCCACTACCAAGACCGGTTCTAGCAACAAGGGGGTCCAGCGGCTTCTCTTGGATCCAACCAAACTGGCGCATCACTCGGTCCGGGTGATATGCCTCGCTCACCATCATAAGACGAATATGGTTTCGGTACAACCCTATTGCCTGCTCCGGCCACACCTCACGGACATCCTCGTAAGGTCGGAATATATCCTACAAAAAAATCAATTACTCATACTACATTTTATATAGAATAGATGTATATTAATAAACGTAAAGAAGATAACTTACATCCCTTTCTCCTTGAGCCGCAAGAATATCACGGTAGTAAGGCCTCCTGTGAGCTAATGACACCGGGATCTTTTTGGGCAACCACGCCAGTATCTTCGGATTTGTTGGGCTATAACCACTATTCACTGACGCGCAGAAAATAGGGAAGTGGTCATAAACCCAACACTCAAACAAGGCCGAGAAGCCGACCAAGCTCTTCAAAGAGTGCTTTGAAATGCCTCCCAAGCTCTTGTACAACCACACCAATGCACAATACCCCATACGTACTCACCAACATTCGTCAAGTCCTCAAGGTGGTGGAGAAAATCACACTGGATGTTCTTCTGGCTCGTGTTGGTGAAGATAGTACACCCGAGGAAGAACAAGATGTATGCCCTAGCTGCTGCCATCTTCATCTCCGTAGTGCAGGCGGCATTGGAATCTAAGTACTTGTCCCCGGAGAATGTGGTCCTAAGCCATCGGAGGCCGAATCCACTCCCGTCGTGCGCCTCCATTTCCTGCTGCGCATCAGCAGCCGAAACTCCCAACAACTCCGCATAGCGTGCGTACGTCGCCTCTATCGGATCCGGCCTATAGACATCAATAATTCTCCCCTCAACCGGGAGGCCAGTAATCATGTAGACGTCGTCCAGTGTCAACGTCATCTCCCCAAAGGAAAACTGGAAAGTGTTGGTCTCTTGGTGCCACTCTCACTGAACACCTCGGCCAACTGCACGTGGTTGTTGAACCTTGGTAGATGCCGCATCAACGGCCACAACAGTGTCTCCTCGAGGTAAGCCTTAACCGCTAGTTGTTTGCTAAGGTCCCACTGACCAAGCAAACCGTATTTGGACTGCACCGTGATACCCGAGCGCGCCTATAAAAAAATTCAAAAATATATACAATATTAAAACAAAAATTTAACTAATCAAACATATAATTAATTCGATAACTTACATCGTTTTTGAAGGCGTAGTATGCCTCATGTTAGGCATAGTCGGGTAAGAGAAGGACGCTATTTTGGGATAGAAAAAGATTTTTCCATCCCTCCGGATCGGTTGGACGCCCTTCTGCACGGACCTCTCTTCGAGGTGGTGGCATTGGGACCTCCGTTTCCTCCTCCTCCGTGTCCTCCTCGTCTACTAGGGCACGCCGCCGTCGGATGGGGAGCACCTCTCGTTGAGGAGAAGATCGTGGATGGGGGGCCTCCCTTGTGGCGTCATATTTTCGATGCCGCAAGGATCGTTCCGTGGGGTCCTCGCGCACCTCGCGCTCGGGGCGACCACACTCGGTCCGCTCCCCACGTTCCGGCCTAGTGACCACCGGCCGTCGGCTACCTTCGCCTTTTTTCGCCGCTTTGGCCGCCTTCTCCTTCGAGCGAGGTGCCTCGTGTCTGCAAAAACAATCACAACAAAACAAGTTAGAACGAAGTAAAAAAAATACTACTTCTATAAAAATAACAGGCGTCCCCGCCGGTTGACCAATTTTCACCCGGCGGGTGAAAACTATTTTTTTCAAAATTGAATTTTCTACCCGCCGGGTGACAATTATTCACCCGGCGGGTAGAAAATTCAATTTCCAAATAATAATTTTCGCCCGCCGGGTGAATTGGCCCCCAGCCGGCGGGGAACGTATGACAGTATTTTCATGTTCATCGTTCCCCGCCGGGTAAATCGGCCCAGCACCGGCAGGGAAGGATGAATATCTGGAAATTCATCTTTCCCCGCCGGTCTAAACCCCTAATACCCGGCGGGGAAGGATGGACAACTGCAAAAAAATTATATCCCCCGCCGGGTAACCAAGCACTGAACCGGCGGGGGAAGCTCGAAACCACCATTAACGACTTGAAGAAAAACTTGAAAAACTTCCTAGAAAACCAAATCAGCCAAAACCAAATCTACCATAGCATCACTAGACAACTAAAAACAACTTCATAACCAAACTTCGCCATTTCTAACACCCTATGTGTATCAAAATAAAAAAACTAAAGCAAAACCAAATATAGAAAAAAAACTACATTTAAGAGTAAAAACTTAGTCTTTTCCTTTTCCCATGGTAGTTCTTGCCTTGGTGTTGAAGTGGTAGAGTTCTTCGGATCTGATTTTGGGGCTGATTTTGCAAGATTGTAGAATTTTGGAAATGAGAGTTTGTTTAGGGTTTTGGGGCTGATTTTGGGTTGGGGCTGTTTTAGAGATGGGAATGGTTAGTGTTTAGGGTTTTGACTTAGTAAAAAAAGAAAGGGTGTTTTGGGTATAATGTTGGGGCTACTTAAAATTTCTTTGGGTATGGTTAAAATTGGGGTTGGTTAGCCAATTGGGCCCTAATTTAGCCAAAGCTTATTTCCATTTTATAGGATTACAAGACTTGGGGGTGAGGCATATTCTAGTTGCCAAGATGCCTTGTGGAATGCTCTGGTCCTGAATGAAGAAGGCTATGGCTGCGCCGAAGTCCCTTTTTTGATTTGCCAATAGGTAAGGTAGAAACAGCTATTAAAACCATTCATGTCTGCAATGCTAGATGGGTTTAGACTCTTATTTACATTTAAAATTTCTTCTTCAATAGGAGGCCTCATGAGCATGTTATTATCTTACTCATTTATCAACTTAGAAATGATGTCAAAAATAGATCTATTCATAAAGTTGATCTCATCATCATGGTTAAGATTATGAATGTCAGTAAAAATCACTTTGTAATCCACTTGGAATTTCTCTTATGTTTATGATTCTGTTCCTCTTAATTTTCTTCTTAACATAGGTGTGATAATGTTTTATGTTTCCGTCACCATCCTTAATCTAGTTGGAATAGGTTTTTGGGTGCTAGTAAGATTCTTCTTTAGTTAGAGCCTGGAGAAGTATAACATTATTTTTAGATAGGTTGTTATTGTTTTCAATGTTGTCATTTTCATGGAGCTTTCTTTTCATACTTTAAACAATCTCTTCCGCCTTTAAGACTTTATCAAAGATATTCCCAAAAATTTGCTTGTTCCAAGTATTTATGGAAACTTTAAGTCTCTTAATCTTGTTTCAAAAGATGTACATTGAATATCCCTGCATTTCCAGATTCTAGTTAGTTTCCACGTTAGTTCGAAAATCATAATTTAAAGTCGATATATTTAGAAATTTAAAGCCTCATTTAGTGTAATTTTTATCATTTAATATAGTGATACAAAGAGGGGTGTGGTATGAGCAGGTTCTAGCAATGTGCCTGACTTTAGTGATTTTGAAGTAGTCAAACCAAGCTTAGTTGAATAAAACTCGATTCAATCGCTTCCATTTAGTTTTGTTAGAATGGTTGAACTTGTTGCATGCACATCCATCATCCTCCAATAAGCACTCTCAAATTATTGCATTAAAATCTTCTCAACTATTTAGGCAGAAAGTAGAGCATCCAATATGTTCATCATAAGAAGAAATAAAGTTAAAATCCCCAATTATAAGACATTATTTGACTTATATAAAAATAGTTTAAGAATGTTTTAGAAATTAATTCTATTTAGTCTTTGACATTTAGCATAGACTGTAGTTAGGGAGAATATTTTATTCAGATATTTGTGAGTAACTTCAGTGTGCAAAATTTAAGGGTGGTTAAGAATTTGTTGATGCTGAAGTCATCCTTCCAAAAGAGCCATACTTTGTTAGTAGACATTGCACTGAAATCTTTAAAATCAAGCTTAATAACAATAATGGTCATGTTATTAGTTTTTATGAATGGTTTTTGAATAACTAGAATGTTTATACTTTCTTTTTTGATAATGGACTTAAGCCTTCTCATGGAAGCTTTGTTTCTAATTTCATGGATATTCCAACATAGGAACTTAATCATGATGATGATTACAGTTTGGGGAATAATTGGCCCCAAATAGAGACTTAATAACAACATTTCATTTTCTTATTTTTTGGCTTATTTAAGTATTTTATTAAGTAATTCCCAAAAATCCTTATGCATTTCTTTTTTCTTGAGTATAGGAGTGGGAGGCAAACTACCAATGTTTTCCTGATGAATGTAGATATCTGTCTCAAGGATTTTGTACTCGAGGTTGAATGATAAAGTGTACCATTTTTCCAAGTGATAATCTGTCTCAAGGATTATGTTCATTTAGATGAGTTTTTCTTTCTGTTAAGTGATTATTGTTGGTAATTACAGTATTATCAGTGGGTGTTATCTGATCCTTTGTAGGTGGGTTATTTCTCAAACTTCATTTACAATTTGGCTTGAATATGATATACTTTAATCTAGGGATCTCCTCATTGTTAGTGACATTTGAGTGTAATGAATCTTCCTCTTTGTCATTCTTGTTTATCTGGTCTTGTAAAAGGTATTTCTTGCATGTGTCTTGATTGTGTCCTATATGGTAACAGTGGTTACAATATTTTGGGATGTCTTTGTAGCTGATATGGAGCCAATATTTATCATTGTCTCCAAAACCCACCCATACATGGTGCTGAAGCTTCTTTGTAATGTGGAATTCGGTCCAAGCATAACAAATGTTATACATGGTTCTAGTTTTTACTGGAACCCATATTTTTAGTGGCTGACCAATTGAAGTTGCTATAAAGTGAATATCATCATCATATATGTATTCAGGGATATTTTTTCATTTTAATCAATGTAGGGACTGTAGGACATATATATTTTAGGTTAAATGTTGGTTTCCACTTGATCATTCTCATTGAATATTCACCAACTGACCACACGTTCCTACCGCATAGCTTGCACATATCAGATTTGAATGAGAATTCTATCAAAATATGTCTTGCATCCCAATTGGATATGTTGTATACTCCTGTGAATTTCTTGGGTTCGAAAAATTGATTGATGAGATTTTTGTTTGGCAGACCTCGGGAAAACTTCCCTATCAATGTATATTTGGTGGTAGCTAGCAATATATCTTTGCAATGAAATGTGATCTTTTATTTCTTGAACTTTTGTATGTTTTATGCTAGGGCAATATTATTCGATCTTGTAATGTCAGCGAAAGTTTTGTGTAGTTTATGATAAATATTTCCTTGGGTGTTTTCATTGTTGTTGTTACTTGATTTGCCTTTGTTAACTTGATTCGTTATTGTTTTCGAAGATCGATGTGCTTGAAATTGTTCATGGTGAAAATTATTTCTTAAATGCATATCAAATGATTACATTATTGATTCAACGAGACCTTGACGAGTTGCCAAGCTTAAACCGACGAACGGAAAACGCAAATTTATTTAGTTATTTGATTTTAGTAATTGCAAAATATGTTTAATAGAACATATTAATTTTTATTACAAAATTCAATATCATCGTTGATTTATATCTATTTTAACCTATATTTTTAGAAAAGTATAAGTAAATACCCACTTAACTACCTAATTACCCACTAGTGCCCGAATTTTGGATAGTGTCATTTGGTACCTCCACCTAAAATTTGGACAAAAATACCCACGACTATATATACCCGTTGGTACGTTCACCAATACTAACTTGAAAGTTGTTTGAAAAACTAACCTGAGAGTTGTTTGAAAAAAAATACTTGAGAGTTGTTTGAAAAACTAACCCGAGAGTTGTTTAAAAAAACTAACCTGAGAGTTGTTTGCAACTCTCTCGATTTCGTGAGTTGTTACTGGTGAAATTTTACTTTTTTAAAAAAATAATAAAATATCATCAATGAATCTAGTTTGTACATCTTACAAAAAAAAAGCGATGGTACTTTCATTTATTTTTTCTGAGTCCCGTTTGAAAGATATGAATCTTTTAAAAAATAAAATAAAAAGAAAAAGTAAGAAAGAAATTTTTTGGTTACGTGGTTGTTGATGAAGGGTGAGGATAGTTAAGGTATTAAAATGATGTTAGGTATTAAGTGAGAGTTTAATAGTTGAGATGGGTACTAAAAGATAATAAAACGAAACTTGGATACTAGATGACCATATAATAGTTGAGTGGGTACTTAAACATAATTTTTTTAATTTTATTTTTCCTTTTTTTTCTCTTTTAATTTTCTATTTTTTTCTTTGAACTGAAAATAGAAAGTAGTACATTCATTTCTTAAATTAAGTTTAGGTGATTCATATCCTTTTTTTCATTATTAGTTATGTCGGTTTTTTACCCATCCCCTTTTTCAGAAAAGATTTATAGCGCAATAAAACGGTATTTGGTGTTTGAATGATATTATGTAACATATTATTTTCCTACTATTTTTATTTGGCCTCCGATGGTATTAGGTGATTGAGATTGAAAAATATTGTGTAGCATATTATTTTTATTGAGTCTAATTTGTCTTTGTCCTTTTAATATTATTATATAATTTTAAAATATCTATATTATGAAAGTTTAAATTATTTTTTATGACGGCTAATTTTTTATTTATATATAATAGTTTGATATTTTAGACGCGGCTAGTTGACAGTGAATTTAGCTACTTTTTTCATAAAATAAAAATTGGTAAGAATTAGTTTTCATGTTGGTCATCATAATGATACCCGTTACATAAATATACGAATTAAATGAAAGATTCTGGTCTTCCAGCTATATTTTGAGATTTTTTTATGTGTTTTTTTATGATCGGAACATTCCAACCAATGCATTTTCTTCTAAAATCATATAAATGATTTTCTTATTTTTTAGAACTTTTCAAAAATTTATATTTCTTTTGTTGCTTAACAAATCTTACAATCTTTCCCTTGCCGACCAACCATTTGATATTGTCCTTCAACTGATAAAAATCATTGATGGCGTATCCATGATGGTTATAATATGTACAATAAATGTTTTTGAATTGTTCATTGATTGTGGCTTTCTTATGAATTATGTAGTTTAATTTTCTTTTATCTTTTCGTATATACATGCATTATTTCGTTATTAATGACATAAATCTTTTGTTCGGATTCTTGAAATAATTTGACCGATTCGAGTCTTATTGTCCTCTCCTGAATTCTATATTTGTTTAAGACTCAAATTTCCATTTATAATGTCCTTCGATTTACGGTTCAATGAGATTTGGTGCGTAATGCATCTTCTCTTGGTCTAATCGAACCTTTACTAAACATCTCGGTTATGTGCCACATGTCCTCTATTTTCTCGGTTTAAATTTGGATTAAATTATCGAGGAGTTGACCGTAGTTGAGGAACACTTTCTTAAATATTTTTTTTAATCACCACACTTTTGTTGCACCCGCCAATATTTCATAACATTATATTATTTAGTTATAATTATATATTATTAAGTCATTCCTATTCGAATAGTGCATAACCCCAAGTTCTTCCGTGGTTAACTGTTTGCACCGTGAATAGCCAATGCATTGAGAAATATTTAGAAAAACATTTAGGAAATGAGTCTGATTCCATCTCTTTTCGTTCCGTTTGAAAAAAAAAATCAAGAAGAATCGATTTTTTTAGTTCTCATTACTAGTGGAATCAAAATGATCTCTGAATTGATTTGAAGATCCTCATTCATGGCCCTTGCGTATCAGATCATCTATATAATAGAAAAAAACTCCATATATTTTTTATATCTTTCTCTTTGAATGAAATATAAATTCCAGCGACGGTTTCATTAGATATCTTACAACTAAAACCCTTATTTTTCGGATCGAGCTCCTCCACCACCGTAAACTCCAGTTAGATTCTTGCATGATACACGTTTTAGTTATCGGGAGAACCCAAGTACTCTATTTCGGATTGAGGAAAGAGCTCTCAAAGATTTTTTTCCTTTTGAAAGATACAGAAGTGAAATAATCAACTTATTGATATTGGAAGACCCAAAATATTCTTCCAGCGTAACATTTCTGGGTCCAATGGAATTCATAGGTATACGAAGAAGCACTTGCAATTTTTTTTTCTTTCGACTATATTTACATCCTTGATCGTGAAATCTCGATTTCTTGTTGAACCTTGTGAATTTTGTGAGAGTATGTTACTCAAAATTCGAGGGTCCAAGAGTTTTATAATACGTTCTTAGTGGAAACAAATGTGAATGAAAGATCCCATTAAATTGAATTAGGTCCATGAATCTAAGAAATAATGAGAATTCTTGATCTCTCTCAACATTTTTCTCAATTTAAAAATCCTGGATTTGAATTGATGACCTTTCATTGATTCCTCATAAGTTGTATTAATTTATCCTAAAGATTTAATTTCAATTGGAATTTGGTTATTCATCATGTATGAGGACCCCCACTAAGCATTCGTGGCTGGATGGTTAAAGCACCCAATTCATATAATTAGCGAATACATAAGCTCAATTCCTAATGGATGCACGCCAATGGGACCAGACCCTCTAATAAGTCTATTGGAATTGACTCTGTATCAAATGAATCTCATCATCTATACATAACAAATTGGTATGGTATATTCATATCGTAACATATGAACATTAAGACTAACATTCTTATTGAAACTAGAACTCATAGGAAACAAAATAGATTTATGGATGAAATCAAATATGCAGTATTATCAGACAAAAGTATTCAGTTATCGTTGAAAATCAATAAACTTTTAATGTCGAATCAGGATCAAATAAGAAAGAAATAAAACATTGGGTCGAACTCTTATTTGGTGTCAAGGTTATAGCTATGAATAACCATCGACTCCCCGGATAGGGTAGAAGAATGAGACCTATTATGGGACATAAAATGCATTACAAATGTATGATCATTATGCTTCAACCGAGTTATTCTATTCCACCTCTTAGAAAGAAAATAACTTAAATAAAATACCTAATAGCATGGCGATAAATTTATACAAAACTTCTACCCCAAGCACACGCAATGGAGTCGTAGACATTGAAGTGAAATCCAACCCACAAAATAATTTGATCTATGGACAATATCTTTATTGTAAAGATTGTAATGTCAAATGAATCATTACCGCAAGGCATAGATGGGGATGTCACAAAGGTCTACCGTAAAATAGACTTTTGAATAAATTAAAAAGATATATATGGTAAAATCGTAACCATATAATATGATCCTAATAGAAATGAATACATTTGTCTCGTACAATATGGGGATGGTGAGAAAAGATATATTTTACATCCCATAGAGTCTATAATTGGAGATACCATTATTTATGGTACAAAAGTTCCTATAAAAATAGAAAATGTCCTACCTTTGAGTGTAGTTTGAACTATTAATTTACGTAATTGGAAGTAACCAATTAGTTTTACGACAAAACCTAGAAATCGATCATTGATCCAATTTGAATACCTTTACACGATAGACCTCAACAACAAGTGAAGAGTAACAACATCAAGTGATTGAGTTCTATAGTTCATCATATAAAATTATTGACTCTAGAGATATAGTAATATGAAGAAGATAAAATTATATCAAGCACCGATAGAACCAAAAGCACCCTTTGTTTCAAAGAGAAGAGGGTGGGTTAGTCATATTTCATTTGATGGTCATAGGCGAATTGAAAGCTAAACAGTGGTAATATTAAATATTCCTCCCGAGGGAAAATAGAGATGTCTTCTTCATTACCCATAATATGAATATATGGAAATATCGACGTAATTTCATAGAATCATTCGGTTTAAATGCTACATGAAGAATATAATCAAGATGACAGAACATGAAGACCTAAGATGTAGAAGATCATAACATGACTTATTCGACATATTTGGATTCCTATATATCCACTCGTGTGGTACTTCATGATACCTTATAGATCATATCCATCAGTATAGATATCATCATCTACATTCAAAAATTGGTATGCTTTGGAAGAAACTTGTACAACTTGAGAATGAGTTTCGATTGATAAAAAGAAGAATCTACTTCAACCGGTATGCCATTTGGCATGACCATACATAATATAAAATTAAACTTGGAAGTGGTGGACAATTAGATAGAGCACCAGGTGTTGTAGCAAAAATTATTGAAAAATAGGGGAAATAAGCCACATTAAAATTACCTTCTGGAGAGGTACGTTTGATATTGAAAAACTGCTCAGCAACAATCGGCCAAGTGGGAAATGTTGGGGTGAACAAAAAACGTTCGGATAGAGCCAGATCTAAATGTTGGCTAGGTAAGCGTCTTGTAGTAAGAGGAGTAGTTATGACCCCTGTAGACCATCCCCATGGAGGTGGTGAAGGGAGGGATCCAATTGGTAGAAAAAAAACCCCCGCAACCCCTTGGGGTTATCCTGCACTTGGACGAAGAACTAAAAATAAAAACAAATATAATGATAATGTAATTCTTTGTCTCCGTAGTAAATATGAGAGAAAGTAGAATTTATTTATGCATTTAAAAAATGAGTTAATTTATTTATTTTTGACACGTTCACTAAAAAAAATCCTGTTGTAGCAACTCATTTATTAAGAAAAAAATGATAAACTTAATACAAAGGTTAAAAAGAAACAATAATAACTTGGTCCTGAGCATCTACCATTATACCCACGATAATAGGCCATACTATTGCTATCTATAATGGATGTGAACACTTACCTGTTTATATAACAGATTGTATGAGTAGGACATAAATTGGGAGAACGAGCGAACGACAGAAATTGAACCTGCGCGTGGTGGATTCACAATACAATGCCTTGATCCAGTTGGCTGCATTCGTCCCGACTAGTTTTCGACTTTAGTTTTGTTTTTATTTGATATGCACTATAACAATAAACAAGAATTAACAAGAATTATTCCTTTTATTATTTTTTTAAATGACGTCAAAGAATAAGAAGGGGCAAACGATTTATAAGAATGGGTAAACGATTTATAAGAATAGGTACATACGTTTTCTTTTTTCAAATGTAAAAAAAAAATCTAATTTTAATTTTTAGTAATTATAAGTATTACTAATTATAATTAAGATTATATATAATATTTAATTATAAGATTATATAATATTTAATTATTATGAGCAAACATCAAACCTCTTAATCTAATAAGAGATTTGAGGTCGATGGTTGCTTTTTATTTTACTTGTCTCTACAAAGTCTTTTCTAATTTGTAGACGGAGCTTCAATAACAGCTATGTCTAGAGGGAATTTATGAGAATTAAATTCATATATAACTTCCATACCAAGGTTAGCACGAATATTAGTACAAGTATTAATTACATGACCTTGGCTATCAGCTACAGATTGGTTAAAATTGATGAGCTCATAGAATCTTTAGTGAGACTCAGGAGCGAAGATGTTCGTGTGAGGGGGTCGGACTAGAGAATATTAGTGTAATGTGATAGTGAACAATGAATTACTAGAAAAAGAAGAGACAAAAGGAATAAATGTTAAAATTATTGATCAATTATTGGCCCATTTTCCCAAAAGAGAATGTCCTTTATATAGTAAATGAGGTGTAGGGTAAAATTACATATCTACCACCGTAAGAGTGAATTTCTTACCCCACTATTTCACTATTTACAAACAAGTTCTTGGGGACTATCATTTGAGTCCCTCATTTCTTATGTGGGCTTTACTTTAGTCCTTAGTCACTAAATACATGGACCTTGACCTTATTTGTGTGCTAAATTACATGTTAAACACCTATATTTTCTTCCATTATCAGTAACCCCCAATCCATGGGCAGTTCTCTCGACGTGGACTTCAATTTCAGTTTTACATCGTTCGGATCAGATCATGCGCTACCCTGCTCGGGTATTTTGCTTTTTGAACGAAATCTGTTGGGGTCGGATTTCATCGTGGTCGGATCTCGTATTCCCTGGTGAGCCTTTGACTGGGTCGGATCAGATTTTAGCTTGCTGACCTCACCCCCGGTTCGGGACGAGTCAAACGTTTTATAGGTGACGCAACTATTATGAACACATGTCATGGTACCTTTACTTTTTGCTTGTTCTCCTTCTACTTCCTTTGCCTATAAATACTCAACTCTTTTCCTGAATAAAGGTTTCTCATTTTCTTTGAACAAAGTTCTCTCTAGAGAGAGAAACTATGCCTACACAAACTTCTTACTTTGCATTTTTATGACCGCCGATTAAAGAACACAAAGACAGAGCTAAACGGAAAAGATCACCCGATCCAGCCACCAAGTCGGTCTCGATGAGGGTCCCTTCCTCTGTTTCAACTCCTCCAACAACCCCAAAGGCTCTCCTCAAACGAAGCCCGATGTTAGCCCCCAGAAAAGCTTGCCAAGAGGGACTCGTCCCGAACCGTCTCTCACTCCCATCCTAGAGGTTCAGGAGAAGACTTTATCCGATGACCCTGAAGATGACAAGGAGAACCCGAACGTCGTGTTGGTTGAGACAGAGCCTCTTCGAGTTGTTCTTACTGATGCTCCTTACCCAGATGATGCTTTGGCTCCTCCCTCAGAACCTGCGACTAATATTCCCCCCACCAAGGTGAGGCTTCCTTGGTAAAGATTAAGAAGAAGAAGAAAAAACGTTCCACCGGTCTGCCCTCGAATGTGGAAGATATCCTGGGCGTCAATCTTCGCGGAATCGAAGCTAAAAATTTAGGCTGGTGAGCATTGGGACCACAAGTTCCACCAAAGCTTTATGCCAATGAATTTTGCCAGGTGTCATCTATGGCGGTTCAATCTTAATGAGAAGAAGACCACTTCAGAGCTTATGATGCCTAATCCGAACGACGATGTCCTTAAACGTTTAGAGCGCTTGGATAATCCAGTTTACCTCCCTACTCGGGCTCGAGATCCAAGTCATCAAGATGTTGAAAAACCCGAGGAAGGTGAGGAAGAATGGATTGAGAAAGATGCTAAGTCTGAAGATGATGCTCCCGAGGCTCAGGGAAGTCCCAAAGAAAGGATGCAAGACAGCCCTCAAACAGGGGCTCCGGGTGATAATGATGAAACCCAAGTAAGCTTTCCCCAGGATGTGAAGCCATCGGGACCTCCACAGGTAGCCCCCCTCGGTCCTCAGGTATTCTCCCCAACCTTTCATCCTGAAAATAGGTCAAGTAACGCTGATCACCTGGTTGAGGTTAGGCCTCAAGGTCGGGCTGGTGCGACAAGGCCGCAGTAGTTCACTGCTGAGGAGAAGAAGATGAGGATTGTTGAGAGTAGAGAGGAAAGTGATAACACTAACCATCCGAGCCTGCCTCTGTCTAGAAAGTTTGTGATTGTCGACTCAGACTCTGGTGGATAATTTGTCTCCAATCGAAGGGAAGGTCAAGAAGGTGGCTCCGACGAGGAAAGGTATCCTTCCCCGGACTGTGCTTACTTTGACATTTATGGCAATGACTATATGGCGAATGAGTTGAACAAATTACTACATGATACTTCTCTACTCGAACGCAAAGCAAATCGGAAGGATCGCTACAAAGATGAGGTTATTGAGAGGAGGGAAGAAGTGAAAGCCCTAACTTCTGAGGTTTCCGAGTTCAAGGGAAAAGTGAAGGACTTGACCGATCAGGTAACCGAACAAACCGTGATATCCTCCCGGGTGGAAGGCCTGGTCTCCGAGGTTTCCGAGTTCAATACTTAATTATTTTGTGTAATGTTCTCCTTATGTTTTTGAGTTCGAAATGATGAACATTCTTGTCCAAATTTCTTTGGAGGGTGTTTTGAGTTCAAAAAGATGAACATTCTTGTCCAAATTTATTTGGAGGGTGTTTTGAGTTTAAAAAGATGAACTTAGTCTAGTTTTTGAAGAAGGCAATAAGATTTGATATATAAGCCGGCTATTTAGACACCTCATTAAAACCTTCCTGCGCCACCAGGGTAGGAAAGAGTATGCCACCAGAACTTACATAAATTTTCAAAAGAAAATATTTACATATCACACAATCAAACTAAATAAGCTTTTAGGTGCTCAATATTCTAGGGATGGGGAAAATATCTTCCTTCTTTATCTTTTAATCGATGTCTCTGGTTTCAACTTCTTTGTGACTATGTACGGACCTTCCCAGTTTGGGGTAAGCTTTCCAAGTCTTTTTTTTTCGTGTGCAGGAAGACTTTTCTTAGTACCATATCTCCCACCTCAAATTCTCTTCTTCTTACCTTTGACGAGTAACGACTTCTCATTAAAGTTTGGTAATGCAAGGAATTCAACTGTGCTCTTCTTCTCTTCTTTTCTATCAAATCAAGCTCTGTGCATTTTCCTTTATCATTCCCTTCCTCAGAATACTCACTCAGTCAAAAATATGGGAACATTGTTTCCGATGGCACTACTGCATCCATTTCGTACACCAGTGCGTAAGGCGACTCGTGTGTTGCTGTCCGAGGGGTAGTCCTGTAAGCCCATAGCACTTCTTGTAGGTAATCCGGCCACTTCCCCGCTTTGCCCTCTAAATTCTTTCTTAGTCCGTCCAAGATTGTTCGATTGGTTACTTCGACTTGACCGTATCCTTAGGGATGGAACAGAGTCGAAAAACATTGTTGTATCCCCTTGGAAGCACAGAAGGTTCTCATTTCACTGTTGTCAAATTGCGGGCCATTATCCATCTTGATCTTCCTAGGTATACCGAAACGGCAACAGATGTTGGAGATGATGAATTTGATCACATCTTTCACCCTTGTTTATGCTAATGGTTCGGCCTCTACCCACTTGAAAAAATAGTCTACAAGAATGATGATTGTTTGACGTCCTCCTGAAGCCATAAGAAGTGGTCCGACTAGATCTATCCCCCAACAATCGAAGGGTAAAGACTCTGATATTGACTCTAGAGGCACTCCGGGCAAGTGAATCGAATTAGCGAATCACTGACAGGTGTCACATTTTTGTACCAACTCTTTGTCATCTTTCGAGATGGTTGGCCAGTAATAGCCTGCCAAAAAAACTCTTCGTATCAACGTTTTGTATCCACAGTGCGCTGACCCTTCCCCGTCATGCAACTCTGAGAGGAGTAGCTGTGATTCATCGTTCCCTAAACAGAAAAGTAAGGGACGACTAAAAGATCGTTTATACAACACATCTCTGAGGACCACGTATCCGTAGGCCTTGAAGCGTATTCTCTTGGCTCTGACTTTGTCAACGGGTAGTGTGTCATGGACTAAAAAATCTTGTATTTCGCTTCTCTAATCTTTTGTTAAGGCTGTGGATATATGGAAGCTTCGATACTACATTCCCCTGCTTCGAATCCCTTGATTATCGATGGATTTTCTTGGGTCACTATCCACGAGTATTCCTCTGAGTAAGATACGTTGGCCAATGAATCAACCACTGAGTTTCCTGCCACGTGTTCGAATCGGACGTGTTCGAATTCCAAGGTTAGAGCTTTCAAAATTCCCAGATACTTCACCAGATGATCTTTTCTTGCTTCTGAGCGGCCGAGAGCATGGTTCACTAGAAATTGAGAATCACTGATCAACTTGACCCATTTAGCCCCACAAATCTTTGCAAGTCGCAATCTGGCCAGGGCCGCCTCGTACTCTGCCTCGTTGTTCAATGCCTGAAATTCGAGTCGGATTTCCTGGTACATTGCAATGCCATTCGGGGAAGTTAGTTGCACTCCTGCTCCGCATCTAGATGAACTGGATCCCCCATCGGTTCGGACTTTCCACTCAAAGTAGGATTTTTCTTCCTCCATGTCTACAACGTCCCTGTCAGAATGAAATTCCACTAAGAAATCAGCTAGCGCTTGTGCTTTGATCGCAGTTCCTGGTTCGAACTCGATATCGATATCCCCGAGTTCTACCAACCACTTAGTCATCCTTCCAGACACATCGGGTCTCTGTAACATACTTTTCAAAGGAAAAGATGTTCGCACCACCACGGTATGAGATTGGAAGTAGGGCCTCATCTTTCGAGCTGATGTTACTAGAGTAAGTGCTAACTTTTCCAACTTAAGGTATCTCTTTTATGCATCTAAAAGGCTTTTGTTTACGTAATAAACTGGTCTTGGAAGGCTCAATTCTTCTCGGACTAAAACCGAGCTAACTGCGAAGTTGGACACCGCTAAGTATAAGAACAACTTCTCCCCCGGATACGGTTTTGTCAGTATTTCTGGGGAGAAAAGATGTTGTTTGATTTGATTTAAAGCATCAGAACATTAATGAGTCCCATCAAAACGGTTAGCTTTCCTCAGTACCTGGAAGAAAGGGGCACATCTATCTGACGACCTGAAGATGAATCTGCTTAAAGTAGCCAACCTTCCAGTTAAAATTTGCACCTCCTTGATCGTTTTAGGCGGATCCATAGTACATAAGGCATTGAACTGTACCAGATTTGCTTCGATGCCCTGCTCACTGACTATGTAACCTAAGAACTTTCTAGATCTTACCCCAAACGTGCACTTTTCCGCGTTCAATTTTAGATTTATTTTAGCCAGATTGGCGAAAGTTTCTTCTAGGTCAGTTAAATGATCTTCGTCTCTAAGGCTTTAACTAACATGTCATCAATATAAACTTCCACATTTCTGCCAATCTGATTTTCGAACGCTTTGTTCACTAAACGTTGGTATGTTTCCCCCGCATTCTTTAGTCTGAATGGAATGAATTAGTAGCAGTGTAGACCCCTTCTGGTGATGAAATTTGTGCTCTCCTGATCCCTCGGGTCCATCCAGCATATGCATCCATAAAGGACAGTAAACGATTTCCGAATATTGAATCCACTAGTTGATCTATTCTTAGGACAGGGAAATGATCGTTAAGGCAGACCCTATTTAAATCAGTGAAGTCTACACACATCCGCTATTTACCGTTCTTCTTCTTTACTAAGACCGGGTTGGCTGTCCATAACGGATATTGCGATTCGCGGATGTTGCCCACTTTCGTTAAACGGTCTAGCTCTGACATTATTGCTTCAGTTTTACCTTGGGAAAAAGATCTTCACTTTTGAATGATCGGTCGAACACTGTTCCGTATAGCCAACCTGTGACAAATGACCTCTTCTGGTACTTCTGTAACGTTTTCTGTACACCATTCAAACATATGTAATTTGGTTGAAAGAAATCTGACTAAGCGTTCTTTTACCTTAGGTGATAATCTTGTTCATATCTTGAGACTTTTTCCAGGGCTGAAACGCATGATCCTCAAACCTTCATCAGGGACCATGAAACCAGGGGACTCCCTCAGATCATCAACATGATCAGATACTAAAGGAGGCTCCTCTGACTGCCATTCTTGTTTGGCTCCGACCCCCTTCAACTGTTTGGGGGCCAGCACCGCTTTGTAGCATTCCCTAGCCATTTTCTGACTTGATGTTACAGTTCCAATATTGCTTCCCAGTACGTACTTCAAACATTGGTGAACTGTGGACGGTACAACATGCATCTTAGACAACCATGATATTCCGAAGATGGCGTTATACGATGTGGGTGCATCTACCACGATGAACAGTACCGTCACTATTTTCTTGAATGCCCCCCTGCCCAGTTCTACCATTCCCTCGAATTCTCCGACGATGTCCGCGGTCAAACCGGTAAATCCCACTATAGTCCTGTCGGATCGTAGGATGCTTGGAGGATTGGTTATCTTGTTTTAGGATTTCATTAACATAATGTTGGCGGAACTCCCCGTGTCAATTAAAAATTTTCTTATCTCGTTTCCAGCAATCTCTGCTCCGATTACCACTGCGTCCTCATGTGGACCAGCCACTTCCCTCACGTCGTCATCCTCAAAGCAAATGATTGGGGATGGATTCTGGTAGAGGTTCGATGAGGCTCCCGCCTCTAACTGTGTTACCAAACTAACGATATGCCTCTTCCTTGAGTAGTTTGATATACCTGCTATTGTATCCCCCCCGAAAATGGTTAGTGACTCAAAAAATGAACATAACCCACTGACCTTTCCTCTGGGGATTGACTCCTCTATCATATTTACATTGTTTCTGCCCGGTTTCGGATCAAGATACTCCGTTGCCACACCAAACGCATCTAGAAATTCCTCTTTGATCACATCGGAAATCATCATGGTATCGTCTTGACTTGGAGTGACTTCTTGTTTAGGTACCACCACGGTATTCTTCTTGACAAAGTCAACCAACTTTCCGTTTTCTATTAAGTATTGGACTTCTTTATTTAAAGCCACACAATCCTTAGTGTGATGCCCGATGTCATCATGGAATTGACAATATTTGTTCTTCCTGTGTTCCCTCGAAGTCTAAAGAGGAAAAGCTTGCGGAAATGCACGTTTGCACGTGCCTTTTCGAAAATAGTGGAGACACACTTAGTCAACTCGGCGTAATGAGCTGGTCGGACCCACCTGTTCGAAGCCAGTCTGACATACTGTTGAACTGCTTGACCTGTCTGTTGATACTGTTGGTTCTGAATAGCCCATTGATGGGTTTGATTTGTTGCTTGAACTGTCTGAGCCCACGGTCAGACAGTTGTGGTCAGTTGGGCAGCTTGTGGTCGGACATTCAGTCTTCATACTCGTTCTGGCTAAGTTCAGATCGTGATAGAACTGAGACATGAATTCTATCTCTGAGGCCCTGGTTTCCTCGACTAAGATTCTTTTTTCTATCTGATCCAGCAAATCTTCAAACGTCATCGCTTGTGTTTCTGCATCATTATCCTTCATTACCCCCGGAAGAAGACCCATTCGGAAGGCAGCCAATGCAACTTTTTCCTCGCAATACTCCATGTCCGTCTTGACTTGGATGAATCGCTTGGTATACTCTTTCAAAATTTCTCCGATCTTTTGTCGACAATAAATGATGGTATCTCCGTTGGCATGAAATTTATTACTTCCGACGAAGTGCTGTCGGAACATACTCCAGAACATATCAAAATTCTTTATACACCCTTGAGGCAGTCGATTGTACCACTTAGAAGCAACGTTCTTGAACGTCTGAGAGAAATCTCTACACAACAACTTGTCGTCATCATCGTAGTTAATCATGAAGTTCTTAAACTACTCAATATGGTTGTCAGGATCCCGAGTCCCATCAAACTTCTCTAGTTTGGAAATATCGAACCATTTAGGAAGGTGCCCGAAGAGATTTCCGGGGAGAAGGGTGATGACCTCTAATTATGTCCGACCTTGTACGTACTTCCCCCCCCCGGACCGTCGTTAGTGGCAGGGTACAACCTTTCCTCGGTCGGAGAAGTAAAGTGGTTGCTGACTCTGTAATCTTGGTGATAACTATTGGACTGAGGTTGCTTCCGAGTAGTAACATGATCCTCAGAGTGCATTTTTCTCTTACCAGCATTATCTTTCTTCCTCGAATCATTCCTTTTCCTACTAGTCCAATGAGTACGTTTATATTTCCTCGGATCTTTGTTCCTTCGATTAACCTATACCTCGAATCAGTCTCCGAAGAGGAAGACTTATCGAAGCTCAACAAGGTATACTCGCTAGATTCGGACAGCTCATACTTTTGCTCGGATCTAGCACGTCTTTTAGAATGCCGATGGCTTACCCTACTATTTGACTATTTACAAACAAGTTCTTGTGGACTATCATTTGAGTCCCTCATTTCTTATGTGTGCTTTACTTTAGTCCTTAATCACTAATTACATGGACCTTGACCTTATTTGTGGGCTAAATTACATGTTAAACACCTATATTTTCCTTCCCTTATCAAAACGTAAAACCATTTAGGTTGAAAGCCATAGTGTTAATAACCAAAGAAGTAAACCATATAAATACTACATGCCAAGCTGCTAAAAAGAAATGTAAAGAACGAGAATTATTAAAACTCACATATTGGAAGATCAATCAGCCAAAATAACCATGAGCAGCTACAGTATTATAAGTGTCTTCTTCATGACCAAATCTGTAACCTTCATGAGAAAATTTATTTTATGTTGTTTCCATGATCAAACTAAAAGTTACTAAGGAACCATGTATAACATTAAAAATGGAGCCGCCAAATACACCAACTATTCTTAACATGTGAAATGGGTGCATAAGAATGTTGTGCTCAGCCTGGAATACAATCATGAAGTTAAAAGTACCAGAGATTCTAGAGCTCCTGATCATTTTTTATAATCCCTTAGAAAATTGAGTGCTTACATAGCTTCATATTTGGTGACAACAGTTAATAAAGATATTTTTATTCATGCGTTATACACTCTTCGAATATGAATATATTTTCTGAAAGTGTCTTTCGTGCTTTGGTGGATCTCCGAGATTATTTTGACGACCTATGTTGCGTGAAAGGGATATATATTATCTGATCGATTGCGTAAAGCCCGCAGTAGCAACAGAAGCAGGAAAAGTATACATAAGTATACAGAAAATACAATTATTTTCTATTAGATTTTGTATTAGATTAGTATTAGTTAGTGATCTCATTTTAGTGAGTCATTTCTTTTGTGATTAATTGCTGGCACCAGCCCTACACATTAATAACGAGACTAAAAAAATAATATATACCTAATTTTTTATCCTTTCTTACATGGACTCTCTCGTGGAAAAGTACAAAAAATGTTTTGACTCCCAATCAGAATCAAAACATATAAAAAACCTAACATGTGGAGGGTTTTGATAAATAAAATTCATAATATACTTTTTAATACTTAGTATCGCAAATTTAAACATATAACAGATAGACTTAATAGAAAAACTAAAAAAAAACTTTACTTTTTAAAAAAAAACCTACAATAAAAAAGAAATTCAGAAGAGTGAATCAAAATTTTGAAATGTTTATCCGATGTTGTTATCGGTTTAACTAAGTCAAACGATAAAAAAAATTATATTGAAATAAAATACATCATTAAAAACATTTCGCGGCGGTTTAGTCAATCACAAATATATATTATTTAGTCATTCCTCAGAACTTGTGATTATGATATAATCCTCTTATTTTTATAATCGGTTCGTTGCCAATGAAATGGATTTGAAATGACTTCATAGATCTTTAGAAATTTTGAAAAATCATTAGGGAACATTATTAAACTAAGTTAGAGTGTTGCCTCAAAACATCATAGAAAAAACTGCATAAAGTAGGATATCATTAGGGTTGAATCCGAGGATAATATTACATAATTTATCTAAATGATGTTCTGGATCGGTAGTTCCATCGTATTTTTCTATCTTGTACGGATCGAATTTCTAAGGGAGCTCTCATTCTAGAATATCTTAAAATAATGGAGAATTCACTAATATATACTTCATTATTTTGGGCATCTTATATCGATGGAAATCTTAGATGTCCCTTGCCCTTGGCCTTCATAGCGCTCAATATAATGCTAATACTAGATTTCTACTCATCTCTATCACTGTAGACACACATATATTATTAATACTAGATTTCTACTCATCTCTGTTAGTGTGGACATGCTTCCTTGAGGTGTTTGAGTTGTTTCTTTTTCTACCATCAATTTCAATTCTTTTGTTTGACGTTGTGTGATTTTATATGGTCGATGGGTCAGAAAATGGATAATGTAATTATATGAGTATAATGTTTTTGATTTTATATTCTCATACTTGATGCTCGTGGAAAGTGAAAGGTTATTTCCCCTATAATAGGCGATACCTCGTGGAAAGTGTAATAAAACAAAAACCATAAAAGACTATCTGAATCGATGAGTATAATGTAAAACTAATAAAAAACGTTTGGAAATCTATGGATAAGTATGTTAATGATATATTTGTATCATAAATCGGTCAAATTATTAAGTCGTCAGATTAATTATATAAATATTGATAAGGATAGATTTCATCCGTAAAATCGAAGCCTTACATTGCCAAAATGGACGTGTCACTAGGTTGCCAAAAGCCCTGACAACAACATCATAATGCTGAATCCCTTTCGGCTGAAACATCCTCCGAAAATTTAGTAACATCAAGGAAAATCAATTATAAAGTTATGTATCCCTCTCGAGGTTACAATTTGAAAACTATAAATACTTATGTATTGGTGTATTCAATCGTTATGGTATTAGAGAGTTAAATACACAATTAATATGTACACAATAAATATAATACATTACAATCTCCTATATATAAACGAGAGATATCCAACAATAAAACTATTTACATTTTTACAGTAGTTTTTCATACCAAATTGTCGACTCTACTAGAAACGAGCGGTTACCAAGATATCTTCTAAAGTCTAAATTAGAGCCTTGTCAATCTATACAGAACAAGATGCCTAACTTGGATGAAATCCCAACATACCCCCAATGCAAGTCTATTATCCCCCTAACCTTTAATAAAACTAGCATCTTCAATGACACTTATTGATAAATGAATTATCTGTTAGGCTTTCTGCTAGATTCTGGGTCGAGTTTAGTTGTATTAAATAACCATGAAAAATAATTTCAGTATAGAATATTTATATAAATGCACAAACAATACTCAAAGACCCATTTTGATCGCTTTAAAAATAACTTGTCACACAACTTGGAATTAGTGAACAATCATTATTCTATTTAAAAAAAATTAATATTCTCTCTCTAGAAACTTTATTTCCTCTATATAACTGACACACCCATTTTGGTGAGCCAAACTGAATATCCAAACTAGGGATCATCAATGGCGACCACAATAAGAATGATAGTTATCTTCCAAAATTAGGCCTCCAAAGCAAACTTTCAAGGAAACCTATGACCTGGACCGAGGTGTAGCTATTTAAAGTGAGAATATCGGGTAAGACACTATTATATATCACATACTTTTAGTGATGAGCAACACTCTGATAGCGAGGAGTACCCATCTCCGCCAAGGTAATGACATCACTGAATGGATACAGTAATATTAGACGTATGTACCATTCTCGATCTCAGAAAACTATATATTCGAAAAGAGAGTCGTACAAAAATTATGATCCTAAAAAGAGAAGGACAATGGGTGATACCCCTGCTACATATGTGGGGAACAACGTGAACTAAGATTGAACTATTTATTCAAAAAAACATGTACGCGCCTCATGTCGTTCCTACAGCTCAAACTCAACATCAAACGTTCACTTCCACTTTGGTTTCACATGTTGGTTCTCAGCCTTAGGGTCTTCACCATCATTATTTCCAGCAAACGGTTTCGAGGAAAAGGAAAGGTTGCGGTTACCAAATGGCGATGTATCAAGGAGGGCCCCAATATTATGTGAAGCCTATTCAACTCCGAGAGGGGATGTGAATAACCATTTCTACATCTAGGGTTACAAAATGATATTTTCCCCATTGTCCCCGAAACGTTTGGTTGGTGAGCAACCGAGAAGATTCGACCTCTTTAAAATAGAAAAATACGATGAAAGTAATGATCTCAAACACCATATTGAAAAGTTTAGCAACGCCTTGTTATTTTTGAAGATGAAGATCGAATTGGTGTGGTTTATTTTCGTCTGAGGGTAAGTTTGTAATTTCGGTTTAGAGTTTTGTGGAGTTTTATGAGTATTTAATGTTTAGGTAAAATGTAGAGGGAGAATCGAGCTGCCTGGTTGTATTTAATTTTCATTACCCTCATTTAATGTTGGTGGTTGAGTATTTATACCCTTATATTTGGGCCTTATGGGCTTTCGGGTCGTGCTTAATAGATCCGGGTCGAGTTTAAGGATCCATTAGTCTTAAGTAGGGGAACAAGAAGCTTAGTCAAGAAGTAATTAGGTTTTAAGTACTTTAGTTCTGTTCGAACAGTCCAATGGATGATGATGTCCAAACTGTCCCTGTCCGGTTAGGTAAACATAGTCCGAATTGACCCTGTCCGGTTCCCATAAAACATGGTGACAGAATCTGGACTCATTAGTAGCCCCTTTTTTAGGTGGTGTTCAAAGACCTTGGACAAGACCTAGAAAACAGTCTGTTGCTGGTGCCAGTTACATTCGGACAGGTTCTTCGAACAATGTTATATCTTAATCCGGACTGAAAAAAGTTCTTGAGAACTAAACAGTTTCTTGTCAGAGTTCATGGGACATGTGTCTCTCTCTGATTCGTTACTTTAGCCATTTTTTCACCTAGAATTTCGCTCCCGCCTTCTCCAAAAAGTAACCTCTTCATTAAATGAACATGACATCAGCGCCGTC